>CM026391.1:28139071-28228828 GCA_014843695.1 Archivesica marissinica | reverse complement strand
TGAATAACAGTATAGAACATGCGTTAATTGATGAGATCATGCTCAATAATAGTATAGAACATGAGTTAATTGATGAGATTATGCTGAATAATAGTATAGAACATGAGTTAATTGATGAGATGATGCTGAATAATAGTATAGAACATGAGTTAATTGATGAGATCATGCTCAATAATAGTATAGAACATGAGATAATTGATGAGATTATGCTGAATAATAGTATAGAACATGAGTTAATTGATGAGATTTTGCTTAATAATAGTATAGAACATGAGTTAATTGATGAGATAATGCTGAATAATAGTATAGAACATGAGTTAATTGATGAGATCATGCTGAATAATAGTATAGAACATGAGTTAATTGATGAGATCATGCTGAATAATAGTATAGAACATGAGTTAATTGATGAGATCATGCTGACTAATAGTATAGAACATGAGTTAATTGATGAGATCATGCTGACTAATAGTATAGAACATGAGTTAATTGATGAGATCATGCTGAATAATAGTATAGAACATGAGTTAATTGATGAGATCATGCTGAATAATAGTATAGAACATGAGTTAATTGATGAGATTATGCTGAATAATAGTATAGGAAATGAGTTAATTGATGAGATTATGCTGAATAATAGTATAGAACATGAGTTAATTGATGAGATTATGCTGAATAATAGTGTAGAATATGGGTTAATTGATGAGATCATGCTGAATAATAGTGTAGAACATGGGTTAATTGATGAGATCATGCTGAATAATAGTATAGAACATGCGTTAATTGATGATATTATGCTGAATAATAGTATAGAACATGGGTTAATTGATGAGATCATGCTGAATACTAGTATAGAACATGAGTTAATTGATGAGATTATGCTGAATAATGGTATAGAACATGGGTTAATTGATGAGATTATGCTGAATAATAGTATAGAACATTAGTTAATTGATGAGATTATGCTGAATAATAGTGTAGAACATGAGTTAATTGATGAGATTATGCTGAATAATAGTGTAGAACATGAGTTAATTGATGAGATTATGCCGTGCGATGTCGCTCATTGCATGTAATATTACTAGTATCGATTATGGGAAATGCATGTATCTGTTTCTAATATGTTCGTTCTGCCAAACGTTATTAACACATCTATAAATGCATATCCATTTCTAGAAGCTAAGACGCACCACGACGCTGACTGACGACAAGGGGCTTGAAATGCCAGCAATGGATGTGTTTGCAGCGTCCATCAAATATCTAAAGAACCATATGATCGAAACCTGTAATAATTCAAATATGGGAGTCAAAGAAGCTGATATTCACTGGGTAGTCACAGTTCCGGCCATCTGGAGCGACTCTGCAAAGCAGTTTATGAGAGAAGCTGCCATAAATGTAAGAATCAATGGTATATTTAGACTAAAATTTCAATCCGTGACAAATACCAACTCATTGCCATTACATCTGAAGCGATGTCCCGTTCTGAAATAGTTATGTTATATGTTATATTTCGGGTTTTACGCCTGCATCAGCACCATTTTGGGCTATATCGCCGGCGGGCAGTTTACCGAACAACACCTTTCCTGGACAGGCTCCAACGGTTAACCAGTACTTGGGTGCACCAACCTCCGTACGAAACTGCCAACTTTTTCATATAAATGAGACACGGTCTGAGCGGGGCTCGAACCCGTGACCATCAGTGATACTAGGTTACAGTGGTATACAAGTCAGCAACCGTAACCACTCGACCACGGAGGCGGACTCGTTCTATATAGAGGGTATATGATTTATATTTCATTTTAATGTAATATTATATTGTAGGTGAATACTATGACACATGTAATCTGCCTACTATTTCTAGTACCACATACATGTGGCTCAGATAATGCAACCAAAGGGAGCAAAATTCATTAAGCCGAAATTTGATTGTTTTCTAAATTTATGAACTATCCTGAATATTTCAGTCATTTCTCTTCACTAGTTGTTCAGCTGCATGTTTCAGAAGATTGCAACCAATTGTCAATTTTTACTTCAGATCTTGGATCCAAAGTTGGGTTTTCCTCTTTGAAACATAATATAATTTAGTTTTCTATGTCATTTTTTCCAAGATTACGTAGACTACATACATGTACAATAAATTGCTGCACTTAGTTTTCTATGTCATTGTTTCCAAGGTTACGTACATACATATAACATAAATTGTTGCACTTAGTTTTCTATGTCATTGTTTCCAAGGTTACGTACATACATGTGACATAAATTGCTGCACTTAGTTTTCTATGTCATTGTTTCCAAGGTTACGTACATACATATAACATAAATTGCTGCACTTAGTTTTCTATGTCATTGTTTCCAAGGTTACGTACGTACATGTAAAATAAATTGCTGCACTTAGTTTTTTATGTCATTGTTTCCAAGGTTACGTACATACATATAACATAAATTGCTTGTCTTGGTTTTCTAGTACCATATATTGCTTTATGAAAATAGTATTTACACCGTGCAAGTAAACGAACCAGAGGAGACTCTGGAATGGGTCTCTCTCTCTGTATCATTGCACTATCCTCCAACATCTAAAATGACTAATATCTTCAGGAGGCGTCGCTCATATGGGCAACCGGTAGCGACGATAAACAAACGTAAACAAAAACAATTTCGGATGAGACTTTAAACCGAGGCCTCGTGTCAGTGCATAGCATAGTAGTACACGTAAAACAACCAGAGGAGACTCTGAAATGGGCCTCTGTCTGTGTCATTGCACCATCCTCCTCAATCTAAGATGGCAAATCTCTTCAGGAGGCGTCGCTCATATGGGCAACCTGTAGCGACGATAAATAAATGTAAAACACACACATCGACCAAGATT
The DNA here is from genome assembly GCA_014843695.1 of Archivesica marissinica. Lineage (NCBI taxonomy): Eukaryota > Metazoa > Mollusca > Bivalvia > Venerida > Vesicomyidae > Archivesica > Archivesica marissinica. Next base: position 28,225,962 of record CM026391.1, on the reverse strand, counting down.
AACGCTGTACCATCAGTAGCAATTAATTCAGCATGGCCTAAAAGGTTCGGGTCCAGCCTTAAGTTTAAACTTTATTTATTTTACAACGATTGCGAAGCAAATTCTAACAACTTATATTAATCATTCTCGTTGGCGCAGATGAAAGCGTATATGTGGTCATTCATGTGGGAGGAAACCGGAGTACCCGGAGAAAACCCATCTGATCTGGCGACCACCGTACCATCTCACATACTTCCCGGTCAAAGGATCGAACCCGGGTTGCATTGGTGAGAAGCGAGCGCGCTAGGCACTGCGCTAATCAGACAGCCTTAAACCGGATGTATGGCAGAACATTACTTTTATATTTATTATCCAGGCAGAAATACATACAGACAGACTTTCACTCAGCCTAGAGCCGGAAGCTGCAAGTCTATTCTGCAGATATCTTCCCATAGCTCAAGTTGCGGGTGTAGACCAGGCTGATATAAGATGTTTCAGCATCGGTGATAAATACATGATATTGGATGCTGGAGGTATGTTCGCTATGTAACTACAGTGGAAGTCGTGATAGCGCAGTGGATGCGCGTTCGCTTCAGGTGCGAAATGTCCGGAGTTCGAGCCCCACTGGAGCCGTTACGATTGTGCCCTTGGAATACATCGCCACGAGGGAGAGACAAGAGGCAATGTGGAATTTAAATGCATTACCTAAGGACACAATCGTGACGGCTCCAGCGGGGCTTGAACTCGAGACCTTTCGCACCTGATAGCGAACTCGCATCCACTGCGCTATCACGACTTCCACAACTTATATTAATCACTCTCACCTCATTCCTGATGGAATCCATCGCCACGAGGGAGCGAGAAGAGCCAATGTGGAATTTAAATGCTTTGCCTAAGGGCACAATTGTAACGGCTCCAGTTTGGTTCGAACTCCGGACCTTTTGCACCTAAGCGAACGCACTACCTCTGCGTTAACATGACCTCCAAAGTGATTGGGGCCTTGTCTTGAAACGTATGACTATTTTAAGTATGAATTTCGAAATAGAAAAAATATTTTGACTTTATACTACTATAGAACCTAAATTTATAAGATCATATCAACTTCTGGACATCATCCCTTGACTTAACAATAGGACGTGGACGCTTCACCAACCTACCATGAATTTGGAATTAATCTATATATACGGACACCAAAAAGAAACGGTACACTTGAGGTAAAATTGATATCATTGTAGAATAAAAAGATCCAAAAATAATCCGCCCGTGGTCGAGTTGTTAAAGTCGCGACTTGTATACCACTGTAACCTATCATCACTGATGGTCACGAGTTCGAGCCCGTCTCAGACCGTGTCTCATTTATATGAAAAAGTTGGCAGTTTCTTACGGAGGTTGGTGCACCCAAGTACTGATTAACTGCTGGAGCTTGCCCAGGACAGGTGTTGTTAGGTAAACTGCCTGCCGCCGATATAGCCCAAAATGGTGCTGATGCAGGCGTAAAATATAACAAATATAACATATTATGCCACGACCAATCAGAATCCTTCCAGGTTGTATTACACATGTGTAGATACATGAAAATATGTGATGGCTGTATTACACTGTAACAATACTACTGTAAGCCATTCTTCCAGTCAGTAAACAGTTTGTATTTGCATTATAACAAACTGAAAGTGAAAATAGGACCTAAATCGGTTATAGGCAAATTTTATATCAAAATGTGCGAAATATTTGGTAATTAGTGCAATGTGTGACGGATTACTTTCTTCATTCATGCTAGTAAAATCCATAATTCTAAAATGTGTAACGCTCAATATAAAATGTTTTTTATTGTGTCAGTATATATTGTAATCATAGAATGATCGAAAGTCATTTTATTCCTATTTACTCTAAATTTAGAGATTTAAGAAAACAATATCGGAAAAGCTACTATTACACTTTATCTACCAAACAACAGTGTGTTACTTACAGTGACAATTGATCAACACCTATGTAATATAACATATACATGTATATAGTGTTCCCCCCCCCCGACTGAAAAAGGGGCAGGGCACATGTAAAAAGGGGCATTTTTTCATGTTGATTGGTATCAAAATGGCAGATTTTTTTATCCTTTATTTATTTGACAACGATTGTGAAGCAAGTTCTAACAACTTATATTAATCACTCTCGTTGGCTCGGATGAAAACGTATATGTGGTCATTCGTGTGGGGGGAAACCGGAGTACCCGGAGAAAACCCACCTGTCCGATATGGCCACCATCGTACCATCATTTAACAAGGTCCACTAAACACACATGGACTCTTTTGTCCGTTTTTAAGAACTTCTTGTAAATATGGCAAATTTTAATTTTGAGAAACGCCTACCCTGACTGTTGCAGGTGTTGACTTTTTAACGACATTGCGAGTATACTCTATGCAGAGTGACACAATCACTATAGATGATGATGTTGATGGTCTCAATCATGTTATTATGAGTACGAAACAGTTTGAGGACGAATCAAGTTTGCAACCTATTGCGTATTACAATCCAAAATATATTATAGTTCATGACAATTGTGTCGTTTCCGAGATAATGATCTACACAAATATGTAAGCCACAAAGTTCCAACAATAATGCATGTGTATTTATTTAAATAAGACACTTACATATCTACCATAATGGCTGCGCGGCATAATTGACATCCGTTGACGGAATTTCCGACCGGTGCAATGGGAAATCCACATGTTGTGATATGCATAGTACCCAGTAAAACTAAAGATATTAAGTATATATATTTAAGTCTGCGCACCGATAATCTCCTACATTTGATTTTACAACACTGGCTCAAACGAAAATTGGGGATAAATGTGCGAAAATTGACTGTGTGTTTTACGTTTATTTATCGTCGATACCGGTTGTCCACATGAGCGACGCCTCCTGAAGATATTAGTCATTTTAGATTTGTGGAGGATAGTGCATTGATACAGATAGAGACCCATACCAGAGTCTCCTCTGGTTCTTTTACGTGCATGGTCTACAGAACCGACACGAGACCTCGGTTTAAAGTCCCATATGAAAGACTGTTAACCCTTTCAACACCACAGACCTCTAAATTGGCTTACAAAAAAGTGTGGATCCAGATGAGCCGGCTCGTGACGAGCCGTCTCATCAGGATCTGCACTTTTTTCAAGTAATATAACTATTTTTAGAAAAAAATTACCCATTTTGATAAATGAACTGATCCAAATGTAATTTTGTTATTAATTTATTGGTCTAAAAATATCATGGACCAGTCCATGTCAGTTACTTGGTGTTGAATGGGTTAATTATATTAGGGTCAGACGGGGGGGATTGGCCCCTATATCGATTACCTGTCAAATTGGTTGAAACATATTGTATTGCCTCTTCAATATACATAACACAAATTGATGCATGCAGACGACAATAAGTGGTTGCCTGTGCTAATACCATGCATTCCAGATGATGGCAGCAGTCTAACACGGGAGTATTTATCATTATTAAGATCTGTTATTGAGAATTTAGGCACACCAGGGCGGGCATTTTCGTAATTTCGGACACAAGGGCGCACCAAAAAGGGACAGGGCGGGCCGACCTCCTATTCCTGCTTAGGGGAACACTATGTATATAACCGTCTCTGTGGCCTAGTGGTTAAGGCGTCCGCCTACGGAGCGGGATATCGAAGGTTCGAATCTCGTCAATGGTATCGTTCCGATATGGCCGGTTGGTGAGCCGCCAGCTTGTTAAATAATGGTTCCCGATTGCCTACCAGCATAGCGCCTGGCATACAAGCAAAGGCTTCGGGATGTTCATAAAAAGAGGTGTCTCATAAGTCAGAAATGGCTGGCCCTTTAAATAGGGGTGACACTATAATAAACGGGTGTAGGAAAAAATAGCACCCGGAAAAAATGGCACTATACAAATTTGGAAAAAATGGCACCTCAATAAAAAATGAAAGCTTATTTTAATATTATTGCAGTATGCTTATTGATATTATTCATATCATATTATATATTTTTATTTAATAATACAAGTTATTAGTAGTAAGAGAAGCCAATCCTTCATAATTGAAATCTGTTGAAATGTGTCTGATCATGATAACATATGTGTGTTTTACGTTTATTTATCGTCGCTACTGGTTGCCCATATGAGCGACGCCTCCTGAAGAGATTAGTCATTTTAGATTTTTGGAGGATAGTGCAATGATACAGACATAGACCCATTCATATAAAAGTAAAAGTAAAGTAAAGTGTTTGTTTATTATAGTGTCACCCCTATTTAAAGGGCCAGCCATTTCTGACTTATGAGACACCTCTTTTTTATGAACATCAGTACTTCCCGAATCCTATGTTTGTGTGCCAGACGTCAGGCTGGTAGGCAATCGGTAACCATTATTTAACTAGCTGGCGGCTCACCAACCGGCCATATCAGAACGAACCCCTGACGAGATTCGAACCGTCGACCTCCCGCTCCGTAATCAATAAGTCGTATTTATAGCAACAATTGTTAAGGAGGGGCTACCCACATCATTGGATTAACTGCTAGGCATAATCCCCTTGGAAGAAATGGTTGATTACATAAACACTTAGTGCTTGTACTTCTGAAAGAACAGACGGATCTGTAGTCCAGTGTTAACACGCTGGACTGGTAATCCAGGGGTCACAGGTTCGATCCCCCGTCTGACCATAATAAAATTAACAGTCTTTCAGATGGGACGTTAAATCGAGGTCTCGTGTCGGTGCTTTACACCGTGCACGTAAAAGAACAAGAGGATACTCTGGAATGTGTCTCTGTCTGTATCATGCACTATCCTTCAAAATCTAAAATGCCTAATCCCTTCAGGAGGCGTCGCTCATATGGGCAACCAGTAGCGACGATAAATAAACGTAAAACACACACACTTCTGAACGAGTGGCTTCTCAAATGTGTTTAAAAATATCTCTTATAAGATCATGGGCATCTTCTTTGAAAAAATAAATAGGGTGCCATTTTTTCCAAATTTACATAGTGCTATTTCTTCCGGGTTCCCTTTTTTCCGGGTTCCCTTTTTTTCTGGGTGACATTTTTTCCGGGTGACATTTTTTCCGGGTGACATTTTTTTCCGGTGCCATTTTTTCCGTACCCCATAATAAACAAACACATTTATAGCAAGAAAGTAGCAGTTTCCTTTGAGAAACTACTACCACCATCTTCTGTAAATAGCCATACTTTTCCATTGTACCGTACTTATGAAGAAGAGAAACAATGTATTAGACACAAACTATTAAAGCGGCACTACATCGGTGAAAACGCAAATTTCTGCATAATGTAATTCGCTATTATATGGGTATAATTTATTTCCAAATATTTGCCTCACAATCTGAGTATTTCAACAAACAAACAAACGTCGTATACGCTGTTTGTTGACATAACACAATAATGTAAATAGGGTCGACATCCATGCGTAATACAAGGCGAGGATCCTGAGTAGCACGCCGTATTGTACATATTTACTGTGATATCCCACATGTGTGCCTATGCATATTTATTTGTAGACGTGAACAATGTATTTTATTTGCGTTTTGCGATGTAATGTCGCTTTAAAGTGTTTGATCTTTAAAATAAGTATGTACAACGAAAGTATTAACACTCACGCTAAGTACAAATTGTATATTAATATAAGACACTATATGAAATCATATATATGTGTGAATACAAACACTTATGAATGCTCTTTACCAAACGTCTGATAGCTTCGATGAACGAAACACTAAAGACATGATTATTGGTTCGGTTGATAACTATTGAGTGTGTTTTTACGTTTATTTATCGTCGCTACCGGTTGCCCATATGAGCGACGCCTCCTGAGGAGATTAGTCATTTTAGACTTTTAGAGGCTAGTGCAATGATACAGACAGAGACCCATCACAGAGTCTCCTCTTGTTCTTTTACGTGCACGGTGTACAGCACCGACACGACATTGTATTATGGTCAGACGGGGGATCGAACCTGCGAACTATAATATAAATACATAGTTGTAAGCATTTTGGAATATTGTTAGTTGTTCTGTTTGTGTTTTGTAATAAAGATGTGCTATATCTTTGATGGAATCCTTCGTATTTTGTTTTCATGTAATAATAATCATATAATGTAGGTGTGCGTTTTCTATGTCCTCTAGTATACGTTTGGTTAGTCGGATACATGGTCCAACATTTTAAGTCTGAATGTTTGTTATTAGCATGATGAAAGACGAACATCGTCCATTGTTTAATTAGATACTGCATTACCGCTTCATTTTGTAGGAGGAACTGTTGATATAACAGCGCATGAAATACAACCAGACAGCACTCTAAAAGAATTAGCAAAAGCCAATGGAGGGGAATACGGAGGTACATTGGTCGACCAGAAGTTTATTAAGCTTTTGGACGACGTTTTCGGTCCCGATGTGATGGAGGTCATTCAGCAACGTTACCGAGATGACTATCTGGACCTATTGCAGAATTTTGAAATCAAGAAAAAAAGGGTGACACCGGATTTATCGGGCGTTGAATCATTTCTCATCCCGACTTCTTTCATACACACGTACAAAGAACTCAATAATATTGAGCTTTCTACTATTGAACCCGAACATTTGAGGAATAAGATCACATTCAACAGGACAAAAGATAAAATGAGAGTTGATGCTGAAATCGTGAAGTCTCTTTTCACTGATGTTTGTGACAAGATATGTGCCGTTGCTGACGAGTTCTTTCAATCTATTAGGCAGCACAATGTGGACAAGATCTTAATGGTTGGAGGTTTCAGTGAATCGGAGATGCTGCAAGAGAAAGTTCGTAATACCTTCCCACAAGCACGCTTGATCATACCGGAAGAAGCTGGTCTAGCTGTTTTGAAAGGGGCCGTTTTATTCGGCCACAATCCAATGATGATCACTGCCCGTGTGTGTAAATACTCATACGGGATATGCGCATACAAGCACTTCGAATCTGGTATAGATCCGCCAGAGAAACGTGAGGTTATAAATAACGTAGTTCTGTGTAAGGACTATTTCAGCAAACATGCTACTGTCGGCCAAGAGTACAAAACCGAGGAGAAAGTTTATACACAGGAATATGTACCATCTGATGCCAATGGAACGGGGTTGGAAATATGTATATATACGTCACTGAAACCATATCCCATGTATGTGGACGAGGACGGGAGCAGGAAGTTAGGGGAAATGCGGGTAAAACTCCACGACAACCAAGGAATAGATACTCCCGTAACCATTCAGTTCGAGTTTGGCAAAGAGGAACTTCAAATCAATGTCAAGGAAACCAAGACCGGAAAACTTACAAACGCTAATTTCGATCTGCTCTAAAGAGAGCAACATTGGAATTGATAGCATATGTTTATTCAATTCGAGTTTGGCAAAGAGGAAGTTAAGGAAACCAAGACCGGAAAAAATACAAACGCTAATTTCGATCTCTTCTAAAGAGATCAACATTAAGAATTGATATCATATGTTTATTCAATTCGAGTTTGGCAAAGACGAACTTCAAGTCAATGTCAAGGAAACCAAGACCGGAAACATTACAAACGTTAATTAAGACTTGCTCTAAAGAGATCAACATTGGAATTGATATCATATGTTTGGAATGAGAGACATCACTAATTTTCTATTACCTCCCTTGGCAGATAAAGTCTGATTTAATCCAAAATGTGAATAGGTCCTTTTAGTTGGAATCCTTTGTTTTTACTGCTGTTCCATAACCAGATGTTGCGGTTATGATAAATGTGATTATATCCAAATCGTGTTCGTTAACTGAAAACATTCCTTTAGAAATAATTACCCATTGCATAATACTGTATGAAATCTGTCGAGATATAGTAATGTTCAACTCATAAGAAACGATAGAGGAATACATTTGCTAACATGTTGTGCAAAGGAACCAACGATGAAAACAGAGGAAAACACTTAGTACAACCTATCTACTTTTAGAGAGTGTTCAGGGGCAATAACTCACCGATGTCTCTCATTGATATCATATATCTAGTGACGTACGTACATTTAGACTATTTCTGCGACATGTATCTGATAGTCGAAACTTGCTACTCAAAGTTCAGAGTTCGAGGTTTGAATCTTACTCAAAATGAATGAACACCTATTAATGTAACTGACGTGGGAGTCATTATAGCGCAGTGGTAACAAGTTCACTTCAGATATGAGAAGGTCGGAGTTCGAATACAGCTGTAGCCATTACGATCCAACCCCGCTGGAGACGTTACGAGTGTGCCCTTATGCATAGCACTTAAATTCCACATTGCCTCTTCTCTCTCCTTCATGGCGATGTATTCCATCAGGAATGGTATCTCGAGAGCGATTAAAAAAAGCGGTTATAAGAACATGTTTCGCAATCGAGCTCAGATAAATGTGTAAACATTAATATTCAATAGACGCAACACGTATAGAGAGTCAGATGATAGCAATACCTATTATCTCTGTAAACAGTGTGAACATTGGAGCATAAAATTAATGTGCGAACATTAACTGTGTGTTTTACGTTTATTTATCGTCGCTACCGGTGCCCATATGAGCGACGCCTCCTGAAGAGATTAGTCATTTTAGATTTTTGGAGGATAGTACAATGATACAGACAGAGACCCATTCCATAGTCTCATCTGGTTCTTTTACGTGAACGGTGTAAAGTACCGACACGAGACCCCGGTATAAAGTCCAATCTGAAAGACTGTTAATTTTATTAGGGTCAGACGGGGGATCGAACCTGCGATTCCTGGATTACCAGTCCAGCGTGTTATCATTGTACTACAGATCCGTCCGTCTGTACCTGTACTGATGCTGTTAATATATAAATATATGTGTTTTGTCCAGGAACTATTTTGTAGCGTGTATTGGAGTGATTAATGCGCGTAAGATGCATAACTAACATAAATTAACAAACAAGATGGTTGCCAAACAAATATTATAGCTAAACCAGTCATTATCTTTTGATTGCATTTGATTTGTATATAAATTATGTTGAATGGTAGATACATTTTGTTAAGCGAGTTCTCTCGTAAAACAAAGTCTTTATTTTTATTATTTCATGGAATTATGATATTTGTGTCCAGTAACAGTTTTATTAATATAATTAAGCTATGCTATTGTAATTAGTGTCTCAAACATAACCATTATTACTAGTACTGTATTTTGTTTCGAATAAGACGTCTGTTTTTGTCGGTATACAGGCCCGTAGCCATACTGAGGCACACCGAGGCAGCTGCCCCGGTTAAAATTTCCAAAGCAAAAAAATAATTAAATGGAACATAAATATCGAACTGTGTCTGTGCTCAATCAGGATTAAGACTGCAAATGAACACATTTTATTTAATTATTACCTATATTTTAATTGTTATAATTTTAGATCCGAATATTTTATAGCATATTTAGAATCCATTGTAATTGTGTTTGCTATTTTTATCTTGTTTTATCTCATTGTATGTGGAAGTTTTTATCAATATTTGTGATATTTAGGCTGTAAAGCGCTTTTGAACGTTTTATTTTTAGATGAAAAGAGCGCTATATAAGTTTGGTATATAATAATAATAAATAAATAAAATCGCAAACAAATATCCCTTTGCTATATAGCATTTTGACTGTTAGAGAGCTGAAAGGTCAGTACATAATTATACGTATGAACTCATTAAAGCAGAAAAACGCTTCTATACCCTAACACCTGTAATGGGGAACATGCCCCCGGGCCCCCTAGAATGCCTCTCTGGCTACGGTACTGATATTGATCTTTGTTTTAGTATCTCACTGGCAATACTTATTTAAATTCTTTAAAATGTCAAGTCAAATATGGCTTTTATTTCTGTTCTGGTGAAAGGGAGACAACTCTAGCTTCCATATATAGGGATATTATTTTGCCACTACAAGAATATACCAATTTCGCTTTGTTCTACCTCGGGGACCCATAGTCAAAATTCCTGGCCCAAACCACTGCTCTACTAGGTTATTGTATATAGGTTGTAAAACAACAAATAAATTGCCTATTAAATACATAGTAAAAACATAGAGTCTCAGGCGCGGCGCTAGGAATGTCTGGAGGGGGTTCGATGCAAGTGCGACGGCCCATAGGACAGGAGCCCGCTAGGGGGTCAGGGGGCATGACCCCCCTTAACATTTTTTAATCTGGAAGCTCTGAAATGGCATTTCCTGCATTCTAGAGCTCAAAATGTATGGTAAAACAGATGGCAGAAACAAGCATCAGCAGCTTCACAGCTCTCTGTGAAAGTTTGTTAAATCGTGTATCCATCGCACTGATGATGCAGTCAATACGTGGAATGGCAACTGTACGGCGATAATATTCTTCTGGCGTATCAGCGGGCTGATTTTGACGCTGGATCTGGCGTTTGGCAATGCGTGGCAAAGACGGATCAACGTTTAGTTTCTCTGCGATGCGTTCGGCTTGTTTGTAGATCTTTTTGAAACCTTCTTCAACGTTGTCACGTGTCGCTTTCATATCAGACGCGGTTTCATCAATCAACTAGTAAGCATTTACAATGTCTATCGTTCGACCCTGAAGGTAGACGGTAACACAGTGAAGAGGGTGCAACAGGTAATACAGCGACACCAGACCAACAATAAATCCGAAATCCGTCACAGCTTTAACGTGAGCAATTGCATCTTTCTTTGATTCCGAGTCCCAGCCTTCCGTAAACGCCTTATCAAAATCAGCCATGTCCGGGTGAGTACGACTGATGATATCAAAGCACTCTACCAGGAATGGTAGGGCCAGGTAGAAATGCTCATAAGCGGTATCGCGCTCCGACCAACGGGTCTTGCACATGCCATTTATCACTTTTCTAGTGGTGTCATTGTGAACGTGACGTATTTCCGCTATCATTTCTATGAGCCTTTCTCGTTTTGGAGAGTAGTTGAAGAAGATAGCTACATCCTTCATGGTAGCAATCACATGCTGTATGTTATTAGCTTTACAGCTAGCGGCAATGGAAAGATTAAGAATATGTCCATTGCAATGGGTATATGGAGCATTTGGTGCATGCTGTGAAATGATTCCAGATACGCCTTTCTTCTCGCTAGACATGTTTGAGGCACCATCATAACACTGCCCCTGAAGCTGATGAATATCCAAACCAACGTTTTTATGGAACTCCAGGATGGCATTAGCGATAGCTTCGCCAGTAATTCTATGAACTCAACGAACTCCTCTCGTATCTGTTTCTCTTCGTCTACAAAGCGAAAGCAAACTGATAGAATTTCATCATTGCTTGATGTTACCTCATCAGTGTGAAAACCTGATTTCTTAATCTCTGTAATAATATCTGCTTGGATGATGGAGTGGCCAATCAAATGAATCATCTCATTTTGCGACTGGTGATGATGATATGAAGCATTCCTTGAGATGGGTTTCATCATATGATCGTACACCATTAGCTGAAAAAGGGGGTTCGTTCGCACCCCCCGAACCCCCCCCCCTGGCGCCGCTCCTGAATACTGTCTGTTCATTTATATTTCCAATCTTTCATTTCTTCCGATACCACATCCACTGTGAAGAGGTATTCAAATCAAACTGTAAAATGGCAAATATCTTCCAAATATAACGGTTCACATAGCCAGTGCTCGCTCACCTGTGAATAACGTCACTGTGTTTATGTCGCCGGTCCCTTGTCTTGCCCTGACTCTTACACATCCTAACGGGTATATGGATCTCGAGGGGGTGGGTTTGAGTAAAGACTCGACGCAATAATTTATAAATGATGATGACGTTTATTTACTTCCTTTCCTGAAAATACATTGATTTTCATACAAAGTAAATTAACAAACCACATAATGCATAAATAACAATCTATGAGTTTGACAGATGACAGCTGTCAAAATATGTAAGCAATACATGCAGGTGTGTTAGAGCGTAGCATCTAGTGAAAATACACGAGCAAGTTTACATTTCAAAATACATAAAATTACAGGTGACTATCAATTCGATATCAACCTAATAAATAAACTGAAGTTAAGTTTATAAATCACAAAAACTATTTATTTTTACCTGGCTATATATCCAATATAGTCATAACACTGTATTATAATTATACGCCCAAAATGGCGATTTATCATCCATTCCAAAGCTGACCTGAAAGTGACCAACAATAGTGATTGGTTAGAATATGTCACATGCAAATTGTTAGTATGACCATTTATAAATACATTGTACATATCTACAAGTTGCAAACGATATACGTTAAGTATGGAACGCCAGAACGGACATAATATACGGGGTGAGGGGGGGGGGGTAAACAATAAAACAACTGAATATTTTCCCTGTAACGTTTATTGATGGTTTATTAAATATTGCTATGATTGCGATCCAATTCCAGCCTATGACATTTAAACAACAACAACAATACGTTTATTGCATTAAACATTCATACAATGTCTAAGATGTTACAAAAGAGCAAGATGTTAATATATGCTTATACTAATTTTAGTTTCTATATACATTTGCGAAATATATGTATTTTGCTAAATTTCTACAAATGGTTTTTGATTTTTAAACACTGTTTTCCTCCGCCAAATAATACAGTATACCAACCTTTAGTTTGCAATGGCTTGAATTCTTATACCACATCTTTTCTACACATCAACTATTCTAACGTCTTCTCAAGTCACATAAGTTCTCAAAAAACACAAAAACTATACACTGCCTGTCATGAAAATGCATTTTTACAAAAATGAAATATTTACTATATTAGTTATTGGGACTACATTGACCGCGGATGCACTGCTGCCTATTTACGTGTATACAATCTATAGCAATGTTGTTTATATTTTGCTAATGATAATTAGATATCCCGTCATAATGGACAATCTACACACAATTAGATATCCCCTCATACTGGACAATATACACACAATTAGATATCCCGTCATAATGGACAATATGCACACAATTAGATATCCCGTCATAATGGACAATATGCACACAATTAGATATCCCCTCATACTGGACAATATACACACAATTAGATATCCCGTCATAATGGACAATATGCACACACTTAGATATCCCGTCATAATGGACAATATGCACACACTTAGATATCCCGTCATAATGGACAATATACACACAATTAGATATCCCCTCATAATGGACAATATGCACACAATTAGATATCCCCTCATAATGGACAATATGCACACAATTAGATATCCCCTCATAATGGACAATATACACACAATTAGATATCCCGTCATAATGGACAATATGCACACAATTAGATATCCCGTCATAATGGACAATATGCACACAATTAGATATCCCCTCATACTGGACAATATACACACAATTAGATATCCCGTCATAATGGACAATATGCACACAATTAGATATCCCGTCATAATGGACAATATGCACACACTTAGATATCCCGTCATAATGGACAATATACACACAATTAGATATCCCCTCATAATGGACAATATGCACACAATTAGATATCCCCTCATAATGGACAATATGCACACAATTAGATATCCCCTCATAATGGACAATATGCACACAATTAGATATCGCCTCATAATGGACAATCTGCGCACAATTAGATACCCCCTCATACTGGACAATATACACACAATTAGATATCCCTTCATAATGGACAATATGCACACAATAAAATATTCCGTCATAATGGACAATATGCACACAATTAGATATCCCGTCATAATGGACAATATGCACACAATTAGATATCCCCTCATAATGGACACTATACACACAATTAGATATCCCGTCATAATGGACAATATGCACACACAATTAGATATCCCGTCATAATGGACAATATGCACACAATTAGATATCCCGTCGTAATGAACAATATGAACACACAATTAGATATTCCGTCATAATGGACAATATGCACACAATTAGATATCCCCTCATAATCGACAATATGCGCACAATTAGATATCCCCTCATAATGGACAATATGCGCACAATTAGATATCCCGTCATAATGGACAATATGCGCACAATTAGATATCCCCTCATAATGGAAAATATGCACACATTTGGCTATCACCACACAATACCATTATATATATAATAAAAAAATTGACACCACGACTGAGTTGTTAATGCTAACTCCCCATTCAGTATGTTGCATTCGCAACACGGTAAAGGTGACAGGCCGGAGCTACTACGAAAGGAACCGAAGTGGGTGTTGCTACATGAAGGAAATCAGGGCAAAATGTAAAACAGCTATCCCCAAAGATGAGCTTATATCGAGTACATAGCAGAATAACCTGGACATGGAAGAGATGAATTACTCATCATTCAACTAAGTGTGCTGGTTTGATGTGCTGGTTTGGCTGTAATAGCGTGCAGTTTGGCGTGCCGGTTTGGCAGCGATAGGGTGCAGTTTGGCGTGCTGGTTTAGCTGTGATTTCGTGCAGTTTGGCGTGCTGGTTGGCTGTAACAGCGTGCAGTTTGGCGTGCTGGTTTATCTGTAATAGCGTGCAGTTTGGCGTGCTGGTTTGGCAGTGATAGTGTGCAGTTTGGCGAGCTGGTTTGGCAGTGATAGCGTGCAGTTTGGCGTGCTGGTTTATCTGTAATAGCGTGCAGTTTGGCATGCTGGTTTATCTGTAATAGCGTGCAGTTTGGCGTGCTGGTTTATCTGTAATAGTGTGCAGTTTGGCGTGCTGGTTTGGCTGTAATAGCGTGCAGTTTGGCGTGCCGGTTTGGCAGCGATAGGGTGCAGTTTGGCGTGCTGGTTTAGCTGTGATTTCGTGCAGTTTGGCGTGCTGGTTGGCTGTAACAGCGTGCAGTTTGGCGTGCTGGTTTATCTGTAATAGCGTGCAGTTTGGCGTGCTGGTTGGCTGTAACAGCGTGCAGTTTGGCGTGCTGGTTTATCTGTAATAGCGTGCAGTTTGGCGTGCCGGTTTGGCAGTAATAGTGTGCAGTTTGGCGTGCTGGTTTATCTGTAATAGTGTGCAGTTTGGCGTGCCGGTTTGGCAGTGATAGCGTGCAGTTTGGCGTGCCGGTTTGGCTGTATTAGCGTGCAGTTTGGCGTGCTTGTTTGGCGTGCTTGTTTGGCAGTGATAGTGTGCAGTTTGGCGTGCTGGTTTGGCAATAATAGAGTGCATTGTGGCGTGTCGGTTGGATGTAATAGCGTGCAGTTTCACGTGCTTGTATGGCAGTGATAGCGTGCAGTTTCACGTGCTCTTTTGGCAGTGATAGCGTGCAGTTTGGCATGCTCGTATGGCTGGTATTTATGAAAATGTCGATTTTTAAACATAAAATTAAAGTAATAGTCAACGTGCTACCTCTATTAATAGTACAGGCCGAGAAAATGAGGACTCGATAGATTGTGTACATCTTGTCCATCATGTACCTGTCTGTTAAATACAGATAGCATCATGTACCAGTCTATTAAATACAGATAGCATCATGTACCAGTCTATTAAATACATATAACATCATGTACCAGTCTATTAAATACAGATAACATAATGTACCAGTCTATTAAATACAGATAGCATCATGTACCAGTCTATTAAATACAGATAACATCATGTACCAGTCTATTAAATACAGATATCATCATGTACCAGTCTATTAAATACATATAACATCATGTACCAGTCTATTGGATACAGATAGCATCATGTACCAGTCTATTAAATACATATAGCATAATGTACCAGTCTATTAAATACATATAACATCATGTACCAGTCTATTAAATACAGATAACATCATGTACCAGTCTATTAAATACAGATAGCATCATGTACCAGTCTATTGGATACAGATAACATAATGTACCAGTCTATTGGATACAGATAACATCATGTACCAGTCTATTAAATACAGATAGCATCATGTACCAGTCTATTAAATACAGATAGCATCATGTACCAGTCTATTGGATACAGATAACATAATGTACCAGTCTATTGGATACAGATAACATCATGTACCAGTCTATTAAATACATACAGCATCATGTACCAGTCTATTAAATACAGATAACATAATGTACCAGTCTATTAAATACAGATAGCATCATGTACCAGTCTATTAAATACATATAGCATCATGTACCAGTCTATTAAATACATATAGCATCATGTACCAGTCAATTAAATACATATAACATCATGTACCAGTCTATTAAATACATATAACATCATGTACCAGTCTATTAAATACATATAGCATCATGTACCAGTCAATTAAATACATATAACATCATGTACCAGTCTATTAAATACATATAGCATCATGTACCAGTCTATTAAATACATATAGCATCATGTACCAGTCTATTAAATACATATAACATCATGTACCAGTCTATTAAATACATATAACATCATGTACCAGTCTATTAAATACATATAACATCATGTACCAGTCTATTAAATACAGATAACATCATGTACCAGTCTATTAAATACATATAACATCATGTACCAGTCTATTAAATACATACAGCATCATGTACCAGTCTATTAAATACAGAATACAGATAACATCATGTACCAGTCTGTTTCACTTGTAGTATTCACAATCCGTGCGGTACAAGTTTTTTGGAGGTGGGGTGAAACGTCACATACACAGCGTCCAAGAGGTCGCTTAGCGACTTTACTTTTTATTTGATAGAGGAACAGCCCCGGTGCCCACCCCGAGCAGCATTTTTGGCGTGGACGGGAACACAGATAGAACCACCGACCTTCCGCAAACTAGCAGAATAGCTTCCTCACATGAAATAATTCGAGAACCCTAGTTGGATTCGAACCAGCAGCGGTGAAGGGCAAGTTATTTGAATCAAACGACCGTAACCACTCTATCACGGAGGCCCAACATGTACAACAAACAGGGACAGCTAGCATCATGATTGGCCATCACAGAAGTAAGAACGGAACCAGACACCAGCAATCATACTCCGCGTAGGAATAGTACACGTCTGGAGTTTGTAATCTTGTCATCGCATAAAAATTAATGTTGTTTCTTTGTCTCCGTGTTCCCATCAATTTTACATTGTCCAGCGTATACTAATTAAGCCAGTAGGACTTCGACTGTCACTCTAGTATGATCGAAGATGAGAATATGCAGAGGTGCAATGTGGCATATAAATTTCCCTGATTATTAATTGGAAGGTGCCGAGGAGAAGCGAAATATGATTCATAACACTTTTCTCCGAACGGTATTACAACTGTCACTAATTATTGGAGAGAAACAAATCTACCCACACAATCATGTGTGATTGAAGAAGTCTCGGTGTATCTAGCGTAAACAAGCTACATAGAGGTCCGGAGTTCGAGCCCCGCTGGAGCCGTTACGAGTGTGTCCTTAGGCAAGGCATTTAAATTCCACGTTGCCTCTTCTCTCCCTCGTGGCGATGGATTACATCAGGAATGAGGTATCGAGAGTGATTAATATAAGTTGAAAGAACTTGTTTCGCAATCGAGCTAAAATAAATTTGTATAAACTAAGCTACATATCTCATTACGAACGAGCGATTGGGACACTCGCTATTGCAACAGTTAATCTATTTCAACTGCACGAATGTTATTAAGTTGAAATCGTGGATTCGTGAAGTTGAAAGTACGAATTCGTGAAGTTGAGATGTTGAAATCGTGAATTGGTCAAGTTGAAATCGTTAAATTCATGATGTTTAATTAACGAATTCGGGAAGTAGAAATCGTGAAGTGGTGAAGCTGAATTCGTGAATTCGTAGTAGTAGAAATCGTGAATTCGTAGTAGTAGAAATCGTGAATTCGTAGTACCTGAAATCGTGAATTCGTAGTACCTGAAATCGTGAATTCGTAGTAGTAGAAATCGTGAATTCGTAGTACCTGAAATGGTGAATTCGTAGTAGTAGCTATCGTGAATTCGTAGTAGTAGAACTCGTGAATTAGTAATAGTAGAAATCGTGAATTCGTAGTAGTAGAAATCGTGAATTCGTAGTAGTAGAAATCGTGAATTCGTAGGACCTGAAATCGTGAATTCGTAGTACCTGAAATCGTGAATTCGTAGTAGTAGAAATCGTGAATTCGTAGTAGTAGAAATCGTGAATTCGTAGTAGTAGAAATCGTGAATTCGTAGTAGTAGAAATCGTGAATTCGTAGTAGTAGAAATCGTGAATTAGTAGTAGTAGAACTCGTGAATTTGTAGTAGTAGAAATCGTGAATTCGTAGTAGTAGAAATCGTGAATTAGTAGTAGTAGAAATCGTGAATTCGTAGTAGTAGAAATCGTGAATTCGTAGTAGTAGAAATCGTGAATTCGTAGTAGTAGAAATCGTGAATTCGTAGTACCTGAACTCGTGAATTCGTAGCAGTAGAAATCGTGAATTCGTAGTAGTAGAAATCGTGAATTCGTAGTAGTAGAAATCGTGAATTCGTAGTAGTAGAAATCGTGAATTCGTAGTAGTAGAAATCGTGAATTCGTAGTAGTAGAAATCGTGAAGTCGTAGTACCTGAAATCGTGAATTCATAGTAGTAGAAATCGTGAATTCGTAGTAGTAGAAATCGTGAATTCGTAGTAGTAGAAATCGTGAATTCGTAGTAGTAGAAATCGTGAATTCGTAGTAGCAGAAATCGTGAATTCGTAGTAGTAGAAATCGTGAATTCGTAGTAGTAGAAATCGTGAATTCGAGTAGTAGAAATCGTGAATTCGTAGTAGTAGAAATCGTGAATTCGTAGTAGTAGAAATCGTGAATTCGTAGTAGTAGAAATCGTGAATTCGTAGCAGTAGAAATCGTGAATTCGTAGTAGTAGAAATCGTGAATTCGAGTAGTAGAAATCGTGAATTCGTAGTAGTAGAAATCGTGAATTCGAGTAGTAGAAATCGTGAATTCGTAGTAGTAGAAATCGTGAATTCGTAGTAGTAGAAATCGTGAATTGGAGAAGCTGGTTGAATGTGAATTCGTGAATTGATGAAGTTAAAATCGTTAAATTCGGAGAAACCCCACCTGTCCGATCTGGTGACCACCGTAGCATCTCACATACTTCCCGGTCCGAGGATCGAACCCGGGTTGCATTGTTGAAAAGCGAGCGCGCTAACCACTGCGCTAATCGGACAGCCAAAGCAAGATGAAGGAAGATCCCGTGTGCTACTCCTAGCAGGACGGGCATCTAGGGAGAACCACCGACCTCCCCACAAGCTAGCTGGATGGCTTCCCCATAAGAAAGAATTCGACACACACAGTCATAATCGAGCATACAACGGTGGGGAGTAAACTATTTGACGTCAACATCATTAAACACTCTGCTAAGGTACTGCTTGTAGCGAAATAAAGAGAAGCCATGATTGGATAATGTGTACAATGGCGGAGAGACGAAGCTGAGTTATTAACCTGCATAAGGAATACAAATCATTGTTTGTGTGTTTTACGTTTAGTTATCGTCGCTACCGGTTGCACATATGAGTGAATGAGGTCTCGAGAGTGATTAATATAAGTTGCAAGAACTTCTTTCATCAAAATAAATTTCCATAAACTAAATGCATTGATTTAAAGCGACACTACATCAGTGAAAACAGAAATGTCTACATAATGTATTTTCCTATTATATTGTATATTTGTTTTCAAAATATTTGCCTCAAACACTGAGTATTTCAACTAATAAAGAAGAAGAAGAAGAAGAATGCTTTATTAAGACTTCAACGTTACAGTTTCTCGCATACGCGGTTTGCTGACATATAACAAAATAATGTAAATAGGGTCGACATACATGCGTAATACAACGCACTTATCCTGAATAACACGATTTATTGTACAGATTTACCGTTATATCTCACAGTTGGGCCTATTTATTTGTAGACTAATCTTAGTAGCTAAATCATCTCTAATTGCCTCGCGTTTATAGTACTGACTCCGATGACAAACAGACGTCAATTCAGGAGCATGGATGACCGATATATGAAATCCTACTTTCAATTTTGAAAGTTTGTAGATCCCAAACAACACTTTTTATTGATTCAATGTTAACATTAGTGTTCGAATGTATTCGGAAGAATGTGTAGTAGCAATGAGTGTATACGTGACAAACGCATTTCATATGCTTTGTGCGATGTAATGTCGATTTAATCTGCTGGATAAAGAAATGTAGAAAAGATAAACAAATAGTTACTGATTAAGTGTTCCTGTTAAAAAGTCAGGCCTCGTACAAACGGTGTCTGCATATCTGTTATATAGAAGACGTTGTCAGTAGCAATAGATTGTCATGTCACGGCTACTACAGACGTGCGTCGTATATCCCACCTCAGTAGGGTTGTCATCATTATGCACGTCGAAACACATTTCAATTAAGAAATAATTATCTTTCAGTTATTTAATATTTTGGCTTGCATTTCTGTCGCATAGGAATTAACCACACAGGCTATTGGTGTTAATTGTTAGTTCCGGTGTCCTAACAGAATTGATATCCCGTAAGAACTGAAAGTTGCGCATGCGCATAATGGTACATCTTAGCGGGTGTGAGGAATGGGAGACATTCGCTTTATTTTCAATATTTGTGCTAATGATCAGTATTGTGTGGCATTTATGAACCTATAGATATTTATAAAGTGTGTGTGTGTGGAGGAGATTTTCCAATTTCTATATAGATTACTCCGGTTTATGCGTCATCCTTGCGTACCGGATACGAATACACGCGGTCAATTGATGGAACAGCCTACTTTATTGACATTCGAGCTAAATGAGGTAATAATTATATTAGAAATCTACTGTTTGGTTTTATTAATTGAAGAAGTTATCACATTCCATTATTCAGAATGACAAACCATGTTTTATTCGATTATATATAACGCAAATACAGATGTTATTCGATTATATATAACGCAAATACAGATGTTATTCGATTATAACATGTTTAATCAAACATTATTCTGACGTTAGGGACGGGCCGTTTAACTAATGTTGGAAAACTTATGGTCCAACCCTTTTGTTTTATCATGCTTTGTACTTGTTATTACTTAATGTTGTATTATGTATTGCTGCTACTGTACATGTATTGCTGCTACTGTACATGTATTGCTGCTACTGTACATGTATTGCTGCTACTGTACATGTATTGCTGCTACTGTACATGTATTGCTGCTACTGTACATGTATTGCTGCTACTGTACATGTATTGCTGCTACTGTACATGTATTGCTGCTACTGTACACGTATTGCTGCTACTGTACATGTATTGCTGCTACTGTACATGTATTGCTGCTACTGTACATGTATTGCTGCTACTGTACATGTATTGCTGCTACTGTACATGTATTGCTGCTACTGTATATGTATTGCTGCTACTGTACATGTATTGCTGCTACTGTACATGTATTGCTGCTACTGTACATGTATTGCTGCTACTGTACATGTATTGCTGCTACTGTACATGTATTGCTGCTACTGTACATGTATTGCTGCTACTGTACATGTATTGCTGCTACTGTACATGTATTGCTGCTACTGTACATGTATTGCTGCTACTGTACATGTATTGCTGCTACTGTACATGTATTGCTGCTACTGTACATGTATTGCTGCTACTGTACATGTATTGCTGCTACTGTACATGTATTGCTGCTACTGTACATGTATTGCTGCTACTGTACATGTATTGCTGCTACTGTACAAGTGTACGATACATTCAATAAAATATGATTAAACCTAAAAATTCTAACATGACCAAAATATCTAACAAGCGAAATAATAGTGTTATTTATAAGAGTGAGAGTGTGTAGGTACAGGCACCAGACACAAACTTTTTTTTTTTTTTGGCCTATGGTCATATAGTAAGTAATGTTTACTAAACATTACTTACTTTATGACCATAGGCTAAAAAAAATGTTTTTGTGGCTGGTGCCTGTGTGTGTAGGCCTATATGAAGTCACAAAACTACAAAAATACCAGTGAAATGACGTCATATTTGACGTCACTGACGAAGCAATTGTTTATTGCAGATTTCAACACGGTGCATTCCTTCCTTGCGTAGACAGACGTAAAATGCCGAGCCTCGTTTGAATATGGTATTACTTCCGCGTAATGTAAATGACAATTGGTATTTGTATTATGTGTTGGAAATAAATTATTGTTTAAGTTAAACATGATTTCATGAGTTCAACGTTGGTATGGGTCTCCGTGGCTAGGTGGTTTAGGAAGTCGACTTCAAGTGAATATAACACATCAATCATTATTACGGCACCGGATTGTAATTCGTCTTCACATCGAATGGAACACAGAGAAGTATCACAATGTGTCACATGCCATTCCACAGTTAATTGTCTGTTTCAATTCTAGATAATTGAACTGGTCATTAAGAGTTCTCCTTTAATTTGTGTCTGACGTGTAAGGGGGTAGTCTTGACTACGTCGTTAAATTTGTTAACTACAAGCGACAGCCATATAAATATATAGCGTCGCATAAAACGCAAAGATATGAGATACATGTTCCTATATTCTGAAAACGCATAGGCATCATGCGTATCTGTGGGAATATTATTTGCTACTTAATGGGGGTTTGGGATGGGGCGTAGCTTGGGTGGTTAAGGTCGTTGAATTCAAATCCATTATCTCTCACAGCTGTTTTTGTATTTTGTTTTTTAAACTCCATTTATTTTACAATGATTGAGAAGCAAGTTTCAACAAATTATATTAATCACTCTCGTTGGCGTGGATGAAAGCGTATATGTGGTCATTCGTGTGGGAGGAAACCGGAGTACCCAAAGAAAACCCAACTGTCAGAGCTGGCGACCATCGTACCATCTCACATACTTCCCGGTTCGAGGATCGAACCCGGGTCGCATTGGTGCAGCTGTGTGTTCAAATCACGCTTGGGATGTTGAATTCTTCCAGCTAGCATGAAAGGCCTCCAGTAATACTATCTGGAGAGGTGTTATATAACCGAAGCTGTTGGTGGTACATTAAACACCAAATCAAACAAACAAAGAACACAACTAGTGTCTGATATTACGAAATAGAAATATAATAATTGAATTTAAAACACTGTCGTGACGTCATACCTTTGTACTTGCAGTATATTATTATTAATATTGGACTGGTGTCAAAAAGGCGTATTATATTAAATATTCTAACACGACCCGCTAATAACACACATACGTGTAGAGTAAATCAATCTCGGGTTATTCTGCAATATACCTACCTTGAACTATACTGCACGCGCACCGTGTTTTGGCTACGTCATTTATACAATGCGTGTAAAGTTTTATGAATGAAAGTCACGTGATGTTTGTAAAAAATACCATTGGAATTCACGGAAGTGAGCTATTTTTAGAATCAGATAATCTCTTGTCCATCTTGTTTTTCTGTTAAGTAACATTTCAGTTACTATTCTGTAAACTATTGGTACTGTCTTCGGCGCTACGCACCTCATGCAGTCCAATATTATACAGATTGAATCGTTTTCGGCTTATATCCTACTATTCATAATTAAAATCATGAATTATCAATGTATCATTTAAAAAATGTATATTGTATATTATCGCATGCATGTATATATACATACGCGACCACGTTACACGTCCTACATCGGTGAATATAACTATACATAGGTGGCGCCACCGTCACAATAAGAGCACGTTGGACTGGTAATCCAGGGATCGCAGGTGCGATACCCCGTCCGTCACACTAATAGCACGTTGGACAGGTAATCCAGGGATAGCAGGTTCGATACCCCGTCGACACTAATAAATTTAACAGTCTTTCAGATGGGACGTTAAACCGAGGTATCGTGTCAGTGCTTTACACCGTGCACGTAAAAGAACCAGAGGAGACTATGGAATGGGTCTCTATCTGTATCATTGCATTATCCTACACAAATCGAAAATAACTAATCTCTTCAGGAGGCGTCTTTCATATGGGCAACCGATAGCGACGATAAATAAGTGTAAAACACACACACAATAATAGCTCCAGGTGCGTGAATGCGTAATCAAGCATTGAAAATATTAGAAAAGTATTGAAAATAAAATTACAGCGTAAAAAACTCATTCCAAATCATCGTCACGCATAGTGAACATTATGCTGTCAGTAAAATCGATTGGTTACTGGCTACGCTGACGTAATAAGCCGGGAATCAACTCCAATGCCCGGAAGTTTTGGAACATATGTCAATAGCAGACCGTAGGATAAACGTCCTTTGGCAAAATACATTATCTCGTCATTTTTTTAACCAACTTGATCCGACACCCAAGTCTATACCGAGTGTCTTGTAAATATCGTTATTGGCGATGTACTGACATGTGCTGTGCATGAAACGACGGTTCAAGTTGATACCAACGCGGACCCCGAATTTATTTTAGCTCGATTGCGAAACAAGTTCTTATAACTTATATTAATCACTCTCGAGACCTCATTCCTGATGGAATACATATTCACGAGGGGAGAGAAGAGGCATGTGGAATTTAAATGCATTGTATAAGGGCATATTCGTAACGGCTCCAGTGGGGCATGAACTATGTGCATTTCACACCTGAGACCTCATTTCTGATGGAATACATAGTCACGAGGGGAGAGAGAAGAGGCATGTGGAATTTAAATGCATTGTATAAGGGCATATTCGTAACGGCTCCAGTGGGGCATGAACTATGTGCATTTCACACCTGAGACCTCATTTCTGATGGAATACATAGTCACGAGGGGAGAGAGAAGAGGCATGTGGAATTTAAATGCATTGTATAAGGGCATATTCGTAACGGCTCCAGTGGGGCATGAACTATGTGCATTTCACACCTGAGACCTCATTTCTGATGGAATACATAGTCACGAGGGGAGAGAGAAGAGGCATGTGGAATTTAAATGCATTGTATAAGGGCATATTCGTAACGGCTCCAGTGGGGCATGAACTATGTGCATTTCACACCTGAGACCTCATTTCTGATGGAATACATAGTCACGAGGGGAGAGAGAAGAGGCATGTGGAATTTAAATGCATTGTATAAGGGCATATTCGTAACGGCTCCAGTGGGGCATGAACTATGTGCATTTCACACCTGAGACCTCATTTCTGATGGAATACATAGTCACGAGGGGAGAGAGAAGAGGCATGTGGAATTTAAATGCATTGTATAAGGGCATATTCGTAACGGCTCCAGTGGGGCATGAACTATGTGCATTTCACACCTGAGACCTCATTTCTGATGGAATACATAGTCACGAGGGGAGAGAGAAGAGGAATGTGGAATTTAAATGCAGTGCATAAGGTTATATTCGTAACGGCTCCAGTGGGGCATGAACTATGTGCATTTCACACCTGAGACCTCATTCCTGATGGAATACATAGTCACGAGGGGAGAGAGAAGAGGCATGTGGACTTTAAATGCAGTGCATAAGGTTATATTCGTAACGGCTCCAGTGGGGCATGAACTATGTGCATTTCACACCTGAGACCTCATTCCTGATGGAATACATAGTCACGAGGGGAGAGAGAAGAGGCATGTGGAATTTAAATGCAGTACATAAAAGCACATTCGTAACGGCTCCAGCGGGGCTCGAACAATCCCTTATTGAGTGCGAATAACATACTATCATAGTTATCTTTATTTCAGACTGTAGATCACATGTTTATCGTGTTAACGCTGACTTTAAGCACGGGGAGAATGTTTGCACCTGTACACATGACACTCATAGTTCCGCTGTAGTCTGAACTGCATACTTATGTAATATGACACCAACACTTTAAGGTCGCGGACTTGTATACCACTGTAACCTATCATCACTGATGGTCACGGGTTCGAGCCCCGCTCAGTCCGTGTCTCTTATCATCACTGATGGTCACGGGTTCGAGCCCCGCTCAGTCCGTGTCTCTTATCATAACTGATGGTCACGGGTTCGAGCCCCGCTCAGTCCGTGTCTCTTAATATGCAAAAGTTGGCAGTTTCTTACGAAGGTTGGTGCACTAAGTACTGGTTAATCGCTGAAACGTGCCCAGGAAATGTGTTGTTAGGTACAATGACCTTCACTGAAATGGGCAATTGGTAGCGACGTTTAATTAACTTAATTTAATTTTAATATAAAAAACATGTACCCACACATGTGGATGAAGTTAGCAGTGAGCAGTGTACCGCTGTACTGCTAGCAGTAAGCAGTGAGTAGTGTAATCCAGCAGTGAGTTATGTATTCTAGTAGTGAATGATGTGTATATGCCAAATTTCGAAAAAGAAATAAATAAAACAAAATAAAAATTTTTTTTAATTTTTTACTGCCAGTGTACTGCTAGCAGTGAGCAGTGAGTAGTGTAATCCAGCAGTGAGTTATGTATTCTAGTAGTGAATGATGTGTATATGCCAAATTTCGAAAAATAAATAAAAATAATAATAAAAATATGTAATCCAGCAGTGAGTTATGTATTCTAGTAGTGAATATGCCAAATTTCGAAAAAGAAATAAATAAAAATAATAAAAATAATATTTTAATTTTTTACTGCCAGTGTACTGCTAGCAGTGAGTAGTGTAATCCAGCAGTGAGTTATGTATTCTAGTAGTGAATGAACTTCACCCACATGTACCCACACACGTCGGCTATGACAATATAGATATCAGATTGAGGTTCTATAAACACCGTTAGAATCGTTATACGCGATTACTGCATGCATACACTAACAAGTTCACAACTAATTGTCAATGATTGGACGTTTCTCAGTGACGTAAGAGTAGACCAATAAATGACCCGCTCCAAGTTGTACTGTCACGGTTCAGATAATACGTCATTGAAAATCCCAGGCATTTTACGTCAACACGGCCTCCTTTCTTCACCCTTGCAAAGGTTGTAACTGAGGAGCAACTCTGGTCATTGCCTTGTAAGTTTTTACTAGCAGCCGCCTTGATTCCGTCGACGTAGATACCAATTCTTACGTAAGCGTCCTTATAACTACACACGTCGGCTGTGAACATGTAGAGACCAGATGCAGGGGCTGTGAATATCCCGTTAAAATCGTCAAATCCTTCGCCCTCGTTCATAAGAACATTGTTGAATGTAACGGTCTGGTTTAGTTCAAGTCGTCCATAAGCAATATCATGGACGTTGAAGCCGATATGGTCAATGAAAACGTTCTCTGAAATACATTACAGGTATCAGTTTAGAACAAGTACTACTTAGGAACCATCGAATATAATACATATACAACTTTCTTATAAACATTTATTTTTGCTCGATTGCGAAACAAGTTCGTACAACGTATTAATCACTTCCTGATGGAATCCATCGACACGAGGGAGAGAGAAGAGGCAATATGGAATTTAAATGCCTTGCCTAAGTGCACAATCGTAAGCGTGAGCTCCGGACAGTTCGCACCTGAAGCGAAAGCGCATCCACTGCGCTATCACGACTTCCACACATGTAACTGGACAATCATCACATATAACACGTGTTGATCTTCAAAGTATAACACATATGCCATATTTATTATTTATTATTATTTATTATTATTTATTATTATTTATTATTATTTATTATTCTTTAATTATTATTTATTATTATTTATTATTCTTTAATTATTATTTATTATTATTTATTATTATTGCCGATATCCACTAGTTAAAACAATAATGTGGGTGAAGTTAGCAGTGAGCAGTGTACTGCCAGTGTACTGCTGTACTGCTGGCAGTGAGCAGTGTACTGCTGTACTGCTGGCAGTGAGCAGTGTACTGTTGTACTGCTAGCAGTGAGCAGTGAGTAGTGTAATCCAGCAGTGAGTTATGTATTCTAGTAGTGAATGATGTGTATATGCCAAATTTCGAAATATAATTAAATAAAAATAATAAAAACAATTTTTTTTACTGCCAGTGTACTGCTGTACTGCTAGCAGTGAGCAGTGAGTAGTGTAATCCAGCAGTGGGTAGTGTATGATGTGCAAATGTAAATATTTGAATAAAATAATAAAAATAATAAAAATATGTTTTATATCTTTTTCTGCTTTTCTGGCAGTGAGCAGTGGGGAATGTACGAGTAGTGTATTCCAGCAGTGGGTAGTGTAATCCAGCAGTGAGTGGCGTATTCTAGTAGTGTATGATGTGCAAATGCAAATTTTCGAAAAAAATAATAAAAATATGTTTTATATCTTTTTCTGCTTTTCTGGCAGTGAGCAGTGGGGAATGAATGTACGAGTAGTTTTTCCAGCAGTGGGTAGTGTAATCCAGCAGTGAGTGGTGTATTCTAATAGTGTATGATGTGCAAATGTAAATTTTTGAATAAAATAATAAAAATATGTTTTATATCATTTTCTGCTTTTCTGGCAGTGAGCAGTGGGGAATGTATGAGTAGTGTATTCCAGCAGTGGGTAGTGTAATCCAGCAGTGAGTGGCGTATTCTAGTAGTGTATGATGTGCAAATGCAAATTTTCGAAAAATATAATAAAAATAATAAAAAAATATTTTTTATCTTTTTCCGTACTTGCTGCGTTTCTAGCAGTGAGCAGTGGGGAATGTACGAGTAGTGTATTCCAGCAGTGGGTAGTGTAATCCAGCAGTGAGTGGCGTATTGTAGTAGTGAATGAAGTGTAAATGCAAATTTTCGAAAAAAAATAATAAAAATAATAATTTTTTTTATCTTTTTTCCGTACATGCTTTTCTGGCAGTGAGCAGTGGGGAATGTACGAGTAGTGTTTTCCAGCAGTGGGTAGTGTAATCCAGCAGTGAGTGGTGTATTCTAGTAGTGTATGATGTGTAGTTGAATATATTGCTGGGACAGGGTCTCAAGCCACACAAGTCCGGACAACATCTCTACAAGACTCCTGAATCTTGCGGCTGCTGAACCTACCCCAGGACTCACAAAGTGTTTCCAACTATCCGTTGACATGGGTCAAATACCATCCGACTTTAAGAAGGGCAACAGATCTACACCCTCTAACTACTGTCCTATCTCCTTAACCTCAGTTACCTGCAAACTTCTAGAACATGTCATCTTCAGTCGCATCATGTCCCACATCGACTCCTTCAACATCCTCAATGACTACCAGCATGGATTTCGAAAAAATGACACTCAACTTATACTCACCATCAATGATTTAGCTAAAGGCCTAAACAGTAACCAGCAGATTGACGACATCCTTCTGAACTTCAGTAAAGCCTTTGATAAAGTTAGCCACAGCCGTCTGCTACAGAAGCTCGACCACTACGGAGTTAGTGCAGTATCCTCTTTCTTACGTACATCAACGACCTACCATCTAGAGTCAAGTCAACTGTGTCCGCCTCTTCGCCGACGACTTTCTGATGTACAAAAAAATGACATGCCAAGAAGACGCCAGGCAGCTACAAGATGACCGTGGCCACCTTCAAGAATGGGATGGGAGTGGCAAATGGCATTTAACCCTGACAAATGCGAAGTAATCCATGTAACTAACAAACGGGAACCAGTCATCTCTACTTACAACATCCACAACACACCATTAAAACCTACTGACGCAGCCATATACCTCCATCACACCCGATCTCTCCTGGATATCGCACATTGACAATATCACTAAGAAACCAAATGCCACCATGTCCTTTATCCGCAGAAACACCGGTGTTCAAGCCCACCTAATGCCAAAGCGACAGCTTACACGACATATATCCGACTCATCGAATAGTACGCCTCAACTGTTTGGTCCCCCTACACCGAGACCCAAATCTACAAGCTGGAGATGATACAATGTAGAGCAACCAGATTCGTCAAACATGACTATCAGCGAACAATCTCCGTCACTACCATGCTCAAAGACCTCCAGTGGAACATTCTACAGCACAGACGAAACGTAGCCAGGGCCACTATGCTATATAAAATCAAGCATGAGCTCATCGACATCAACCCTGAACCACCACTCCGACAATCTAGATATTCCAGGTATCACAATCAACAGTACACACATACATGTACCTCCTGTGCTAAGTCTACTTATCATCACAGCTTCTTTACTGCCACCGTCACCATCTAGAACCGATTGCCTCAACATGCCGTGAACCAGTCCACCCTAGAGGGCTTCAAGACCACCATGGCTGGCATACATAACCTGTAACCATAACACTCGTTTTTAACCTGTTTTTAAAAAGTATACATAGACAGACTTTTAAATGTACAAATCCACCTCTCCAGCTGCGCATGCTTTTAATTTCTATCGCGAGTATACTCTAGCCAGAGTGATGCGATTACTAACAGAGTTGTTATATGCTGTTGTCTGAAATGGGTGTCATGTACGCTCAAAATGCAGGAGCGGGGTAATAGGAACACTTTCGATCGAGTCTGTATATGTTTAGACCGTGAAGGTCATGTGTGGTTTTCAGTATGTATATGTTTAGACCGTGAAGGCCATGAGTGGTTCTCAGTCTGTGTATGGTTAGACCATATGAGGTCATGAGTGGTTCTCAGTCTGTGTATAGTTGGACCATATGAGGTCATGAGTGGTTCTCAGTCTGTGTATAGTTAGACCATATGAGGTCATGAGTGGTTCTAAGTCTGTGTATAGTTAACCATACGAGGTCATGATTGGTACTGAGTCGTGGCATAGTTAGACCATATGAGGTCATGATTGATACTGAGTCGTTATATATTTAGACCATGAAGATCACCATGTGTACCGACGTCATATGGAAAGATAGACGTGTGTGTATATATTATACAAGGATAAGGGTAACTCTTGTCCTGTTTGTGGTACAACAATAGTATGATACATGTTTATAATACGGGCTGATTTGGGTCGCTAGTACATGTAGGCCACAACGCATAGAGCTCCTAAGAAGCGCTGTGCGTTAGGCAAACACGCATAGCTCCCGAGAGCCCTATCGGTACACATCAACTTTAAAATGTGTCTTTCAACCTGACGCATAGAGCTCCCCACTTCCGATAATTAAGATGTTGAGATGACTTGTACGTGCACTTGTAGATACAAATGCACGTACGCGTTGTAGGAATTAACACCTAACACCTATTCATACCTACATGCCCTCGCATGGCGTTAGTATCACGACCGAGACAAGTGAATAAAACGTGGTGGTAACGCCGAGTACTTGATACGGATGCAAATGAACTTCCTTGAACGCCAAGCCGCCACGTTTGTCTTGGACTATTCAAACCAAACGTCGCGCTTCCGCGTTCTGACCAGAACGGGATAAGAACTAGTTCTGAACTCCGCACGAACTTTACTGGAAATACCTTCACGTAGTAACAACTGCAAGAACGTGAATGCATGAGGATTGCTCGTCTCCCATTACTGCGTCTGCCTCCGAGTTGTCTGTACGGCAAGGCCGTTCGAGTACATGGCTGGAACATGGGTTTTGCACGTCATCTCGATGGGGTGAACATTTGACCTAAGTTTCGTGAAAATCCTTCAAGAGGTTTAGGAGATATGGACCGGGCACGATGGGATGGGCGGACGGAATGACGGATGGACATCGACCAA
The DNA here is from genome assembly GCA_014843695.1 of Archivesica marissinica. Lineage (NCBI taxonomy): Eukaryota > Metazoa > Mollusca > Bivalvia > Venerida > Vesicomyidae > Archivesica > Archivesica marissinica. Next base: position 28,194,617 of record CM026391.1, on the reverse strand, counting down.
TCCTATAGTCCCCATTACCGGGTCTTCGACCAGTAGGGGCCTAACAAGCCTTTAATAAAGTGAAAATGGGACATAATTCAGTAAGTACAAAACAGAGAGTTATGGTTCTTGCGCTCAGCACTCCGCCTCATTGCCCTCTATCACTGCTTCAAGTTTATTTTTAGTACCTTCAATACTTTTCGAGTTATGCTCCGGACAAGCACATACTAAGGTGAAAAGAGGAGATAATTCAGTAGGTAAATCACAGCGATTTATTGTTCTCGCGCTCTATACACCGCCTCATTTCCCTCTATCACCGTTTCAAGTTTCATTAGATTTCATGCAATACTTTACGAGTTATGCTACAGCAAGCATTTAATAAAGTGAAAAGGGAGATAATTCATCAATGACAACACAGAGAGTTATGGTTCTTGCGCCCTGCTCTCCATCTCATTGCCATCAATCACAGATTCAAGTTTCATTTGATTTCATTCTATGCTTTTCGAGTTATGCTCCGGACAAGAAGTACCCGGACGAACGAACGGACGGACGAACAAACGGACGGACGGACGGACAGACAGCCAAAGTGGCAACTATATGCTCTCCCTTTGGGGAGCATAAAAATAGTCAGTAGTTTAATATGTTTTAGTAGTTGACAACAGAGGAGCTCAATGCATATTGACGCATTGAAGCTCTATCGGACAGGAGCTCTTATGCGGTTCATTAACGACGCATATAGCTCCTCGAGGAGCTCTATGGGTTAGGAGCTATATGCGGCGTAACACTGCTGGAATACACTACTCGTACATTCCCCACTGCTTACTGCCAGAAAGGCAAGTACGGAAAAAGATAGATTTTTTTTTATTATTTTTTTTTTTTCTCGAAAATTTTCAATTGCACATCATACACTACTAGAATACACCACTCACTGCTGGATTACACTACCCACTGCTGGAATACACTACTCGTACATTCCCCACTGCTCACTGCCAGAAAAGCAAGTACGGAAAAAGATAAAATAAAAATTTATTATTTTTATTATTTTTTTCAAAGATTTACATTTGCACATCATACACTATAGTCTGGCAGCCAAATGGGGTTTTAGGGTATACCTGGAAGTAGAGTATATACAATGTTTTTTGATTGATTTTGGTCACTGAGACCATAAATATTAAAAATACGCTTGATGACACCCTATCACCTTTGGGCATTTTTTCTAATTTGCATAAAACCAAGATGGCAGCCAGTGTTCTATTGAATATACTATAATTAAGATAAATATCGGCTTCTAGAAGGGATTTTAAAACAATCTAAAATGTTTTAACAGGGCTTTAAGACATTAGGAACCAAATGGAATAGCTTTTATTATCATTTGACAACTCCTTCATTTGCATAAATCCAAGATGGCCGCTCTCAAATCTATCATGAGACCGGTTTTATGTCACCACATTCTGGATACAATTTTGGATACATTTGAAATTCTTTGTTCTAGTGTTTTGAAAAAATAGAGGTCCCATATAATACATCTTATATTACAATGTAAATATATTAGCTTCATTTGCATATTCCAATATGGCCGTTGTCAATCTGTTAACATTTTGCTGTGCTTATAAATGACATGCTTGATTGATCTAAATGTTGACAATATCAGAACACCTTCAATATAATAGTAATAGTTTGTCATTAACAGATACGCTACAATAATTGTAAGCTGACAGACACCATAAAATAAGCTAATTTCAGATATGCATCAAAAGAATAAAGTGACTGAAAAGTCATAGTGTGTCTATGCTGAACAAGCCATGACGCATAAAGAAGTCGTTCACATTTCCTCTCCTTAACCGAATTAGTGTTTTTAGTACATACTCAATTTGAATTCACACCTCAGTTAATTATCAAATGTCGATCTGCTGCACAACGTATGCAAAGCTATTATAGATTGCAAATAAATGTCATGCAGACATATGTAGATGTTTTGTACCATGTCCTTGAATCGTTTAAGCAAACATTATTGCCAACATGTACATAGCAATTTGGTTTGAGCCACAAGTGCTTTCCACATTATGAAACGGCCTTCCCCAATACATGATATTTACCGAAATTTCATTTTATGGCTACAATTAGTTTACAACGCATTTAAATGAATAAATGCAAATTACATACATAAAGATACATAAAATACAATATCATCATTTATACAACGTACTCATGCAAGTGTGCCTGTGGTGCTCGTGTCTAGTGAACGACCAGAACCTCTCGTTCTATTTGCAGACATAGCGTTAATTTGTAAACATAGACATTCTATATAGTATTTCAAGTACTTCAACGAGTAGTCTTGTTTTGTTGTTTGATTAATACTAATGGCCGGTTTGAAATATTTTGGTATTCTTTATAAATGTATGTACTGAGGTGAAAATAATTAAGTTATCACTTTCAATCAGATTTTCTTTACCTATTAGCAATGTTTTCGCATTTAAAGGATGGTATTGTCGTGTTTCTCTGAATAGTGTTATTCTTTGAATTTGAAACAAAGGACAATGAAAAAAGTAGTGTTCAGCGTTTTCAATCCCAGTTTGACAATCGCAAGTCGCATTTTCACTTAAATGGTTATTATATAAGTATGCGTTCAAGTTGTTGCAGCCATTTCTTATATGAGCATGGTAAACAGTTAAGCTACGCGAACCTTTATGATAAAACATGGGTACATCTTTTTGTTTGAACAGTGGAGACTTGAGTCTATTCTTAAAACAAGTTAAGGTTGGAGCGTTGTTTTAAGTGTTCGGATAGTGCATTCCATATATCAACACTAGATGGTACAAAATAGTTTGAAAATAAAGCTGTACGTCTGGCCATTACAGTAAAATTATCAGCATTTCCTAAATTATAATGAATTTCTTCGCCGACTGTTCTCGGGAAGATTGTACTAAACTGTTCGGGTAATAGACCATTTTGTATTTATACATTATAACAAGTTTTTGCATTTTTCTTCTGTCGTTTAAAGGTATCCATCCTATGTCTTCTCTTAATTTATTTAAAGAAACTGATCTTGTTAGACCTGTTACAACTCGAGCTGCCTCGTACTGTAATTTTTCTAATTTATCTTTTTCAAATTCAGTGCAACTGTCCCATACTACCGCAGCATATTCTAATTGAGGTCTCATGTATGATATATAGATCTGGTTTAAGGTGTCCTTAATGATTTTAAATTTTAAAGCTTTCATTAGATTTAGCACTTTTGAAGCCGATTTGAAAATAATGTCTACGTGCTCGTGCCATTTTCCATTTTCCATTATTGCTTAATGTTAGTCCTAAGTGCTTATGGCTTTCACTAAAAGGTAACCGAGCTCCTGCGAAATATAATACAGGATTGTTTTGATTTCTATTGGTGCTAAAGAAAAGTACTTCTGTTTTGTTAGGATTGAAGGTGACCAACCATCTTTTAGACCATTCTGATATCATGTAAAGATCGTGATTTAGTATACCTTCCAAGTCTGCAATTGTTGATGTCGTTTGAGCTAAAGATGTATCATCAGCGAATAACCTAATTATGCTTAATAAGTGGTCTTCTATGTCATTAACATATACTAGAAAGAATAGCCGTCCAAGTATTGACAAACGGTTGTAGTAGAACCCAATACAACCTTTTATGTTCTGTTTGTTAAATACTTTTCCACCCATTTCAGAAGGTTGCCATTTATACCATTTTGCCTAAGTTTAAACAATAGATCTTTATGCCAAACCCTGTCAAAGGCTTTCGAAATATCGCAGAATATCATACACATACTTTGTTTTGAATCTAGTGTCTGGCATATTTGATTGTAAATTTCTATAAACACTAGAGTGATTTGGTCTAAAGCCACACTGGTTAGGTAATATAAGATTGTTGAAATGTAAGTGGTTATGGATATGCTTATAAATAATCCTTTCCATAACTTCCCCTTGATAGTTTAACAGTGATATCGGCCTATAATTGTTTGGTTCTTCAATCCTCCCTTTCTTGAATAGTGGGATAATATTAGCATTTTTCCATACTGGTGGAAATATGCCTTCTTGAAATGACCTATTAAATATAATAGCTAATGGTTTGACAATAGACGAAGCCGTTTCTTTCAACATTGTGTGACTTATACCATCTGGGCCGTTAGCTTTGCTTACATAAATATTTTTTAAAACGTCCAAAATATCTAATTCTGATATATGAAAATCTTCAAGTTTTATATTCGTTTTACTTTCATAAATCGGAAGTGTGGCATTTGAGTCATCATTGATATGGATGAAACATATGAGTTCAAGCAGTTCGCTTTTTCTTTTTCAGTTACATGTATATGACATTGTACACAGTTATCAATATGATGTTTCTCTCATTTGTCTGTGTTGACATTAATACATGTATGTCTAATTGCCATCGTCGTCATCTGCATCAGAGGCTACATCACATTTAGTCAGTTCGTTATGACAGTCCTCAGCATGACATCCGCAAAATACAGTGCACGGTAGTTTACTGCTCACACATCCACATGTTCCTGATTTGCAAGGTCTATCACTTTCACAAGCGCAGCGAATCAGTTTCAAAATCTCTTGTGGAGCAAGTGACACATCTTCATGTATCGGGTTAGGCAGCATAGTCTTGGAACTGTCGTCACGAACGTATCCATGTTATGTTGGATCTAGGGAGGGAGGGTCTAGATCCAAAGCATGTTTCCAAACAGCTGCCTGCAGGTTTGCTCGTTTGACATTTTCCAGAAATGCTCCTGTTGTGGGAGGTAGAGACTTCAGCTTTGGTATGGCTGTGGTGCCCTTTCCCACCGTTATGGCCCATGACTTCTTCCTTGCTTCATACATACTACTACAGTCCTTGTGTCCATAGCATGTGGCCACAAACTTGGATGCATGTCTTGTTATATCTGGTAACAATGCATGAATGTCACCCAAAAGTAACAAGGAGTAGCATTCTCGCAGTACTTTCAGTACCCTGACGTTACCAATACCGAAATTTAGCATGCACATGTATCACAACCCGATAGGGCGTGCATAGACAACAGTCCATCTACTATGCTCTGATGTTGTTTAACAGTAGCTTGTATGTCAATAAGATTTATACCATGAATCGGCGATTCCATGACCATGTGACTGGTTAACTGTCGCTCAAAGTAGTGGTGAAGCAGAAGACGTCGATGTCATCTGCAATCACTGACACGCCTACTTGGCATTCAGTCGCAACTGTTACTGCTTGTTGAACAATGATGCAGTCTGCCTCTTCATGAGATGTAGATGATCACCACTCCCCCATAACTTATTTCAACTGCTAGTGAAGACAAGTGTGTGGGTCATTGTGTAGTCTCGATGGAAGGTAGTGTCTCTGGTCAGCTCTTCACAGATAATTTCCATCAGCTGTGATTTATTTTCTGACACTGTCAGGACAACTTTCTGTGGGGTAGAGGTGTATCTAGAGCCAGTCGATGTACTCTGCTTGCTTCTGTTGTTCTATTGCATCTGGTCGTACTATTGGTACTGAACTCCTGGTACCTGTCGAACACGAGATAGACATCGCTAGAAGTAAGTTTATGTTGGATGTACTGTTTGAAGTTCACAACAAAGTCGCAGAATGTCCCATTCGCTGGCCAGTGTATCACCCAGAGGACAGCTGAACCATCTAGCACCCTCCAGTCGACTTTGGGTGATACGTTCCTTGATGACATCTCAACTTGTAGTTGCTTCTTCAACTGTGCCTTTGCCTTTCCGGTTCTCATGTTACCCGAGTCGTTGAACAGCGATGTAGGCATCGGATATAGCTCATACGATAGTAATGTATTGATGTATATTGTGTCACGACAGCTAGCCTGGAGTCCTATGACTCGTGAAAAGAGAAGTGTGGTATTGAACAACTTTGCTGTACCAATATTCACATGCTTTTTTGTTACTTGCATTGTCACCGTCTTCTTTGAAATGGGATTGTAGAAGCCATCTGGCCAAGCACCCTCGAATTCTTCCATTTCTTTGGTCACAATGGTCACAGTCTTATCAACGTTCACTGAAACAGGTGCCACTCGACCACTGACAATGTTCACTATCTTGTCTGCTTCGTTGGTAACATCAAACCGGTCTCCCGAGAGGTTTGACGGCGGCCATCTTGGTTTTATGCAAATGAAGGAGTTGTCGAATCATAATAAAAATTATTCCATTTGGTCTTGAAGCTCTGTTAAAACATTTTAGATTGTTTTAAAATCCATTCTAGAAGCCGAGATATCTTAATTATAGTATATTCAATAGAACACCGGCGGCCATCTTGGTTTTATGAAAATTAGAAAAAAATGCCCAAAGGTGACAGGGTGTCATCAAGCGGATTTTTAATATTTATGGTCTCAGTGACCCAAATCAATCAAAAAACATTGTATATACTCCACTTCCAGGGTAAGCTAGTTGGCTGCTGGACTACTACTAGAATACACCACTCACTGCTGGATTACACTACCTACTGCTGGAATACACTACTCGTACATTCCCCACTGCTCACTGCCAGAAAAGCAGAAAAAGATATAAAAAATATTTTTATTATTTTTTTCAAAAATTTACATTTGCACATCATACACTACTAGAATACACCACTCACTGCTGGATTACACTACCCACTGCTGGAATACACTACTCGTACATTCCCCACTGCTCACTGCCAGAAAAGCAGAAAAAGATATACACAATATTTTTATTATTTTTATTATTTTATTCAAATATTTACATTTGCACATCATACACTACTAGAATACACCACTCACTGCTGGATTACACTACCCACTGCTGGATTACACTACTCACTGCTCACTGCTAGCAGTACAGCAGTACACTGGCAGTAAAAATATTTTATTTTTTTAATTTATTTATTTTTCGAAATTTGGCATATACACATCATTCACTACTAGAATACATAACTCACTGCTGGATTACACTACTCACTGCTCACTGCTAGCAGTACAGCAGTACACTGCTCACTGCCAGCAGTACAGCAGTACACTGCTCACTGCCAGCAGTACAGCAGTACACTGGCAGTACACTGCTCACTGCTAACTTCACCCACATAAAACAATATCATAATACTATTATTCCAGCATGCAATTAGTTTAAAGTTTAAACTTTATTTATTTTACAACGATTGCGAAGTTGGCGCGGATGGAAGCGTACAATTAATGTGGTCATTCGTGTGGGTGGAAATCGGAGTCCCCGGAGAAAAACCGCCTGTCCGATCTGGCGACCACCGTACCATCTCACATACTTCATATTACATTAGTCTTGAGTGGTAACTTTCTTTTAATAGCTATACAAAATTAAAGCGATCAGCATGCGCAATCCCATTACTTTCTATAGTACAATTGGACACTTCGCTGACCGCCCAGCCTATGCGCTGAGTGATTATATTAAGGTAATGAGCTTGATTAATAATTCAATCGAGAGCTTAATCTCGGACGAACATCATATTGGTCTGATAATGTCCACTCCGTTGAAATCCAATTGCTGTCATATGACTGCTTGATATATTATATAAACTGTTCATATGACAGCCTGATATATTGTATGAACTGTTCATATGACTGCTTGATATAATGCATGAATTGTTCATATGACTGCTTGATATATTGTATAAACTGTTCATATGACTGCTTGATATATTATATAAACTGTTCATATGACTGCTTGATATATTGTATAAACTGTTCATATGACTGCTTGATATATTATATAAACTGTTCATATGACTGCTTGATATATTATATAAACTGTTCATATGACTGCTTGATATATTGTATGAACTATTTCTGTGACTGTGTGATGCACTGTATGAACTGTTCATATGAGACTGCTTGATATAGTGTATGAACTGTTCATATGTCTGCTGGAAATGAAGTGCAAAATAATAATATGTATAACGATGTATGTAATTGTATGCCTTGTCACTCACCTTGATACATGTATATAGTCAATGTACATCATTGATGTATGTCTATAATGTGTTGCTCTCCGAATTTGGAAGAAATAAAAGTATCTATCTATCTTAATGCTTAGCATTATGTATGTGATCACACAATAATTGTAAACTAGCTGCAATGTGTATCATAGGGGAGCCAAACTAGTGCCATGTGCTTTGTGTAAATACTAGACAGAAGAGAAAGCCAAATAGACCAGATACAAGATTGTGCAAAGCTCTGTCTGACATATATTAGTCCCCTCTAGAAACGTCAGTGGCGACCGTGGAAGATATCACACTCGTAGTCTCAATCACTGCAGAGAGACCAGATTTCCAAATTCTGAGAAAGCTGTCTGACATATATTAGTCACCTCTAGAAACGTCAGTGGAGACCGTGGAAGATATCACACTCGTAGTCTCAATCACTGCAGAGAGACCAGATTTCCAAATTCTTAGAAAGCTGTCTGACATATATTAGTCCCCTCTAGAAACGTCAGTGGCGACCGTGGAAGATATCACACTAGTAGTCTCAATCACTGCAGAGAGACCAGATTTCCAAATTCTTAGAAAGCTGTCTGACATACATTAGTCCCCTCTAGTCCACGTCAGTGGAGACCGTGGAAGATAGCATACGAGTAGTCTAAAACATTGCAGAGAGACCAGATACAAGATTTCCAAAAACTGTCTGACAAATATTATCCCCTCTAGAAACGTCAGTGGAGACCGTGGAAGATATCATCATAGTAGTATCAATCATTGTCACACTGTGGTGCTCTTATTCAAGCGTGGTCTAAGGCAGTTGATATTTGTTGGAAATGTTAACCTGATGGACCAACGACTCAGCTCCTCTGTAGCTACTATTATGAACGTCCACATGGTCAGAACCTCAGAAAATGAACTCTAAGTGTCATTTCGCGACGAAATGCAGAAATAATCTTCGGATAAATACGTGTCTACAATATTGATTCAAAACAGACAACACATCTTTTACATACACTCTGACACATGAATCGATAGACAGAACAAGAACGCAATATACCCACGCCTCGAGCGGCTGAATAAACGAAACATAGAAGATTATGTTGAGCATGCGTAGATATACCTTTCAAGACATTGAGAGCTTCCATTTCATTCCGAATCTCAATTTGTATTTCTTCTTTGAACTCCTCTAGAGGAAGTTGCTCACTTTGCATTGCATTTCTCATCGTTTCTAACTGCTTCAAATTGTCTTCAGCGAAAGATTCCATCTGTTCTCCCATTTTCGTCATTGCATTTTCCACCAGTTCCAAGCGATATTCTATGCGAACCGTTTTATAAAGCATCTGTTCGCTATAGTGAAACGGTGAGCACATAGATTCAGACGTCACCGAGGAAGCTTCAGACGTCACCGGAGACGTTCCAGACGTCACAAGAGCAGCGTCGTATAATCCCAGTAGTGGAACTAAGAAAATAGGAAAACCTATTGCAATAAACAACATTTTGATTAGATGAAAACGTTGGCAATATAACACTTCCGGCTGACAGCTTCATAATAGCCAGCATATTCTGTGCTTCACTATTTATACAAACATTAATGTCAGGGGTTGTATATAAAGTAATGGAAACTGATTTTGCATTGTCAAAAATTGAGATTATTTTTACAATGATTCAGAATTGTTAATTAATAAGCCTATTCCTAGCCCGAGACACCTGTACATCGAACAGACGGATATGTAGTCCAGTGGTAACGCGCTGGACTGGTAATCCAGGGAACGCAGGTTCGATCCCCCGTCTGACCATAATAAAATTAACAGTCTTTCAGATGGGATGTTAAACCGAGATATCGTGTCTCGTGTCGGTGCTGTACACCGTGCACGTAAAAGAACCAGATGAGACTCTGGAATGGATCTCTGTCTGTATCATTGCACTATCCTCCAAAAATCTAAAATGACTAATCTCTTCAGGAGGCGTTGCTCATATGTGCAACCGGTAGTGACGATAATTAAACGTAAAACCACCACCATCATACATCGATTAAGCATGTATTAACCCTGTGCATGCTGGGTAAGCAAACGGCTATAAATAGTATTTGATGCAGACGACACTTCATTAATAAGCTTTTCTTATTTGTATATGAAATCTCTGGAAATATTTCCTGGAATTTCATTAGAATTGTGTCATTACGTCACTAATGACATTCCATGACGTATTAAATTTAACTGTTATTGTCGTCGCTAGCGTGAAAAGAGTTAACAGTAATATGATGTATATAACAAATATCGCGAAGTCAATTGTCCATCTTCTGCTAGTGACATTAGCTTTTATTTTTAAATTGATTGTTTCGGAAATGATTATATTTATTACGATATACAAAACATAATATTATAGTTACCCATACATCTAGTACTGTGTGTGTTTTACGTTTATTTATCGTCGCTACCGGTTGCACATATGAGCGACACCTCCCGAAGAGATTAATCATTTTAGATTTTTGTAGGATAGTGTAATGATACAGACAGAGACCCATTCCAGAATCTCCTCTGGTTCGTTTACGTGTACGGTGTAAAGCACCGACACGAGACCTCGGTTTAACGTCCCATCTGAAAGACTGTTCATTTTATTAGGGTCAGACGGGGGATCGAACCTGCGATCCCTGTATTACCAGTTCAGCGTGTTACCAGTGGACTACAGATCCGTCTGTGAATTGTTTTGAACCCCTCCTTGGTATTGCGAAGTGTTTGTTGATATAATGAAATATTGCGGAATGATTTGTCCAGATTAGTTTGGGTTCTGGTAACTGACGTATTTGTATTGTAGCATATATCTACCACGGCTGAATTTAATAATTTTTATGAAACGTTTTATGAAAACAAAACTTGGCGATATTTAATTGTTCTGAAAATAAGATTTCTAGAGAGTGTTCGCTAAACATACATACTAGTCTATGTCACTGAATGTCAGTTTATGTCCATTATATGTCAGTGGCCAGTATATGTCACTGAATGTCAGTTTGTGTCCATTCTATGTTTAATGGTCAGTGCAATTCAGTTTCTGTCCATTCGATATCAGTTGTCAGTCCTTGTTTGAGTAACCTTGAGAACAACATTGTTTATAACATGATAATGTATATATATTATAAGAATTATGTAATCAGGTGCCTTATAAAGATGTAGTTTGCTATGTTATGTTATATTTCGGGTTTTACGCCTGCATCAGCACCATTTTGGGCTATATCGCCGGCGGGCAGTTTACCTAACAACACCTTTCATGGGCAGGCTCCAGCGGTTAACCAGTACTTGGGTGCACCAACCTCCGTAAGAAACCGCCAACATTTTCATATAAATGAGACACGGCTTGAGCGGGGCTCGAACCCGTGACCATCGGTGATGATAGGTTACAGTGGTATACAAGTCAGCGACCTTAACCACTCGACCACGGAGGCGGACTTGTGCAGCTTATACTTGTTGAGACAAGTGTACGGTTTGTGCGACCAATTTTAAGAACTATGTTGTCAGATAAATGTATCGTCTATCGCAGTTTGTTTCGCGACATTTCACGATCACAGAAATTAAGTGGCTACGCTGTGGCAGAAATGTGCAACCATACATTACACATCAACATGTGTTGCAACAGGGTCGTGGGAAACCTGAACAGTATTCATTGTTAACAATATTGTGTAGATAACACCAACCATTCTGGATCATGAAAGGTATAGCTGATCGACTTAGTACACACAAACTCATTCAAAGATACAGTTCTGTTCAAAATCACTGTTACAATGTCTAAAACGGTTGCTAGCATGTGTGTGTACTAATTATAAAACCATTATTACCCATTTTAATGTATTCGAAAATAAATAATAGAATAATGTTGACTGTTCTAATCTTTAATCTTTTTTAGAAAAATGTTATCCCGAGTTTAGCCGAAAATCGTTCGGCATTTTCCGTAAGAACTCGCATTCTAGTCACGTACTCGTTATTTAAATGGTTCTAAAATTAGCCCATTATATGCGCAAATTAGCAACAACTTACATTTATGTAACAAGTTCCACCCGCTTAGTAAATCAGAGTAGCGTGAAACCGAATAGATTCGATTCTTTATTTGCGTCTCATCAATGTACAACAAACAACATTCAATATAATAAAAACATATCGATGTACATTGCCACTCAATAATGAATTATAAGAGACAGTGTGCAAAACCCCAATTTGCACGAAATGTTTATTATTGTTATATATAAATAGTAATGTATTATATAAATACATTAAACTGTTTCTATATATGGCCAAATGTTTACCATGTAATATATATATATATGTATTATGCATAATCGTCTGCTATTATTTTCGCGCCTAAAATTATCAATCTCGCTTCGCGCGGGAAATGACTTAAGATGTTAGGCCTAATCTCAGTTTATCAAGGCCGTGGTTGCAGGTGTCCAGTTATGTAATACAAAGGCACCGAACTGGTTTGATGGTGTAATATTAGATAACAGGCCGTGGTTGCAGGTGTCCAGTTATGTAATACAAAGGCACCGAACTGGTTTGATGGTGTAATATTAGATAACATAACAGATGTTTAGGAATAACAGATGTTTTAGGAATTGTTATATCATATATACACTGATTCAATCATGTATATAAGAAATGGATTTTATTAACATAGATCAGACACACTAGAGCCTAACTCCAGGAGCGAGAAAGGTCGTGATCTCAATCTAGTATATAGAACATATAAACTGTATTTATGATACTTAGATATTATGGACATTATAAGAAATATAACTTATAAAGATTTGTCGAATAATTAAATTGTTCAGCCATAGAAGAAACAGAGAGTTTCGGCGAACCATACCAGGTGATTAAAAGTTAATCTAATCAGAAACAGTGATTAGATTATAGTGATATTGAGTAATGACGGATTAGAAAGATTGGATGTTAAATATACTGTGTAAGCGCATAGTCGGCTCACACAAATGGATTGTTAAATAAGCTTTTAATGATACGATGTATATATATATAGATCACTGATTATATATATATGGATATTTCTGATGCCAATTTAAACAAGATATTATATAGAAGAAATGTAATACTGTGTTGAGTTATCATTAATACATATAATAACGAAGAAACCCCCTAGACAACTCCAGCGAGTCTACAATAGGATAGACCCTGGTAAGAGCCGTAGCAACCGAGACATATTATTACGAGAAGAAAAAGGAGAGTTTGCGACAACAGTAACAGTAACAATTCACAATATAACACGATTCAACATATAAGTTTCTTAAAACTAGAGGTTATAGAGGTTGATCCAGACCGATACTCTCACAAACTGAAGACAAGTGTCAACATGGTGACGGGCACATTGCCACCATTACACCACAGCCGCAAAACGTGGCGTGAGGGACCATATATGTGAAAATCCCATCTTTCCCTCACGCCCGGTGTAATGCCAGCCATGTCACCACCATCACCATGTGCAACCGCTATCAGTGAGATTCTCGGTCCAAAACAAGACCTTTTCTTAAATATAAATTTGTTAAATCTAAATTGCCTACGCTAATCTTATCTAAGTGCTTAAAATGTGTATTAACTCTTTCACCGCCAATGTCGCATAAAAGCGACTTTGTAAAAAAGTAGAGAACCCGATCGGACAGAACAGAACATGCCATCTGATCAGGCTATATGCTGATTGCTCTTCAGACAGTGGAGCTGAAGCACCTGTCCGAATAGCAAACAACATAGATCCTGATCAGACGCGGCATTACGCCGCGGCTGGTCTGGATCTATGTTGTTTGCACATGCTCTGAATTTATTCGGCGCTGAAAGAGTTAAAACACTATATATGTGTGATTCATATTAGCATGTATTGTTCACATTGCTGGAATAAAACAATTACTTTTGGTAAATAATGCATTTTCATGACAGGCAGTGTATAGTGTTTTAGAGAAATGATGTGACTTAAGAAGACTTCAGATTTGCTGATGTGTAGAAAATATGTGATATAGGAAGTCATGCAATTGTAAACTGAAGGTGGGATATACTGTAATATTGGGCGGAAGAATACAGTGTGTAAACACAATGACGTCATTCAGGGGGAAATGCTGTCAATGTTCATCAATACATTGGTTTATAGTTTTGCTGTTTTTCAGTTTCATTTGAATACCTCTACAGAGTGGATGTGGTATGAGAAGAGGTGAAAGATTGGAAGCATAAATTTTAATGAAAATACTGTATGTTTTTACTTTTTACTATGTAGGTCACGTTGGTAGTTTCTTACGGAGGTTAGTGCAACACGTACTGGTTAATCCCTGGAGCTGGTCCAGGAAAGATGCTGTTAGGTAAACTGCCCGTCGCTGGAATGGGCAGCCGGTAGTGACGTTAAATAAACTTAAATTTACATTAAATATGTATTTGAATAAATGTGTTTAACGTTCATTGAGTGCGTTGACTGGTGGGAGATCTAACAACCGACCAAGTAAATTGCCCGTATAATACACTGGTACCCCCAAGCACACCGAGTCCCCATGGACGGAATACCAGTGCAATTGGCGCACTATTATCGGCAACTAAGCTAATATAGCATGCGTTGCTTTCTTGTTAATTTAATACTCGGAAAGTAGTAATTTGGTAGTTTTAAATTGGTTGATTGGTGTACATAAACATGGTAGATAACGCCACTTACTATTGCAGAGAAAACAGCTAATTGAATGTTGTAGAGAGAGAGAGAGAGGCGATACATTTAACATTCGATTAAGCTGGCCCTAAATATCCACGTTCAATGATTCAATGTGTGTGCGTGCGTGCGTGCGTGCGTGCGTGCGTGCGTGCGTGCGTGCGTGCGTGCGTGCGTGCGTGCGTGCGTGCGTGCGTGCGTGCGTACGTGGTGCGTGAGTGAGTGAGTGCGTGCGTGAGTGAGTGCGTGCGTGCGTGCGCGTTATCTTGATTGTACCGGAGTACCCTGAGAAAATCATCCTGTCCGATCTGGCGACAACCGTACCATCTCACATACTTCCCTGTCCGAGGATCGAACCCGGGTTGCATTGGTGAGAAGCGAGAGCGCTAACCACTGCGCTAATCAGACAGCCATATCCCGGCAGTAATACCATTAAATAAAATATAATTAGTGTGGATACTTTGACAACTACTACTTACATATAAGTAATGTCTCTATGCTTCACATTAGATTAGTTTATACATACAGTCAAACCTGCCTTAAGCAGCCAGCCAAGGGAGTCAGAAAAAGTGGCTGCTTAACACAGGTGACTGCTTAATAGAGGTCAAATATATAATAAAACAACCGATTGGGAATCTGGAATCTAGCTGCTTAATACAGGTTGGCTGCTTAATAGAGGTGACCACTAACACAGGTTTTACTGTATACACATTTATTTTAGCTCGATTGTGAAACAAGTCAGCACAACTATTAACAATCTAATCACTATCGAGACCTAGTTCCTGATGGAATCCATCTTGTGGACATCGTGATTGCGCAGTGATAGCGCGTTCGCTTCAGGTGCGAAATGCTCTGAGTTCCAGCCCCGTTGGAGCCGCTAAGAGTGTACCCTCTTGGCGATGAATTCCATCAGGAATGAGGTCTCGAGAGTGATTAATATAAGTTGTAAGAACATGTTGCGCAATCACGCTAAAATAAATAAACTAACAATACACCATGCCTTTAATTGGAATGTCCAAATATACTGACCTACGGCCCCCAAATATACTGACCCACGGCCCCCAAAGACCAACTCAATCTGCCGAACTACTCTCGCATACATTGCATGTATCTGTTTTCCTTGAGGTCTTCAGCCAGTGTGGCCCAATATGTGGCCCAACAACATGCAGGTCCGTAGTCACACTGGGGCCAATGATGCACTCGCCTATGTTACAACTGTCTTGGCCAGCAAAGAACACAAGCATAGGAAAACAAAGGCAAACTTTAGAAAATGTTCTGTTTTTATTCTAAAACATTTCAACCATCACAAACACCATCAATAAGCCCAAAATACGCAACGGTCATTGCATCTTCTAAGAAATATGTATGTGTTTGCATTGATGTCACTCTCACACGTGACACCAATATGACGTCACATTTTATGCATGAATACCATACTGTAAATCAATATAATTTCTTTTCAAATTCATCCACTTGCTCGTTTATAGTGTGGTATGAAAATGTGTATTATTTCGCGAGTCGCATTGCGATTCGTACGGGCAATAACTATGATATTAATATATTTCTGGAAAAGACAAAATATTCCAGACAATTGTTATTCGTTGCAAACGTTTCCGAGAAAACATTTATTAATTTGTAAATTTAAGTTTATTTAACATTACCCATTTGAGTGACGGGTAGTTTACCTAACAACACCTTTCATGGGCATCTCCAGCGTTTAACCAGTACTTGCTGTACCAACCTCCTTAAGAAACGTCCAGCTGCTTCATATATAGAGACATGGTATGAGCGGGGCTCGAACCCGTGACTATGGTTACAGTGGCATACAAGTCAGCGACCTTAACCACTCGACCACGGAGGCGGACAACTGAGTATCGTGAATGTAAACTGTTTCATATAGTCGTGAGTTCATCGGACTTGGTCTCTGTTCAACTAAATATATATAGATACATTGTATATGACTGAATGTCATCCGACTGCGCATGACAACGAAAACAAATATTGTGCTCGCCTAATGGTACCGTACAGCTATCATGCTGTAATCCAGGGATCGCAGGTTCGATCCCCCGTCTGACCCTTTGATTGACTAATTTGCCTTTCCGATGTCATATGATTAATTCTAAGGACCACAATGGACATAAGAGAGCTTTGTTGCTCTCTTTTTGTGTTATCCTTGGTATTGATTATATGACATCTACTCTGCACGTTAATGCTCACATGTACTATGTTGACATTGATTTTGTATTTGTTTTATGACATATATTCTATTTTACCAGAGTAAAACTATTTATCTATGACCCTAATAAAATTAACAGTCTTTCAGATGGGACGTTAAACCGATGTCTCTTGTCGGTGCTTTATACCGTGCACGTAAAAGAACTAGAGGAGTCTCTGGAATGGGTCTCTGTCTGTATCATTGCATTATCCTCCAACATCTAAAACGACTAATCTCTTCAGGAGGCGTCACTCATATGGGCAACCGGTAGCGACGATGAATAAACGTATAACACACACAAGTGAAAACAAATAGTGTGCTCGCCTAATGGTACCGTACAGTTATCTGCCTACAGTTTCATGTTTTGGTTAAATACGACGGCGATGGCAAGTGTCTGTGAAATGACACAGGAGGATCTCTGTAAATAGTGTGCCTGGAGCGTGTGTTAGGATCTTTAATTTACAAACGCAGTCATTACTTGATTTTTTCGTCTTTGGCATGTTGGGGATTCATGAAGCAGAAAATAGGAAAACTCTATTTTAATTACATATGTAACAGCAAAACGTTGCTGTCTCACGCTGTAAACTGTACCTAGAATAATATACGGGAATTCCTAGAACTGGAATCGTGCATGTGTACAACCTGTATGTTGCATTTGTATTATAAAAAAATTATACACATAATTGTTTATTTTTTTTATTAATCTTATTTTAGTAGCTCGATCGAAAATGTTATGGAATAGTTCTCGAACATCTCTATTATGTTGTATTTTCCGTTTTACTTTATTCAATGCCATAAATAAAATAAATACAAATACTCTGCTTCAATCTAATTTTTAAATATTGCTTGGATACACACAGTTTACGGTGTTTTTTATTTGCACACTAATAAAATAATTATTATTATAATTCATGCATGTGCTTAGTTTTGTACCTGCATATTATTGAACTATCGGTTTGGTTGCTAAATGACAATCGCTATGGATTATATCAGAAGTTGTGATACAATTAAGAAATTGTATTGCTTTTATTATTCATCATTTACTATGCATGCATGTGATGGAAATCATGATAGCGCAGTGGTAGAGCGTTCACTTCCGGTGCGAAAGGCCCGGAGTTCGAGCCCAGCTGGAGCCGTTACGTGTGTGCCCTTAAACAAGGCAAATAAATACCGCGTTGTCTCCTCTCTCTCCCACGTGGCTTTGTACATGTATTCCATCAGGAATGAGGTCTCGAGAGTGATTAATATAAGTTGTCAAACTTGTCTCGTAATCGAGCTAAAATTAATATATATAAACTAAGCTATACAAGCATATACTACTTACTAATTTATTTTTAGAAATAAAACATGAATTCGAGAAGAAAAGTGAAAAAAGTGACGTATTAAAATTTTCATAAATATAGCTCCAGAATACGTTTGGAAATATGCATATATATATACTATATTTGATCTTTTTTGACTTTTGTTAAAAGGTTCTAAAAGCACACTATTGTATTTTTCCACTCATACGAGGCTTTGCAGCGGAAACACGCTCTTAACAACTTACTGTGGAGGAAGTCATCAATTACGGCAAGCATCGGAAAACAACGACAGAAGCCTTAGTTACGGATCTGAAAGGCGAGATAATAGATAAAGCCATAGAGTTATTATCCACATAGTGTTATATTGTATCTGATGTTCGGATGCTAAGCCAATCAGTAATCCGTAAACTATCGGAACTAGTTGCTGCGTTACTGGAATAGTTACCGTCTAACACATTAATCTGTATACAGTCAGTTTATCGGAACTAGTTGCTGCCTTACTGGAGTAGTTACCGTCTAACACATTAATCTGTATACAGTCCGTTTATCGGAACTAGTTGCTGTGTTATTGGAATAGTTACCGACTAACACATTATATCGTATTATCTAACGTTGGTTTAGTGACAAGATATAATCACAAGTTCAACAAGAAGATGCTAAACATGTACAAAATGGGTCATATGTTAACATGTTTGCTTATTTTACTAAACGTTATGCAAATCATAGCATTACCATTCGCGCAGTTGGACGGTAAATTTGGAATCATTTTAGACGCCGGAAGTAGCAGTACGAAAATACGAATTTATTCCTGGCAGGATACCTTAGAAAGTGTGCCAAAATTTAACGAAATATTTTACAGCAAAATTAAACCGGGCATCAGTGATTTGCACGAGGATGTGGATGAGATTACAACGTATATACGGACAATTTTGGATCTTTTGCAAGCCGAATTACCTGAAACCGTGTGGCGGACAACTCCGCTCTACTTCATGGCTACTGCAGGTCAGTATATTTCTCTTCCAAAACTGTGTCCGATTCTACTTGTCGTTGCCAGCAATTTAGGTGCTGCAGGGGCGTATCTAGCGGTTATGATGTCAGATTAACACAGTGGTTAACGCGCTTGCTTCTCACGAATGCAACCCGGGTCGATCCTCGGACCGGGAAGTATGTGAGATGGTACGGTTGTCAACAGATCGGACAGGTGTGTTTTCTCCGGGTAGTCCGGTTCCCTCCCACACGAATGACCACATTTACGCTTTCATTCGCGCCAACGATAAAACTTGCTTCGCAATCGTTGTAAAATAAATACAGTTTACACTAAGCGATTTTGATTGAATTTACAAGCCCGACTGATAAATTGACCATTGAAGATGCGGTGTTGCTAGAGAAGCATGCCCTCACCCTCCCAACCCCAAGGAAAAATATGAAACCTATTATGACAATGGTGCACCCTCGTGTATTTTATGGTACGTCTTAGACGTTCAAATTTCGATATTTTCAGATATATACCTCACCCTACAGTTTTTGTTGCATTTTCGGGGTTTTAGATTTGTTGGACAATCTGCATACCCGAGCCTTCAGTGCCTTGTAGTAGCTACGTGCCTGTTGACATAAATCCCATGTATGTGTTTACTCAATATGTGCTACACATCGAGGACATACGGATATGTAGTCCAGTGGTTAAGACGCTGGGTTGGTAATCCAGGGATCGCATGTTCGATACCCCGCCTTACCCTAATAAAATTAACAGTCTTTCAAAACCGATGTCTCGTATCGGTGTTGTACAGCGCGCACGTAAAAGAACCAGAGGAGACTCTGGAATGGGTCTCTGTCTGTATCATAGCACTATCCTCCGAAAATCTAATATGACTAATATCTTCCGGATGCATTGCTCATATGGGTAGCGACGATAAATAAACGTAAAAAAACCACACACACCGGGGAGTGGATGATTTAAAATAGGAATTATTGTATAACTATTCTCTCTTGTTTTCGGTTTGTTCCGATTTTAGCACAACCACGAAGAGCTGTCCACACATGTTCGTATGGAATTACTATGTGTCCATTACGCTTCACGAATACAGTCAAATCTGTGTTAGGCAGGTAGCCAAGGGAATCACAGAAAGTATATAGGCATATATTATAAATATTCCAATCTATGTACATATAATAACCATAACAATTATATATTATATTATAAAATAGTACATAGTCCTTCAATATTTAGAATGACGCGCTTGCATAGTGATACACCATGAAAACTGTATGTGTTATTTCATCGCTTTCTACCCTCTCCCTCTCCCATTCCCGTTTATCTAACTATAAATTCATATACTTATTATATATATTGGTCTTACTACATAATATGTTTGCGTCTTAGGCACCTATAGTGCACACATTTACATATGTAATGGAGATAATAGCAAGCGCTTAAGCTTTCGATTAAATCCATTTTCATTCTGTATACTATAGATATGTACTGTACATTATGAATGAATAAATATGTTTAAACCAATATTTAGAATTATAAATATATAATAAATATGGTTAAACCAATATTTAGAATAATACGAGACGTATTTATCATATGTGTGGGGACATTTATATATGTAATGGAGATAATCTCAATAAGCTTTAAGCTTTCGATTAAATCCATTTTCATTCTGTATACTATAGATATGTACTGTACATTATGAATGAATAAATATGTTTAAACCAATATTTAGAATTATACGAAACGTATGTATCATATGTATGCGATTCACAACACAAGTCTATCAACGAACACTTGCTAATTCTTAAATCTACCAGAAAGGTGACATACATTTAAGCACTAACACGTAGTTTAAGATACAGTCTACATCCATTATGTCAAAGTCGGTTATGTCGAACTCTCCGGTTATCTCGAATTCGGACCAAAGTCCCGTTTCAGACACTTATCATTTTACATATAATTGTCTACATTTATATAGAATTGTGTTAAGTCAAACTTGTCGAAGCATATTTTTCGGTCCAACGGAATTCGACATAGCGGATGTAGACTGTATGCTTAACCCTTTCAACACCACATACCTCTAAATAGGCTTACAAAAAGTGTAGATTCAGATGAGCCGGCTCGTGACGAGCCGTCTCATCAGGATCTGCACTTGTTGCCAGTGATATGACTATTTTTAGACATAATTACCCATTTTGATAAATGAACTTGTCCAAATGTGATTTTCTGATTCATTTATTTGTTTATGAATATCATGGACCAGTCCATGTGAGTTACTTGGTGTTGAATGGGTTAAATAAAAAATATTATATAATATTACATAAAATAACATATATTAAAAAAGTCTAACCTTTATTTATTTTATAACGATTGCAAAACAAGTTCTAATAACTTATATTAACCACTCTCGTTGGCGCGGATGAAAGCGTAAATGTGGTAATTAGTGTGGGATGAAACCAGAGTGCCCGGAGAAAACCGCCTGTCCGATCTGGCGACTACCGTACCATCTCACATACTTGCCGGTCCGAGGATCGAACCCGGGTTGCATTGGTGAGAAGCGAGCGCGCTAACCACTGCGCTAATCGGACAGTAATATTAATTGCATACTAATTATTATTTGCAACACAATGACAATTATTAATATTTAGACAATTTAACTATATATCGATGAACACTACCGTTAACAATCGTGTTTAGTTTATACAAATGTATGTAGCTCGATTGCGAAACAAGTTCTTATAACTTATATTAATCACTCTCGAGACCTCATTCCTGGTGGGATCCATCGCCACGAGGGAGAGAGAAGTGGCAACGTGGAAATTAAATGCCTTGCCTAAGAGCACAACCGTAACGGCTCCAGCAGGGCTCAAACTCCGGACCTTTCGCACGTGAAGCGAACGCGCCCACTGCGCTATCACGACTTCCTTATTATATACATACATTTTGATATTTAAGTTGTAACAAGGTCTTTACGTCAGTCAGCCGTTACGATTGTGCCCTTAGGCAAGGCATTTAAATGCCACGTTGCCTCTTCTCTCTCCCTCGTGGCGATGGATTCCGTCAGGAATGAGGTCTCGAGAGTGATTACTATAAGTTATAAGAACTTGCTTCGCAATCGAGCTAAAATAAATTTGTATAAACTAACACAGTCTAATATGTTTGCAACTTACATTTCCGTAGTTGTAATACAATTGTAAAACTCAGTCCGCCTCCGTGGTCGAGTGGTTAAGGTCGCTGACTTGTATACAACTGTAACCTATCATCACTGGTCACGGGTTCGAACCCCGCTCAGACTGTGTCTCATTTATATGAACAAGTTGGCAGTTTCTTATGGAGGTTGGTGCACCCAAGTACTGGTTAACCGTTGGAGCCTTCCCAGGAAAGGTGTTATTAGGTAGCCCGCCGGCGATATAGCCCAAAATTGTGCTGATGCAGGCGTAAATCCCGAAATATAAATATAACATAACAATTGTAAAACAAACACAGGTGACCCTTCCTAGCAGTTTAAAGTAATTGGGTGTTATGATAACAATTGTCTGTGATGATAGCATGTGTCTAGTCTCTTATAATTCTCATATAATGGCTAGGTTTAATCCTTTTATTCCCACTTGCTGTTGTCCAGTAGTACTCTTATTCCCACTTCATAGGTAAATGACCATTCCAAATTTTTGGCGAATGCACAAGTTCAAATTGAGTTTGTCTGCAACAAACGCGGTGGACAAAGTCTTGTTGTTGGTGGTTAAAGGTTCATGGTATATATATATATAGTTGCTGTCTGTCTGTGTGTCTGTACGTCCGTTTGATTGTATTTGATCTTAAACACTCTTAAACACACTGCAACACAAATCCTCTTATTCCCACACCCGTTTTTACCTACTTTTATATAAGTGGGAACAATAGGACTACACCATCTCACCGAATGACTATGTACTATTATATATTATATGTTTCAACGTTTTATTTGTTTAAATCCAGAAGGTCTCAGACCCATGTGGCATACATGTACATATACTCAAATATGGCGACAGCAATTCATTATATCAATATATCTAATATATCTAATTAATTATGTAACACTAAAGCAAATATTTATATGTGATAATATGTGATTAAAGCAAATATTTATATGTGATAATATGTGATAATATAGAAGAAGAATGCTTTAATTATATGCATATGCATGCCATGTTAACTTACTTTAAATGCTTTTATTTTTTATAAATAACACACCAAACATCTTTCATGCAATTATTAAGAATGTATTAAGTAAATATTAAATTTATTATTAATATATAAATTTAAAAAAATTATTATATATACTCAATTCCAAAATAAAGTGTGCACTTTGTTTTCTGTGATTTCTCATCGCCTATTTAACCGAAAGCCTATACATTTGGTACCAAACTTTAGATCAGACCCTGTAGAATATGGCAGAAATATCGGATTTTAAGTCACGGTCAGTTTAACTTGCTTTTATATGCGAGAAAGGAGACAGTGCTAAAATCAAAGTTGCAAAAGTACAGAAAGCATCAGGTCACATTCAATAATGCATTTAAAGTTGTTTTAATCGTCGTTCTGGTGGGTTTTTTCGATCAGTATCTTGTGTGCGCACCTCTGCTGTTAATGCAGGCGGCAATTCGACTTCGCATAGACCGCACGTAACGTCTGATTACTGCGACAAAGATGTTATCCCACTCTTGCACGAGGGCGTTTGCCAAGTCCCTCAGATTGTGGATATTTCCTCGGGATCACACCCTTCTGCCAAGGTAATCCCAGATATGCTCGATTGGGTTCATATCCGGGAATATAGCAGGCCAGGGAAGCACGTCAACGTTGTTCCTGTTGCGAATACTTGGATACGTTGATTTTCGCTCAATCTAGGCATGTTCGTTGTGTACCAATGTGAACTCAAATGTGATTTAACCGTTATGTAAGACATAAGGATTACATTAATACAAGTGTCCGGTGACATGTATATTTTCCTCGGGCTGCACGTGCAAATCATGCGAAATCAAGTCTCACAGACTGGACTGACAATGTTTGCATACCACGTGATAGATTATGCAATTGATCGATGACAAATCTACTTGAGGTATACTATGCGAAATTTCTAACCGGATACGTCTTCTAAATAGTGAAATATTCTAAATTCAAAAGTGCACACTTTATTTTGGAATTGAGTATAGATTAATATTCTGAAAACTAATTGGACTTTAATTTACAGCTGTAATTGTATATCATAACATTAAACTACTAGTAAATATTGGTGTACTTATGATCTTAACACACATGTAAATAGTTTAATGGCCCAAACTGTAATGAGAATGTATCCTAAATATATTGACATGAGTTGATAGTCTGAAGTCCAAAAACATGATGATTATGCTTATTAATAATAAAACTTCATAATCATCTTCTGTAGGTATACAACTTCCAACATATGAACATTCTTGCTCGAAAGCGAAATGAGCAAGAAATGGTCTTTGGAAGGTGTTGATATAGGTTAATAAACAGAAATATGTACACGTATAGACTGTAAACTTTGATATGACATTCCTAACCCAGAATACATAATTAGTTACTGCTATAAAGTGCACATAATGACGAATTGATCAGATTATTTTGTCTACATGGTGTATACCTTATCTTAACTCTATGCTATAACAGTATAGCATGTGAAAGTAATCAAACGAAAACTACTTTAGCTTAATAAACTGAGTATAAATATGTTTCAAGTTTAACTAGAGTCCCTGCTTAACCGGCCGTGTTAAATTCGCTTTGATCTGTTACCATGGGTACATTGCATTTCATATCTACAGCAAGATTATGAACGTACATGTAGTATGCATAGATGAGATTGAAATAAATAAATACTTGGGTAAACGAATAAATATGAAATCAGAATGAAACCTTATACACAATAATTAGTGTTCTTTGATTCGGAGGTGCCTTGTATGTATACTATATTGAACTGTACTAGTACATTGACGCTCAAGAGTAGCCTGGGTTCAAGTCTGTCGATTTTTCACTTTTTAACTTCTGGCAAAATGACATTATCAGAAACTCAATGCGGCCCAATTAATAGTATCAGTGTTAACCCTTTCCCTCATAGAAGCACCTCTTGTCGCCATTGCCAATACGACATACATGACAATGTAGTAGCCAAGCCAATGTTCATAATAAAGACCAGAATCTCTATGTAGTCCCAGTAATATCTATGGAGGTGGGATATATATGGCAACTACTTATCCACTGCATGATAGCTAAATGGCTGTCGAGAAAGACATTTCATCACCATCGCCCTACGTTCCGTGTGTGTGTGCGTGTGCGTGCGTGCGTGTCAGTGATAATGAAGAAACTCAAAAAAGTACAATAAACACAACTATAAACACAACTATAAACAAAACTATAAACACAACTATAAACACAACTATAGACACAACTATAAACACAACTATAGAGACAACTATAAACACAACTATAGACACAACTATAGACACAACTATAAACACAACTATAGAGACAACTATAAACACAACTATAGACACAACTATAAACACAACTATAGAGACAACTATAAACACAACTATAAACACAACTATAAACACAACTATAAATAAAACAATAAACACAACTATAGACACAACTATAGACACAACTATAAACACAACTATAAACACAACTATAGACACAACTATAGACACAACTATAGACACAACTATAAACACAACTATAAACACAACTATAGACACAACTATAAACACAACTATAAACACAACTATAAACACAACTATAGACACAACTATAGACACAACTATATAGACAACTATAAACACAACTATAGACACAACTATATAGACAACTATAAACACAACAATATAGACAACTATAAACACAACTATAGACACAACTATTGACACAACAATAGAAACAACTATAGACACAACTATAAACACAACTATAGACACAACTATTGACACAACTATAGACACAACTATAAACACAACTATAAACACAACTATAGACACAATTATTAACACAACTATAGACACAACTATAGACACAACTATAAACACAACTATAAACACAACTATAGACACAACTATAAACACAACTATAGACACAACTATAGACACAACTATAAACACAACTATAGACACAACTATTGACACAACAATAGAAACAACTATAGACACAACTATATACACAACTATAGACACAACTATAAACACAACTATAGACACAACTATAGACACAACTATAAACACAACTATAAACACAACTATAGACACAACTATAAACACAACTATAGAGACAACTATAAACACAACTATAGACACAACTATTGACACAACTATAGACACAACTATAGACACAACTATATAGACAACTATAAACACAACTATAGACACAACTATATAGACAACTATAAACACAACAATATAGACAACTATAAACACAACTATAGACACAACTATTGACACAACAATAGAAACAACTATAGACACAACTATAAACACAACTATAGACACAACTATTGACACAACTATAAACACAACTATAAACACAACTATAGACACAACTATTAACACAACTATAGACACAACTATAGACACAACTATAAACACAACTATAAACACAACTATAGACACAACTATATAGACAACTATAAACACAACTATAGACACAACTATAGACACAACTATAAACACAACTATAGACACAACTATTGACACAACAATAGAAACAACTATAGACACAACTATATACACAACTATAGACACAACTATAAACACAACTATAGACACAACTATAGACACAACTATAAACACAACTATGAACACAACTATAAACACAACTATAAACACAACTATAGACACAACTATTAACACAAACACTATAAGACACAACTATAAACACAACTATAAACACACTATAAACACAACTATAGACACAACTATATAGACAACTATAAACACAAACTATAGACACAACTATATACACAACTATAGACACAACTATAAACACAAACACAACTATAGAAACAACTATAGACACAACTATGGAGACAACTATATACACAACTATAAACACAACAATAGACACAACTATAGAGAAAACTATAAACACATCTATAGAGACAACTATAAACACAACTATAGACACAACTATAGACACCACTATAAACACAACAATAGACACAACTATAGACACAACTATAGAGAAAACTATAAACACAACTATAGAGACAACAATAAACACAACTATAGACACAACTATAGACACAGCTATAGACACAAATATAAACACAACTATAAACAAAACTATAAACACAACTGTAGAAACAACTATATACACAAGTAGAGACACAACTATAGACACAACTATAGACACAACTATAGACACAACTATAAACAAAACTATAAACACAACTATAGATACAACTATTGACACAACTATAGACACAACTATGGACACAACTATATACACAACTATAGACACAGCTATCGACACAACTATAGACACAGCTATAGACACAACGGTAGACACAACTATAGAAACAACCATAGAGACAACTATAAACACAGATATAGAGACAACTATAGAGACAACTATAAACACAACTATAGAGACAACTATAAACACAATTATAAACACAACTATAGACACAACTATAGAGACAACGATAGACACAACTATAGACACAACTATAGACACAGCTATAGACACAAATATAAACACAACTATAAACACAACTCTAGAAACAACTATATACACAAGTAGACACACAACTATTGACACAACTATAGACACAACTATAGACACAGCAATAGACACAACTATAGACACAACTATAGACACAACTATAGACACAACTATAGACACAACTATGACACAAACACAACTATAGACACAACTATAGACACAGCTATAGACAAAACTATCGACACAACTATAGACACAACTATAGACACAGCTATAGACACACCTATATACACAACCATAGACACAACTATAGACACAACTATAGAGACAACTATAAACTATACACACAACTATAAACACAACTATAAACACAACTATAAACACAACTATAAACACAACTATAGACACAACTATAGACACAACTATAAACACAACTATAAACAAAACTATAAACACAACAATAGACACAACTATAGACACAACTATAAACACAACTATAAACAAAACTATAAACACAACTATAGACACAACTATAAACACAACAATAAACACAACAATAGACACAACTATAAACATAACTATAAACACAACTATAGACACAACTATAAACACAACAATAAACACAACAATAGACACAACTATAGACACAACTATAGACACAACTATAAACATAACTATAAACGCAACTATAAACACAACAATAGACACAACAATAGTCTCAACTATAGACACACATATAGACACAGCAATAGACACAACTATAAACACAACTATAAACACAACTATAGACACAACTATAAACACAACTATAAACACAACTATAGACACAAATATATAGACAACTATAAACACAACTATAGAGACAACTATAGACACAAATATATAGACAACTATAACCACAACTATAGACACAACTATTGACACAACAATAGAAACAACTATAGACACAACTATATACACAACTATAGACACAACTATAAACACAACTATAGACACAACTATAGACACAACTATAAACACAACTATAAACACAACTATAAACACAACTATAAACACAACTATAGACACAACTATTAACACAACTATAGACACAACTATAAACACAACTATAGACACAACTATAAACACAACTATAAACACAACTATAGACACAACTATATAGACAACTATAAACACAACTATAGACACAACTATATAGACAACTATAGACACAACTATAGACACAACTATAAACACAATTATAAACACAACTATAGAAACAACTATAGACACAACTATGGAGACAACTATATACACAACTATAAACACAACAATAGACACAACTATAGAGAAAACTATAAACACATCTATAGAGACAACTATAAACACAAATATAAACACAACTATAAACACAACTATAGACACAACTATAGACACCACTATAAACACAACAATAGACACAACTATAGACACAACTATAGAGAAAACTATAAACACAACTATAGAGACAACAATAAACACAACTATAGACACAACTATAGACACAGCTATAGACACAAATATAAACACAACTATAAACAAAACTATAAACACAACTCTAGAAACAACTATATACACAAGTAGAGACACAACTATAGACACAACTATAGACACAACTATAGACACAACTATAAACAAAACTATAAACACAACTATAGATACAACTATTGACACAACTATAGACACAACTATGGACACAACTATATACACAACTATAGACACAGCTATCGACACAACTATAGACACAGCTATAGACACAACGGTAGACACAACTATAGAAACAACCATAGAGACAACTATAAACACAGCTATAGAGAAAACTATAGAGACAACTATAAACACAACTATAGAGACAACTATAAACACAATTATAAACACAACTATAGACACAACTATAGAGACAACGATAGACACAACTATAGACACAACTATAGACACAGCTATAGACACAAATATAAACACAACTATAAACACAACTCTAGAAACAACTATATACACAAGTAGACACACAACTATTGACACAACTATAGACACAACTATAGACACAGCAATAGACACAACTATAGACACAACTATAGACACAACTATAGACACAACTATAGACACAACTATAGACACAACTATTGACACAACTATAGACACAACTATAGACACAGCTATAGACAAAACTATCGACACAAATATAGACACAACTATAGACACAGCTATAGACACACCTATATACACAACCATAGACACAACTATAGACACAACTATAGAGACAACTATAAACTATACACACAACTATAAACACAACTATAAACACAACTATAAACACAACTATAAACACAACTATAAACAAAACTATAAACACAACTATAAACACAACTATAAACACAACAATAGACACAACTATAGACACAACTATAAACACAACTATAAACAAAACTATAAACACAACAATAGACACAACTATAGACACAACTATAAACACAACTATAAACAAAACTATAAACACAACTATAGACACAACTATAGACACAACTATAGACACAACTATAGACACAACTATAAACACAACTATAAACACAACTATAAACACAACTATAAACACAACTATAAACACAACTATAAACACAACTATAAACACAACTATAAACACAACAATAGACACAACTATAGACACAACTATAAACATAACTATAAACGCAACTATAAACACAACAATAGACACAACAATAGTCTCAACTATAGACACACATATAGACACAGCAATAGACACAACTATAAACACAACAATGAACACAACTATAGACACAACTATAAACACAATAATAGACACAATTGTAGACACAACTATAAACACAACTATTAACACAACTATAAACACAACAATAGACATAACTATAGAAACAACTATAAACACAACTATAAACGCAACTATAAACACAACTATAGACACAACAATAGTCACAACTATAGACACACATATAGACACAGCAATAGAAACAACTATATACACAACTATAAATACAACAATAAACGCAACTATAAACATAACTATGACCACAACTATAACCACAACCATAAACACAACTATAAACAGTTAAGCAGAACTATGAACATAATACTTACGGGGGCTTATTGTGGGAGAGTCATGTTAAACAATTGCGCACGGTGCTTTCTTATGCCTGTTGCAATTACTGCTTGCTAATTCCAAGACTGAATCACAGAGTAAAGGCCAGCTTGGTTTCAGCATATAGTGTGTGTCGATATCTCTTACAATCTTAGCTCTCGTATATCTTTCAAATATGTCACGTACATGGTCAGGCATTACTGCTTGATTTACTTCCTCCAAGAATATTAAAATGATGGGCTTCCTTCGTTCAAATGCTTCTTCAACTTCCATACGACACCAGTGACTTTCACAGAACGAGTTCGAAACGGCAAAAATGGAAACACACGAATCCCTAATATTATTCATCATTTCTTGAATAATTGATCTGCCAGGTCTAAAGTGTTTATCATCAATGCAAACGATGTCACCTTCAAGCTTAACCCTCTCTCTGAGATGATGTTCAAGGTTTGGATATATCACGTCCAGTACAACATCTCCGTCCTGGCTACTGTATGAGAGCATCGCTATGAAAGATTCGGAGATACGTCTATCTTTGTAGTCCTTTATAAATGTCTTTACTGCGTCTTTAACTTGATGTTTTTTGTAGATCCGTACAGTAATAAATGTTAGCAGAGAAATGATGACAATGCTTGCAAAGCTTGTTAGAATAGAAGCAATCATGATTATTGTCTCATAGCATTTGTACTTTGATTTATCAAAGGCTTTAACGTCGATGTTTATTTCATTTCCCTCAAATTCACACTTATTTATAATACCTCCATTGTTGCGTTTCTGAAAAGCAATCACCCATTCTATAGTGTCTACATTTGCACAGGTACATTTTAGTGGATTGTCTACTATATCGATATTGGTGCCTTGCGTTGTTAGTAAATGATCGAGTCGTGTCCTGGAGCCTGCGTCCAGTGTGTATATCATATTCCCGGAGAGATCTAAAACTGTTAGAGTTTTAAACTGCCTTGTGTGAAATGTAACTGATGTGAGGATATTGCCACTGAGGTCAAGAACTTTCAGTTGTGGGTTTCGCACAAACATATTGGCTGGTATATAAGATAACCCATTCTCTGCTAGCGACAGATGTTCCAACAGTGGGAAGCTCTGAAACAATTCTGAGAATTCTGGAGTGGCTACCATCAACGATAGTCTATTCGAGCTCAGAAATAACCTTCTCATTGTATGAACCCCGTCAAATGCGTTGGGTGACAAGTACTCCATCTGGTTATACGAAATATCGAGCTCTTGGAGCTTGATGTTTTCTGGCCATTTAATAGTTCCGTTCACTTTGTTAATGTGATTTCTTGCGATACTGATCACCATCCAGGCCAGGTTGCATTCTGAAAGGTCCAGAGTAGTTCCATCTATAATTATTCTCTGATAAATACCGTTTGCATAGATGTGCTCCAAGCCGATAGCATATGAAAATGTAACATACGAATGTGAATTGCAAAGATTATTGGAATCTAAACTAGTATAGACCACAAAAAGATTACCAATAAATAAATAGCTTATATCAAGAGTTTTCATATTATTTATCAATTTTATATATAATTCACTATATTTACTGTCTTTATCTACATTTACAACAATACAATGCGATATATTGAAGCTTTCTAGTTGCAATCTCTTATTGAACGCGTGTATATTCCACATAATAATCTTAGTGCCCGACAAACTTAAATGCTTAATGCCTTTATCGTATAGAATATCAGCAAATATGTTGTCAAATTCAAATGGGTGTGACGAAGCTGTCTGAACATTATCTAGCAGCAGTGTATCTAATGCAGGTAATACTTGATGATCATTTAACACATTCTTCAGACTGTAACTTGTAACTCGTAACCTGGTACAGTCAGCCAAATTAAGAGTTTTAAGATTAGTTAATCCATGGAAAGCTTCGCCATGAATTGTTCGAATAGATGCTGAATGTAACCCAAGTATCAATAGTTTTCTCAGTGGCTGAAATACGTGTGGTTCTAAATAGTCCACGTTTTCTGGTTTCGATACCTCACTTAAAACTGTTATATCCAGCAATTCAACAACCGTCCAGCTACTGTCATTGAACGTTTGCGGTGTTAATGTTATTGCAGAACAATCCAGTATATACACATTTGTAATGCCATTAGGCAAACGGTCTGGTATTGTATGCAGACAGGTAATAGTGTTGCCTTCCACATTAGGTTCCTGGTTAGAAACTGAGATGATGTGTTTCAAAGTGCAACTGGTTAGTATTAGTACATAGACTATGTAGATCATCTTCGGGATCAAGCTATACTGAAAATATACAATGTACATTTTTGTTATTTTAAAAACTATTGCTATAAACAGTCAACACCCAAATAAATGCATTTATTGAACATATTAGTAGGTAAGTGGAAGAGTTGCCATAGCATTCTATTCGAATGATCCACACACGGGAGTATATAACCTGTCATGATTTCGCAGTAACAAATGACAGACGGATATGTAGTCCAGTGGTAACATGCTGGACTGGTAATCCAGGGATCGCAGATTCGATCCCCCGTCTGACCCTAATACAATTAACAGTCTTTCAGATGAGACATTAAACCGAGGTCTAATGTCGATTCTGTACAACGTGCACGTAAAAGAATCAGAGGAGATTCTGGAATGGGTCTCTGTCTGTATCATTACACTATCCTCGAAAATCTAAAATGATTAATCACTTCAGGAGGTGTCGCTCATATGGGCAACCGGTAGCGACGATAAATAAACGTAAAACACACACAGTACTAAATGTATGGGTAACTATATGCTTTGTATTTCGTAATAAATATAATCATTACCAATCAATGTAGATATAAGCTAATGTCACTATAGCAGAAGATGGAACACAACTTACCTTCTTATAAAGACGGTCCAACCATAAATGTATATGTTTTAATTATTTAAAAAAGTTATTATTACTTTGAAATGAATGCAGTAACACCATAACATTTAAGGCAAACATGTACGCATGTAAGGTGAATTGACATGTACGCATGTAAGGTGAATTGAATTTATATTCCCAATTTCAAGGCATGCATTCATTTGATCATAATATAATTTAATGTACCCCATCATCCGATCGATATGTTATAATTTATCACTAGCAGAAGATGGAACAAAATTTACCTTCTTATAAAGACTGTCCAACCATAAATGTATATGATTTAATTATTAAATTTCTTATTACTTTGTATTCCCAATTTCAAGTCATGCATTCATTTGTTCATAATATAATTTAATGTACCCCATTATCCAGCCGATATGTGTAACAGGAAGAGAATTTAATGTACCCCATAATCCGATCGATATCTTATAATATGTGTAACAGGAAGAGAATTTAATGTTTCTTTTGGAACAGTTAAACTTAGAGTTTACTAAAGGGGTAATTTTCATGTAATGGATTGGTCCGTCAATTTTATCCAATCGCATATAATATTAAGTCTTACCTGAACTACACAACACACACCGTATATTTGCAATGGACTAGACTTGCGATCGTTTATTGTAACTATGTTTAAACTTTATTTATTTCACAACGATTGCGAAGCAAGTTTAAAAACAAATTATATTAATCACTCTCGTTGGCGAGGATGAAAGCGTAAATGTTGTAATTCGTGTGGGAGAAAATCGGAGTATCCGGAGAAAACACACCTGTCCGATCAGGCGACCACCATACCATCTCACATACTTCCCGGTTCGAGACCTCATTCCTGATGGAATCAATCGCCACGAAGGAGAGTGAAGAGGCAATGTGGAATTTAAATACCTTGCCTAAGGGCACAATCGTAACGGCTCCAGCGGGACTCGACCTCCGGACCATTCGCACCTGAAGCGAACGCGTATCCACTACGCTATCACGACTTCCACGATACACGATTGACCATACTATATATAATAATAGACACACAGATAGACAGAAAACAGACATTTTATTTCAAATACATTAGGCTATAAAGCCCATGTGGTCAACATGCGCACAATACAAGATACGGACATTGAAACAACATTTTGTAGTGAAAATCTTCAAAACAAAATTCATACAAAGGAAGAGAAGGCCCTGTAGTATGATACCGAAAAACATTTGATTTTTAAAATAGTTCCGGAAATATTACTTTTCAAGAATGGCAAGTATAATACAATGGATATGCATATATGCGTGTGTGTTGTGTTTATTACGTTTATTTATCGTCGCTACCGGTTGCCCATATAAGCGACGCCTCCTGAAGAGATTAGTCATTTCAGATTTCTGGAGGATAGTGCAATGATACAGATAGAGACCCATTCCAGAGTATCCTCTGGTTCTTTTACGTGCAAGGTGTACAACACCGACACGAGACCTCGGTTTAATGTCTGCGATCCCTGGATTACCAGTCCAGCGTGTTGCCACTGGACAAGAGATCCGTCCATTGCATATATACCTTACCGCATGTATATATATATATATATGTATATATATATGATAATATATATATGTATATATATATGATATATCTTTATTTCGTAATAAATCATTTCTAGCCCATGAACAAAGCATCAATACAAAACATTACAAAGTGAAACATGCATGGTAAGATGGTGACGAACACTAATCTCAACGACCAATTATGGGAGAGACATACATTCTTATAAACAAAACAAACAAAACCAACAAAAATTGAATATTAATCATTGAAATCAATATTAACTATTAAGATCTGATTAAATATTGACAAATGATCGACGACGTTCAAATGCTTTAAAAACGTATACAGATAATTTCCGAATTACATACACAAAACATTAATTACATACAAGCTGCTGAAATAAATGTGTTGAAGAAATAGTACTATGTTGTTTTATATTAATTAATACTATCAGTATAGTCGTCATTCTTTACATATATACATCAAATTATATTCCAATATATTGTTTAAAGTTAACATCTGACCCCAAGGATATAACACTTTTCTCCAATCTCAAAACTCAGTCTCAAGCGTCTGAATGGTTCAGCTGACAGGAACATTCATAATCAACCAATCAGATCATTTGAGATATGAGAACAGTTTTATAACCTCGGGGCCTGTTCACATTCATATATATAATTTCTATAATGTTCTCATTTATGAGAATAAGACAATATCTGGTGGACACACGTGCATATACATTAGGTTTACGTGGTGATAAATATATATTATTTTATGGCATCCAACACCCACTAGGACAACATTCCATAATACATTAAACTTAGACATTTGCATATTCTGTGAACTTACTTCGTTAATAATCGATTTCCGAAGCAAAATATGAGCTTTAGATTATGGTACACGTACTTACTTGATTCAACTATGAACGGTAAAAACCTAACGTATGTCCTGGTCGTAGTTCACGAAAACTTACGAAGGCTTTGGCGGAGATTAATTAGTCGCAGATTAATGTTGCCAAACAATTCAATAAACGTATAAATACCGCACGATAATGACAACATTATCGGAAATAGTACAAGCATTATGTTAATAATTGTGCAACAAATGGGAAAAGCATGAACATTGTCATGAATACTCCTTGGACATATACAATATTCAAACAAAAGAGAACTCCTCAATATCTTACAATATGGCCGCAGTGTCGGCCATTTTAAAAATGGCCGCCATATTAATATTTTATATCATATTTGTTACATTATATTTTCTTTTATGAGAATTTGTTGATTTCATTCTGCTTCTTATAGTCTTAAAGTGTCATAGCAAAGTCAGGATGGACATATCTAGTGAATAAAGCAGCTTTATTTGCCAAATATGTGTAATTTACGTTACTATAGCTCTGTGGTAGCATACAAAAGTAGTAAATATCCTAATCCGCCTTCGTGGTCGAGTGGTTAAGGTCGCTGACTTGTATACCACTGTAACCTATCATCACTGATGGTCACGGGTTCGAGCCCCGCTCAGGCCATGTCTCATTTATATGAAAAAGTTGGCAGTTTCTTACGGAGGTTGGTGCACCCAAGTACTGGTTAACCGCTGGAGCCTGCCCAGGAAAGGTGTTGTTAAGTAAACTGCCCGCCGGCGATATAGCCCAAAATGGTGCTGATGCAGGCGTAAAACCCGAAATATAACATAAATATAACATAATCAGCATAAATTCTGATCTTAGCGACCAACATTGTTTAATGATAACAATTAAAACCATGTTATACTAATGTATTTATCTAATTTACATGACAGGACCGCCACACATATAAGTAACTTCAACAACAAATGTAATTTACGTGACAAAGAACAATATTATACACTGTATGGTTATTCATGAATAAAAATTATGCACATTGAAACTCACGATGGTTATTGCTTCATGAACATTTTCTATAACACACAAATGAGTATTTGCTTACAGTAATGAAAAACTTATTTGTACATGAATGTATAATTTAACCATGTTATTGTATATATTATCCAGATATATGTTATCAAATTATGTAATGATATAACTTTCTAACTGTATATGGATTACAAGTCATCTGGTTAAATGTACACCAATTAATTGATAAAACTGTACTGTTCCTTCTTTCTACATTGAAATCTGTTATGGTCTACTTCTAGTGACTGTTATTATAGAATTGAAAATCAGAGAACACCTTCAATCGCTAATTATCTTCTTCCATTACAAAGTCCACACTCAGAATTCATCCACGATCACAATCGCCACCACATTGATATAAGTCAGTGCATGTGAGGTCTGCCTTTCTTCATTTGCATCTACCCCGGTAGCCTAAATCTAGTTTGCAGGAACATTTTATGAGCTCCTTGCATATAGCTGCGGCTCTTTGCAAACTTGTCCAGAAGGGCTGCCACTTATTTCCAACTTGTTTCTCCATCTCCAGTTTGCTGGTGACGGTAGTTCTTGCATTTACTCAAGCCACAATCCCCCAACAGAACCGGGCCTGATACATCACATGATTAACATGTTCTCTCAGTGCTGCAGATATTGGGGGAATGAAGTCTATTGATCTTCCTTATCTCGTAAACAGTTCCTTCCTTGTGTTGTTTGCACTCTCTGATGAAGTTGTCCTGTCATACAAGAGACATACAAACCTTTCAATCACAGGCATAACTTCATTCAATGTATCGACATTAGGATTTTCAATCATCGCAATAAATGAGTGAGTCACATCATCATAAACCATCCAAGTATCAAATGCAGTTTCTTGCCTTTAATAATAAACTTGGAGGTTTGGTCACATCCTGTCATGGCATGAAACAAAGGGCAATACCCTCGATTTTCTATTACCCGGGTGTTGCACAATTGCGTGTACCGGATAAAACCGTGTATCCTTCCCAGTACCAACCAAACCCATACTTGATCTAAGGTATTTGGGAATTTGTTATACATGCCGACAGCAATTACTAAAACATCGGAGTCGACAGATCTTATCAGTACACGTTTATGCCCCTGCTTTGCTACATTGTCAACATGCAACATCATACGGGTGTCGGCCTCTTCATAGTTCCTGAAATCAATTTCAGGCAAATCTTATTCGATATCACTTTGCGTCTTTTTGTAGACACTATCTGCTTATGTTCAATTTCTGTAACCTTTTCTGCAAGATAACTGAACAGTTCTTCCTTATTTTGAACATATTTCAAGAACTATTGCCATTGTCCAAGTATTCTTGTATCTGGAAGCACCTTTCTTCTTATTCCTGTATCTCGATCTTCTCTTACTGCTTGCTTCAAACGTTCCTTAATGTATTCGTCCCAAACTATTGATATCTATCCTTTCCACATGTTCAAGCTGATGTTCAATGTACGGTTTATAGATAATTTCAGCATAGTCTTTAAATGTCACACACCCTGTTGTCTTTAACATATTAACTGTCTCTGCTCCATCCAGAACCAGTGCATCTACCTCAGGTTTCTCTATTTTCGTCACGTCTGGTAAACAACTCAGCAACTTGAATTTACTTGACCCACCCTTCATTTTTCCAAACTGTGATAGTGATGGTGGAATATCATGGGCGAAAATCTCCATCTCCAAATTATCATCTCTGACCTGGCATGAAATATATAGCTGCCCAAACAGTGATACATTCTGTTTCATTGAGGGCAACTCCTTCTTTTCTTTTGAAATTTGTCTTTGGAAATTGTCTACTAAATAATGGGAATTTGTTCCGTTTGATTGGGTCACACAATGACAATATGTTTTCTCCCATCCTCTGTTGGACAAATGTCATATGCTGCTCTTGACCTACTCGCTCTATATTACGGACAGTTTCAATAACGTT
The DNA here is from genome assembly GCA_014843695.1 of Archivesica marissinica. Lineage (NCBI taxonomy): Eukaryota > Metazoa > Mollusca > Bivalvia > Venerida > Vesicomyidae > Archivesica > Archivesica marissinica. Next base: position 28,155,415 of record CM026391.1, on the reverse strand, counting down.
TTCATCAGCTATATCTCGCGAACCAAACCTGATAACATCTTCAGATGTTTCAAGAAATGGATTACCTAGCTTTTAAATTGTGTCCTGTAAGTCAGTTACTTGCTTTTTGAATTGCTTCTGGATACTTTCACTTTGCTCATTGTGCTTACGATTTGGACCCTTTCTCTGCTCAGTCGTGATATTATCAACCTCAGCCTCGACCGTCTGGACCACTCGTGCTATTTCTGGACCGCTTACCATCCATCGTAACAGTTGTGGTGGGTTTTCTAGCAGACCAACAGTTCCACGATCACCTTTAACAAACTTGTTGTTCTGCTCATGTGCTTGATCAATAGGGATTGCAGAAACTGCGCGTAATGACTTATTTACAACAAACTTTCCATTTGCAAACTCTTTTGCGACATCTGTATTCCTACTTTCTAACAATTTCATGTCCCTCGTGTGGAAAGATGCCCATCCGGCATAGTTTGGGAGGTCCAATGCGAATAACCACCCGATGAGGCACACAAGGGACTCTTGGTAACCCATAAAGTCTCCCTCCCTCAAAGTCCCTATAAGTCAGCATAGTTCAAACGTCAGCGTAATCGACCAATACTGAGATTGAGGAGAATCTGATTCCCTCCGATTTCTCCATTCTTCAAAGCTCTGGTCAGTGTCACTTGTAGCTTCTAATACAGGGTCCTGACCTTCAGCAGCATATCCTTTCGCTGTACTTTCCATGTCAAACGTGCCGCATTCTTGAAGCTTACCCATTTCATCATGTTCGCCTTCCCCACAGAAGAAGCACATTCCAAACTCAGACCTGGCTACATGCTGTGAACTATATCTTGTTACTTTAGGAGTAGATGTTGATGGTTCATCCAAATTAGCTGATTCCGAAGATCTTTTCCATAACATAGGTGATCTGTGGTATTTATCGTATTTGGTTCTACACACCTTATGCCATTTTGCACCATTAATTGCACACAAACTTGCTATAGATTCTTGTTAATGTTCTAACGTATCAATATGCTTAGGCAAAGAAATATCATGGAGTTCTTAATAGCTTCTGATATCTGATTCATTATGCCCAGTCTATCATTTCAATGTTCAGTGTGTTAGTACAATCGTCAAAATAAGAAACTCTTATGAGTAAAATGCATAGCTCTGGCTGTGGTGCCCAGATTGACTATTTTGTGTGATTTGGTACAGGTTTGATCTTAAGTTCGAAATAACACAGCATATATTTGGATCAGGATCCAGGTATAACATTTCAAATACAAGATCTGAGTATGTTTCACAGACATGTTCACTTATTAATAATTAGTTTCAGAAAGATTTTGTATTTGTTATAAGATATATGTTAATAAGTGTATCATATCTTCTATATCACTTTGGAAACAAATGAATAAAAAGCATAATCTCACATAAAATCATGTTCTGTTAAGGAAAATCTTGCTTCACAGCGGCCATTTTGTTTTACAAAAATCCACCATTGTGTATGTTGTGATACTTATTTGGGATTACACAACTATAAACTATACCATAGGCACAACAATAGACCCAGCTATAGACACAACAATAAACTATAAACACAACTATTGACACAACAATACACACAACTATAAACACAAATATAGACACAACTATAAACACAACTATTGACACAACTATAGACACAACTATAGACACAACTATTGACACATATATAAACACAAAAATAGACAAAACTATAAACACAACTATAGACACAACTATGAAAACAACTATAGACACCACTATAGACACAACCATAGACACAAATATAGACACAACTATAAACACATCTATAAACACAACAATAGACAAAACTATAAACAAAACAATAGACACAACTATGAACACAACTATAGACACAACTTTAGACACAACCATAGACACAACTATAAACAAAACAATAGACACAACTATAAACACAACTATAGACACAACTATAAACACAACCATAGACACAACTATAGACACAACTATAGACACAACTATGAACACAACTATAGACACAACTATAAACACAACTATTGACACAATTATAGACACAACTATAGACACAACTATAGACACAACTATAAACAAAACTATAAACACAACTATAGACACAACTATAAACACAACTATAGAGACAACTATAAACACAACTATAAACACAACTATAGACACAACTATAGACACAACTATAGACACAACTATAGACACAACTATAAACACAACTATAGAAACAACTATTGACACAACTATAGACACAACTATGGACACAACTATAGACAAAACTATATACACAACTATAGACACAACTATAGAGACAACTATAAACACAACTATAGAGACAACTATAGAGACAACTATAGACACAACAATAGACACAACTATAAACACAACTATAAACACAACTATAGACACAACTATAAACACAACTATAGACACAACAATAGACACAACTATAAACACAACCATAGACACAACTATAGACACAACTATAGACAAAACCATGTACACAACAATAGACACAACTATAAACACAACAATAGACACAACTATAGACACAACTATAGACACAACTATCAACACAACTATAGACACAACTATAGACACAACTATAGACACAACTATAAACACAACAATAGACACAACTATGAACACAACAATAAACACAACAATAGACACAACTATAAACACAACAATAGACACAACTAGAAACACAGCTATAAACACATCTATAGACACAACTATATACACAACTATAAACACAACTATAAACACACCTATATACACAACTATAAACACAACTATAGACACAACTATAGACATAACTATAGACACAGCTATGTACACAACTATCAACACAACTATAGAAACAACTATAGACACAACTATAGAGACAACTATAAACACAACTATAGAGACAACTATAGACACAACTATAGAAACAACTATAAACACAACTATAGACAAAACTATAAACACAACTATAGAGACAACTATAGACACAACTATAAACACAACTATAGACACAACTATAAACACAACAATAGACACAACTAGAGAAACAACTATAAACACATCAATAGAAACAACTATAAACGCAACCATAGACACAACTATAGAAACAACTATAAACACAACAATAGAAACAACTATAGACACAACTATATACACAACTATAGACACAACTATAAACACAATTATAAACACAACTATAGAAACAACTATAGACACAACTATGGAGACAACTATATACACAACTATTAACACAACAATAAACACAACTATAGACACAACAATAGACACAACTATAGACAAAGCAATAGACACAACTATAGACACGACAACTATAGAAACAACTATAGACACTACAACTATAGACACAACTATAAACACAACTATTGACACAACTATAAACATAACGATAACACAACTATAACTACAACCATAAACACAACTATGACCACAACTATAACCACAACTATAGACACAACTATCAACAGTTAAGCAGAACTATGAACATGGTATTACACACGGGGTCTTATTGTGGGAGAGTCATGTTAAACAATTGCACACGGTGCTTTCCTTTGCCTGTTGCAATTACTGCTTGCTAATTCCAAGACTGAATCACAGAGTAACGGCCAGCTTGGTTTCAGCATATAGTGTTTGTCGATATCTCTTACAAGCTTAGCTCTCGTATATCTTTCAAATATGTCACGTACATGGTCAGGCATTACTGCTTGATTTACTTCCTCCAAGAATATCAAAATGATGGGCTTCCTTCGTTCAAATGCTTCTTCAACTTCCATACGACACCAGTGACTTTCACAGAACGAGGTCGAAACGGCAAAAACGGAAACACACGAATCCCTTATATTATTCATCATTTCTTCAATAATTGATCTGCCAGGTCTAAAGTGTTTATCATCAATGCAAACGATGTCACCTTCAAGCTTAACCCTCTCTCTGAGATGTTGTTCAAGATTTGGATATATCACGTCCAGTACAACATCTCCGTCCAGGCTACTGTATGAGAGCATCGCTATGAAAGATTCGGAGATACGTCTACATTTGTAGTCCTTTATAAATGTCTTTACTGCGTCTTTAACTTGATGTTTTTTGTAGATCCGTACAGTAATAAATGTTAGCAGAGAAATGATGACAATGCATGCAACGCTTGTTAGAATAGAAGCAATCATGATTGTTGTCTCATAGCATTTGTACTTTGATTTATCAAAGGCTTTAACGTCGATGTTTATTTCATTTTCCTCAAATTCACATTTATTTATAATACCTCCATTGTTGCGTTTCTGAAAAGCAATCACCCATTCTATAGTGTCTATATTTGCACAGGTACATTTTAGTGGATTGTCTGCTATATCGATATTGGTGCCTTGCGTTGTTAGTAAATGATCGAGTCGTATCCTGGAGCCTGCGTCCAGTGTGTATATCATATTCCCGGAGAGATCTAAAACCGTTAGAGTTTTAAACTGCGTTGTGTGAAATGTAACTGATGTGAGGATATTGCCACTGAGGTCAAGAACTTTCAGTTGTGGGTTTCGCACAAACATATTGGCTGGTATATAAGATAATCCATTCTCTGCTAGCGACAGAGGTTCCAACAGTGGGAAGCTCTGAAACAATTCTGAGAATTCTGGAGTGGTTGCCATCAACGATAGTATATTCGAGCCCAGAAATAACCTTCTCATTGTATGAACCCCGTCAAATGCGCTGGGTGACAAGTATTCCATCTGGTTATACGAAAGATCGAGCTCTTGGAGTTTGATGTTTTCTGGCCATTTAATAGTTCCGTTCATTTTGTTAATGTGATTTCTTGCCAAACTGATCACCATCCAGGCCAGGTTGCATTCTGAAAGGTCAACAGTAGTCCCATCTATAATTATTCTCTGATACATACCGTTTGCATAGAAGTGCTCCAAGCCGATCGAATATAAAAATATAGAATCCGAATGTGAATTACAAACATTATTGGAATCTAAATTAGTATGTTCTTGATAAATCTCACCAATAAATATATAGCTTATATCAAGAGTTTTCATATTATTTAACAATGCTATATATATGTCACTATCTGTACTGTCTATATCTACATTTATAATAATACAATGTGATATATTTAAACTTTCTAGTTGAACTCTCTTATTGAACGCGTGTAAATTCCGTATCATAATACTAGTGCCCGACAAACTTAAATGCTTAATGCCTTTATCGCATAGAATGTCATAAAATATGATGTCAAATTCAATTGGGTTTCGCAAAGTTGTCTGAACATTATCTAGCAGCAGTGTATCTAACGCAGGTAATACTTGATGATCAGTTAACACATTCTTCAGACTGTCAAATCGTAAAGTGATACAGTCAGCCAAATTAAGAGTTTGAAGATTAGTTAATCCATAGAAAGCTTTGCCATTAATTGTTCGAATATATGCTGAATGTAACCCAAGAGTCAATAGTTTTCTCAGTGGCTGAAATACTTGTGGTTCAAAATAGTCCACGTTTGCTGGTTTCGATACCTCACTCCAAAATGTTATATCCAGCAATTCAACAACCGTCCAGCTACTGTCATTGAACGTTTGCGGCGTTAATTTTATTGCAGAACAATCCAGTATATACACATTTGTAATGCCATTAGGCAAACGGTCTGGTATTGTATGCAGAATGGTAATAGTGTTGCCTTCCACATTAGGTTCCTGGTTAGAAGCTGAGATGATGTGTTTCAGAGTGCAACTGGTTAGTATTAGTACATAGACTATGTAGGTCATCTTCGGGATCAAGCTATACTGAAAATATACAATGTACGTTTTTGTTATTTTAAAAACTATTGCTATAAACAGTCAACACCCGACGGATATTTAGTCCAATGGTAACACGCTGGACTGGTAATCCAGGGATCGCAGGTTCGTTCCCCCGTCTGACCCTAATAAAATTAACAGTCTTTCAGATGGGACGTTAAACCGAGGTCTCGTGTCGGTGCTTTACACAGTGCACATAAAAGAACCAGAGGAGACTCTGGAATGGGTCTCTGTCTGTATCATTGCACTATCCTCCAAAAATCTAAAATGACTAATCTCCTCAGGAGGCGTCGCTCATATGGGTAACCGGTAGCGACGATAAATAAACGTAAAACACACACAGTCAACACCCAAATAAATGCATTTATTAACATATTATTAGCTAAGTGGAAGAGTTGCCATAGCATTCCATTCGAATGATCCACACAAGGGAGTATATAACCTGTCATGATTTCGCAGTACTAAATGACAGACGGATCCGTAATCCAGTGGTAACATGCTGGACTGGTAATCCAGGGATCGCAGGTTCGATTCCCCGTCTGACCCTAATAAAATTAACAAGTCTTTCAGATGAGACATTAAACCGAGGTCTAATGTCGATTCTGTACAACATGCACGTAAACGAATCAGAGGAGAATCTGGAATGGGTCACTGTCTGTATCATTACACTATCCTCGAAAATCTAAAATGATTAATCACTTCAGGAGGTGTCGCTCATATGGACAACCGGTAGCGACGATAAATAAACGTAAAACACACACAGTACTAAATGTATGGGTAACTATATGTTTTGTATATCGTAATAAATATAATCATTTCCGAAACAATCAATTTAAAAATAAAAGCTAATGTCACTAGCAGAAGATGGAACAAAACGTACCTTCATATAAAGACTGTCCAACCATAAATGTATATGATTTAATTATTTAAAAAGTTCTTATTACTTTGTAATCACAATTTGTTCATAATATAATTTAATGTACCCCATCATCCGATCGATATGTTATATTATGTGTAACAGGAAGAGAATTTAATGTTTCTTTTGGAACAGTTTAACTTAGAGTTTACTAGAGGGGTAATTTTCATGGATTGGTCCGTCAATGTTATCCAATCGCATATAATATTAAGTCTTACCTGAACTGAAGGAGAGTGAAGAGGCAATGTGGAATTTAAATACCTTGCCTAAGGGCACAATCGTAACGGCTCCAGCGGGACTCGACCTCCGGACCATTCGCACCTGAAGCGAACGCGCATCCACTACGCTATCACGACTTCCATGATACACGATTGACCATAGTATATATAATAATAGACATACATATAGACAGAAAACAGACAATTTATTTCAAATACATTAGGTTATAAAGCACATGAGGTCAACATGCGCACAATACAAGATACGGACATTGAAACAATATTTTGTAGTGAAAATCTTCAAAACCAAGTTCATACAATCGAAGAGAAGGCTCTGTAGTATGATACCGAATAACATTTGATTTTTAAAATAGTTCCGGAAATATTACTTTTTGTTTTACTTTAATAAAGAAAAATTTAGTGAAATAGTATTTTTAATTTTGTCTTGCAAGAATGGCATGTATAATACAATGGATATGCATATATGCGTATGTGTTATGTGTATTACGTTTATTTATCGTCGCTACCGGTTGCCCATATAAGCGACGCCTCCTGAAGAGATTAGTCATTTCAGATTTTTGGAGGATACAATGATACAGACAGAGACGCATTTCAGAGTATCCTCTGGTTCTTTTACGTGCACGGTGTACATCACCGACACGAGACCTCGGTTTAATGTCTGCGATCCCTGGATTACCAGTCCAGCGTGTTACCACTGGACAAGAGATTCGTCCATTGCATATATACCTTACCCGCATGTATATATATATATATATGTATATAATTATATATGATATATCTTTATTTCATAATAAACCATTTCTAGCCCATGAACAAAGCATCAGTACAAAACATTACAAAGTGAAACATGCATGGTAAGATGGTGACGAACACTAATCTCAACGACCAATTATGGGAGAGACATACATTCTTATAAACAAAACAAACAAAACCACCAAGAATTGAATATTAATCGTTGAAATCAATATTAACTATTAAGATATGATTAAATATTGACAAATGATCGACGACGTTCAAATGCTTTAAAAACGTATACAGATAATTTCCGAATTGCATACACAAAACATTAATTACATACAAGCTGCTGAAATAAATGTGTTGAAGAAATAGTACCATGTTGTTTTATATTAATTAATACTATCAGTATAGTCGTCATTCTTTACATATATACATCAAATTATATTCCAATATATTGTTTAAAGTTAACATCTGGCCCCAAGGATATGTGGAAGTCGTGATAGCGCAGTGGATGCGCGTTCGCTTCAGGTGCGAAAGGTCCGGAGTTCGAGCCCCACTGGAGCCGTTACGATTGTGCCCTTAGGCAAGGCATTTAAATTCCACGTTGCCTCTTCTCTCTCCCTCGTGGCGATGGATTCCATCAGGAATGAGATCTCGAGAGTGATTTATATAAGTTGAAAGAACTTGTTTCGCAATCGAGCTAAAATAAATTTGTATTAATAACAAGGATATAACACTTTTCTCCAATCTCAAAACTCAGTCTCAAGCGTCTGATTGGTTCAGCTGACAGTAACACTCAGATTCAACCAATCAGACCATTTGAGTTTGAGCTATGAGAACAGTTTTATAACCTCGGGGCCTGTTCACATTCATATATACAATTTCTATAATTTTCTCATTTATGAGAATAAGACAATATCTGGTGGACACACGTGCATATACATTAGGTTTACGTTGTGATAAATATATATTATTGTATGGCATAGAAGACCCACTAGGACAACATTCCATAATACATTAAACTTAGACCTTTGCATATTCCGTGAACTTACTTCGTTAATAATCGATTTCCGAAGTAAAATATGAGCTTTAGATTATGGTACACGTACTTACTTGATTCAACTATGAACGGTAAAAACCTAACGTATGTCCTGGTCGTAGTTCACGAAAACTTACGAAGGCTTTGGCGGAGATTAATTAGTCGCAGATTAATGTTGCCAAACAATTCAATAAACGTATAAATACCGCACAATAATGACAACATTATCGGAAATAGTACAAGCATTATGTTAATAATTGTGCAAAAAATGGGAAAAGCATGAACATTGGCACGAATACTCCTTGGACATATACAATATTCAAACAAAAGAGAACTACTCAATATCTTACAATATGACCGCAGTGTCGGCCATTTTAAAAATGGCCGCCATATTAATATTTTATATCATATTTGTTACATTATATTTTCTTTTATGAGAATTTGTTGATTTCATTCTGCTTCTTATAGTCTTAAAGTGTCATAGCAAAGTCAGGATGGACATATCTAGTGAATAAAGCAGCTTTATTTGCCAAATATGTGTAATGTACGTTACTATAGCTCTGTGGTAACATACAAAAGTAGTAAATATCCAAATCAACATAAATTCTGATCTTAGCGACCAACATTGTTTAATGATAAATTTGCATGACAGGACCGCCACACATATAAGTAACTTCAACAACAAATGTAATTTACGTGACAAAGAACAATATTATACACTGAATGGTTATTCATGAATAAAAATTATGCACATTGAAACTCACGATTGTTATTGCTTCATGAACATGTTCTATAACACACAAATGAGTATTTGCTTACAGTAATGAAAAACTTATTTGTACATGAATGTATAATTTAACCATGTTATTGTATATATTATCCAGATATATGTTATCAAATTATGTAATGATATAACTTTCTAACTGTATATGGATTACAAGCCATCTGGTTAAAAGTACACCAATTAATTGATTATTTGAAAAAACTGTACTGTTCCTTCTTTCTACATTGAAATCTGTTATGGTCTACTTCTAGTGACTGTTATTATAGAATTGAAAATCAGAGAACACCTTCAATCGCTAATTATCTTCTTCCATTACAAAGTCCACACTCAGAATTCATCCACGATCACAATCGCCACTACATTGATATAAGTCAGTGCATGGGAGGTCTGCCTTTCTGCATTTGCATCTAACCGGCAGCCTAAATCTAGTTTGCAGGAACATTTTATGAGCTCCTTGCATATAGCTGCGGCTCTTTGCAAACTTGTCCAGAAGAGCTGCCACTTATTTCCAACTTTTCTCCATCTCCAGTTTGCTGGTGACGGTAGTTCTTGCATTTACTCAAGCGACTGTCCCCCAACAGAACCCGGCCTGATACATCACATGATTAACATGTTCTCTCAGTGCTGCAGATATTGGGGGAATGAAGTCTATTGATCTTCCTTATCTGGTAAACAGTTCCTTCCTTGTGTTGTTTACACTCTTTGATGAAGTTGTCCTGTCATACAAGAGACATACAAACCTTTCAATCACAGGCATAACTTCATTCAATGTATCGACATTAGGATTTTCAATCATCGCAATAAATGAGTGAGTCACATCATCATAAACCATCCAAGTATCAAATGCAGTTTCTTGCCTTTAATAATAAACTTGGAGGTTTGGTCACATCCTGTCATGGCATGAAACAAAGGGCAATGCCCTCGATTTTCTATTACCCGGGTGTTGCACAATTGCGTGTACCGGATAAAACCGTGTATCCTTCCCAGTACCAACCAAACCCATACTTGATCTAAGGTATTTGGGAATTTGTTATACATGCCGACAGCAATTACTAAAACATCGGAGTCGACAGATCTTATCAGTACACGTTTATGCCCCTGCTTTGCTACATTGTCAACATGCAACATCATACGGGTGTCGGCCTCTTCATAGTTCCTGAAATCAATTTCAGGCAAATCTTATTCGATATCACTTGGCATCTTTTTGTAGACACTATCTTCTTATGTTCAATTTCTGTAACCTTTTCTGCAAGATAACTGAACAGTTCTTCCTTATTTTGAACATATTTCAAGAACTATTGCCATTGTCCAAGTATTCTTGTATCTGGAAGCACCTTTCTTCTTATTCCTGTATCTATATCTTCTCTTACTGCTTGCTTCAAACTTTCCTTAATGTACTCATCCCAAACTATTGATATCTATCCTTTCCACATGTTCAAGCTGATGTTCAATGTACGGTTTATAGATACTTTCAGCGTATTCTTTAAACGTCACACACCCTGTTGTCTTTAACATATTAACTGTCACTGCTCCATCCAGAACCAGTGCATCTACCTCAGGTTTCTTTGTTTTCGTCACGTCTGGTAAACAACTCAGCAACTTGGATTTACTTGACCCACCCTTCATTTTTCCAAACTGTGATAGTGATGGTGGAAAATCATGGGCGAAAATCTCCACCTCCAAATTACCATCTCTGACCTGGCATGAAATATATAGCTGCCCAAACAGTGATACATTCTGTTTCATTGAGGGCAACTCCTTCTTTTCTTTTGAAATTTGTCTTTGGAAATTGTCTACTAAATAATGGGAATTTGTTCCGTTTGATCGGGTCACTCAATGACAATATGTTTGCTCCCATCCTCTGTTGGACAAATGTCATATGCTGCTCTTGACCTACTCGCTCTATATTACGGACAGTTTCAATAACGTTTTCATCAGCTATATCTCGCGAATCAAACCTGATAAAATCTTCAGATGTTTCAAGAAATGGATTACCTAGCTTTTAAATTGTGTCCTGTAAGTCAGTTACTTGCTTTCTGAATTGCTTCTGGATACTTTCACTTTGCTCATTGTGCTTACGATTTGGACCCTTTCTCTGCTCAGTCGTGATGTTATCAACCTCCGAATCGACCGCCTGGACCACTCGTGCTATTTCGGGACCGCTTACCATCCATCCTAACAGTTGTGATGGGTTTTCTAGTAGACCAACAGTTCCACGATCACCTTTAACAAACTTGTTGTTCTGCTCGTGTGCTTGATCAATAGGGATTGCAGAAACTGCGTGTATTGACTTATTTACAACAAACTTTCCATTTGCAAACTCTTTTGCGACATCTGTATTCCTACTTTCTAACAATTTCATGTCCCTTGTGTGGACAGATGCCCATCCGGCATAGTTTGGGAGGTCCAATGCGAATAACCACACCATGAGGCACACAAGGGACTCTTGGTAACCCTTACAATCTCCCTCCCTCAAAGTCCCTATTAGTCAGCATAGTTCAAACGTCAGCGTAATCGACCACTACTGAGATTGAGGAGAATCTGATTCCCTCCGATTTCTCCATTCTTCAAAGCTCTGGTCAGTGTCACTTGTAGCTTCTAATACAGGGTCCTGACCTTCAGCAGCATATCCTTTCGCTGTACTTTCCATGTCAAACGTGCCGCATTCGTGAAGCTTACCCTTTTCATCATGTTCGCCTTCCCCACAGAAGAAGCACTTTCCAAATTCAGACCGAACTATATCTTGTTACTTTAGGAGTAGATGTTGATGGTTCATCCAAATTAGCTGATTCTGAAGATTTTTTAACATAAGTGATCTGTGGTATTTATCGTATTTGATTCTACACACCTTATGCCATTTTGCACCATTAATTGCACACAAACTTATTATAGATTCTTGTTCATGTTCTAAAGTCTCAATATGCTTAGGCAAAGAAATATCATGGAGTTCATAATAGCTTCTGTTATCTGATTCAAACTGTTTATAACTACTTTCATAAGTCGTCCGTGATCTGGGGTTTTGTAATACATATTTAGTTTGTTCTTAACATATCACACATATATACTAATCAATCTTACTCTGCACTGGCTCAGACATTATACCCAGTCTATCATTTCAATGTTCAGTGTGTTAGTACAATCGTCAAAATAAGACACTCTTATGAGTAAAATGCATAGCTCTGGCTGTGGTGCCCGGGTTGACTATTTTGTGTGATTTTGTACAGGTTTGATCTTAAGTTCGAAATAACTCAGCATATATTTGGATCAGGATCCAGGTATAACATTTCAAATACAAGATCTGAGTATGTTTCACAGACATGTTCACTTATTTATAATTAGTTTCAGAAATATTTTGTATTTGTAATAAGATATATGTTAATAAGTGTATCATATCTTCTATATCACTTTGGAAACAAATGAATAAAAAGCATAATCTCACATAAAATCATGTTGTGTTAAGGACAATCTTGCTTCACAGTTTTGTTTTACAAAAATCCACCATTGTGTATGTTGTGGCACTTATTTGGGATTACACAACTATAAACTATACCATAGGCACAACAATAGACACAGCTATAGACACAACAATAAACTATAAACACAACTATTGACACAACTATAGACACCACTATAGACACAACCATAGACACAAATATAGACACAACTATAAACACATCTATAAACACAACAATAGACAAAACTATAAACAAAACAATAGACACAACTATAAACACAACTATAGACACAACTTTAGGCACAACTATTTACACTACTATTGACATAACTATAAACACAACTATAGACACAACTATAAACAAAACTATACACACAAATATAGACTCAGCTATAGACAAAACTATAAACAAAACTATAGACACCACTATAGACACAACTATAGACACAACTATAGACACAACTATAAACACAACTATGAACAAAATAATAGACACAACTATAGACACAACTATAGATACAACTATAGACACAACTATGGACACAACTATAGACACAACTATAGACACAACAATAGACACAACTATAGACACAACTATAGATACAACTATTGACACAGATATAGACACAGCTATAGACACAACTATAGACACAACTATAGACACAACTATAAACACAACTATAAACACAACTATAGACAAAACTATAGACACAACTATAGACACAACTATATACACAACTATATACACAGCCATAGACACAACTATAGACACAAATATAGACACAGCTATAGACACAACTATAGAAACAACTATAGAGACAACTATACACACAACTATAAACAAACCTATAGAGACAACTATAGAGACAACTATAAACACAATTATAGAGACAACTATAGAGACAACTATAGACACAACTATAGAGACAACTATAGACAGAACTATAAACACAACTATAGACAAAACTATAGAGACAACTATACACACAACTATAAACACAACTATAGAGACAACTATAGAGACAACAATAAACACAACTATAGAGACAACTATAGATACAACTATAGACACAACTATAGAGGCAACAATAGAGACAACTATAGACACAACTATAAACACAACTATAGACACAACTATAGACACAACTATAGAGACAACTATACACACAACTATAAACACAACTATAGAGACAACTATAAACACAACTATAGAGACAACTATAGAGACAACTATAGACACAACTATAGAGACAACTATAGAGACAACTATAGACACAACTATAAACACAACTATAGACACAACTATAGACACAACTATAGAGAAAACAATAGAGACAACTATAGACACAACTATAGAGACAACTATACACACAACTATAAACACAACTATAGAGACAACTATAGAGACAACTATAAACACAACTATAAACAAAACTATAGACACAACTATAAACACAACTATAGAGAAAACAATAGAGACAACTATAGACACAACTATAGACACAACTATAAACACAACTATAAACACAACTATAGAGAAAACTATAGACACAACTATAAACACAACTATAGACACAACTATAGACACAACTATAGAGACAACTATACACACAACTATAAACACAACTATAGAGACAACTATAAACACAACTATTAACACAACTATAGAGACAACTATAGAGACAACTATAGAGACAACTATAAACACAACTATAGAATCAACTATAGACAAAACTATAAACACAACTATGAACACAACTATAAACACAACTATAGAGACAACTATGAACACAACTATGAACACAACTATAAACACAACTATAAACACAACTATGAACACAACTATAAACACAACTATAGAGACAACTATAAACACAACTATAAACACAACTATGAACACAACTATAAACACAACTATAGAGACAACTATAAACACAACTATAAACACAACTATGAACACAACTATAAACACAACTATAAACACAACTATAAACACAACTATGAACACAACTATAAACACAACTATAGATACAACTATAAACACAACTATAAACACAACTATAGACACAACTATAGAGACAACTATAAACACAACTATAAACACAACTATAAACACAACTATAGAGACAGCTATAGACACAACTATAAACACAACTATAGAGACAGCTATAGACACAACTATAAACACAACTATAAACACAACTATAGAAACAACTATAGAGACAACTATACACACAACTATAGAGACAACTATAGAGACAACTATAAACACAACTATAGAGACAACTATAGAGACAACTATAGACACAACTATAGACACAACTATAAACACAACTATAGACACAACTATAGAGACAACTATAAACACAACTATAAACACAACTATAGAGACAACTATAGACACAACTATAGACACAACTATAGAGACAACTATAAACACAACTATAAACACAACTATAGAGACAACTATAAACACAACTATAAACACAACTATAGACACAACTATAAACACAACTATAGACACAACTATAGAGACAACTATAAACACAACTATAAACACAACTATAGAGACAACTATAAACACAACTATAGAGACAACTATAGACACAACTATAGACACAACTATAGAGACAACTATAGAGACAACTATAGACACAACTATAGACACAACTATAGACACAACTATAGACACAACTATAAACACAACTATAGACACAACTATAGACACAACTATAGACACAACTATAGACACAACTATAAACACAACTATAGACACAACTATAAACACAACTATAGACACAACTATAGACACAACTATAGACACAACTATAAACACAACTATAAACACAACTATAGAGACAACTATAGACACAACTATAAACACAACTATAGACACAACTATAGACACAACTATAGAGACAACTATAGACACAACTATAGACACAACTATAGAGACAACTATAAACACAACTATAGAGACAACTATAGAGACAACTATAGACACAACTATAGACACAACTATAGACACAACTATAGACACAACTATAGACACAACTATAAACACAACTATAGACACAACTATAGACACAACTATAAACACAACTATAGACACAACTATAGACACAACTATAGACACAACTATAGACACAACTATAGACACAACTATAAACACAACTATAGAGACAACTATAGACACAACTATAGACACAACTATAGACACAACTATAGACACAACTATAGACACAACTATAGACACAAACTATAGAGACAACTATAAACACAACTATAGACACAACTATAGACACAACTATAAACACAACTATGACCACAACTATAAACACAACTATAGACACAACTATAAACA
>CM026391.1:28110922-28138071 GCA_014843695.1 Archivesica marissinica | reverse complement strand
TATTTGAAACATTTCTCAATGTCATATCTGAAGTAACTGAATTGCAATGTCTTAATTGAAAATGTTCATTCAAATAATTCGGTACAAGATTGTTCATAATTTTGTACATTGTTACTGCTTTTTGAAAAATAATCCGTTGGTCAAAAGTCATTATATTAATTTCAGAAATTGATTCACGCAACGAAATATAATCTTGGCCCAGAATGAATTTACAAGCTCGTCTCTGCAATCTTAATAGTGTGTTAATATTTTGTTGGGTGGTGTTCCCCATATGATACAACAATAATCAAAATGTGGTTGGATATATGCCTTGTAATAAAGTATTCTGTAGTTCAGATTCACAATATACCGTATTTTACCTAATAGCCAAATGTTAGTTGAAATCTTTTTCACAATATATTTGATATGTGAGTCCCATTTTAATGAATCCTGAATGTGTACTCCAAGCAACTTCTCTGATTTGCTGGTTTTCAATAATATATTTTCATATTTAAGAGAGAGTGTAGGATTAGGGAAAGCACATTTTCGCTGGGCTGTCATCATAAATAGAACTTTCGTTTTGTCTGTATTAATCTTCATTCCATTTTGGAAACACCAGTATTTCAAGTCTTCCAAAGCTTGTTGTAATCTTGTTTCTAACACTTCTTTCTTATTATGGATATCATATAATGTAGTATCATCTGCATATAAATCGCTACCGGTGATTTTATTTGAAAACATTAGTGGTAAGTCATTGATAAAAAGTAAGAATAAAAGAGGTCCTAATATTGAGCCCTGCGGGACTCCATAATTAACAGTTCTATTTTCAGATAAAACGTCATTTATAGAAACAGTTGGCTTTCTATCACAAAGATATGATTGAAAAAGCTTCAAAGTATTGTTGCTACATGTGTATAATGATAATTTCTTTAACAAAACAGTATGATCGACAAGATCAAAAGCTTTTCGAAAATCTACCATTACAATTCCAATCAATTTTCCCTCATTCAGTGCTCGAATCCATTTATCTATCATATAAAGTAAAGCTGATTCAGTTGAGTGGCCAGTTCTGAAACCACTTTGTGTTTTGTGAAGTAAATTGAAGTGATCCAACAAAGTCTGCAGCGATTTATGCACGTGTCTTTCAAAAAGTTTCGACAAAGATGGTAACATTGAAATAGGTCTATAGTTATTGACGTCATTAGTTTTTCCACTTTTGAATAATGGTTTGACTTTTGCAAATTTCCAAGCTTCAGGGAGAGTTGATGTTTGCAGACTCTTATTTATTATAACAGCTAAATGTTGTACAATGATATCAGCTGAAAGTTTTAACAGCTTTGGTCCAATATTATCGATTCCAGTAGCACTACTCAATATCTTACAATATGGCCGCATTGTCGGCCATTTTAAAAATGGACGCCATATTAATATTTTATATCATATTTGTTACATTATATTCTTTTATGAGAATTTGTTGATTTCATTCTGCTTCTTATAGTCTTAAAGTGGCATAGCAAAGTCAGGATGGACATATCTAGTGAATAAAGCAGCTTTATTTGCCCAAATATGTGTAATTTACGTTACTCTAGCTCTGTGGTAACATACACAAGTAATAAATATCCAAATCAACATAAATTCTGATCTTAGCGACCAACATTGTTTAATGATAAAAATTAAAACCATGTTATACTAATGTATGTATCTAATATGCATGACAGGACCGCCACACATATAAGTAACTTCAACAACAAATGTAATTTACGTGACAAAGAACAATATTATACACTTTATGGTTATTCATGAATAAAAATTATGCACATTGAAACTCACGATGGTTATTGCTTCATGAACATTTTCTATGACACACAAATGAGTATTTGCTTACAGTAATGAAAATCTTATTCGTACATGAATGTATAATTTAACCATGTTATTGTATATATTATCCAGATATATGTAATCAAATTATGTAATGATATAACTTTCTAACTGTATATGGATTACAAGCCATCTGGTTAAATGTACACCAATTAATTGATAAAACTGTACTGTTCCTTCTTTCTACATTGAAATCTGTTATGGTCAACTTCTAGTGGCTGTTATTATAGAATTGAAAATCAGAGAACACCGTCAATCGCTAATTATCATCTTCCATTACAAAGACCACACTCAGAATTTATCCACGATCACAATCGCCACCACATTGATATAAGTCAGTGCATGGGAGGTCTGCCTTTCTGCATTTGCATCTACCCCGGCCCCCTAAATCTATTTTGCAGGAACATTTTGTGAGCTCCTTGCATATAGCTGCGGCTCTTGACAAACTTGTCCAGAAGGGCTGCCACTTATTTCCAACTTTTCTCCATCTCCAGTTTGCTGGTGACGGTAGTTCTTGCATTTCCTCAAGCGACTGTCCCCAACAGAACCCTGCCTGATACATCACATGATTAACATGTTCTCTCAGTGCTGCAGATATTGGGGGAATGAAGTCTATTGATCTTCCTTTTCTCGTAAACAGTTCCTTCCTTGTGTTGTTTACACTCTCTGATGAAGTTGTCCTGTCATACAAGAGACATACAAACCTTTCAATCACAGGCATAACTTCATTCAATGTATCGACATTAGTCAGTCACATCATCATAAACCATCCAAGTATCAAATGCAGTTTCTTGCCTTTAATAATAAACTTGGAGGTTTGGTCACATCCTGTCATGGCATGAAACAAAGGGCAATGCCCTCGATTTTCTATTACCCGGGTGTTGCACAATTGCGTGTACCGGATAAAACAGTGTATCCTTCCCAGTACCAACCAAACCCATACTTGATCTAAGGTATTTGGGAATTTGTTATACATGCCGACAGCAATTACTAAAACATCGGAGTCGACAGATCTTATCAGTACACGTTTGTGCCCCTGCGTTGCTACATTGTCAACATGCAACATCATACGGGTGTCGGCCTCTTCATAGTTCCTGAAATCAATTTCAGGCAAATCTTAATCGATATCACTTGGCGTCTTTTTGTAGACACTATCTCCTTATGTTCAATTTCTGTAACCTTTTCTGCAAGATAACTGAACAGTTCTTCCTTATTTTGAACATTGTTCAAGAACTCTTGCCATTGTCCAGGTATTCTTGTAGCTGGAAGCACCTTTCTTCTTATTCCTGTATCTCGATCTTCTCTTACTGCTTGCTTCAAACTTTCCTTAATGTATTCATCCCAAACTATTGATATATATCCTTTCCACATGTTCAAGCTGATGTTCAATGTACGGATTATAGATACTTTCAGCGTAGTCTTTAAGCGTCACACACCCTGTTGTCTTTAACATATTAACTGTCACTGCTCCATCCAGAACCAGTGCATCTACCTCAGGTTTCTCTATTTTCGTCACGTCTGGTAAACAACTCAGCAACTTGGATTTACTTGACCCACCCTTCATGTTTCCAAACTGTGATAGTGATGGTGGAATATCATGGGCGAATATCTCTATCTCCAAATTGCCATCTCTGACCTAGCATGAAATATATAGCTGCCCAAACAGTGATACATTCTGTTTCATTGAGGGCAACTCCTTCTTTTCTTTTGAAATTTGTCTTTGGAAATTGTCTACTAAATAATGGGAATTTGTTCCGTTTGATTGGGTCACTCAATGACAATATGTTTGCTCCCATCCTCTGTTGGACAAATGTCATATGCTGCTCTTGACCTACTCGCTCTATATTACGGACAGTTTCAATAACGTTTTCATCAGCTATATCTCGCGAACCAAACCTGATAAAATCTTCAGATGTTTCAAGAAATGGATTACCTAGCTTTTAAATTGTGTCCTGTAAGTCAGTTACTTGCTTTTTGAATTGCTTCTGGATACTTTCACTTTGCTCATTGTGCTTACGATTTGGACCCTTTCTCTGCTCAGTCGTGATGTTATCAACCTCAGCCTCGACCGCCTGGACCACTCGTGCTATTTCTGGACCGCTTACCATCCATCGTAACAGTTGTGATGGGTTTTCTAGCAGACCAACAGTTCCACGATCACCTTTAACAAACTTGTTGTTCTGCTCATGTGCTTGATCAATAGGGATTGCAGAAACTGCGTGTAATGACTTATTTACAACATAATTTCCATTTGCAAACTCTTTTGCGACATCTGTATTCCTACTTTCTATCAATTTCATGTCCCTTGTGTGGACAGATGCCCATCCGGCATAGTTTGGGAGGTCCAATGTGAATAACCACCCCATGAGGCACACAAGGGACTCTTGGTAACCCTTAAAGTCTCCCTCCCTCAAAGTCCCTATTAGTCAGCATAGTTCAAACGTCAGCGTAATCGACCACTACTGAGATTGAGGAGAATCTGATTCCCTCCGATTTCTCCATTCTTCAAAGCTCTGGTCAGTGTCACTTGTAGCTTCTAATACAGGGTCCTGACCTTCAGCAGCATATCCTTTCGCTGTACTTTCCATGTCAAACGTGCCGCATTCGTGAAGCTTACCCTTTTCATCATGTTCGCCTTCCCCACAGAAGAAGCACTTTCCAAATTCAGACCTGGCTACATGCTGTGAACTATATGTTGTTACTTTAGGAGTAGATGTTGATGGTTCATCCAAATTAGCTGATTCTGAAGATTTTTCCATAACATAAGTGATCTGTGGTATTTATCGTATTTGGTTCTACACACCTTATGTCATTTTGCACCATTAATTGCACACAAACTTGCTATAGATTCTTGTTAATGTTCTAATGTATCAATATGCTTAGGCAAAGAAATATCACGGAGTTCATACTAGCTTCTGATATCTGATTCATTATGCCCAGTCTATCATTTCAATGTTCAGTGTGTCAAATCGTCAAAATAAGAAACTCTTATGAGTAAAATGCATAGCTCTGGCTGTGGTGCCCAGATTTACCATTTTGTGTGATTTGGTACAGGTTTGATCTTAAGTTCGAAATAACACAGCATATATTTGGATCAGGATCCAGGTATAACATTTCAAATACAAGATCTAAGTATGTTTCACAGACATGTTCACTTATTAATAATTAGTTTCAGAAAGATTTTGTATTTGTAATAAGATATAAGTTAATAAGCCTATAATATCTTCTATATCAAATAGAGAACACCACTTTGGAAACAAATGAATAAAGCGCATAATCTTACATCAAATCATGTTCTGTTTAAGACAATCTTACTTCACAGCGGCCATTTTGTTTAAATAAATCCACCATTGTGTATGTGTTGGCACTTATTTGGGATTACACAACTATAAACTATACCATAGACACAACAATAGACACAGCTATTGACATAACAATAAATTATAAACACAACTATAGACACAACAATACACACAACTATAAACACAACTACAAACACAAAGAGACACAATAGACACAAATATAAACACAAATATAGAAAAACTATAAAAACAACAATTGACTTAACTATAGATACAACCACAGACACACCTATAGACACATATATAAACACAAAAATAGACACATATAGAACAACTATGAACACAACAATAGACACAACTATGGACACATCCATAGACACAACTATAAACACATCTATAAACACAACTATAGACACAAATATAAACAAAACAATAGACACAACTATAAACACAACTATAGACACAACTTTAGGCACAACTATAGACACAACTATTGACACAATTATAGACACAACTATTAGCACAAAAATACACACAACAATAGACAAAGCTATATACACAACTATAAACATAACTATAAACACAACTATAAACACAATCAAAGATACAACTATAAACACAACTATGAACACAACTAAAGCACAACTATAGACACAACTATATACACAAATATAGGCACAACTATAAACACAACTATAGACACAACGATAGACACAACAATAGACACAACAATAGACACAACTATAGATACAACAATACACACAATTATAATCACAACTCTAAACACAACACAATACATACAACTATAAACACAACAATAGACACAACAATAGACACAACTATAGATACAACAATACACACAATTATAATCACAACTCTAAACACAACACAATACATACAACTATAAACACAACTATAAACACAACTATAGACACAACAATAAACACAACTATAGAGACAACTATAAACACAACTACAGACACAACAATAGTCACAACTATAGACACAACTATTGACACAGCAATAGACACAACTATAGACACAACTATAAACACAACAATAAACGCAACTATGACCACAAGTATGACCACAACTACAACCACAACCACAAACACAACTATAAACAGTTAAGCAGAACTATGAACATGGTATTACATACGGGGGCTTATTGTGGGAGAGTCATGTTAAACAATTGCGCACGGTGCTTTCTTATGCCTGTTGCAATTACTGCTTGCTAATTCTAAGACTGAATCACAGAGTAAAGGCCAGCTTGGTTTCAGCATATAGTGTGTGTCGATATCTCTTACAAGCTTAGCTCTCGTATATCTTTCAAATATGTCACGTACATGGTCAGGCATTACTGCTTGATTTACTTCCTCCAAGAATATTAAAATGATGGGCTTCCTTCGTTCAAATGCTTCTTCAACTTCCATACGACACCAGTGACTTTCACAGAACGAGTTCGAAACGGCAAAAATGCAAACACACGAATCCTTAATATTATTCATCATTTCTTCAATAATTGATCTGCCAGGTGTAAAGTGTGTATCATCAATGCAAACGATGTCACCTTCAAGCTTAACCCTCTCTCTGAGATGATGTTCAAGGTTTGGATATATCACGTCCAGTACAACATCTCCGTCCTGGCTACTGTATGAGATCATCGCTATGAAAGATTCGGAGATACGTCTATCTTTGTAGTCCTTTATAAATATCTTTACTGCGTCTTTAACTTGATGTTTTTTGTAGATTCGTACAGTAATAAATGTTAGCAGAGAAATTATGGCAATGCTTGCAACGCTTGTTAGAATAGAAGCAATCATGATTATTGTCTCATAGCATTTGTACTTTGATTTATCAAAGGCTTTAACGTCGATGTTTATTTCGTTTCCCTCAAATTCACACTTATTTATAATACCTCCACTGTTGCGTTTCTGAAAAGCAATCACCCATGCTATAGTTTCTACATTTGTACAGGTACATTTTAGTGGATTGTCTGCTATATCGATATTGGTGCCGTGCGTAGTTAGTAAATGATCGAGTCGTGTCCTGGAGCCTGCGTCCAGTGTGTATATCATATTCCCGGAGAGATCTAAAACCGTTAGAGTTTTAAACTGCGTTGTGTGAAATGCAACTGATGTGAGGATATTGCCACTGAGGTCAAGAACTTTCAGTTGTGGGTTTCGCACAAACATATTGGCTGGTATATAAGATAACCCATTCTCTGCTAGCGACAGATGTTCCAACAGTGGGAAGCTCTGAAACAATTCTGAGAATTCTGGAGTGGTTGCCATCAACGATAATCTATTCGAGCCCAGAAATAACCTTCTCATTGTATGAACCCCGACAAATGCGTTGGGTGACAAGTACTCCATCTGGTTATACGAAAGATCGACCTCTTGGAGTTTGATGTTTTCTGGCCATTTAACAGTTCCGTTCATTTTGTTAATGTGATTTCTTGCCATACTGAACACCAGCCAGGCCAGGTTGCATTCTGATAGGTCAAAAGTAGTTCCATCTATAATTATTCTCTGATAAATACCGTTTGCATAGTAGTGCTCCAAGCCGATAAAATTTGAAAATGTAGAATCCGAATGTGAATTGCAAACATTATTGGAATCTAAATTAGTATATTCCACATAAACCTTACCAATAAATAAATAGCTTATATCAAGAGTTTTCATATTATTTAACAATGCTCTATATATGTCACTATATGTACTGTCTTTATTTACATTTACAACAATACAATGCGATATATTGAAGCTTTCTAGTTGAAATCTCTGGAACCCGTATATATTCTGTATAATAATCTTAGTGCCCGACAAATTTAAATGCTTAATGCCTTTATAGTATAGAATATTAGAAAATATTTTGTCAAATTCAATTGGGCGTGACGAAGCTATCTGAACATTATCTAGCAGCAGTGTATCTAACGCAGGTAATACTTGATGATCAGTTAACACATTCTTCAGACTGTCAACTCGTAACTTGGTACAGTCAGCCAAATTAAGAGTTTGAAGATTAGTTAATCCATAGAAAGCTTCGCCATTAATTTTTCCAATATGTGCTGAATGTAACCCAAGAGTCAATAGTTTTCTCAGCGGCTGAAATACGTGTGGTTCTAAATAGTCCACGTTGTCTGGTTTCGATACCTCACTTAAAACTGTTATATCCAGCAATTCAACAACCGTCCAGCTACTGTCATTGAACGTTTGCGGCGTTAATGTTATTGCAGAACAATCCAGTATATACACATTTGTAATGCCATTAGGCAAACGGTCTGGTATTGTATGCAGACAGGTAATAGTGTTGCCTTCCACATTAGGTTCCTGGTTAGAAACATAGATGATGTGTTTCAGAGTGCAACTGGTTAGTATTAGTACATAGTCTATGTAGATCATCTTCGGGATCAAGCTATACTGAAAATATACAATGTACGTTTTTGTTATTTTGAAAACTATTGCTATAAACAGTCAACACTCGACGGATATGTAGTCCAGTGGTAACACGCTGGACTGGTAATCCAGGGATCGCAGGTTCGATCCCCCGTCTGACCCTAATAAAATTAACAGTCTTTCAGATGGGACGTTAAACCGAGGTCTCGTGTCGGTGCTTTACACCGTGCACGTAAAAGAACCAGAGGAGACTCTGGAATGGGTCTCTGTCTGTATCATTGCACTATCCTCCAAAAATCTAAAATGACTAATCTCCTCAGGATGCGTCGCTCATATGGGTAACCGGTAGCGACGAAAAATAAACGTAAAACACACACACAGTCAACACCCAAATAAATGCATTTATTAACATATTATTAGCTAAGTGGAAGAGTTGCCATAGCATTCCATTCGAATGATCCACACACGGGAGTATATAACCTGTCATGATTTCGCAGTACTAAATGACAGACGGATCCGTAATCCAGTGGTAGCATGCTGGACTGGTAATCCAGGGATCGCAGGTTCGATTCCCCGTCTGACCCTAATAAAATTAACAAGTCTTTCAGATGAGACATTAAACCGAGGTCTAATGTCGATTCTGTACAACGGTGCACGTAAAAGAATCAGAGGAGATTCTAGAATGGGTCTCGGTCTGTATCATTACACTATCCTCGAAAATCTAAAATGATTAATCACTTCAGGAGGTGTCGCTCATATGGGCAACCGGTAGCGACGATAAATAAACGTAAAACACACACAGTACTAAATGTATGGGTAACTACTCTCTAGAGCAAACACCATCCGGATACATCGAGATTGGTTGTTGTAGAGAGGTTGTTGTTCTAGTGAGGTTCAACTTGTTGAAGTCTGGAAATGCGCGAATAGTCAGTTTATAGTCGGTGGCTCATACTGATTTGAATATAGAGTATACAGAATGAGGTCCTATGTACAATTGTACTTTCGGTAAATAATCAAAAACATTCTAAAACTGACTCAAAGCATTGAAAATTCAACTTCTTTTTAATACATATAACTATACAGTATACATATATCAGTCTGAAACTAAACACAGATTTTATGTTTGCTTAAAAAAGTCACTGATTTTACTCTGAGGTCCAGCTGAGGACACAATGTGTTAAAATCCCCCAGATTATGCAAATCTAGACAATTGTGTACATTTAAACGATTTATGTTTTCAATAGATCAAAGTCAAAACATCTGATACATTACGCATTTCAATTGTATAAAAAACAAACAACATAAAACATAGATCTGTCGCATCACGGCAATTATCACTTCCACGCTAAATTTCATAAAAGAAGCTCCATAAATAGCGCTAATTGTAAGTTTGTTTTCAAAATATGGTCGGCCTTTTTATATGGCTTCCGAATAACCTGGTTCCCATCGGCAATTTGTATATATATATATATATATTCAAACACATAACTGTTAAGAAACCAGACGTATACATAGTGTGATTCTATTGTTAGCTATTTTTAGAATTGGGAAATACAGGTACAAGATATTTTGGGATTATTGTCTGTTCTTGGGAGGTTTTATGCATCGATGGGTGGGAAATTGACTGTCGTTGTGCGTTGTAGAGAGGTGTCGTTCGTGAGAGGTGAAAGTACATTAAAATCCAACGGGAGGGAATAAAAGTGACGTTATAAAGAGGGTGTCGCTCCTGGGAGGTGACGTTTGAGTAGGTGGGACTGTATATGTTTTGTATTTCGTAATAAATATAATCATTTCCGAAACAATCAATTTAAAAATGAAAGCTAATGTCACTAGCAGAAGATGGAACAAAATTTACCTTCTTTTAAAGACTGTCCAACCATAAATGTATATGATTTAATTATTAAAATTCTTATTACTTTGTATTCCCAATTTCAAGTCATGCATTCATTTGTTCATAATATAATTTAATGTACCAGCCGATATGTGTAACAGGAAGAGAATTTAATGTTTATTTTGGAACAGTTTAACTTAGAGTTTACTAGAGGGGTAATTTTCATGTAATGGATTGGTCCGTCAATTTGATCCAATCACATATAATATTAAGTCTTACCTGAACTACACAACACACACAGTATATTTGCAATGGACTAGACTTACGATCGTTTATTGTAACTATTTTTAAACTTTATTTATTTTACAACGATTGCGAAGCAAGTTTAAAAACAAATTATATTAATCACTCTCGTTGGCGCGGATGAAAGCGTAAATGTTGTAATTCGTGTGGGAGAAAACCGGAGTATCCGGAGAAAACACACCTGTCCGATCTCGCGACCACCATACCATCTCACATTCTTCCCGGTTCGAGACCTCATTCCTTGTGGAATCTATCGCCATGAAGGAGAGTGAAGAGGCAATGTGGAATTTAAATACCTTGCCTAAGGGCACAATCGTAACGGCTCCAGCGGGTCTCGACCTCCGGACCATTCGCACCTGAGGCGAACGCGCATCCACTACGCTATCACGACTTCCACGATACACGATTGACCATACTGTATATAATAATAGACATACATATAGACAGAAAAGAGACAATTTATTTCAAATCCATTAGGCTATAAAGCCCATGAGGTCAACATGCACACAATACAAGATACGGACATTGAAACAACATTTTGTAGTGAAAATCTTCAAAACAAGTTCATACAAAGGAAGAGAAGGCACTGTAGTATGATACCGAAAAACATTTGATTTTTAAAATAGTTCCGGAAATATTACTTTTCGTTTTACTTTAATAAAGAAAAATTTAGTGAAATAGTATTTTAAA
This sequence comes from Archivesica marissinica, assembly GCA_014843695.1. Lineage (NCBI taxonomy): Eukaryota > Metazoa > Mollusca > Bivalvia > Venerida > Vesicomyidae > Archivesica > Archivesica marissinica. The sequence continues at coordinate 28,126,690 of CM026391.1, read as the reverse complement.
TTTTAAACTTAGTATTTTTAATTTAAGTCCGCCTCCCTCCGTGGTCGAGTGGTTAAGGTCGCTGACTTGTATACCACTGTAACCTATCATCACTGATGATCACGGGTTCGAGCCCCGCTCAGGCCGTGTCTCGTATATATGAAAAAGTTGGCAGTTTCTTACGGAGGTTGGTGCACCCACGTACTGGTTAACCGCTGGAGCCTGCCCAGGAAAGGTGTTGTTAGGTAAACTGCCCGTCAGCGATATAGCCCAAAATGGTGCTGATGTAGGCGTAAAACCCGAAATATATATATATACTGAGTCAAAAATGAAACGATACCAAACTAAAAATGACGTAAAACGGATAAAACCATAGAAAGGTTTAATATATTATTACGTACCAGTACCGGGTATCTTATTGCAACGTCAACCAACACAGATAAATAAACACCCGATAATCCTGGAACGCCGAATTTCCGATGTGCACGTGCTCCTCAACAAAGACAACTTCCTACACATGTACAAATCGGAAAACCGGTTTATTGTACTGGTATTGCATTATCATCGAGGAAAAACACCTTACATACCCATTGTTACCTCTAACAAAATGCCTAGGCTAAACCGCAATCAGAGAATGCGTGCCATTGGCATGATTGACGGCGGTTTACGTCAGCGTGACGTCGCAAATCGACTCGGGGGTTACGCGGATCACGATAACACGTCTAATTCGACGTTATCGAACACATGGATCGGTGGACGACCATCCAAGATCTGGTCGACCACGTGTGACGACGCGTGAACAGGACCGTCACATTCGGACGTCACATTTACGTGACCGGTTCCTACCTGCTACGCACACAGCTGCCGTTACTCCTGGGATGACCAACAATCGCATCAGTGCACAAACAGTCAGGAACCGGCTCGGTGAACGTGGCATTCGTGCCTATCGGCCATACGTTGGACCCATCCTGACACGACGTCACCGTGACGTACGGCGGGAATGGACGACGGAACGTGCTCGCTGGACTCGGTTACAGTGGAATTCGGTGATGTTTAGCGATGAATCGCGGTTCTGTTTGCGTCGAGCGGATGGCAGAGAGCGGGTATATCGCAGACGCGGTGAACGTTACGCCGACGCATGTGTACGTCAGGTCGATCTGTTCGGGGGCGGAAGCGTTATGGCATGGGGCGGTATCACCTTCGGCAGTCGCACTGAACTGTTAGTGGTGGACGGGAACCTAAGCGCCCAGCGGTACTGTGATGAGATCCTTGCGCCAGTTGTTGTGCCGTTCTTTAACGCCAACAGAAACGTCACACTGTTCCAACAGGACAACGCCAGGTGTCATATTGCTCGGATTTCCACCACACTATTGGAGCAGAACAATATTGAAACCCTGCCGTGGCCTGCTTTGTCACCAGACTTGTCACCCATAGAACATTTGTGGGATACGTTAGACCGCCGCGTCAGACGACGTCAGCCGGTAACGTTAAACCAACTGAGGGATGTTTTGCGTCAGGAGTGGACAAATATTGACCAGCAAGAGATTCAGACACTCTTCCGTTCGATGCGACGGCGGTGCATTGCAGTGAGAGACGCAAATGGTGCCCATACTCGGTATTGACGTCTGTGTGAAAACTCCATTAGACCCCTGTCCGACGAATTACGTCATCACGCAGCAGACAGTTTCGGAGGCTCATTATGCTTTATGTGCTCCTCTTTCAAACATGTTGGACTATCATCTTATGAATTTTTCAAAGAATGTTCTTAATAAATGTTAAAATTATAGACACAAAAACACCAGGTATCGCTTCTTTTTTGACTCAGTATATATTAAATTTTGTCTTGCAAGAATGGCATGTATAATACAATGGATATGCATATATGCGTGTGTGTGTTTTACGTTTATTTATCGCCGCTACCGGTTGCGCATATAAGCACCGCCTCCTGAAAAGATTAGTCATTTCAGATTTTTGGAGGATAGAGCAATGATACAGACAGAGACCCATTCCAGAGTATCCTCTGGTTCTTTTACGTGCAAGGTGTACAGCACCGACACGAGACCTCGGTTTAATGTCTGCGATCCCTGGATTACCAGTCCAGCGTGTTACCACTGGACAAGAGATCCGTCCATTGCATACACTTAACAACTCTTATAAGTGTGCATGTATAAATGGTCTCATATCTCCGTCACTATTGGCCCAATAATGATGAAATTTTCAGCAAATACAGTTGAGATATATTTCATGATAGTCCATTTATTTTATTTCATAACAAACACAAATTTAACACACATGACTAATTAATGTGATGGTGCGTAAAAAGTCAATGTTGCAAAATGATAATGTCAATGATAAAACTCAGGCCGATGAGAATTAATTATTCTAATATCGCGTATGCCCACCCTGCCTGCGGATCACAGCTTGGCAACGTCGTCGCATGGAAGGGACATAAAGTCGTACATAGTTCTGGGGTAGATTTGCCCACTCTTGCCCAATCTTCGCACGGAGCTGGGCGATGGTCTGTGGCACTGCGCCGGTCCTTCTTCATCCCATATAGTTTCTATAATGTTTAAGACTTTGGTGGTATGTCCATCACATTGATGTGGTTAGCATTCATGATGCGCCATCCTGCAGCAACCGCAATCCTCTATTGTTCCTAAACATGGGTATTACCTCAGTTTGAAGCACGTCATGTTGGTACCGGGCGGCGTTCAGATATGGCGTCCATGCGTCCCGCGCGTTTCTCCGGCCGTCTTGACAGCTGTACGTGTTCTCTGCTGACGATGTACATGTACGATGTGATTATCTTGTGCAGCTGTTGTACAACGCCCACGTGGTCTGCGAGGGAGGTTACCAACGTTACCAGTCGCTCTGTACTTAAGCACCAGCTTTCTGATGGTGTTGCGGTGTACACCCATGCGTCGCGCAACCTGCAAATGATACGGATAACATGAAATTAGTAATTAAAATATATAATTTATTTTTTATGGATATTTTCGATAAAAAACTGAATGTTAGTGACTTTCAATTTTTATAACACAAAGAAACTTAATTAATTAGTGACATTGAATTAACTTTGAGACGTACCTCTGTTTTGTGTATACCGGCGTTGATGAAGACGACGGCTATTCCTCGTTCAGCTGTAGTCAGCCTGCCCATGTCATGTTTTTCTGATGTGTGGATAGTAATCAAGTCCACAACGACCAAATGCAGTTTTATGTTGTGCCAGCGCACCATTTCCTCGTGCATTGTGTTGATTTTGACGTTGCGTGGTTTAACACGCCGTATCGATTAAACTGAACACATGGAGCACGGGATAATACTCGAAATGTAGTCAATAGCCAGTACTCAAAATTTCGTGCAAAAATATTGATAAATAAAAATGTTATACGGAAATCAAAGATGCACACTTATAAGAGTTGTCAAGTGTATATACCTTACCGCATGTATATATATATATATGTATATATATATGATATATCTTTATTTCGTATTAAACCATTTCTAGCCCATGAACAAAGCATCAGTACAAAACATTACAAAGTGAAACATGCATGGTAAGATGGTGACGAACAGTAATCTCAACGACCAATTATGGGAGAGACATACATTCTTATAAACAAAACAAACAAAATAAACAAGAATTGAATATTAATCGTTGAAATCAATATTAACTATTAAGATCTGATTAAATATTGACAAATGATCGACGACGTTCAAATGCTTTAAAAACGTATACAGATAATTTCCGAATTACATACACAAAACATTAATTACATACAAGCTGCTGAAATAAATGTGTTCAAGAAATAGTACCATGTTGTTTTATATTAATTAATACTATCCGTATAGTCGTCATTCTTTACATATATACATCAAATCATATTCCAATATATTGTTTAAAGATAACATCTGGCCCCAAGGTTATAAATCTTTTTTCCAATCTCAAAACTCAGTCTCAAGTGTCTGATTGGTTCAGCTGACAGGAACACTCAGAATCAACCAATCAGATCATTTGAGTTTGAGATATGAGAACAGTTTTATAACCTCGGGGCCTGTTCACATAAAATATGAGCTTTAGATTATGGTACACGTACTTACTTGATTCAACTATGAACGGTAAAAACCAAACGTATGTCCTGGTCGTAGTTCACGAAAACTTACGAAGGCTTTGGCGGAGATTAATTAGTCTCAGATGAATGTTGCCAAACAATTCAATAAACGTATAAATACCGCACGATAATGACAACATTATCGGAAATAGTACAAGCATTATGTTAATAATTGTGCAAAAAATGGGAAAAGCATGAACATTGGCACGAATACTCCTTGGACATATACAATATTCAAACAAAAGAGAACTACTCAATATCTTACAATATGACCGCCGTATCGGCCATTTTTAAAATGGCCATATTAATAATTATTTTATGTCATATTTCTTACATTATATTTTCTTTTATGAGAATTTGTTGATTTCATTCTGCTTCTTATAGTCTTAAAGTGTCATAGCAAAGTCAGGATGGACATATCTAGTGAATAAAGCAGCTTTATTTGCCAAATATGTGTAATGTACGTTACTATAGCTCTGTGGTAACATACAAAAGTAGTAAATATCCAAATCAACATAAATTCTGATCTTAGCGACCAACATTGTTTAATGATAAACATTAAAACCATGTTATACTAATGTATTTATCTAATTTACATGACAGGACCGCCACACATATAAGTAACTTCAACAACAAATGTAATTTCCGTGACAAAGAACAATATTATACACTGAATGGTTATTCATGAATAAAAATTATGCACATTGAAACTCACGATTGTTATTGGTTCATGAACATTTTCTATAACACACAAATGAGTATTTGCTTACAGTAATGAAACACTTATTTGTACATGAATGTATAATTTAACCATGTTATTGTATATATTTTCCAGATATATGTTATCAAATTATGTAATGATATAACTTTCTAACTGTATATGGATTACAAGCCATCTGGTTAAATGTACACCAATTAATTGATAAAACTACCATTCCTTCTGTCTACATTGAAATCATTTATGGTCAACTTCTAGTGGCGGTTATTATAGAATTGAAAATCAGAGAACACCTTCAATCGCTAATTATCATCTTCCATTACAAAGTCCACAATCAGAATTCATCCACGATCACAATCGCCACCACATTGATATAAGTCAGTGCATGTGAGGTCTGCCTTTCTACATTTGCATCTACCCCGGCAGCCTAAATCTATTTTGCAGGAACATTTTATGAGCTCCTTGCATATAGCTGCGGCTCTTGACACACTTGTCCAGAAGGGCTGCCACTTATTTCCAACTTTTCTCCATCTCCAGTTTGCTGGTGACGGTAGTTCTTGCATTTCCTCAAGTGACTGTCCCCAACAGAACCCGGCCTGATACATCACATGATTAACATGTTCTCTCAGTGCTGCAGATATTGATCTATAAGTCTATTGATCTTCCTTTTCTCGTAAACAGTTCCTTCCTTGTGTTGTTTACACTCTCTGATGAAGTTGTCCTGTCATGCAAGAGACATACAAACCTTTCAATCACAGGCATAACTTCATTCAATGTATCGACATTAGGATTTTCAATCATCGCAATAAATGAGTGAGTCACATCATCATAAACCATCCAAGTATCAAATGCAGTTTCTTGCCTTTAATAATAAACTTGGAGGTTTGGTCACATCCTGTCATGGCATGAACCAAAGGGCAATGCCCTCGATTTTCAATTACCCGGGTGTTGCACAATTGCGTGTACCGGATAAAACCGTGTATCCTTCCCAGTACCAACCAAACCCATACTTGATATAAGGTATTTTGGAATTTGTTATACATGCCGACAGCAATTACTAAAACATCGGAGTCGACAGATCTTATCAGTACACGTTTATGCCCCTGCGTTGCTACATTGTCAACATGCAACATCATACGGGTGTCGGCCTCTTCATAGTTCCTGAAATCAATTTCAGGCAAATCTTATTCGATATCACTTTGGGTCTTTTTGTAGACACTATCTGCTTATGTTCAATTTCTGTAACCTTTTCTTTCTTCTTATTCCTGTATCTATATCTTCTCTTACAGCTTGCTTCAAACGTTCCTTAATGTACTCGTCCCAAACTATTGATATCTATCCTTTCCACATGTTCAAGCTGATGTTCAATGTACGGTTTATAGATACTTTCAGCGTATTCTTTAAACAACGTCACACACCCTGTTGTCTTTAACATATTAACTGTCACTGCTACATCCAGAACCAGTGCATCTACCTCAGGTTTCTTTGTTTTCGTCACGTCTGGTAAACAACTCAGCAACTTGGATTTACTTGACCCACCCTTCATTTTTCCAAACTGTGATAGTGATGGTGGAAAATCATGGGCGAAAATCTCCACCTCCAAATTACCATCTCTGACCTGGCATGAAATATATAGCTGCCCAAACAGTGATACATTCTGTTTCATTGAGGGCAACTCCTTCTTTTCTTTTGAAATTTGTCTTTGGAAATTGTCTACTAAATAATGGGAATTTGTTCCGTTTGATCGGGTCACTCAATGACAATATGTTTGCTCCCATCCTCTGTTGGACAAATGTCATATGCTGCACTTGACCTACTCGCTCTATATTACGGACAGTTTCAATAACGTTTTCATCAGCTATATCTCGCGAATCAAACCTGATAAAATCTTCAGATGTTTCAAGAAATGGATTACCTAGCTTTTAAATTGTGTCCTGTAAGTCAGTTACTTGCTTTTTGAATTGCTTCTGGATACTTTCACTTTGCTCATTGTGCTTACGATTTGGACCCTTTCTCTGCTCAGTCGTGATGTTATCAACCTCAGAATCGACCGCCTGGACCACTCCTGCTATTTCGGGACCTCTTACCATCCATCGTAACAGTTGTGATGGGTTTTCTAGCAGACCAACAGTTCCACGATCACCTTTAACAAACTTGTTGTTCTGTTCGTGTGCTTGATCAATAGGGATTGCAGAAACTGCGTGTAATGACTTATTTACAACAAACTTTCCATTTGCAAACTCTTTTGCGACATCTGTATTCCTACTTTCTAACAATTTCATGTCCCTTGTGTGGACAGATGCCCATCCGGCATAGTTTGGGAGGTCCAATGCGAATAACCACACCATGAGGCACACAAGGGACTCTTGGTAACCCTTAAAGTCTCCCTCCCTCAAAGTCCCTATTAGTCAGCATAGTTCAAACGTCAGCGTAATCGACCACTACTGAGATTGAGGAGAATCTGATTCCCTCCGATTTCTCCATTCTTCAAAGCTCTGGTCAGTGTCACTTGTAGCTTCTAATACAGGGTCCTGACCTTCAGCAGCATATCCTTTCGCTGTACTTTCCATGTCAAACGTGCCGCATTCTTGAAGCTTACCCATTTCATCATGTTCGCCTTCCCCACAGAAGAAGCACATTCCAAACTCAGACCTGGCTACATGCTGTGAACTATATCGTGTTACTTTAGGAGTAGATGTTGATGGTTCATCCAAATTAGCTGATTCTGAAGATCTTTTCCATAACATAGGTGATCTGTGGTATTTATCGTATTTGGTTCTACACACCTTATGCCATTTTGCACCATTAATTGCACACAAACTTGCTATAGATTCTTGTTAATGTTCTAACGTATCAATATGCTTAGGCAAAGAAATATCATGGAGTTCATAATAGCTTCTGATATCTGATTCATTATGCCCAGTCTATCATTTCAATGTTCAGTGTGTTAGTACAATCGTCAAAATAAGAAACTCTTATGAGTAAAATGCATAGCTCTGGCTGTGGTGCCCAGATTGACTATTTTGTGTGATTTGGTACAGGTTTGATCTTAAGTTCGAAATAACACAGCATATATTTGGATCAGGATCCAGGTATAACATTTCAAATACAAGATCTGAATATGTTTCACAGACATGTTCACTTATTAATAATTAGTTTCAGAAAGATTTTGTATTTGTTATAAGATATATGTTAATAAGTGTATCATATCTTCTATATCACTTTGGAAACAAATGAATAAAAAGCATAATCTCACATAAAATCATGTTCTGTTAAGGAAAATCTTGCTTCACAGCGGCCATTTTGTTTTACAAAAATCCACCATTGTGTATGTTGTGATACTTATTTGGGATTACACAACTATAAACTATACCATAGGCACAACAATAGACCCAGCTATAGACACAACAATAAACTATAAACACAACTATTGACACAACAATACACACAACTATAAACACAAATATAGACACAACTATAAACACAACTATTGACACAACTATAGACACAACCATAGACACAACTATTGACACATATATAAACACAAAAATAGACAAAACTATAAACACAACTATAGACACAACTATGAAAACAACTATAGACACCACTATAGACACAACCATAGACACAAATATAGACACAACTATAAACACATCTATAAACACAACAATAGACAAAACTATAAACAAAACAATAGACACAACTATGAACACAACTATAGACACAACTTTAGACACAACCATAGACACAACTATAAACAAAACAATAGACACAACTATAAACACAACTATAGACACAACTATAAACACAACCATAGACACAACTATAGACACAACTATAGACACAACTATGAACACAACTATAGACACAACTATAAACACAACTATAGACACAACTATAGACACAACTATAGACACAACTATAGACACAACTATAAACAAAACTATAAACACAACTATAGACACAACTATAAACACAACTATAGAGACAACTATAAACACAACTATAGACACAACTATAGACACAACTATAGACACAACTATAGACGCAACTATAGACACAACTATAAACACAACTATAGAAACAACTATTGACACAACTATAGACACAACTATGGACACAACTATAGACAAAACTATATACACAACTATAGACAAAGCTATAGACAAAACTATAGACACAACTATAGACAAAAATATAGAAACAACTATAATCACAACTATGAACACAACTATAGACACAACTATAGAGACAACTATAAACACAACTATAGAGACAACTATAGAGACAACTATAGACACAACAATAGACACAGCTATAAACACAACTATAAACACAACTATAGACACAACTATAGAGACAACTATAAACACAACTATAGAGACAACTATAAATACAAATATAGACACAACTATAGAGACAACTATAACAAAATTTATAGAGACAACTATTAAAAAAAACTATAGAGACAACTATAGAAACAACTATAAACACAACTATAAACACAACTATAAACACAACTATAGACACATCTATAGACACAGCTATAGACACAACTATAGACACAACTATAAACACAACTATAAACACAACTCTAGAAACAACTATAGACACAACTATAGACACAACTATAACACAACTATAACACACTATAACACACTATAGACACAACTATAGACACAACTATAGACACAACTATAGACACAACTATAGACACAACTATAGACACAACTATAGACACAACTATAGACACAACTATAGACACAACTATAGACACAACTATAGACACAACTATAGAACAACTATAAACACAACTATAGACACAACTATAAACAACTATAAACACAACTATAAACACAACTATAGACACAACTATAAACACAACTATAGACACAACTATAAACACAACTATAGACACAACTATAGACACAACTATAAACACAACTATAAACACAACTATAAACACAACTATAGACACAACTATAGACACAACTATAAACACAACTATAAACACAACTATAAACACAACAATAAACACAACTATAAACACAACTATAACACACTATAAAACAACTATAAACAACTATAAACACAACTATAAACACAACTATAAACACAACTATAAACACAACTATAAACACAACTATAAACACAACAATAAACACAACTATAAACACAACAATAGACACAACTATAGACACAACTATAGACACAACTATAGACACAACTATAGACACAACTATAGACACAACTATAGACACAACTATAAACACAACTATAAACACAACTATAGACACAACTATAAACACAACTATAGACACAACTATAGACACAACAATAGACACAACTATAGACACAACTATAAACTATAGACACAACTATAAACACAACTATAGACACAACTATAAACACAACTATAGACACAACTATAAACACAACTATAGACACAACCATAAACACAACTATAGACACAACTATAAACACAACTATAGACAAAACTATAAACACAACTATAAACACAACAATAAACACAACTATAAACACAACAATAGACACAACTATAGACACAACTATAAACACAACTATAAACACAACTATAAACACAACTATAGACACAACTATAGACACAACTATAGACACAACTATAGACACAACTATAGACACAACTATAGACACAACTATAGACACAACTATAGACACAACTATAAACACAACTATAAACACAACTATAAACACAACTATAGACACAACTATAAACACAACAATAGACACAACTATAAACACAACTATAAACACAACTTAACAACTATAGACACAACTATAAACACAACTATAGACACAACTATAGACACAGCTATAAACACAACTATAGACACAACTATAGACACAACTATAAACACAACTATAGACACAACTATAGACACAACTATAAACACAACTATAGAAACAACTATAGAACAACTATAGACACAACTATAGACACAGCTATAGACACAACTATGAACACAACTATAGACACAACTATAGACACAACTATAGAGACAACAAACTATAAACACAACTATAGACACACAAAACTATAAACACAACTATAGACACAACTATAGACACAACTATAAACACAACTATAGACACAACTATAAACACAACTATAGACACAACTATAGACACAACTATAAACACAACTATAGACACAACTATAAACACAACTATAGACACAACTATAGACACAACTATAAACACAACTATAGAAACAACTATAAACACAACTATAGACACAACTATAGACACAACTATAAACACAACTATAAACACAACTATAGACACAACTATAGACACAACTATAGACACAACTATAAACACAAATATAGACACAACTATAGACACAACTATGGACACAACTATATACACAACTATAGACACAACTATAAACACAACTATAAACACAACTATAGACACAACAATAGACACAACTATAGACACAACTATAGACACAACTATAAAAACAACTATAGACACAACTATAGACATAACTATAGACACAACTATAAACACAACTATTGACACAACTATAAACATAACGATAAACACAACTATAACAAACATAACCAACTATAAACACAACTATGACCACAACTATAACCACAACTATAGACACAACTATCAACAGTTACTATGAACATGGTATTACACACGGGGTCTTATTGTGGGAGAGTCATGTTAAACAATTGCACACGGTGCTTTCCTTTGCCTGTTGCAATTACTGCTTGCTAATTCCAAGACTGAATCACAGAGTAAAGGCCAGCTTGGTTTCAGCATATAGTGTTTGTCGATATCTCTTACAAGCTTAGCTCTCGTATATCTTTCAAATATGTCACGTACATGGTCAGGCATTACTGCTTGATTTACTTCCTCCAAGAATATTAAAATGATGGGCTTCCTTCGTTCAAATGCTTCTTCAACTTCCATACGACACCAGTGACTTTCACAGAACGAGTTCGAAACGGCAAAAACGGAAACACACGAATCCCTGATATTATTCATCATTTCTTCAATAATTGATCTGCCAGGTGTAAAGTGTTTATCATCAATGCAAACGATGTCACCTTCAAGCTTAACCCTCTCTCTGAGATGTTGTTCAAGATTTGGATATATCACGTTCAGTACAACATCTCCGTCCAGGCTACTGTATGAGAGCATCGCTATGAAAGATTCGGAGATACGTCTACCTTTGTAGTCCTTTATAAATGTCTGTACTGCGTCTTTAGCTTGATGTTTTTTGTAGATCCGTACAGTAATAAATGTTAGCAGAGAAATGATGACAATGCTTGCAACGCTTGTTAGAATAGAAGCAATCATGATTGGTGTCTCATAGCATTTGTACTTTGATTTATCAAAGGCTTTAACGTCGATGTTTATTTCATTTTCCTCAAATTCACACTTATTTATAATACCTCCATTGTTGCGTTTCTGAAAAGCAATCACCCATTCTATAGTGTCTACATTTGCACAGGTACATTTTAGTGGATTGTCTGCTATATCGATATTGGTGCCGTGCGTTGTTAGTAAATGATCGAGTCGTGTCCTGGAGCCTGCGTCCAGTGTGTATATCATATTCCCGGAGAGATCTAAAACCGTTAGAGTTTTAAACTGCGTTGTGTGAAATGTAACTGATGTGAGGATATTGCCTCTGAGGTCAAGAACTTTCAGTTGTAGGTTTCGCACAAACATATTGGCTGGTATATAAGATAACCCATTCTCTGCTAGCGACAGATGTTCCAACAGTGGGAAGCTCTGAAACAATTCTGAGAATTATGGAGTGGTTGCCATCAACGATAGTCTATTCGAGCCCAGAAATAACCTTCTCATTGTATGAACCCCGTCAAATGCGTTGGGTGACAAGTATTCCATCTGGTTATATGAAAGATTGAGCTCTTGGAGTTTGATGTTTTCTGGCCATTTAATAGTTCCGTTCATTTTGTTAATGTGATTTCTTGCCAAACTGATCACCATCCAGGCCAGGTTGCATTCAGAAAGGTCAACAGTAGTCCCATCTATAATTATTCTCTGATACATACCGTTTGCATAGAAGTGCTCAAAGCCGATATAATATGAAAATGTTGAATCCGAATGTGAATTGCAAACATTATTGGAATCTAAATTAGTATAGTCCACATAAATCTTACCAATAAATATATAGCTTATATCAACAGTTTTTATATTATTAAACAAAGCTATATATATGTCACTATCTGTACTGTCTTTATCTACATTTGCAATAATACAATGCGATATATTTAAACTTTCTAGTTGAACTCTCTTATTGAACGCGAACTTAAATGCTTAATGCCTTTATCGCATAGAATGTCATAAAATATGATGTCAAATTCAATTGGGTTTCGCAAAGCTGTCTGAACATTATCTAGCAGCAGTGTATCTAACGCAGGTAATACTTGATGATCAGTTAACACATTCTTCAGACTGTCAACTCGTAAAGTGATACAGTCAGCCAAATTAAGAGTTTGAAGATTAGTTAATCCATAGAAAGCTTTCGCCATTAATTGTTCGAATATATGCTGAATGTAACCCAAGAGTCAATAGTTTACTCAGTGGCTGAAATACGTGTGGTTCAAAATAGTCCACGTCTGCTGGTTTCGATACCTCACTCAAAAATGTTATATCCAGCAATTCAACAACCGTCCAGCTACTGTCATTGAACGTTTGCGGCGTTAATGTTATTGCAGAACAATCCAGTATATACACATTTGTAATGCCATTAGGCAATCGGTCTGGTATTGTATGCGGAATGGTAATAGTGTTGCCTTCCACATTAGGTTCCTGGTTAGAAACTGAGATGATGTGTTTCAACGTGCAACTGGTTAGTATTAGTACATAGACTATGTAGATCATCTTCGGGATCAAGCTATACTGAACATATACAATGTACGTTTTTGTTATTTTAAAAACTATTGCTATAAACAGTCAACACCCGACGGATATGTAGTCCAGTGGTAACACGCTGGACTGGTAATCCAGGGATCGCAGGTTCGATCCCCCGTCTGACCCTAATAAAATTAACAGTCTTTCAGATGGGACATTAAACCGAGGTCTCGTGCCGGTGCTTTACACAGTGCACGTAAAAGAACCAGAGGAGACTCTGGAATGGGTCTCTGTCTGTATCATTTCACTATCCTCCAAAAATCTAAAATGACTAATCTCCCCAGGAGGCGTCGCTCATATGGGTAACCGGTAGCGACGATAAATAAATGTAAAACACACACACAGTCAACACCCAAATAAATGCATTTATTAACATATTATTAGCTAAGTGGAAGAGTTGCCATAGCATTCCATTCGAATGATCCACACACGGGAGTATATAACCTGTCATGATTTCGCAGTACTAAATGACAGACGGATCCGTAATCCAGTGGTAACATGCTGGACTGGTAATCCAGGGATCGCAGGTTCGATTCCCCGTCTGACCCTAATAAAATTAACAAGTCTTTCAGATGAGACATTAAACCGAGGTCTAATGTCGATTCTGTACAACGGTGCACGTAAAAGAATCAGAGGAGATTCTGGAATGGGTCTCGGTCTGTATCATTACACTATCCTCGAAAATCTAAAATGATTAATCACTTCAGGAGGTGTCGCTCATATGGGCAACCGGTAGCGACGATAAATAAACGTAAAACACACACAGTACTAAATGTATGGTTAACTACTCTCTAGAGCAAACACCATCCGGATACATCGAGATTGGTTGTTGTAGAGAGGTTGTTGTTCTAGGGAGGTTCAACTTTTTGAAGTCTGGAAATGCGCGAATAGTCAGTTTATAGTCGGTGGCTCATACTGATTTGAATATAGAGTATACAGAATGAGGTCATATGTACAATTGTACTTTCGGTAAATAATCAAAAACATTCTAAAACTGACTTAAAGCATTGAAAATTCAACTTCTTTTTAATACATAGAACTATACAGTATACATATATCAGTCTGAAACTAAACACAGATTTTATGTTTGCTTAAAAAAGTCAATGATTTTACTCTGAGGTCCAGCTGAGGACACAATGTGTTAAAATCCCCCAGATTATGCAAATCTAGACAATTGTGTACATTTAAACGATTTATGTTTTCAATAGATCAAAGTCAAAACATCTGATAAATTACGCATTTCAATTGTATAAAAAACAAACAACATAAAACATAGATCTGTCGCATCACGGCAATTATCACTTCCACGCTAAATTTCATAAAAGAAGCTCCATAAATAGCGCTAATATGTAAGTTTGTTTTCAAAATATGGTCGGCCTTTTTATATGGCTTCCGAATAACCTGGTTCCCATCGGTAATTTGTATATATATATATATATTCAAACACATAACTGTTAGGAAACCAGACTTATACATAGTGTGATTCTATTGTTAGCTATTTTTAGAATTGGGAAATACAGGTACAAGATATTTTGGGATTATTGTCTGTTCTTGGGAGGTTTTATGCATCGATGGGTGGGAAATTGACTGTCGTTGTGCGTTGTAGAGAAGTGTCGTTCGTGAGAGGTGAAATTACATTAAAATCCAACGGGAGGGAATAAAAGTGACGTTATAAAGAGGGTGTCGCTCCTGGGAGGTGACGTTTGAGGAGGTGGGACTGTATATGTTTTGTATTTCGTAATAAATATAATCATTTCCGAAACAATCAATTTAAAAATAAAAGCTATTGTCACTAGCAGAAGATGGAACAAATTTACCTTCTTATAAAGACTGTCCAACCATAAATGTATATGATTTAATTATTAAAATTCTTATTACTTTGTATTCCCAATTTCAAGTCATGCATTCATTTGTTCATAATATAATTTAATGTACCAGCCGATATGTTTAACAGGAAGAGAATTTAATGTTTCTTTTGGAACAGTTTAACTTAGAGTTTACTAGAGGGGTAATTTTCAT
>CM026391.1:28097822-28109922 GCA_014843695.1 Archivesica marissinica | reverse complement strand
GCAATTCCTGCATGGCACGGGTTCGACCGGCCGCCTACGGAGCTGGGCTCGATGCTGCTTGCAATGTTCGAAGACGCAGCTCTTTCCACAAGGAATGTGGGAACCAATCACAATCCACCGACAATTATTATGACCTTGAGGCATGATCGTTGTTATCTTCCGATATATATCCATTGAGACAAACCTTTAATTGGTAGTTTACAATGGAGAATTTTGGTCTTAATATTTTAATAAAATATTACTAAAAAATAAAATAATAACTTCCGATACTGAAAAAAGATGTTAATAAATTTTAACTTAAAAAAAGTTAAAATATGTTCAGCTTTGCTTTGGTTTCGAACCCGCGCCTGCCTGGGACAATGTTAAATTACTATTATATTAAAATAATAATATGTTGCCCAAAAGAATAGCAAAAGCCCACTGTTATGAAGCGAACCGCAGGGCGGGCAATTTGTTTATTTTTTATTTATTTATCCCTGCGGTCTAGATTTATATAGGAAAGTGCACGCTTGTATATTGATTAACCCGATGCGATTACTTCCGTGTTGTGTAAGTTTAGTTTATCTGCAAGTGCGGATATACGGGGTCACCCCGCTGCTCGGATATGGGTGGGCCGTCCCCAGTGGCTCATATATGGGTGTTTTTTGGCCGTCTGAAATGGGGCTGGGAGCGTCCTCGGCCCACATTAAGAGGTCTGTTTACCCCCTGGTCTTTTTTATGTCCGATTGATGTTCACCCGTCGGCGGATCCGAGCTGATGGTGGCAGCGGCGTTGACGCCCGGGGCACGACCAAAAGGCTTAATAATCATTGAGATTCACCCCCGACAGGTAAGTGGTTTGTCATATCTGTTTTGGCACGTAGTGTCTGAAAGCCCTGGGCCGGCGAGGGTTGTGGGCCGTCCCCTGGCTCATATATGGGTGTTTTGTGGCTGTCTGAAATGGGGCTGGGAGCCTCCTCGGCCCAAATTAAGAGGTCTGTTCACCCGGAACATGGAGGGAGGGCTCAACGGGGGGCGCCGAGGCTCCCATTTATTTTGTTACTCACCCCCCCCTGCTGCTGCATATAATGTAAGGAAAGATAAAGCGAAACAATACCACCACTCGATTCGAACCCAGGACCTCAAAAGAATGATTATATCGTAGTCCAGGCGAATACTTACCGCGCTATTTAGTTTCGCTTGTATCTTATCTACAATATCATATATATATATGTTCTGCGCATTTTTAGAATACGGACGATTCCGGAATCGCGCTGCACGTTTTAGGAATTCCAATACTGTTGTGCTATTCTAGAATCGTCCAGCGCAATTCTGGAATCGCGCAAGGCGTTATTTTCATCAGATAAAACTTTTATAATGGTCTTGCACATTTTAGGAATGTCTTGCGCAATGTTGGAATAGTGAGTTCCATAGTGAGTGGAAAATTGACAAACATTTCAGTGCGAATTGAAAATTTCATTTAATTTAATTCCGCATTTGCTCTAAAATGTTTGTTGACTTTCACATAAATTTCAATTTTATTATCGGCAAGGAAAAACTATTTATCTTATTTGCATGCAATAAACCAATTTATTTAATGGTCTGTTTTAATTTTATTTAATTGACTATTATTTATAACATAATATTAAGTGAAAATCCAATATTCCAACTTTGTCCCGATTCCTAAAATGCGCACGGACGTTTCCAGAATCGCGCAGAATCGCCCTGCGCGTATTAAGAATTCTTAAGCTGCGCAATAGTATTGGAATTCCGAAAACGCGCAGGAGCTGTGATTTCATACCATATTTTCTGAAACGAGGTTTGGAATTTTGCTATTAAGCGAGCATTGAGCTTTATAGCAACATTCCAAAACGAGTTTCATAAAATATGGTACGAAATCACGAGTGTAGGATCCTTTTATCACATTGCCCTGGTAACAATAACCATAAATTTGAAGGAATAAAAATAATACGTTTCTTCGTAGTAAATAGTCCCTGATAATCAAACAACTGCACGCATATCATCGACACAATATGTTTAATCACTGTATTCTGCTAGTTCATATTTAGCATTTTACTGATTTAGCATTTGATTTTCAACAACTTAAAGCAGCATTACATCGTAATAAAGGATGTGTTGGGTAAAATATAAATACTAATGTGTGTGTTTACAAAAATCGAAATAGTCGCTCAGAAACGATAATATTCCAATAAATTCAAACCGTCGTATACGCGGATTTGTTTATCAACACATGAAATGTAAGCACGCACAGCGCGCATGCGTGAAACAACACAGGATGTAGAAAACAACGTATATATTTTGAACATGAAAGACTATCTCGCGGGGATGTAGAAATGTCCCTAAAAGTACCCATACGTAAAATTTGAATTTTTCAAATATCTTTTATTTCATACGATGTAATGCTGCTTTAAGCTTGAATACAAACAACATGTAATGTCTATTGCAAGCTGTCAATGTCATGCCGCGACCAATCAGAATCCTTCCCTGTGATATTAAACGTGTGATCATACAATAATTTATGTGATGACTGTATTACACTAAATACAAGCACTGTAATATGATAAACCTATCATATCGTTAATTGAGCCGTTGTGTGTTTCTGCCGGATCATGTTATTTTGTCAGCAGTTAGAAAGTGACAATTCGACAGACTGGATTGAACCCAAACTATATACACCTGTCAGGTTTACAATAATACTTGTATACCACTGTAACATATCATCCCTGATGGTCACGAGTTCGAGCCCAGCTCAGACCGTGTATCTTTATAGGAAAACGTTGGTAGTTTCTTACGGAGGTTGGTGCACCCAAGTACTGGTTAAACGCTGGAGCCTGCCCAGGAAAGGTGTTGTTAGGTAAACTGCCCGTCGCTCTAATAGGCAACAGGTAGCAACGTTGAATATACTTAAATAAACAAAAATTGACTTCCCGGTCCGAGGATCGAACCACTGCACTAATCGGAGAGGTATATCTGTCCTCTGAATACTCTCTGAAATTATATCGGTCCACTTCAGTGGTTTCTTCTGTTATTTATTGTTGGTTCCTTTGCACAACATGCTATATATGTACATCCACTTTCTCGTCTTGCAATTATTAAATTACTATTTTACAATATGTCTATAGTCCAGGCGCGTAGCTGCCTATACGCGAGTACGCGGCTGAATCCACATGATTCTGGAAAAAATAATTCGGCCAAAGTTGCAGTATGCGTACTTGACTACATACTCATATTATAACATGTAATCATGCAGTTCGCTGGCAAAAAGGACAGAAAATTAGAATTCTGTTAGACAATCGGGGCTTGTATTTGTTTGATATTTCAGCTCTATTTTAGAGAGAAAAAATCTGCCAAGTAAAGGGTTTATTTGTTGATTTATGATCATAAAACTTTCAAATTTCCAGTACTAAATAATGCACCTCAGAACTCCCAGAATGCACCAGATTGCACCATTGTTTCCAAAATATTTCGGGGGGGCATGCCCCCGGACCCCCCCCCGAATACAATTATGAATCCACATGGATAGAGGGCTAGCTACGCCACTGACAGTATATATAATGGGCACTTTTCTGGAAAGATTTGTGACCAATTAATTACAAGGATTGTGATAACATTACAAATTACAATTATCATACCGCAACATCTGGTTACGGAACAACGGTAAACGCAAAGTATTCCAACTAATAGTGCCGATCTGCCAAATGAGGTAAAATAAAACTCAGTGTTGTCGTTCACCTCACTAATTGTAAAGAGCTAGTCACCATAATGACATTATAATACAGAGGTGTACTACCCTCATACAGACGGATATGTAATCCAGTGGTAACACGTTGGACTGGTAAGCCAGATATCGCAGGTTCGATCCCCCGTATGACCCTAATAAAATTAACAGTCTTTCAGATGGGACGTTAAACCGAGGTCTCGTGTCGGTGCTTTACACCGTGCACGTAAAAGAACCAGAGGAGACTCTCTAATGGGTCACTTATCTGTACCATTGCACTATCCTCCAACACTCTAAAATGACTACTCTCTTCAGGAGGCGTCGTTCATATGGGCTACCGGTAGCGACGATAAATAAACGTAAAACACACATACTACCCTCATTTATAGTACACAAGTTAACGAGTCCAATCATTATACTACAAATTTGTACTTAAACATAGAAATCTGAAATTGTATATTTCGTCATCCCCAGGGTGAGGGTGACTACTCACTGTCCGGATACAAAACATAACTATTTGCCAATTGTTCCAACTCGAGTAAGATAAACGTTATTACTCGATTAATGGATTATGGAATGTATATTTAACTGAACATCTGTTACAAGACGGTACGGTCCCATACTACATGCTACAATCATACATAAACATTAATAATAGGATGAGCTTATATATAGGGGATATAGCTCAGTGGTAGAGCATTCGACTGCAGATCGAGAGGTCCCCGGTTCGAACCCGGGTGTCCCCTATCTTTTTCAACATCGTACATCATTATAATATATATATATCATTATAAATAAACAACAAAGTTGCTTCAATGTGCAAGTGCACCTGAATATAAATTTTCTTCAACACAATTTGAAACAAGTCTATAATATTAATAATAACGCGAGATTTACGTTAACGCTAGTTAGAATGAGAGTGTCGATATATGGTTTTCATATTAAAATCTTCGTACCGTAAAATGAATTATTGGAGAATAGTTAAGGGGAGTTAGGCCACGTCGAGGCAGTAAGGGAAGAGGTAATCGAGCCACAACGATGTCCAAACGCATTCTGCATGAGACTTTAATTGATGAGAGAACTCATTTAACGCAAAAATCTACCACGACGCCCTCCCTCTACATATATATACAAATCAAATGCAATCAAAATATAGCAGCACTATAAGTGAAAACTACGCATTGGACTTATATAGTAAGATTTTATTCATTATTTATTTAGTAATGTAAAAGCTAAACAATAGAGAACCTATATTTAAAACACTGTCGAGCCTCACTGGAGCCGATACGATTGTGCGCTTAGGTAAGGCATTTAAATTCCACGTTGCCTCTTCTCTCTCCCTCGTGGCGATGGCGTCCATCAGGAATGAGGTCTCGAGAGTGATTAATATAAGTTAAGTTAAGTTAAGATTTGTTTCGCAATCGAGCTAAAAAAAAAAGTGTATAAACGAAAACACTGTCGTGACGTCATACATTGTACTTGATATCGATTATTATTAATATTGGACTGCTTTCATAAGGCCAGAGTATTATATTAAATCCTATGAGTAAATGTACGAAATTTTAATAAGTAATATATTGTTTATAAGTGTGTGTTTTAAGTAAGATATAAGCCTCAAACGGATCCAATATGTAAAATATTGGTACTGGGTCCGATGCTACGTGCCTCACACAGTTCAATATTTAATATATTGGATGGTTTTCGGCTTATATCCTATACTTAATATGCAATGGAATATGATGATATATGGAATTGGCTAGTAGAGGGAATGAGACAATTAATGGCAGAAACTAGTATATAACAATGTGCAGATATGACTTATAGGGGTATCTTGAAAATAAATATGAAATCAGTTTGAAGACAGCAAATCTCAGAATCTAGTAACTATAGCATTGGTAATGCACATATGTGTACACTATCGTCTGACGTAATAAGAGTAGAACTATATGATTAGTTTGTATTGTTATTGTTCCACCTTAAAGCAGCATTACATCGTATGAAATAAAAGATATTTGAAAAATTCAAATTTTACGTATGGGTAGCAATGCTGCTACACATTCTAACATTATACGTTGTATGCTTATGTTCATTTGGTAAACAGTGTTTTTTTGCGATAAAACAAACTCGAAACCGAAAGTAGGACTTTCCGAGTCGATCGGTCACGCACTTGTTTACAACCGGAACGCATCGTCCGCACTTGTTTACATTCGGAATGCATCGTTCCCATTTGTCCCACGTTGTCTTTTTAATTAAATTACTTAATATGTTGATTCATACCTCTGTTAGCTAAGTCTTTTATGGACATTTCTACATCCCCGCGAGGGGTTCCACATTAGAGGAAGATAGATAGATAGTATTTCATGTTCAAAATATATACGTTGTTTTCTACATCCTCTGTTGTTTCACGCATGCGCGCTGTGCGTGCTTACATTTCGTGTGTCGATAAACAACTTCGCGTATACGACGGTTTAAATTTATTGGAATTTTATCGTTTCTGAGCGACTATTTCGATTTTTGTAAACACACACACATTAGTATTTATATTTTAAACAAACCATCCTTTATTACAATGTAATGCTGCTTTAAGTAGAGAATAATTTTTGTTGGATACTAAGTTTGAGCATCTTGAACATAGTGAGGCAATGAATGAGAGACATCTCTAATGCTCTATTACCTCCCTTGGCAGATAAAGTCTGATTTATTCCAAAATGTGAATAGGTCCTAATAGTTAGAATCCTTTGTTTTTACTGTTGTTCCCTAACCAGATGTTGCGGTATGATAAATGTGATTTTATCTAAATCGTGTTAATTAACTGATAACATTCTTTTACAAATAAGTACCCATTGTATATATATACTGTATGGGATATGTCGATGTATAGTACTTTAATAATCACAAGAAGCGATAGTAGAATAAAATTGTTAGCATGTTGTACAAAGGAAACAACGATAAAAACAGGAAAACACTTAATAGGACCTATCTACGTTTAGGGAGTATTCAGGGGCAGTAACTGACCGATGTCCCTCATTCCAAATAAATGATCCTGAAAATGCATATGTATTCGTCTTTGTGTGCACATCTGATAGTCTGAGGCTGATCTGAGAATTCTAGGATATGCATCAGAAGTAAGAGTGTATTCTGGAGCAGCTCCTTGTAAGGGTTAGTTCTGGCATAACGACATATGATCAGAAACTCAATACTTGTGTGTGTATTTTACGTTTATTTATCATCGCTACCGGTTGCCCATATGAGCGACGCCTCCTGAAGAGATTAGTCATTTTAGATTGTTGGAGGATAGTGCAATGATACAGACAGATACCCATTCCAGAATCTCATCTGGTTCTTGTACGTGCACGGTGTACAGCACGACACGAGACCTCGGTTTAACGTCCCATCTGAAAGACTGTTAATTTTATTATGGTCAGACAGGGGATCGAACCTGCGATCCCTGGATTACAAGTCCAGCGTGTTACCACTGGACTACAGATCCGTCGGTGAACACCAATACGGCTCAATTAACGGTTTATATTTATATGACGGAGAAGGCTAATAGATCAACACCTCTTACCCGGCACAGCACGCCTATATAGCCTACTTCATACCACTATTATGTATTCACTAGTGCACATACTCAAACTTAATCCCTAATGTTGTTTTTCTTCAGGCGATCGTAATGAGAATGTATGCTCGAACCTTAAAGCGACATTACATTACAAAAAGCAAATTTTAAACTTATAAATGCATAGCTACTACACATTCTTCTGAATACATTCGAATACTAACATTGAATCAATAAACAGGTTTTTGTGGTATACACACTTTCAAAAGTGAAAGTAGGATTTCATATAACGGTCATCCGCGCTCCTGAATTGACGTTTGTTTGTCATTGGAGTCAATACTAAACACGCGATACTTTCGATTAGAGATAATTTAATTAAGATTAGTCTACAAATAAATATGCATAGGCACACATAATCATGAGATATCACGGTAAATATGTACCATACATCGTGTTATTCAGGATAAACGCGTTGTATAACGCATGAATGTCGACCCTATTCGCATTTATTGTGTTATGTCAACAAACCGGTATACAACGTTTGTTTATTTGTTGAAATACTCAGTTTTTGATGCAAATATTTGAGGGGAAAATGATACCACATAAAAGCAAATTACATTCTGCAGACATCTGCATTTACACCGATGTAGTTTCGCTTTAAATGTTATTTCTCTTTAGGCGACTCGAGAAACGGCACGCTTGGACATAAAATCGTCGGTATGGTAGGTGGGGGAAATGCGACCCTGTGTGAGGGTCTGCTTCGGCACTACCTGGCGCCTGCTGAGG
Organism: Archivesica marissinica; assembly: GCA_014843695.1. Lineage (NCBI taxonomy): Eukaryota > Metazoa > Mollusca > Bivalvia > Venerida > Vesicomyidae > Archivesica > Archivesica marissinica. Next base: position 28,101,860 of record CM026391.1, on the reverse strand, counting down.
ACGACATGTGCTCACCGAAGCCGTGCTCGATTGGTCAAGTGTACCAACCATCCGTGAAGGACAGACCATTCTTTACGTTCGGTCTCATCTACTACATAGCCAAGGATTTTGGCATCATTAGCAAGCCTGGTCTGCTTGATCTGAAGGGCTTACAGAACACAGTAAGAGCTTACTGTGGACAGGTAAGGATATAGTTTCATCGTTTAGTTTATTAAATTCCAGACAGACAGTATTAAATTCCAGACAGACAGACGGACGGACGGGCGGACGGACGGACGGACAGACAGACAGACAGACAGACAGCAGACAGACAGTTAGACAGACAGACAGACAGACAGACAGACAGACATACAGACAGACAGACAGACAGACAGACAGACAGACAGACAGACAGACAGACAGACAGACAGACAGACAGACAGACAGACAGACAGACAGACAGTTTATTCAAAACCATTAGGCTAAAAAGCCCATGAGGTCAAAACATATGCATGATAGAGATAGCGAACAGTGAAACTACATTTTGTAGTGACAATCTACACAACACACATAATAAAACAGATCATCGTACAAAACAAGTTTTTGTACATACAGTTAGCGAACAGTGCAAACACAATGCATACATTTTATACACATGAATTCCCACAATCATAGCCATTTATATTTATATCTATGTGTAAATACATGTAATATTTATCTGATATGTGTCTTATAATTAAAGCAAAACAGTTCTTTATTTCTAACACGGAGAAGGTCAAAATACGCAACAAAACACAAAACCAAACATACAAAATTGAAGTTGTTGCAAAGTTGTATAACATCAGTAAACCATATCCAGAAAAGCAAAATTGAGGACACGTTGTGCAAATCAAGATTTATTTTTGTTAAATATACGAAAGTATAAACAGAAATATAAACTATACTCACACGAAAAAGAAAGTATGCACTTTGTTTGAAGGAAACTTTTATACTTATATATAGAACCATTAAATAGGCAACTTTAGTATCAAAATGTGCAAACACGATGTTTTACTTTTAATTGAAATTTGATACTTATCAGAACACTGTGAATATAAGCATATAATTGTCCCTCTAACCAAGTGCACACTTTCTTTTTCGTGTGAGTATCGTTTATATTTCTGTAATCCATAGCAGGTTCTTGATTTATGCGTCAATACCAGGGCTGGGGGTTATACAGCATGTTTTCCAATCTCCAGCTTAGTCTCTAGCTTCTGATCGGTTCTGCTAAGACTAAATCTCAGAATCAACCAATCAAATCACGTGAGCTCGAGTTCAAGGTTTGAGACCAGTTTTATATCCATCGACACTGGACTGTGTTGGTTCTAGGAAACAGAGAATAAGGAGATCATAAGCCATAACCTGTATAGCTGTCTGTCCAATTCCTTATTTCAATTGTTGTAAATAACCATGCACATGATCGAAAATAAATATGTTTAAACCAAACAGAGAATATATCTTTGTTTCAGTGTACAATGATCGATTTATAATTTATGAACTTTGAAATCAATATTATGAGTGAATTTGATAAGTTTGTTTTGTTATTAAAAAATCAATATTTTGACCTGAAAAACGTATGCCGGCGCCTCTGTTACTGAGTGTTAAAAAATCAATATTTTGACCTGAAAAACGTATGCCGGCGCCTCTGTTACTGGGTGATAAAAAAATCAATATTTTGACCTGAAAAACGTATCGGCGCCTCTGTTACCGGGTGGTTACGGTTGTTGATTTCACATCACTTGCTCGTCACCGCTGTATGTTCAAACCCAACTTGGGGGCTCGAATTCTTTAACGTGATGACGCTATCTAGCTGGCTTGCGGAAGGTCGATGGGTCTACCCGGGTGTTGGAAATATTGCTCAGTATTGCACCGTAATCTTCATCCACCAACCGGAGAGTTGTCATATGACCCTTGCTCTTGGTGCGACTTGAATTCTAAAACAAAACAAATGAATAACATATGTAAAGTAAAGTTGCATCCGTGGTCCAGTGGTAGAGCGTCGGATTTGGAATCAATCTGTCCCGGGTTCGATACTCGATCAGGCCACGTATGTAGTGTCATTGAGCAAGGCACATTGCTTAGTACTGGTTAACCACTTAGGTCGGCTAAGCTTGCCCAGGGAAAACATGTCTACGTCCCCTCGAGGGGTTTGACATTAATGGAACATACATACAAGTAAAAGTAAAAAAGTGTTTGTTTATTATAGTGTCAGCCCTATTAAAAGGGCCAACCATTTCTGACTTATGAGACACCTCTTTTTTATGAACACCAGTACTTTCCGAATCATATACTTGTGTGCCAGACGTCAGGCTTGTAGGCAATCGGTAACCATTATTTAACTAGCTGACGGCTCACCAACCGGCGATATCAGAACGAACACCTGACGAGATTCGAACCTTCGACCTCCCGCTCCGTATGCGGACGCCTTATCCACTGGGCTACGGAGACGGTATCTATGTTAGGTTCATGGTGTGTATTCTGAAAGATATAATGATGAGAATGACAGTTAGATTCATAATTAGACATCGGGATAGGTACGAAGCTAGATCTCTAGTACTATGTCCTAAGCCAACTACTGAAAGTTTTTATAAAAATCTTTCTTACATTCAGGGTCACACTTGTGGAATTCCCTCCCTTATCACATCAAAACAGCACATTCTGTTCCACACTTCAAAGCTTTATATATCAGGTGATGCAAAGAACAGACCAACAACCTAATAAACCTGATAATATACAATTATACATGAATATGAATATTAGTTCTTGCAGCTTATATCTTATTTCCTATGAAAGTCTTACTGGTTACGGTTTACATGTTTCATTATGCTATTTCATGTTTTAATTTGTTGAGGGCCTCATGGTAGATTGACTTAATTATTCAAATGAGTTCTCTCATTAAATGAAGTCTTTATTATTATTATTATTATTATTATTATTATATGTACTATATGGCTGTACGATTAGCACAGTGGTTATCAGGCTCGCTTCTCACCAATGCAACAGTTAAGTTTGAAAGGCATTCAAATTCAACATTGCCTTTTCTCTCTCCATCGTGGTCTCGATGGTGATTAAGAACTTGTTTCACAATCGAGCTAGAATAAACGTGAATAAACTAATGTAAGGAAATGTGTGATGGCTATATTGAATAGAATGCAAGCTAGTTCATGTGATAAAAGCTAATTTACGCCGACATTTCAATCACATTAAAACTAATATAAATTGGATGCCCGTAAGCCATAGCTCTCCTGTGCTTATTTGATTTACCATTAAGACTGCTTTATAATGCACAGAAGTGTTAAATCTACTTCACAATCAGAAAGTGCATATAACCCAATGCCTACTGGTCCGTAGAGCAAAGCAGAAATATATGTAAATGTTCGCAGCGACTACATGGCACTAGAACTTCCAAGAATTATTCTGGACGAGAACCAGTATGGTCAGTATGGTAGTATGGTCAGTATGGTCAGTATGGTAGTATGGTCAGTATGGTCAGTATGGTCAGTATGGTAGTATGGTCAGTATGGTCAGTATGGTCAGTATGGTAGTATGGTCAGTATGGTCAGTATGGTCAGTATGGTCAGTATGGTCAGTATGGTCAGTATGGTAGTATGGTCAGTATGGTCAGTATGGTCAGTATGGTAGTATGGTCAGTATGGTAGTATGGTCAGTATGGTCAGTATGGTAGTATGGTCAGTATGGTAGTATGGTCAGTATGGTCAGTATGGTCAGTATGGTCAGTATGGTCAGTATGGTAGTATGGTCAGTATGGTCAGTATGGTCAGTATGGTAGTATGGTCAGTATGGTAGTATGGTCAGTATGGTAGTATGGTCAGTATGGTAGTATGGTCAGTATGGTCAGTATGGTCAGTATGGTCAGTATGGTCAGTATGGTCAGTATGGTCAGTATGGTCAGTATGGTCAGTATGGTAGTATGGTCAGTATGGTAGTATGGTCAGTATGGTAGTATGGTCAGTATGGTAGTATGGTCAGTATGGTCAGTATGGTAGTATGGTCAGTATG
>CM026391.1:27947082-28096822 GCA_014843695.1 Archivesica marissinica | reverse complement strand
GGTCAGTATGGTAGTATGGTCAGTATGGTAGTATGGTCAGTATGGTCAGTATGGTCAGTATGGTAGTATGGTCAGTATGGTCAGTATGGTAGTATGGTCAGTATGGTCAGTATGGTCAGTATGGTCAGTATGGTCAGTATGGTCAGTATGGTCAGTATGGTCAGTATGGTAGTATGGTCAGTATGGTCAGTATGGTAGTATGGTCAGTATGGTCAGTATGGTCAGTATGGTCAGTATGGTCATATGGTCAGTATGGTCAGTATGGTCAGTATGGTAGTATGGTTAGTATGGTCAGTATGGTCAGTATGGTAGTATGGTCAGTATGGTAGTATGGTCAGTATGGTAGTATGGTCAGTATGGTCAGTATGGTCAGTATGGTAGTATGGTCAGTATGGTAGTATGGTCAGTATGGTCAGTATGGTCAGTATGGTAGTATGGTCAGTATGGTAGTATGGTCAGTATGGTAGTATGGTCAGTATGGTAGTATGGTCAGTATGGTAGTATGGTCAGTATGGTAGTATGGTCAGTATGGTCAGTATGGTAGTATGGTCAGTATGGTAGTATGGTCAGTATGGTAGTATGGTCAGTATGGTAGTATGGTCAGTATGGTCAGTATGGTAGTATGGTAGTATGGTCAGTATGGTAGTATGGTCAGTATGGTAGTATGGTCAGTATGGTAGTATGGTCAGTATGGTAGTATGGTCAGTATGGTAGTATGGTCAGTATGGTAGTATGGTCAGTATGGTAGTATGGTCAGTATGGTAGTATGGTCAGTATGGTAGTATGGTCAGTATGGTAGTATGGTCAGTATGGTCAGTATGGTAGTATGGTCAGTATGGTAGTATGGTCAGTATGGTCAGTATGGTAGTATGGTCAGTATGGTCAGTATGGTAGTATGGTCAGTATGGTAGTATGGTCAGTATGGTAGTATGGTCAGTATGGTAGTATGGTCAGTATGGTAGTATGGTCAGTATGGTAGTATGGTCAGTATGGTAGTATGGTCAGTATGGTAGTATGGTCAGTATGGTAGTATGGTCAGTATGGTCAGTATGGTCAGTATGTGACCAGTATGGTCACAGATATTTGAAAATTAATTTGAACCCTTGACCCTCTATTCCAAATCAGACAATGGACTGTGGACGATACTCTACCACTGGAGCACGGGTGCTATGCAGAATCAAGTCCACGTTACTCGATTTCTCTCTAAATATTCCCCAACAATGAATGTGTTATATGTCTTACTTTGCAAGCTATTCCTGTGCTGCCAGTTATCTGGTTATCATATGACAACCGTGTATGTGTACATGGACCAAATCTAGATTTTACAGTCTCAAGCTACATGTGTGTTCTATGTCGAGTTGTCCCATGTATTGCATAGTATGCTTCGTGTGTAACATACTTTGTCATAATATTATAGCTTTTCTCTTGTAATTACATAGCATGTACCGTGATAATGGCAGAATAGGCGTATTTGCAAATGAGGCTGTCCGGTTAGCGCAGTGGTTAGCGCGCTCCCTTCTCGCCAATGCAACCCGGGTTCTATCCTCGGACTGGGAAGTATGTGAGATGGTACGGTGGTCGCCAGATCGGACAGGTGGGTTTTCTCCGGGTACTCCGGTTTCCTCCCACACGAATGACAACATTTACGCTTTCATCCGCGCAAACGAGAATGATTATTATAAGTTGTTAAAACTTGCTTCGCAATGGTTGTCAAATAAATGAAGCTTTTGGGTTTTTATTTGCAAATGCTAAAAAGTCCCCTGTTTGACACCTTGTTTGATAATTAGCTATACACGTGAAGGTCTGAAGTCCTTTTACTGTTGCGGTCCGGACAGGTATTTCCTAATTTTGAATTACCGGACAGGTGTTTCCTCATTTTAAATTTACCGGACCGGTATTTTCCCATTTTGCGTACCGGACAAGTTATTCCCTCTTTTGCGTACCGGACAAGTTTTCTCCATACAGTGTACCTAACAGGTGTTTTCCCATTTTGACTATCGAAAAGGTGTTTTCCCATTTTGACTATCGAAAAGGTGTTTTCCCATTTTGACTATCGAAAAGGTGTTTCCCCAGTTTGTATACCGGACAGGTGTTTCCCCAGTTTGTATACCGGACAGGTGTTTCCCCAGTTTGCGTACCGGACAGGTGTTTCCCCAGTTTGTATACCGGACAGGTGTTTCCCCAGTTTGTATACCGGACAGGTGTTTCCCCAGTTTGCGTACCGGACAGGTGTTTCCCCAGTTTGCGTACCGGACAGGTGTTTCACCAGTTTGTATACCGGACAGGTGTTTCCCCAGTTTGTATACCGGACAGGTGTTTCCCCAGTTTGCGTACCGGACAGGTGTTTCCCCAGTTTGTATACCGGACAGGTGTTTCCCCAGTTTGTATACCGGACAGGTGTTTCCCCAGTTTGTATACCGGACAGGTGTTTCCCCAGTTTGTATACCGGACAGGTGTTTCCCCAGTGTGCGTACCGGACAGGTGTTTCCCCAGTTTGAGTACCGGACAGGTGTTTCACCAGTTTGCGTACCGGACAGGTGTTTCCCCAGTTTGTATACCGGACAGGTGTTTCTTCAGTTTGCGTACCGGACAGGTGTTTCCCCAGTTTGTATACCGGACAGGTGTTTCTCCAGTTTGTATACCGGACAGGTGTTTCACCAGTTTGTATACCGGACAGGTGTTTCCCCAGTTTGCGTACCGGACAGGTGTTTCTCCAGTTTGTATACCGGACAGGTGTTTCACCAGTTTGTATACCGGACAGGTGTTTCCCCAGTTTGTATACCGGACAGGTGTTTCCCCAGTTTGCGTACCGGACAGGTGTTTCCCCAGTTTGTGCACCGGACATGTGTTTCCCCAGTTTGCGCACCGGACAGGTGTTTCCCCAGTTTGTATACCGGACAGGTGTTTCCCCAGTTTGTATACCGGACAGGTGTTTCCCCAGTTTGTATACCGGACAGGTGTTTCCCCAGTTTGTATACCGGACAGGTGTTTCCCCAGTTTGTATACCGGACAGGTGTTTCTCCAGTTTGTATACCGGACAGGTGTTTCTCCAGTTTGCGCACCGGACAGGTGTTTCTCCAGTTTGCGCACCGGACAGTTGTTTCCCCAGTTTGCGCACCGGACAGGTGTTTCTCCATTTTGCGTAACAGACAGGTGTTTCTCCAGTTTGTGCACCGGACAGGTGTTTCTCCAATTTGCGTAACAGACAGGTGTTTCTCCATTTTGCGTAACATACAGGTGTTTCTCCAGTTTGTGCACCGGACAGGTGTTTCCCCATTTTGCGTAACATACAGGTGTTTCTCCATTTTGCGTACCGAACACGGATAATATTCGTGAAGTAATGCTGTTTAAAAGAGGTGTCTCAAAAGTCAGAAGTTGCTGGTCCTTTCAATAGTCACTATAATGAACAGACACGTTTCCTTACTTTAGCATGTTGGAGAAATACTATGTACGTTGTGTTGCCCTCGTTATGGTTGTTCGAACTACTCCGACGGTATAACATAAGGTGCAGAATGGCTTGCACTGGGACAGATGGGTCAGTAGTCCCAGTAGTCCAGTGGTTGGACTGCGAATCCAGGGACCAGGTTCGATCCCTCATCTGACCTTTTAATCCACTTTCCGTGTCACTACGATATGCTATACATAAATATATACACATGTTAGCTTACATTGGTCTCTCTCTCTGTATAGTTGATACACATTATTTTAGCTCGATTGCGAAACAAGTTCTTGCAACTTATATTAATCACTCTCGAGACTTCATTCCTGATGGAATCCATCGTCACGAGGGAGAGTGAAGAGGCAATGTGGAATTTAAATGGTTTGCCAAATGGCACAATCGAATTCGGCTGCAGTGGGGCTCGAACTCCGGGTATTTTTCTCCTGAAGCAAACTCGCTAATATTGCTACAATATGACGTCCGCTCTGCCTGTATCATTACCCTATCCTCCAAAATCTAAAATGCCAAAATATCTTCAAGAGTCGTCGCTCATATTAATGAGCTATCGTATATGGACAACCTTAGCGGTGGTAAATAAACGTAAAACCACAGGAACTTGAAATTGTATCCATAAGCCACCAAAGGTCTCGTACCTCTATCCTATCTTTTCTAATAGAGGGGGCGTCCTAGGATAGAGGTACGATACCTTTGGTGGCTTATAGATACAATTTCAAGTTCCTGTGGAAATAGAGGGGGTGTCCTAGGATAGAAGTACGAGACCGTTGGTGGCTTATGGATACAATTTCAAGTTCCTGTGGAAATAGAGGGAGTGTCCTAGGATAGAGGTACGAGACCTTTGGTGGCTTATAGATACAATTTCAAGTTCCTGTGGAAATAGAGGGGGTGTCCTAGGATAGAAGTACGAGACCGTTGGTGGCTTATGGATACAATTTCAAGTTCCTGTGGTAAACACACACTGCACTGTTGAGATTAATGGATGACCTACTTGAAGAATTGTATAAACCATACAATTCTGAACATCGGGATTCTATTACAGCCACAATAAGCTGTCTATTATATAATTTGGAGGATATTGAGAAGCAAGACGCTCGTGAGCAGTAACATTAATGAATACTATTAACGTGTCGTCAGTCGCGTTTATTTCGTGCATATATTTCAAACAGTGTCAATGTGCTGATTGGTGCGTGTTGGAATTGGAATTGAACGGGTCGGCAGGATATGCATGCCCCACAGGCGCTTGGGTCTGGACAAATGGTTTCGGGTTCGAAACCAAATTTGTTATTATGCTTTTGCAAGAACATAGTGATACACCATAGACCTGACACTTAACATACAACACTTTTAGGCCATATACAAATAACATCTCGTTACTATCAGAGCACTAAAACATGTTCTTAAGAATTTTTTTAAAAAACATTAGATTTTGAACCACAAACCATTTGGTTTAAACATATTTATTCGATAATAATGTTCATTACATATACATTGTATACAAAACGAAAATGGATTAAATCGGAAGCTTAAAGCATTTGTCCAGATCCCAAGCGTCTGTGAATGTAAGCAAAGCCATTAATCCAAATGTACGTTGAAATACCGTGTAGATGGGACAAGATTATCGTGTGTGTTTTACGTTTATTTATCGTCGCTACCGGATGCCCATATGAGCGACGCCTCCTGAAAAGATTAGTCATTTTAGATTTTGGAGGATAGTGCAATGATACAGAGAGAGACTCATTCCAGAGTCTCCTCTGGTTCTTCTACGTGCACGGTGTGACGCACTGACACGAGACCTCTGTTTAACGTACCATCTGAAAGACTGTTAATTTTATTAGGGTCAGACGGGGGATCGAACCTACGATCCCTGGATTACCAGTCCAGCGTGTTACCACTGGACTACAGATCCGTCTGTCCAGAGATTATAAAACAAAATTCTCATATCTAACTCGAGCTCGAGTAATTTGATTGGGATATACACTCAGCTGAACCAAAACGTGTGACTGAGCTCGAGTTTGGAGGAAAGCTTTACAACCCCCGGGTCAGGCAGGTTGTGTATTGCAGACGATGCGTGGCATACGTTTTCAATGCATAACTACTACTCTTGTAGTTTATGAACGTACAGTCAAACCTGTCATAAGCAGCCAGCCAAGGGAATCGCAGAAAGTGGCTGCTTAATAGAGGTCAAATATATAATAAAGTAAGATATTGGGAATCTGGACACTGGCTGCTGCATACAGGTTGGCTGCTTAATGGAGGTGATCACTAACACAGGCTTGACTGTATTTCATTGTTTAACACATTAGATAGTTACCTAAGCAATGGTAACACACCATCAACAATACATGAACTATGAATACAGTCAAACCTGTGTTAATGGTCACCTCTATTAAGCAGCCAACCTGTATTAAGCAGCCAGTTTCCAGATTATCAATATGCTGTTTTATTATACATTTGACCTGTATTAAGCAGCCACCTGTGCTAAGCAGCCACTTTCTACGATTCCCTTGGATGGCTGCTTAAGACATGTTTGACTGTATATGGTCTCTAATGCTTATGGAAATAAAATCAACATGTTATGGTATACATGTACAATACAAGTGTGCTGTTTGACATGTTATGGGACCACACATGTACTGTTATGTACATATGCAGTTTACCTCAATACGGGAAACACGTATTGATTTTATTCCATATTTATTTACATTGCATTTTCTCTAATATTTCATGTGTAAATATTATGACAAACAACTGCTACAAAATTTATGTTCGACAGGTATTTACGTCGTTTTAATTTATACAAATTCATTTGAGCTCGATTGCGAAACAAGCTCTTATAAAACTTATATTAATCACTCTCGAGACCTCATTCCTGATGGAATCCATCGCCACGATTGAGAGAGAAAAGAGGCATGGGGAATTTAAATGCTTTGCCTAAGGGCACAATCGTAACGGCTCCAGCGGGGCTCGAATTCCGGACCTTTCGCACATGAAGCGAACGCGCAACAACTGAGCTATCACGACTTCCACATACGTCGTTTTGGTTCAATTAATGGAACAACGTGTAACTAATGTAGCGGTATAGAAATAAATAACAATTTAAATATTGGACAGTGATTTCCTTGTGTATGCTATATATAGGATATAGGCCGAAAACTATCCAATATGTCAAATATTGGACTGTGTGAGGCGCGGAGCACCGAAGACAGTACCAATATATTACATATTGGATCCGTTTGAGGCTTATATCTTACTTAAAACACACAATGTACGCGTATGCTTTAATAGAATACGCTGGCCTTTTAACAGCAGTCCAATATTAATAATAATGGACTGCAAGTACATGTATGACGTCACGGCAGTGTTTTAAATTCACCAATAATTATACTAGATCAAAACGACGCGCGCGCACACACCAAACACAAGCATGAACAATATTTTACTAATTAAAATTGTTAATTCCGTACATGTACGCACACATAGGATTTCATATAATAATCTGGCTTTTTGACAGCAGCCCAATATTAGTTTATGCAAATTTATTTTAGCTCGATTGCGAAACAAGTTATTTCAACTTATATAAATCACTCTCGAGACCTCATTCCTGATGGAATCCATCGCCACGAGGGAGAGAGAAGAGGCAACGTGAAATTTAAATGCCTTGCCTAAGGGTACAATCGTAACGGCTCCAGTGGGGCTCGAACTCCGGACCTGAAGCGAACGCGCATCCACTGCGCTATCACGACTTCCACATTAGAGTCGACCCTTCACAAGTGGTGTATTATATTATAATATTTACATATGGTAGAGTAGATATGATACGAGTGCGTGGGAATATAGTATACTGACGTCATAACAAACTGTGCACTTTTATATTGAGCTTTCCGTTTTCGCTACAAATTTTAAAATTATGAATTTTACTATCATAGGTAAAGTAAATAATCCTTCACACATTGCACTCATTTACCCACTATTTAAGCTTGTAAACGTCCCCAAACACTGGTACAGACGGATCTGTAGTCCAGTGGTAACACACTGGACTGGTAATCCAGGGATCGCAGGATCGATCCCCCGTCTGGCTCTAATACAATTAACATATGGGACTTTAAACCGAGGTCTCGTGTCGGTGCTGTACACCGTGCACGTAAAGGAACCATAATAATGGACTGCAACTACAAAGGTATGACGTCACGACTTCTTCGTCTATGAGTTGTATTTGATCTAGTAGGAAATCTGTTTCAGACATACGAACATGCCATCGACATCCTTGGAATGCCAGAGAAGTTCGCATCTAGGAACTGTCAGGACGGACTGTATATTCCGATGCTGTTCTCAGCTCTCGGTCTCGACATTGACAATGTGTTTGCTGCCAAGGATCTGAACGGTGCATCTGTTTGTAAGTATTAGCTTTAGTTCGAACACAATTCCACTTGTTTCAAAATGAATGAATGAATGAATGAATGAATGAATGAATGAATGAATGAATGAATGAATGAATGAATGAATGAATGAATGAATGCAGCTGTGTTTATGTTTCTCCGAATCAAATTGAAAACAACTTGATGTACATTTAATAGCCCCAGAACAAATAATTTTTATTTTTATTTTGTACAAAATTATTTTAGCTCGATTGCGAAACACGTTCCTAAACTGTATATTAATCACTCCATCGGCCTCATTCCTGGTGGAATTCATCGCCAAGACGGAGAGAGAAGAGGCAATGTGGAATGTTAAATGCGAACTCCGGGCCTTTCGCACCTGAACCGAACGCTCTACAACAGCGCTATCACGACTTCCACAATTAATTTTTCAGTATTCGCTACTACTGCGCTATCACGACTTCCACAATTACTTATTCAGTATTCGCTACCACGGCGCTATCATGACTTCCACATTTAATTATTCAGTATTAGCTACCACGGCGCTATCACGACTACCACATTTAATTATCCAGTATTCGCTACCACGGCGCTATCACGACTTCCAGAATTAGTTATTCAGTATTCGCTACCACTGCGCTATCACGACGTCCACATTTAATTATTCAGTATTCGCTACCGCAGCGCTATCACGACTTCCACAATTAATTATTCAGTATTCGCTACCACGGCACTATCACGACTTTCACATTTAATTAGTCAGTATTCGCTACCACGGCGCTATCACAACTTCCACACTTAATTATTCAGTATTCGCTACTACGGCGCTATCACGACTTCCACATTTAATTATTCAGTATTCGCTACCACGGCGCTATCACGACTTCCACAATTAATTATTCAGTATTCGCTACTACGGCGCTATCACGACTTCCACATTTAATTATTCAGTATTCGCTACCACTGCGCTATCACGACTTCCACATTTAATTATTCAGTATTCGCTACCACGGCGCTATCACGACTTCCAGATTTAATTATTCAGTATTCGCTACCGCTGCGCTATCGCGACTTCCAGATTTAATTATTCAGTATTCGCTACCACTACGCTATCACGACTTCCAGATTTAATTATTCAGTATTCGCTACCACTATGCTATCACGACTTCCAGATTTAATTATTCAGTATTCGCTACCACTATGCTATCACGACTTCCACAATTAATTATTCAGTATTGTAAATGAAAAGTAGAAACATTTAATTGTTAATCAAATCTGCTTCGGCCGACACAACACACAAATAGCGCTATTGCGAATTTTATTTAGATAAACCCCCTTCTACGGCAGCGCCGCGTAGCAAAGCAAACTCTGACCAGCATTATTGTCCACGCCGCTTAATTCATCACAGTAACGTTACGGTTCTAAATAAAACATGTCTTAAAGCAGCATTACATCGTAATAAAGGATGTTTTGGGTAAAATATAAATAATAAAATGTGTGTGTTTACAAAAATCAAAAAATAGTCGCTCAGAAACGATAAAATTCCAATAAATTTAAATACGTGAATTTGTTTATAAACACACGAACTGTAAACACGCACAGCGCGCATGCGTGAAACAACAGAGGATGTAGAAAACAACGTATATATTTTGAACATGAAAGACTATCTATCTATCTCCTCTAATGTCGAACCCCTCGCGGGGATGTAGAAATGTCCCTAAAAGACTTAGCTAACAGAGGTATGAATCAACATATCAAGTAATTTAATTAAAAAAGACAACGTGGGACAAATGGGGACGATGCATATCAAATGTAAACAAGTGCGGACGATGCGTTCCGGTTGTAAACAAGTGCGTGACCGATCGACTCGGAAAGTCCTACTTTCGGTTTCGAGTCTTGTTTTATCGCAAAAAAACACTGTTTACCAAAATGAACATAAGCATACAAAGTATAATGTTAGAATGTGTAGCAGCATTGCTACTCATATGTAAAAATTGAATTTTTCAAATATCTTTTATTTCATACGATATAAAGCTGCTTTAAGGACACTCCTACATAAACGATCACGCTCTGTGTCTTTAAAGTTGTATACAATCTATAAAAGATGCACATTTAATTTACATAATATTTGATTGAGTTGTCGAGTGATTAAGGTCGCTGACTTCTCTACCATTGTAACATATTATCATTGATAGTCACGGGTTCGAGCCCCGCCCAGACCATGTCTCTTCATATGAAGAAGTTGGCCGTTTTTCGGAGGTCGGTGCACCTAGTACTGGTTAACAGCTGGAGCCTGTCCAGGGAATATGTTGTTAGGTGAACTGCCTGTCGGTAACGGTAGCGACGTTAAATAAACTTAAATAAAATACATTTTTATTGGCGTTATTCCCTACAGACGGATATGTAGTCCAGTGGTTACACGCTGGACTGGTAATCCAGGGATCGCAGGTTCGATCCCCGGTCTGACCCTAATAAAATTAACAGTCTTTCAGATGGGACGTTAAGCCGAGGTCGAGTGTCAGTGCTTTACACCGTGCACGTAAAAGAACCAGAGGAGATTCTGGAATGGGTCTCTGTCTGTTTCATGCACTATCCTCCAAAGTCTAAAATGACTAATCTCTTCAGGAGGCGTCGCTCATATGGGCAACCTGTAGCGACGATAAATAAACGTAAAAAAAACGTTATTCCCACTTGAATGTAAACGCTGCATGTGCTTATGTCTGAATGACAGTTACCGCGGGCGTAACTTGGGTTTGTATAGACATTATTAATATAGGGGTCCTAACGAATCAGTGTTCCGCTATGTTGTCATGCTATGTTATACTTTCAGCTTGGAGTCTCGGCGGTATGTTGTCATGCTATGTTTTACTTTCAGCTTGGAGTATCGCTGGTATGTTGTAATGCTATGCTATACTTTCAGCTAGGAGTCTCGGCGGTATGTTGTAATGCTATGTTATACTTTCAGCTTGGAGTATCGGCGGTATGTTGTCATGCTATGTTATACTTTCAGCTAGGAGTCTCGGCGGTATGTTGTAATGCTATGTTATACTTTCAGCTTGGAGTATCGGCGGTATGTTGTCATGCTATGTTATACTTTCAGCTTGGAGTATCGGCGGTATGTTGTAATGCTATGTTATACTTTCAGCTTGGGTGGGGTGTTGTGATGTATCTTTCAGTGAGTGATCTCGGCGGTATGTTGTAATGCTATGTTATACTTTCAGCTTGGGATCTCGGCGCTATGTTGTAATGCTATGTTATACTTTCAGCTTGGGATCTCGGCGGTATGTTGTAATGCTATGTTATACTTTCAGCTTGGAGTCTCGGCGCTATGTTGTAATGCTATGTTATACTTTCAGCTTGGAGTCTCGGCGGTATGTTGTATGAAGAGGAACGCAATAGATACCAGGAGCTCACCAGCCAGTTAGTAGTTGTGTAAAGGGACGTGGCACGCTCTATCCCCAGACTCAAGTCGACCCAAAAGGCAAACAGATTAACTGCACACAGATTAAATTCAACCAGATTATATGCACAAGACTAACTGTACCAGATTAACTACAACCAGATTAACTACAACCAGATTAACTACAACCAGAGTATATGCACAAGACTAACTGTAACAGATTAACTACAACCAGATTAACTACAACCAGATTATATGCACAAGACTAACTGTACCAGATTAACTACAACCAGATTAACTACAACCAGATTAACTACAACCAGATTAACTGTGCCCGGTAGATAAACTGCACATAGATTAACTACAACCAGATTAATTACAACCATATTAACTACAACCAGATTAACTACAACCAGATTAACTTTTGTTTGTTTTGTTTGTGCCCGGTAGATAAACTGCACATAGATTAACGACAACCAAACTAGTTGCAACCAAATTAGTTTCAATCAAACTAACTTTAGCCAAACCAAGTGTAGCCAGGCCAGGCCAATTGCAACCATAATGTTTTTCACAAGATTAACTCTAACCAGACTAACTGCAACCAGATTAACTTCGCCAGACTAACTGCAACCGGATTAACTACACCAGACAAACCACAACCAGACCAACCCCAAGGCATATCGCATCGTCAAATTCTTCAAATGAAAATGTTTCAAACATCTGAACATAAAATTATTTATTTCAGTTTTCGATTTACAGTTTTACAAGTATTCAATATAGATAGAGATTTAAAATAAGATACTGAATGTTGGAACGAGAAATATATAGTTTATCGAATATCTCCTAACTGACATAAATGTTGGAGATTGATTCGTGTTTCAGAATAGACTGGTCCAGATACAGTGTCTGAACTACAATGAGAAAGACATGCATTTACAATGTGTGTGTTCTACGTTTATTTATCGTCGCTACCGGTTGCCCATATGAGCGACGCCTCCTGAAGAGATTAGTCATGTGTTTGTGTGTATTGTACGTTTATTTATCGTCGCTACCGGTTGCCCATATGAGCGACGCCACCTGAAGAGATTAGTCATGTTTGTATGTGTTCTACGTTTATTTAGCGTCGCTACCGGTTGTCCATATGAGCGACGCCTCCTGAAGAGATTAGTCATTTTAGATTGTTGGCGGATAGTGCAATGGTACAGACAAACATACATTCCAGAGTCTCCTCTGGGTTTTTTACGTCCATGGTGTAAAGCACCGACACGTAAACACGAAACTCGGTTTAACGTCCAATCTGACAGACTATTAATTTTATTAGGGTCAGACGGGGAATCGAACCTGCGATCCCTGGATTACCAGTCCATCGTGTTACCACTGGACTACAGATCCGTCTGTGCATTTACAATATTCAGGGGAAAGGAATATATACTACTAATAATACACACCTAATACACGCCATGCTTCCGTTTGACTTGCCGGAAGCATAAATATGGATTTCAATCGAACTGGGGATACCCTTACACTAGGCTGCATGCTTGAACGATTGTTGAATAACTACCATGAACTATTTCCTGTGTGTGATCTTGCACAATTATCTGCTTTGTTCATGTATAATTTATTTTAATCGGATTAATTGGATTAATGGACATGTATTTTAAGGGTAACATTGCGGTTTTTGTGGGGCTCGATCTCACAACAAGGATGGATGTATGGAGCGCCGACCCGTCGCGCACGCGCCTAATATTGGTCCAGGACAGTTTCATTACTGGCTAGTATGCCCTCTCAGAGCGAGTAAATTATGTTAGATATTGACTAGTGTTCTCTCATTTAATACGCCCCCCCACACAACATTTAGCATCAGTATTCGCGAGTGATAATAGAATATATTGCCATTACACTGTGATTTGACACAAACAAAACACTTGCAAATTGAAATAGAATGCACCAATTGCAATGCTTAATGCCAACTTGCTTAGGGACTGAGGAGCCTGGCCCCAGTAGGATAGGAACCAACAACGGCGAGGGGAACGTGATTTGAATTCGCCGCCCCCATCATAGCAAACTCACCACCCTCACCGCTGCAAAATCTTGTTTGTTTTCGTTTTGGATTTAACAGCTCATATGGCGACGCTTCAGCTATCATTTGTGTGGTAAGGTCCCTGGTGCCCCTTCGGGCAGTATTTCCGGGTAGAACCAACGACCGTCCGCACGCAAGCTGGATAGCCTACTCAGTTGAATGAATCCGACACACTGCGATTCTAACCTACAGCGGTGAGGGGCAAGTGATTTGAAGTCAACGACCTCAACCATTCGACAACGGACGCCCTCGGCCAACTCTTGGAACGTGGACCCTCACAGGCACAATCTCTCAGTCTTGGTAAGCACATCGTATCCTTTGCACACGTGAAGCTCTGAGGTGGTTGTTCAAGGCGGCTGCTCAATACGTCAAAATACACGACAGAGTATTTTTAATGTATACTAGTAACACGCTGAACGTGTAGACTACACACGTTTAATGTATACTAGTACCACGCTGGACGTGTAGACTACACACGTTTAATGTATACTAGTACCACGCTGGGCGTGTAGACTACACACGTTTAATGTATACTAGTACCACGCTGGGCGTGTATATTACACACGTGTAATGTATATTAGTAGCACGCTGGGCGTGTAGACTACATACGTTTAATGTATACTAGTAACACGATGGACGTGTATACTACACACGTTTAATGTATACTAGTACCACGCTGGGCGTGTAGACTACACACGTTTAATGTATACTAGTAACACGCTGGGCGTGTAGACTACACACGTTTAATGTATACTAGTAACACGCTGGGCGTGTAGACTACACACGTTTAATGTATACTAGTAACACGCTGGGCGTGTAGACTACACACGTTTAATGTATACTAGTAACACGCTGGGCGTGTAGACTACACACGTTTAATGTATACTAGTAACACGCTGGGCGTGTAGACTACACACGTTTAATGTATACTAGTAACACGCTGGGCGTGTAGACTACACACGTTTAATGTATACTAGTACCACGCTGGGCGTGTATACTACACACGTGTAATGTATACTAGTAGCACGCTGGGCGTGTAGACTACACACGTTTAATGTATACTAGTAACACGATGGACGTGTATACTACACACGTTTAATGTATACTAGTAACACGCTGGGCGTGTAGACTACACACGTTTAATGTATACTAGTAACACGCTGGGCGTGTAGACTACACACGTTTAATGTATACTAGTAACACGCTGGGTGTGTAGACTACACACGTTTAATGTATACTAGTAACACGCTGGGCGTGTAGACTACACACGTTTAATGTATACTAGTAACACGCTGGGCGTGTAGACTACACACGTTTAATGTATACTAGTAACACGCTGGGCGTGTATACTACACACGTTTAATGTATACTAGTAACACGCTGGGCGTGTAAATTACACACGCTTACTGTATACTAGTAACACGCTGGTCGTGTAGACTACACACGTGTAATGTATACTAGTAACACGCTGGGCGTGTAGACTACACACGCTTAATGTATACTAGTAACACGCTGGGCGTGTAGACTACACACGTTTAATGTATACTAGTAACCCGCAGGGTGTGTAGACTACACACGTTTAATGTATACTTGTAACACGCTGGGCGTGTAGACTACACACACTTAATGTATACTAGTAACACGCTGGGCGTGTAGACTACACACGTTTAATGTATACTAGTAACACGCTGAGCGTGTAGACTACACACGCTGAATGTATACTAGTAACACGCTGGGCGTGTAGACTACACACGCTGAATGTATATTAGTACCACGCTGGACGTGTATACTACACACGTTTAATGTATACTAGTAACACGCTGGGCGTGTAGACTACACACGAGTATTGTATAATAGTAACACGCTGGGCGTGTAGACTACAGACGCTTAATGTATACTAGTAACACGCTGGGCGTGTAGATTACACACACTTAATGTATACTAGTAACACGCTGGGCGTGTAGACTACACACGTTTAATGTATACTAGTAACACGCTGAGCGTGTAGACTACACACGCTGAATGTATACTAGTAACACGCTGGACGTGTAGACTACACACGCTGAATGTATACTAGTAACACGCTGGGCGTGTAGACTACACACGCTGAATGTATATTAGTACCACGCTGGACGTGTATACTACACACGTTTAATGTATACTAGTAACACGCTGGGCGTGTAGACTACACACGAGTATTGTATAATAGTAACACGCTGGGCGTGTAGACTACAGACGATTAATGTATACTAGTAACACGCTGGGCGTGTAGACTACACACGCTTAATGTATAATAGTAACACGCTGGGCGTGTAGACTACACATGTTTAATGTATACTAGTAACACGCTGGGCGTGTAGACTACACACGTTTAATGTATACTAGTAATACGATGGGCGTGTAGACTACACATGCTCAATGTATACTAGTAACACGCTGGGCATGTAGACTACACACGTTTAATGTATACTAGTAACACGCTGGGTGTGTATACTACACACGCTTAATGTATACTAGTAACACGCTGGGCGTGTAGACTACACACCTAATGTATACTAGTAACACCTGGGCGTGTAGACTACACACCCTTAATGTATACTAGTAACACACTGGGCGTGTAGACTACACACGTTTAATGTATACTAGTAACACGCTGGGCGTGTAGACTACACATGTTTAATGTATACTAGTAACACGCTGGGCGTGTAGACTACTCACGTTTAATGTATACTAGTAACACGCTGGGCGTGTAGACTACACACGTTTAATGTATACTAGTAACACGCTGGGCGTGTAGACTACACACGTTTAATGTATACTAGTAACACGCTGGGCGTGTAGACTACACACGCTTAATGTATACTAGTAACACGCTGGGCGTGTAGACTACACACGTTTAATGTATACTAGTAACACGCTGGGCGTGTAGACTACACACGCTTAATGTATACTAGTAACACGCTGGGCGTGTAGACTACACACGCTTAATGTATACTAGTAACACGCTGGGCGTGTAGACTACACACGTTTAATGTATACTAGTAACACGCTGGGCGTGTAGACTACACACGTTTAATGTATACTAGTAACACGCTGGGCGTGTAGACTACACACGTTTAATGTATACTAGTAACACGCTGGGCGTGTAGACTACACACGTTTAATGTATACTAGTAACACGCTGGGCGTGTAGACTACACACGTGTAATGTATACTAGTAACACGCTGGGCGTGTAGACTACACACGCTTAATGTATACTAGTAACACGCTGGGCGTGTAGACTACACACGCTCAATGTATACTAGTAACACGCTGGGCGTGTAGACTACACACGTTTAATGTATACTAGTAACACGCTGGGCGTGTAGACTACACACGCTTAATGTATACTAGTAACACGCTGGGCGTGTAGACTACACACGCTTAATGTATACTAGTAACACGCTGGGCGTGTAGACTACACACGTTTAATGTATACTAGTAACACGCTGGGCGTGTAGACTACACACGTTTAATGTATACTAGTAACACGCTGGGCGTGTAGACTACACACGTGTAATGTATACTAGTAACACGCTGGGCGTGTAGACTACACACGTTAATGTATACTAGTAACACGCTGGGCGTGTAGACTACACACGTTTAATGTATACTAGTAACACGCTGGGCGTGTAGACTACACACGCTTAATGTATACTAGTAACACGCTGGGCGTGTAGACTACACACGCTTAATGTATACTAGTAACACGCTGGGCGTGTAGACTACACACGTTTAATGTATACTAGTAACACGCTGGGCGTGTAGACTACACACGCTTAATGTATACTAGTAACACGCTGGGCGTGTAGACTACACACGTTTAATGTATACTAGTAACACGCTGGGCGTGTAGACTACACACGCTTAATGTATACTAGTAACACGCTGGGCGTGTAGACTACACACGTTTAATGTATACTAGTAACACGCTGGGCGTGTAGACTACACACGTTTAATGTATACTAGTAACACGCTGGGCGTGTAGACTACACACGTGTAATGTATACTAGTACCACGCTGGGCGTGTAGACTACACACGCTTAATGTATACTAGTAACACGCTGGACGTGTAGACTACACACGCTTAATGTATACTAGTAACACGCTGGGCGTGTAGACTACACATGTGTAATGTATACTAGTAACACGCTGGGCGTGTAGACTACACACGCTTAATGTATACTAGTAACACGCTGGGCGTGTAGACTACACACGTTTAATGTATACTAGTAACACGATGGGCGTGTAGACTACACACGCTTAATGTATACTAGTAACACGCTGGGCGTGTAGACTACACACGCTTAATGTATACTAGTAACACGCTGGGCGTGTAGACTACACACGCTTAATGTATACTAGTAACACGCTGGGCGTGTAGACTACACACGCTTAATGTATACTAGTAACACGCTGGGCGTGTAGACTACACACGCTTAATGTATACTAGTAACACGCTGGGCGTGTAGACTACACACGTGTAATGTATACTAGTAACACGCTGGGCGTGTAGACTACACACGTGTAATATATACTAGTACCACGCTGGGCGTGTAGACTACACACGTGTAATGTATAATAGTAACACGCTGGGCGTGTAGACTACACACGTGTAATGTATACTAGTACCACGCTGTGCGTGTAGACTACACACGTGTAATGTATACTAGTACCACGCTGGGCGTGTAGACTACACACGTGTAATGTATACTAGTAACACGCTGGGCGTGTAGACTACACACGTGTAATGTATACTAGTAGCACGCTGGACGTGTAGACTACACATGTTTAATGTATACTAGTAACACGCTTGGCGTGTAGACTACACACGCTTAATGTATACTAGTAACACGTTGGGCGTGTAGACTACACACGCTTAAAGTATACTAGTAACACGCTGGGCGTGTAGACTACACACGTTTAATGTATACTAGTAACACGCTTGGCGTGTAGACTACACACGCTTAATGTATACTAGTAACACGCTGGGCGTGTAGACTACACACGCTTAAAGTATACTAGTAACACGCTGGGCGTATAGACTACACACGTTTAATGTATACTAGTAATACGCTGGGCGTGTAGACTACACACGCTAAATGTATACTAGTAACAAGCTGGTGGTGTAGACTACACACGTTTAATGTATACTAGTAACATGCTGGGCGTGTAGACTACACACGCTAAATGTATACTAGTAACAGGCTAGGTGTGTAGACTACACACTCTCAATGTATACTAGTAACACGCTGGGCGTGTAGACTACACACGTTTAATGTATACTAGTAATACGCTGGGCGTGTAGACTACACATGCTCAATGTATACTAGTAACACGCTGGGCATGTAGACTACACACGTTTAATGTATACTAGTAACACGCTGGGTGTGTATACTACACACGCTTAATGTATACTAGTAACACGCTGGTCTGTGTAGACTACACACCCTCAATGTATACTAGTAACACGCTGGGCGTGTAGACTATACACGCTTAATGTATACTAGTAACACGCTGGGCGTGTAGACTACACACGCTTAATGTATACTAGTAACACGCTGGGCATA
This sequence comes from Archivesica marissinica, assembly GCA_014843695.1. Taxonomy (NCBI): domain Eukaryota; kingdom Metazoa; phylum Mollusca; class Bivalvia; order Venerida; family Vesicomyidae; genus Archivesica; species Archivesica marissinica. The sequence continues at coordinate 28,077,899 of CM026391.1, read as the reverse complement.
TAGACTACATACGCTTAATGTATACTAGTAACACGCTGGGCATATAGACTACATACGCTTAATGTATACTAGTACCACGCTGGGCGTGTAGACTACACACGTGTAATGTATACTAGTAACACGCTGGGCGTGTAGAGTACACACGTGTAATGTATACTAGTAACACGCTGGGCGTGTAGACTACACACGCTAAATGTATACTAGTAACAGGCTGGGCGTGTAGACTACACACGTTTAATGTAATCTAGTAACATGCTGGGCGTGTAGACTACACACGCTAAATGTATACTATAACAGGCTGGGCGTGTAGACTACACACGTTTAATGTATACTAGTAACATGCTGGGCGTGTAGACTACACACGCTAAATGTATACTAGTAACAGGCTGGGTGTGTAGACTACACACTCTCAATGTATACTAGTAACACACTGCGCGTGTAGACTACACACGTTTAATGTATACTAGTAACACGCTGGGCGTGTAGACTACACACACTTAATGTATACTAGTAACACGCTGGGCGTGTAGACTACACACGTTTAATGTATACTAGTAATACGCTGGGCGTGTAGACTACACATGCTCAATGTATACTAGTAACACGCTGGGCGTGTAGACTACACACCCTCAATGTATACTAGTAACACGCTGGGCGTGTAGACTACACACGTGTAATGTATACTAGTAACACGCTGGGCGTGTAGACTACACACGTGTAATGTATACTAGTAACACGCTGGGCGTGTAGACTACACACGTGTAATGTATACTAGTAACACGCTGGGCGTGTAGACTACACACGTTTAATGTATACTAGTAACACGCTGGGCGTGTAGACTACACACGTTTAATGTATACTAGTAACACGCTGGGCGTGTAGACTACACACGTGTAATGTATACTAGTAACACGCTGGGCGTGTAGACTACACACGTGTAATGTATACTAGTAACACGCTGGGCGTGTAGACTACACACGTGTAATGTATACTAGTAACACGCTGGGCGTGTAGACTACACACGTGTAATGTATACTAGTAACACGCTGGGCGTGTAGACTACACACGCTTAATGTATACTAGTAACACGCTGGGCGTGTAGACTACACACGCTTAATGTATACTAGTAACACGCTGGGCGTGTAGACTACACACGTGTAATGTATACTAGTAACACGCTGGGCGTGTAGACTACACACGTTTAATGTATATTAGTAACACGCTGGACGTGTAGACTACACACGCTTAATGTATACTAGTAACACGCTGGGCGTGTAGACTACACACGTGTAATGTATACTAGTAACACGCTGGGCGTGTAGACTACACACGTGTAATGTATACTAGTAACACGCTGGGCGTGTAGACTACACACGTGTAATGTATACTAGTAACACGCTGGGCGTGTAGACTACACACGTGTAATGTATACTAGTACCACGCTGGGCGTGTAGACTACACACGTGTAATGTATACTAGTAACACGCTGGGCGTGTAGACTACACACGCTTAATGTATACTAGTAACACGCTGGGCGTGTAGACTACACACGCTTAATGTATACTAGTAGCACGCTGGGCGTGTAGACTACACACGTGTAATGTATACTAGTAACACGCTGGGCGTGTAGACTACACACGCTTAATGTATACTAGTAACACGCTGGGCGTGTAGACTACACACGTGTAATGTATACTAGTAACACGCTGGGCGTGTAGACTACACACGTTTAATGTATACTAGTAACACGCTGGGCGTGTAGACTACACTGTAATGTATACTAGTAACACGCGGCGTGTAGACTACAACGTGTAATGTATACTAGTAACACGCTGGGCGTGTAGACTACACACGTGTAATGTATACTAGTAACACGCTGGGCGTGTAGACTACACACGTGTAATGTATACTAGTAACACGCTGGGCGTGTAGACTACACACGTGTAATGTATACTAGTACCACGCTGGGCGTGTAGACTACACACGTGTAATGTATACTAGTAACACGCTGGGCGTGTAGACTACACACGCTTAATGTATACTAGTAACACGCTGGGCGTGTAGACTACACACGCTTATTGTATACTAGTAGCACGCTGGGCGTGTAGACTACACACGTGTAATGTATACTAGTACCACGCTGGGCGTGTAGACTACACACGCTTAATGTATACTAGTAACACGCTGGGCGTGTAGACTACACACGTGTAATGTATACTAGTAACACGCTGGGCGTGTAGACTACACACGTGTAATGTATACTAGTACCACGCTGGGCGTGTAGACTACACACGTGTAATGTATACTAGTAACACGCTGGGCGTGTAGACTACACACGTGTAATGTATACTAGTAACACGCTGGGCGTGTAGACTACACACGTTTAATGTATACTAGTAACACGCTGGGCGTGTAGACTACACACGCTTAATGTATACTAGTAACACGCTGGGCGTGTAGACTACACACGTGTAATGTATACTAGTAACACGCTGGGCGTGTAGACTACACACGCTTAATGTATACTAGTAACACGCTGGGCGTGTAGACTACACACGTGTAATGTATACTAGTAACACGCTGGGCGTGTAGACTACACACGCTTAATGTATACTAGTACCACGCTGGACGTGTAGACTACACTCGCTCAATGTATACTAGTAACACGCTGGGCGTGTAGACTACACACGTTTAATGTATACTAGTAACACGCTGGGCGTATAGACTACACACGTTTAATGTATACTAGTAATACGCTGGGCGTGTAGACTACACACGCTAAATGTATACTAGTAACAGGCTGGGCGTGTAGACTACACACGTTTAATGTATACTAGTAACATGCTGGGCGTGTAGACTACACACGCTAAATGTATACTAGTAACAGGCTGGGTGTGTAGACTACACACTCTCAATGTATACTAGTAACACGCTGGGCGTGTAGACTACAAACGTTTAATGTATACTAGTAATACGCTGGGCGTGTAGACTACAGATGCTCAATGTATACTGGTAACACGCTGGGCATGTAGACTACACACGTTTAATGTATACTAGTAACACGCTGGGTGTGTATACTACACACGCTTAATGTATACTAGTAACACGCTGGTCTATGTAGACTACACACCCTCAATGTATACTAGTAACACGCTGGGCATGTAGACTACACACGTTTAATGTATACTAGTAATACGCTGGGCGTGTAGACTACACATGCTCAATGTATACTAGTAACACGCTGGGCGTGTAGACTACTCACCCTCAATGTATACTAGTAACACGCTGGGCGTGTAGACTACACACGTTTAATGTATACTAGTAACACGCTGGGCGTGTAGACTACACACGTTTAATGTATACTAGTAACACGCTTGGCGTGTAGACTACACACGCTTAATGTATACTAGTAACACGCTGGGCGTGTAGACTACACACGTTTAATGTATACTAGTAACACGCTGGGCGTGTAGACTACACACGTGTAATGTATACTAGTAACACGCTGGGCGTGTAGACTACACACGTGTAATGTATACTAGTAACACGCTGGGCGTGTAGACTACACACGTGTAATGTATACTAGTAACACGCTGGGCGTGTAGACTACACACGTGTAATGTATACTAGTAACACGCTGGGCGTGTAGACTACACACGTGTAATGTATACTAGTAACACGCTGGGCGTGTAGACTACACACGTGTAATGTATACTAGTAACACGCTGGGCGTGTAGACTACACACGCTTAATGTATACTAGTAACACGCTGGGCGTGTAGACTACACACGCTCAATGTATACTAGTAACACGCTGGGCGTGTAGACTACACACGTGTAATGTATACTAGTAACACGCTGGGCGTGTAGACTACACACGTTTAATGTATACTAGTAACACGCTGGACGTGTAGACTACACACGCTTAATGTATACTAGTAACACGCTGGGCGTGTAGACTACACACGTGTAATGTATACTAGTAACACGCTGGGCGTGTAGACTACACACGTGTAATGTATACTAGTAACACGCTGGGCGTGTAGACTACACACGTGTAATGTATACTAGTAACACGCTGGGCGTGTAGACTACACACGTGTAATGTATACTAGTAACACGCTGGGCGTGTAGACTACACACGTGTAATGTATACTAGTAACACGCTGGGCGTGTAGACTACACACGTTTAATGTATACTAGTAACACGCTGGGCGTGTAGACTACACACGTTTAATGTATACTAGTAACACGCTGGGCGTGTAGACTACACACGTGTAATGTATACTAGTACCACGCTGGGCGTGTAGACTACACACGCTTAATGTATACTAGTAACACGCTGGGCGTGTAGACTACACACGCTTAATGTATACTAGTAACACGCTGGGCGTGTAGACTACACACGCTTAATGTATACTAGTAACACGCTGGGCGTGTAGACTACACACGTGTAATGTATACTAGTAACACGCTGGGCGTGTAGACTACACACGTGTAATGTATACTAGTAACACGCTGGGCGTGTAGACTACACACGTGTAATGTATACTAGTAACACGCTGGGCGTGTAGACTACACACGTGTAATGTATACTAGTACCACGCTGGGCGTGTAGACTACACACGTGTAATGTATACTAGTAACACGCTGGGCGTGTAGACTACACACGTGTAATGTATACTAGTAACACGCTGGGCGTGTAGACTACACACGTGTAATGTATACTAGTACCACGCTGGGCGTGTAGACTACACACCTGTAATGTATACTAGTACCACGCTGGGCGTGTAGACTACACACGCTTAATGTATACTAGTAACACGCTGGACGTGTAGACTACACACGCTTAATGTATACTAGTAACACGCTGGGCGTGTAGACTACACATGTGTAATGTATACTAGTAACACGCTGGGCGTGTAGACTACACACGTGTAATGTATACTAGTACCACGCTGGGCGTGTAGACTACACACGTGTAATGTATACTAGTACCACGCTGTGCGTGTAGACTACACACGTGTAATGTATACTAGTACCACGCTGGGTGTGTAGACTACACACGTGTAATGTATACTAGTAACACGCTGGGCGTGTAGACTACACACGTGTAATGTATACTAGTAGCACGCTGGACGTGTAGACTACACACGTGTAATGTATACTAGTAGCACGCTGGACGTGTAGACTACACACGTTTAATGTATACTAGTAACACGCTGGGCGTGTATTCTACACACGTATAATGTATACTAGTAACACGCTGGGCGTGTAGACTACACACGTGTAATGTATACTAGTACCACGCTGGGCGTGTAGACTACACACGTGTAATGTATACTACTACCACGCTGGGCGTGTAGACTACACACGTGTAATGTATACTAGTAACACGCTGGGCGTGTAGACTACACACGCTTAATGTATACTAGTAACACACTGGGCGTGTAGACTACACACGTTTAATGTATACTAGTAACACGCTGGGCGTGTAGACTACACACGTGTAATGTATACTAGTACCACGCTCGGCGTGTAGACTACACATGTTTAATGTATACTAGTAACACGCTGGGCGTGTATACTACACACGTGTAATGTATACTAGTAACACGTTGGGCGTGTAGACTACACACGCTTAATGTATACTAGTAACACGCTGGGCGTATAGACTACACACGTGTAATGTATACTAGTAACACGCTGGGCATGTAGACTACACACGTGTAATGTATACTAGTAACACGCTGGGCGTGTAGACTACACACGTGTAATGTATACTAGTAACACGCTGGGCGTGTAGACTACACACGTGTAATGTATACTAGTAACACGCTGGGCGTGTAGACTACACACGTGTAATGTATACTAGTAACACGCTGGGCGTGTAGACTACACACGTGTAATGTATACTAGTAACACGCTGGGCGTGTAGACTACACACGTGTAATGTATACTAGTAACACGCTGGGCGTGTAGACTACACACGCTTAATGTATACTAGTAACACGCTGGGCGTGTAGACTACACACGTGTAATGTATACTAGTAACACGCTGGGCGTGTAGACTACACACGCTTAATGTATACTAGTAACACGCTGGGCGTGTAGACTACACACGTGTAATGTATACTAGTAACACGCTGGGCGTGTAGACTACACACGCTTAATGTATACTAGTACACGCTGGGCGTGTAGACTACACACGCTTAATGTATACTAGTAACACGCTGGGCGTGTAGACTACACACGTTTAATGTATACTAGTAACACGCTGGGCGTGTAGACTACACACGTAATGTATACTAGTAACACGCTGGGCGTGTAGACTACACACGTTAATGTATACTAGTAACACGCTGGGCGTGTAGACTACACACGTGTAATGTATACTAGTACACGCTGGGCGTGTAGACTACACACGTGTAATGTATACTAGTAACGCTGGGCGTGTAGACTACACACGTGTAATGTATACTAGTAACACGCTGGGCGTGTAGACTACACACGTAATGTATACTAGTAACACGCTGGGCGTGTAGACTACACACGTGTAATGTATACTAGTAACACGCTGGGCGTGTAGACTACACACGTGTAATGTATACTAGTAACACGCTGGGCGTGTAGACTACACACGCTTAATGTATACTAGTAACACGCTGGGCGTGTAGACTACACACGCTTAATGTATACTAGTAACACGCTGGGCGTGTAGACTACACACGCTTAATGTATACTAGTAACACGCTGGGCGTGTAGACTACACACGTTTAATGTATACTAGTAACACGCTGGGCGTGTAGACTACACACGTTTAATGTATACTAGTAACACGCTGGGCGTGTAGACTACACACGCTTAATGTATACTAGTAACACGCTGGGCGTGTAGACTACACACGTTTAATGTATACTAGTAACACGCTGGGCGTGTAGACTACACACGTGTAATGTATACTAGTAACACGCTGGGCGTGTAGACTACACACGTGTAATGTATACTAGTAACACGCTGGGCGTGTAGACTACACACGTGTAATGTATACTAGTACCACGCTGGGCGTGTAGACTACACACGTGTAATGTATACTAGTAACACGCTGGGCGTGTAGACTACACACGCTTAATGTATACTAGTAACACGCTGGGCGTGTAGACTACCACGCTTAATGTATACTAGTAGCACGCTGGGCGTGTAGACTACACACGTGTAATGTATACTAGTACCACGCTGGGCGTGTAGACTACACACGCTTAATGTATACTAGTAACACGCTGGGCGTGTAGACTACACACGCTTAATGTATACTAGTAACACGCTGGGCGTGTAGACTACACACGCTTAATGTATACTAGTAACACGCTGGGCGTGTAGACTACACACGTGTAATGTATACTAGTAACACGCTGGGCGTGTAGACTACACACGTGTAATGTATACTAGTAACACGCTGGGCGTGTAGACTACACACGTGTAATGTATACTAGTAACACGCTGGGCGTGTAGACTACACACGTGTAATGTATACTAGTACCACGCTGGGCGTGTAGACTACACACGTGTAATGTATACTAGTAACACGCTGGGCGTGTAGACTACACACGTGTAATGTATACTAGTAACACGCTGGGCGTGTAGACTACACACGTGTAATGTATACTAGTAACACGCTGGGCGTGTAGACTACACACGTGTAATGTATACTAGTACCACGCTGGGCGTGTAGACTACACACGCTTAATGTATACTAGTAACACGCTGGACGTGTAGACTACACACGCTTAATGTATACTAGTAACACGCTGGGCGTGTAGACTACACATGTGTAATGTATACTAGTAACACGCTGGGCGTGTAGACTACACACGTGTAATGTATACTAGTACCACGCTGGGCGTGTAGACTACACACGTGTAATGTATACTAGTACCACGCTGTGCGTGTAGACTACACACGTGTAATGTATACTAGTACCACGCTGGGTGTGTAGACTACACACGTGTAATGTATACTAGTAACACGCTGGGCGTGTAGACTACACACGTGTAATGTATACTAGTAGCACGCTGGACGTGTAGACTACACACGTGTAATGTATACTAGTAGCACGCTGGACGTGTAGACTACACACGTTTAATGTATACTAGTAACACGCTGGGCGTGTATTCTACACACGTATAATGTATACTAGTAACACGCTGGGCGTGTAGACTACACACGTGTAATGTATACTAGTACCACGCTGGGCGTGTAGACTACACACGTGTAATGTATACTACTACCACGCTGGGCGTGTAGACTACACACGTGTAATGTATACTAGTAACACGCTGGGCGTGTAGACTACACACGCTTAATGTATACTAGTAACACACTGGGCGTGTAGACTACACACGTTTAATGTATACTAGTAACACGCTGGGCGTGTAGACTACACACGTGTAATGTATACTAGTACCACGCTCGGCGTGTAGACTACACATGTTTAATGTATACTAGTAACACGCTGGGCGTGTATACTACACACGTGTAATGTATACTAGTAACACGTTGGGCGTGTAGACTACACACGCTTAATGTATACTAGTAACACTCTGGGCGTATAGACTACACACGTGTAATGTATACTAGTAACACGCTGGGCATGTAGACTACACACGTGTAATGTATACTAGTAACACGCTGGGCGTGTAGACTACACACGTGTAATGTATACTAGTAACACGCTGGGCGTGTAGACTACACACGTGTAATGTATACTAGTAACACGCTGGGCGTGTAGACTACACACGTGTAATGTATACTAGTAACACGCTGGGCGTGTAGACTACACACGTGTAATGTATACTAGTAACACGCTGGGCGTGTAGACTACACACGCTTAATGTATACTAGTAACACGCTGGGCGTGTAGACTACACACGCTTAATGTATACTAGTAACACGCTGGGCGTGTAGACTACACACGTGTAATGTATACTAGTAACACGCTGGGCGTGTAGACTACACACGCTTAATGTATACTAGTAACACGCTGGGCGTGTAGACTACACACGTGTAATGTATACTAGTAACACGCTGGGCGTGTAGACTACACACGCTTAATGTATACTAGTAACACGCTGGCGTGTAGACTACACACGCTAATGTATACTAGTAACACGCTGGGCGTGTAGACTACACACGTTTAATGTATACTAGTAACACGCTGGGCGTGTAGACTACACACGTGTAATGTATACTAGTAACACGCTGGGCGTGTAGACTACACACGCTTAATGTATACTAGTAACACGCTGGGCCTGTAGACTACACACGCTTAATGTATACTAGTAACACGCTGGGCGTGTAGACTACACACGCTTAATGTATACTAGTAACACGCTGGGCGTGTAGACTACACACGCTTAATGTATACTAGTAACACGCTGGACGTGTAGACTACACGCGCTTAATGTATACTAGTAACACGCTGGGCGTGTAGACTACACACGTGTAATGTATACTAGTACCACGCTGGGCGTGTAGACTACACACGTGTAATGTATACTAGTACCACGCTGGGCGTGTAGACTACACACGTGTAATGTATACTAGTAACACGCTGGGCGTGTAGACTACACACGTGTAATGTATACTAGTAACACGCTGGGCGTGTAGACTACACACGTGTAATGTATACTAGTACCACGCTGGGCGTGTAGACTACACACGTGTAATGTATACTAGTACCACGCTGGGCGTGTAGACTACACACGCTTAATGTATACTAGTAACACGCTGGCGTGTAGACTACACACGCTTAATGTATACTAGTAACACGCTGGGCGTGTAGACTACACACGCTTAATGTATACTAGTAACACGCTGGGCGTGTAGACTACACACGCTTAATGTATACTAGTAACACGCTGGGCGTGTAGACTACACACGCTTAATGTATACTAGTAACACGCTGGGCGTGTAGACTACACACGCTTAATGTATACTAGTAACACGCTGGGCGTGTAGACTACACACGCTTAATGTATACTAGTAACACGCTGGGCGTGTAGACTACACACGCTTAATGTATACTAGTAACACGCTGGGCGTGTAGACTACACACGTGTAATGTATACTAGTAACACGCTGGGCGTGTAGACTACACACGTGTAATGTATACTAGTACCACGCTGGGCGTGTAGACTACACACGTGTAATGTATACTAGTAACACGCTGGGCGTGTAGACTACACACGTGTAATGTATACTAGTACCACGCTGGGCGTGTAGACTACACACGTGTAATGTATACTAGTACCACGCTGGGCGTGTAGACTACACACGTGTAATGTATACTAGTAACACGCTGTGCGTGTAGACTACACAGGTGTAATGTATACTAGTAGCACGCTGGACGTGTAGACTGCACACGTTTAATGTATACTAGTAACACGCTTGGCGTGTAGACTACACACGCTTAATGCATACTAGTAACACGCTGGGCGTGTAGACTACACACGTTTAATGTATACTAGTAACACGCTGGGCGTGTAGACTACACACGCTAAATGTATACTAGTAACAGGCTGGGCGTGTAGACTACACACGTTTAATGTATACTAGTAACACGCTGGGCGTGTAGACTACACACGTGTAATGTATACTAGTAACACGCTGGGCGTGTAGACTACACACGTTTAATGTATACTAGTAACACGCTGGGCGTGTAGACTACACACGTTTAATGTATACTAGTAACACGCTGGGCGTGTAGACTACACACGTTTAATGTATACTAGTAACACGCTGGGCGTGTAGACTACACACGCTTAATGTATACTAGTAACACGCTGGGCGTGTAGACTACACACGTTTAATGTATACTAGTAACACGCTGGGCGTGTAGACTACACACGTGTAATGTATACTAGTAACACGCTGGGCGTGTAGACTACACACGTGTAATGTATACTAGTAACACGCTGGGCGTGTAGACTACACACGTGTAATGTATACTAGTAACACGCTGGGCGTGTAGACTACACACGTGTAATGTATACTAGTAACACGCTGGGCGTGTAGACTACACACGCTTAATGTATACTAGTAACACGCTGGGCGTGTAGACTACACACGCTTAATGTATACTAGTAACACGCTGGGCGTGTAGACTACACACGTGTAATGTATACTAGTAACACGCTGGGCGTGTAGACTACACACGCTTAATGTATACTAGTAACACGCTGGGCGTGTAGACTACACACGTTTAATGTATACTAGTAACACGCTGGGCGTGTAGACTACACACGCTTAATGTATACTAGTAACACGCTGGGCGTGTAGACTACACACGCTTAATGTATACTAGTAACACGCTGGGCGTGTAGACTACACACGTGTAATGTATACTAGTAACACGCTGGGCGTGTAGACTACACACGTGTAATGTATACTAGTAACACGCTGGGCGTGTAGACTACACACGTGTAATGTATACTAGTACCACGCTGGGCGTGTAGACTACACACGTGTAATGTATACTAGTACCACGCTGGGCGTGTAGACTACACACGTGTAATGTATACTAGTAACACGCTGGGCGTGTAGACTACACATGTGTAATGTATACTAGTAGCACGCTGGGCGTGTAGACTACACACGTGTAATGTATACTAGTAACACGCTGGGCGTGTAGACTACACACGCTTAATGTATACTAGTAACACGCTGGGCGTGTAGACTACACGCTTAATGTATACTAGTAACACGCTGGGCGTGTAGACTACACACGTGTAATGTATACTAGTAACACGCTGGGCGTGTAGACTACACGTGTAATGTATACTAGTAACACGCTGGGCGTGTAGACTACACACGCTTAATGTATACTAGTAACACGCTGGGCGTGTAGACTACACACGTGTAATGTATACTAGTAACACGCTGGCGTGTAGACTACACACGCTTAATGTATACTAGTAACACGCTGGGCGTGTAGACTACACACGTTTAATGTATACTAGTAACACGCTGGGCGTGTAGACTACACACGCTTAATGTATACTAGTAACACGCTGGGCGTGTAGACTACACACGTGTAATGTATACTAGTAACACGCTGGGCGTGTAGACTACACACGTGTAATGTATACTAGTAACACGCTGGGCGTGTAGACTACACTCGCTCAATGTATACTAGTAACACGCTAGGCGTATATGTATGTATGTATGTATGTTCCATTAATGTCAAACCCCTTGCGTGGGCCTAGACATGTTTTCCTGGGCGGGCCGACCTAAGTGGTTCACCAGTACTAAGCAACTTGTGTGAGGTGCCTTGCTCAATGACACTACACACGTGGCCTGACCGAGTATCGAACCCGGATCCGTTCGATTCCAAGTCCGACGCTCTACCACTGGACCACGGACGCCATTACACTATAGACTACACACGTTTAATGTATACTAGTAACAATGGGGAATAATGTAAATTATTATACCTCATCGAAATTTCTAAGAATACAATTGGTCAATTCGCTAACACGTGGTATATATGATACCATTGGACAATGCACAGAACTGATCTGTGTGTGTTTTACGTTTATTTATCGTCGCTACAGGTTGCCCATATGAGCTGTTAATTTTATTAGGGTCAGACGGGGGAATCGAACCTGCGATCCCTGGATTACCAGTCCAGCGTGTTACCACTGGACTACAGATCCGTCTGTTCAGAACTGATCTGGCAATACGTATAACTCCATCTGGGACAAACCGGAAGTTGCGCATACTGTTCGTTGGTGCACAATTAATATGTACAACACGCCAACATAAATATTGACGTACGCTTTCTATATTTTGGGCCATTTAAAGGTATTGAAATTCTTAACACACGATAAGATTTACATCGAAATACTATATGGAAATCTACGTATAGGATATATCACGAATTGGCCCGTCTTAACAAAATATACACCGAGCAAAGACGGGCCAATGAGTTTATCTATCTGACAACGTACATAAGTAGGTCGCGTCTATACGATTTAGAAGCGTGATATGTGGCTTTTTCATTGGACCATGTGACTTAGTCGATGTCTAATGAACAGTTAAGGTATCCAAAATCTGGAGTTGCCGGTGTTACAGTAAAACTCACCAATTAGAGAAATTACTCAATTGAGACAGTTAGTTGATACAAATTTATTTTAGCTCGATTGCGAAACAAGTTATTTCAACTTATATAAATCACTCTCGAGACCTCATTCCTGATGGAATCCATCGCCACGAGGGAGAGAGAAGAGGCAATGTGGAATTTAAATGCCTTGCCTAAGGGCACAATCGTAACGGCTCCAGTGGGGCTCGAACTGAGACAGTTGACCGCGCGACCTATGTCTTCATGCAGTTGTCATAGGTAGATTTATAATAAACCAAGTGCAATATCCCCCTCAACCAATGACCATATTTATAAACTATTTGATATTTTTGACTTTGTTAAGTTTCCGTATTATAAACAAGAAACGATGTTTTAATAATGTATAGTACTTTCAAAGTAAAGTAATAACGGTTGTAAACAAACATTCGATACACTATTGCATTATAGGTAAGTCAGGTTGTTAGCAGTATTAAACAATAAAGCACAGTACCTGTAAGCTATCATATATTACCTTACCTATACAGTAGTGTAATATTCCAACGGTATTATTACTTTACTTTGAAAGCACAGTACCTGTAAGTTATCGTATATTGCCTTGCCTATACAGTAGTGTAATATTCCAACGGTATTATTACTTTACTTTGAAAGCACAGTACCTGTAAGTTATCGTATATTGCCTTGCCTATACAGTAGTGTAATATTCCAACGGTATTATTACTTTACTTTGAAAGCACAGTACCTGTAAGCTATCGTATATTGCCTTACCTATACAGTAGTGTAATATTTCAACGGTATTATTACTTTACTTTGAAAGCACAGTATATATTTCAATAATCAATCTATCAAAATATAGGTAAGTCAGGTTGTTAGCAGTATTAAACATTTGGTACTTTAAACCGATGTCTCGTGTCGGTGCTTTACACCGTGCACGTAAACGAACCAGAGGAGACTCTGGAATGGGTCTCTGTCTGTATCATTGCACTATCCTCCAAAACATCTAATGACTAATCTCTTCAGGTGGCGTCGCTCATATGGACAATCGGTAGCGACGATAAATAAACGTAAAACACACACCGTATTTGAAAAAAAAACAAGACAAGCTGCAAGTCAACGAATCTTCAAACAAATCTGCTTTTTGCAACAACATCACTGTAAATGCAACCTACACCGACGTTAAGCTGCTTCTTATGTCTTGATTTCAATCTCTTTGAACTTAAATGACTGTATTTGGTCCCAAAGTCCAATGATGAGGGTGGCGTCAGTGTCGCGGTAGGACATTGTGTGGGGTCCGAACAACTCCTCCGTGTTTCTCAGGAGAATGCTGTGTTTCACTCCCGTGTCAGTAATCACTTGTATCATATCTTTATCTCCAAGGTTTGCAAACACATAATTTTCATTGTCTACTATTATCTTGAAGGACCACGGATTCTGGTATAACGCAACGTTCGCACTTTGAGAGTAGCCGAAATCACAAGCGCTGTAATCGTAAATAATCTGTCCATATTTCCTGGTAAGACAAGTGACTGTGCGTTTGATGTCGCCATCAGCGATGTATATCTTGTCTCCATCACTACTGACAGCTAAGTACGACGGCAAATCAAGCATGAATGTGGAGTCTTCCGATTCCGCCCCAATAATCTTCTTGGTATGGCCACGCTTGTCCATAACATGTATTTTACCATTTCCGGGATTGTCATGGAAGGAGACGATGATGTCATCCTTGGACACAGCAACGCCCCAGCACATTCTATCCGTTTCGATGGTACGACCCTTTGTGATACCCTCAAATATATCGGCATGCAAGAACTGTAACTTCTTCATGAAAGGCAGAGATGCAACGACCCATTTATCATTAACGACGGCAATGTCCCAAGGAGCTCCGCTGAGTTTGAAGTCGTACTTGCATTTGAAATGGCGCTCGAGTAGTTTAACTTTGTAGTTATGCTTGTCGCATATAACAAGAGTTCCGTTGTCAAGGAATGCTGATCCAGTAATTTCACAGTCGTGTTTATCGTCGTCGTCGGCCATCCGTACAGAATGGACGAGAGTTTCCACCACCCTCATGTTCTCTTTCTTAAGATCGCCCAGGTTGATGTGAAATGCTTTCGGAATAATATGTACCCTCGTGTTACCTAGTGATACAATGTTGGTAAGACTTTCTATTATTTCATTGTCACGTTGAATATCCATTTCCGGATTATATGCCTCTCTTTTCACGTCTTTAAGGACCTGTTCGTAATCAGTAAGTTTTCGTTTCGCTTTCGTATAAGTAGCAAACACTGCGACATTATCTTCAGTCTTTTTCGCGTCAGTAACATTCTCAACCACCGGTTTAAGACATTTCATGGCCTCCTCACACATTTCTATGTGATCTTTCATTATGTTCAACTCTTTTGTGTAAAGTGTGTTCACTTCGCTGACCAATTCACTTTCAAGCCTATCTAATAAAGTGTTAAAATCGCTTCTGATATCTCTAATTGTATTTCTACATTTGTCTTTCTGTTCTTCCAAATCTGAGATATCCTGTTTTCTCAAATGCACGACATTCTTTAAATCATCAACAACAGATTTTATTTCTTTCTTTACTTTATCAAATTCACCTTTTTCAATGTCGGTACTACCGAAGAATTCTATAGAAACTACGCTGTTGCAGATCTTATGTCTACGTTCTTTACAATCATGACATATGACATCTCCATGGTCCTTGCAAAAAAATTGGACAGGATTATTTTTGTGGTATTCGCAAGTTATCATCGATTTCTTCACACGTCTCGGCATTAAGACGCCATGAACAATTTTGTGACTTCTAGTTGCTTGAAACTTTCTATGGAACTTTTCACATTTTTCGCACAGATATTCCCTGCATACTCGACAAAATCCATGTGCTTTACTGTCTTTGTTCTCAAACTTGCAAGGGTCACATGTTCTCTTAATGAAGTCAATGTCTTCGTCTTTCGGTGTCTTGCTCCCTTTGATCACATGCTTGTGAACTGGTTCCGGTCCTTGGTCTGTCTTGTCAAGTTTTGAAGGCGAAGGCGTTGTGGACATTGTAATAGCAGTTTCATAAGGAATTAACAAACCTGATTTTAAATAACTGAATTCTTGTCCGTACTTGAAAGCAACTCATTATAACAACTAAAGTCAAAATTGAAAGACATTTTTAAATTCCAATGCCACAATCTATAAGCATTCACTCTGGCTTAAACTGACAATGGTATGTCGTAGTCGCGCATATCTACGACATGTAGGATTCACACACATATCAAATGAATTGATTTTGCTTTTGAAAACAATGACTACTACCTCATAGTAATATACTGCTACCAAAAAGAAACGGTGAACTTGCCTTAGAGGTAAAATGTATATCCTTTTAGAAAAAAAGATATGCACACGTGGACGTCTACGTGCTTAAATATTGGGTAAATTAGTGCAATGTGTTAGGATTGTTTCCTTCACTCATAATAGTAAAATCCAAAAACTTCTAAAATTTGCAACGAAAACGTAACGCTCAAAATAAAAGTGCACATTTTTTTATGGTGTCAGTATATTTTCAAACCGCTATTGTGTAAGCTCGCTCTTGCAGTACTTTTAAGATTAAATTTTGATAAAGGTTGAAAGTTTGTTAAATATTTTCTTTTGTCTTTAGCGTATCATAACGGTTGGCAATATTGGACAACGGCAGCTTAAAGTTTCATAAACTTTAAAAAAAAAAAATATCTAAAATGAGCAAATTATATTTGATTTAATTAGATCTTTGACAGTATTTTGTAAACTTTATTTATTTGAAAACGATTGCGAAACAAGTTTTAACAACTTATATTAATTACTCTCGTTGGCGCGGATGAAAGCGTAAATGTGGTCATTCGTGTGGGAGGAAACCGGAGTATCCGGAGAAAAGCCACCTGCCCGATCTGGCGACCACCGTACCATCTCACATACCTCCCGGTCCGAGGATCGAACCCGGATTGCATGTGTGAGAAGCGAGCGCGCTAACCACTGCGCTAATCGGACAGCCTTCTAGACGTCTGCGTTTGACAGTATTGGTATAATGGTATGGGGTAGATGCAACCCCCACTTACTGGTATTTTCCACTTTAAAAATACATGATTTCACATTACCCTTAACGGTCAACTTCAAGGTCACGTATTATGGCTTATGTTAAAGGTCATATGAGGCTTCTTTTGATTTAACCATATTTTATTGCATATGCATATTAAACAGTACAGTTGACATACATGCATGATACAGAATAGAAATTAACAATGTATAAGATGCATACATACATTTGTGTAACATTGCAACAGGGTCGGGACAAGTTATAACCAACATTAGAAAACGGCCCTTACCCAATAATCAAACTTTATTTACAAAAGGTGCGATATCATCTCAGTACTGTCAATTTTACTCTATGTTGATATGTATAAACGGGAAAAAACATAATTAATATAAACAGAAATTTTGGAATTTAGATAGACATACATATGATGGAAAAAATAATGTATGGACGCAAAATAGAAATTGAATCAAACAAAAAACAATCTGAGAAGGAAAACTATTTTCATAAATCCATCAACACTTCAAAGAAAAGAAGATATTAATAATTAATAAAAAGGAATAACAAAAATTCCCACGCTGTCTTAACCCAGTCCTAGCCCCCTCTAGCCCCCCGCCCGAGATCCGATATAGTAGTGTATATATAATTATATGGTGTGTCAGGCAGATTCTCATTCATATGAGGCGTCCTTATATATGTTCTATTGAAACTATATTGTGTTACATGTATGCATATACTAGACTAAGCAGAATATGAAAACATGTTCATATTAAAAGTGATGGAGGCATTTAATGTATACGGTTCGATCCCCCGTCTGACCCTAAAAAAATTAACAGTCTTTCATATGGGACTTTAAACCGAGGTCTCGTGTTGGTGCTTTAAACCGTGCACGTAAAAGAACCAGAGGAGACCCTGGAATGGGTCTCTGTCTGTATCATGCATTATCCTCCAAAATCTAAAATGACTAATCTCTTCAGGAGGCGTCGCTCATATGGGCAACCGGTAGCGACGATAAATAAACGTAAAAAACACAAATATTGATTACGGCTGGCAAATAACATTTTTAGATGTGTTTATATGTTCTAAATCGATCTAGCGGGATTGCCTGGTTGTATTTTCAACGGTTAACCCATAAACGTGACAAATCCAAAATGGCCGCCACCGAAACTTGACAAATTCATTTTTGGTCATAACTTTGGTACCAACTGTGGGAAGAACATAAATGAAACATTATTTTGTATGTTTCCGGGTACAAGGAATCCATTGAGATAATTATTTAACCCTAAATATGCCAAGAAATCAATATTGCTGCCATGAGGCAAATTTGAAACTATATGTCTATCTTGCTTTGTTTTCGAGTGGGAGTGGACACTTCGCTGACTGCCCTTTCTACATGCCTTGACCGTGGGAGTGGACACTTCGCTGACTGCCCTTTCTACATGCCTTGACCGTGGGAGTGGACACTTCGCTGACTGCCCTTTCTACATGCCTTGACCGTGGGAGTGGACACTTCGCTGACTGCCCTTTCTACATGCCTTGACCGTGGGAGTGGACACTTCGCTGACTGCCCTTTCTACATGCCTTGACCGTGGGAGTGGACACTTCGCTGACTGCCCTTTCTACATGCCTTGACCGTGGGAGTGGACACTTCGCTGACTGCCCTTTCTACATGCCTTGACCGTGGGAGTGGACACTTCGCTGACTGCCCTTTCTACATGCCTTGACCGTGGGAGTGGACACTTCACTGACTGCCCTTTCTACGTACCTTGACCGTGTTCTCTCAAACTCTAACCATGCCCTCCGCCACTCTTTGGGTTATACTATGCATGTGGAAGTCGTAATAGCGCAGTTGATGCGCCTTCGCTTCAGGTGCGAAAGGTCCGGAGTTCGAGCCCCTCTGGAGCCGTTAAGAGTGTGCCCTTAGGCTAGGTATTTAAATTCCACGTTGTCTCTTCTCTCTCACTCGTGGCGATGAATTCCATCAGAAATGAGGTCTCGAGAGTGATTAATATAAGTTGTAAGAACATGTTTCGCAATCGAGCTAAAATAAATTTGTATTAACTATACATAGATATAGACACAGACGCGGTCAGTAGCAATAGGTAAGAGAAGAATCGTATGCACCTTTTGCTGTGGAGCTCTGTCTATTTCATAGCGGCCTCCGTGGCCGAGTGGTTAAGGTCGTTGAGTTTCAAATCACTTGAATATATTATAAGCTGCATAGGGGTATTTCTGACCAATTCCTTATTTCAATTGTTGTAAATAACCATGTATATGATAGAAAAGAAATAGGCTTAAACCAACTCACTTGCCCTCTCGCCGCTGCTGGTTCGAATCCCGTTGGGGCTGTCGAATTATTTCGTGTGAGGAAGATACTCAGCTGGCTTGCGGAAGGTTGGTGCCCGACCGTGCCTGCAATACTTCTCGGATGCGCACCCTCCCCACCCCACCCCACCCCCCCCACCCCCGTCCTCCACCATTAATATCTGGGAAATCGCCATAATGTGACGTATGACTTTTACCTTTTGCGATTGTAAATTGCTTTTTTCCGTGAATAATAAATAATAAATTGATTATATTACTTGGCAACATTAAACTGAGACTCATTAATCTCCGCCAAAGCCTTCGTAAGTTTCCGTGAAGTACGACCAGGACATACGTTAGGTTGTTACCGTTAATATTTGAATCAAGTCAGTAAGTAAGTATACCATAATCTAAAACTCATATTTTACTTCGGAAATCCGATTATTAACGAAGTAAGTTCACGGAATATGCAAATGTCTCAGTTTAATATTGCCAAACAATAACCAAGTTGAATTAGGATGTTTTGTAATCAAATATTATGGTATCTAGGTGAGATTTCGACAGTTCAAATGCACGTGCATGAGCGAGGTGCATAACAGTCGAATATATTTAGATAGGAACGACACATCCACATGGACACTTAAACAAAACAATAAATAAAAAAGGATCGGTTAATGAATTTAATCGCATGACACACCGAAATGCTTCATACCAATACAATGTCCTGTTAGTGCAGTGGTTAGCACGCTCGCTTATCACCAATACAAACCGGGTTCGATCCACGGACTGTGAAGTATGTGAGATGCTACGGTGATCACTGTGCTAGATCGGACACGTGAGTTTTCTCTGGTTTCCTCCAACACGAATGACCACAACTACGCTATCTTCCGCGCCAATATGAGTTATTAATATAAGTTCTTACAACTTGTTTCGCAATCGCTTTAAAATAAATACCGTTTATACAAACACATCCGGGTTCGTTCTACGGACATGGACGAATGTGAGGTGATACGGTGATCGCCAGATCGGGTGGAGTGTTGTCTACACATCCAGGTTCGTTCTACGGACATGGACGAATGTGAGCTGATACGGTTGTCGCCAGATCGAGTGCAGTGTTGTCTACAAATCCGGGTTCACTCTACGGACATGGACGAATGTGAGATGATACGGTGGTCGTCAGATTGGGTGGAGTGTTGTCTACAAATCCAGGTTCGTTCTACGGACATGGACGAATGTGAGATGATACGATGGTCGTCAGATCGGGTGGAGTGTTGTCTACAAATCCAGGTTCGTTCTACGGACATGGACGAATGTGAGATGATACGGTGGTCGTCAGATCGGGTGGAGTGTTGTCTACAAATCCGGGTTCACTCTACGGACATGGACGAATGTGAGATGAGTGTTGCCTCCGGGTAATTTCGGTTCCTTCCATATTAATGACCATGCCTATGCGTTCATCCCCGCCAACGAGCCCGCGAAAACTGCATTAATATTATAAATACCGTGGCCTAAACAGGAATATGGTAGAGTGCTAGGTGACTTCGCAGTAGCGATGCTTGTTCAAGTGTGTGCTATACCTTTATTTATCGTCGCTACCGGTTGCCCATATGAGCGACGCCTCCTGAAGAGATTTGTCATTTTAGATTTTGGATGCTAGTGCAATGATACAGACAGAGACCCATTCCAGAGTCTCCTCTGGTTCTTTTACGTGCACGAGGGATCGAACCTGCGATCCCTGGATTACCAGTCCAGCGTGTTACCACTGGACTACAGATCCGTCTGTGCCGTTTGTTCGAAACCTGGCCTAGCGGTTATAAACCATTTTCCGACCTCAAACTCAGTCTCAAGCTTCTTAGTTCAACTGAGTGTTGCTATGTCAATGTAAACTGTCATCGACTTTTGTACAACTAGACATTTGCTAGCATGGCCGCACACACACATATGTCTTTATTTAGCCCAATATATAATGATTTCAATTCACTGCAGCAACAGAAGATATAAATTAAGTAGATTCTGACAACAAGTTAGCCACCAATCTGTCCCCGTACGCCTGAAATAAAGTTTCATTACACATTCCTGGACCAGATTGAAATGAATCCATATTTGATCCACTTACGATCTAATAGCAATGAAACTACATTAATATTGTCTTGCAGAAATCGCAATAAGTGAAAGAAAGCAAAATAAACGAATTAAATACACATGAATCGTGGACAATTTTTTTCGCAATGTAAGCAATAATTTCACTACGTATGCAATAGATGAAATAAATGAACCAGGAATTATACATGTTTATTTTAGCTCGATTGCGAAACAAGTTCTTTCAACTTATATTAATCACTCTCGAGACCTCATTCCTGATGGAATCAATCGCCATTAGGGAGAGAGAAGAGGCAACGTGGTATTTAAATGCCTTGCCTAAGGGCACAATCGTAACGGCTCCAGCGGGGCGCGAACTCTGGACCTTTCGCGCCTGAAGCTAACGCGCATACACTGCGCTATCACAACCAGGAATTGAACTACTGCAGTAGACGCCTTACTCAACATGCCCCTGTTGAAATTTAATAATGTCACAAATTACCGGGGCCTGATATTAACAAACACATACATACTAAAATAATTATGGGCATATTTATGCAATGCCACCAATAGTGAAATACTGCAATCATATACAACGGCAGTAATACTGTTAAGAAATTATTATTATTATGTTTCGCAATCGAGCTAAAATAAATTTGTATAAACTATTGTGTTGTTGTTGTTGTTTGTGATGCTGATGTTGATGATAATGCTGCTGCTGATGATGACTAAGACGACGACGATGATGATGATCTATCCCACCTCAATAGATATTACTGGGACTACATGAGATATAAGTTAATATACTATTATATCTCCATACAAATGACAGCCATTTTTAACTATCATGCAGTGGATAAGTAGTCGCCATATCTATCCCACCTTCATATATATTACTGGGACTACATGAGATGCTGGCATTTATTATGAACATTGGTTTGGCTACTATATGGTCAATGTACCGCATGTCATATTGGTCATATTCTATGAGGGAAAGGGTTATTATGCACATTGGTTTGGCTACTATATGGTCAATGTACCGCATGTCATATTGGTCATATTCTATGAGGGAAAGGGTTATTATGCACATTGGTTTGGCTACTACATTGTCAATGTATGTCGTATTGGTAATGGCGTCACGAGGTGCTTCTATCAGGGAAATGGTTAATGAACATTGATTTGGCTACTACATTGTCAATGTATGTCGTATTGGTAATGACGTCAAGAAGTGCTTCTATGAGGGAAAGGGTTATTATGCACATTGGTTTGGCTACTACATTGTCAATGTATGTCGTATTGGCAATGGCGTCACGAGGTGCTTCTATGAGGGAAAGGGTTATTATGCACATTGGTTTGGCTACTACATTGTCAATGTATGTCGTATTGGCAATGGCGTCACGAGGTGCTTCTATGAGGGAAAGGGTTATTATGCACATTGGTTTGGCTACTACATTGTCAATGTATGTCGTATTGGTAATGGCGTCACGAGGTGCTTCTATCAGGGAAAGGGTTAATGAACATTGATTTGGCTACTACATTGTCAATGTATGTCATATTGGTAATGGCGTCAATAGGTGCTTCTATGAGGGAAATGGTTAAAACACTGTCGTGACGTCACACCTTTGTACTTGCAGTCCATTATTATTAATATTGGACCGCTGTCAAACGGCCAAAGTATTATATTAAATCCTAAACGTGCATGTACGAAATTAATATATATATATAATCTATAATATATGCTCTGATGGAGTAGAGTATGAAAAGATATACTTAAGGACAAAAGTTTTGCACGGGTATCTTTTATATCAGCAATTGAAGTCAATAACCAGCAGTTACACATTAAATATTATGTATTCTAACACGACCCAGCTAATAACATACATACTTATAGAGTAAAATCTACCTCGGGTTATTCTGCGATATACCTACCTTGAACTATGCTGCGCGCGCACCGTGTTTTGTCTATTCCATTTATACAATGCGTGTAAAGTTTTATGAATGAAAGTCATGTGATGTTTGTAAATACTACCGTGGGAATTCGCGGAAGTGAGCTATTTTTAGAATCAGATATTCTCATGTCCGTCTTGTTTTATTTGACAAGATAAATAAAATTATTGATCAGGTTACAACTTTTGTTCATTTATGCACTAGATTGATATTTTCCATAACAAATAACGTCATCACCCCTTACGCGGGAGGAAATTTCGAAAGCCAAATGCAGCAGAGTATCACGGCGTTTGAAGAAAATACTCCTTTGATTCTCGTCTAAAATTATTAGAAGTAAGTCGTGTTAGAATCGAAATAATAAGTATCAACCGTGGTATATCGCAGAATAACCCGAGTTTGAAGTTCTTATGCGTAGAAATATATCACGAAGGCCGAAGGCATAAGAACTTCAAACTCGGGTTATTCTGCGATATGCCACGGTTGATACTTATTATTTCTTAAATCTAAATGATTTTGTCCAACTGTTCAGAGAATGTGTATATATGATACATTGACAATTTAGATTATTTAATATTTAATGTGTTATTGCTTATTATTTACTTTAATTGCTGATGTATAAAATATATCTGTGCAACACTTTTATCCTTGAGTATATACATTGTATTAGAACGGGGTCTTACAAAACAGACGTGAAACTGTCACTACAGTGTATTAGAACGGGTTTTACGAACGGGGTCTTACAAAACAGACGTGAAGCTGTCACTACATTGTATTAGAACGGATCTTACGAACGGGGTCTTACAAAACAGACGTGAAACTATCACTACATTGTATTAGAACGGATCTTACGAACGGGGTCTTACAAAACAGACGTGAAACTGTCACTACAGTGTATTAGAACGGATCTTACGAACGGGGTCTTACAAAACAGACGTGAAACTGTCACTACAGTGTATTAGAACGGATCTTACGAACGGGGTCTTACAAAACAGACGTGAAACTATCACTACATTGTATTAGAACGGGTTTTACGAACGGGGTCTTACAAAACAGACGTGAAACTGTCACTACAGTGTATTAAAACGGGGTCTTACAAAAGACTTGAAACTGTCTAGCTATACATCAAAGACTCAAGTCCATACATGTATAGCTACATTGAGACACGCTGTTTGCCTTGCCTTTCCGCAGATTTGTATACCCCCCACACACACACACGCGCGTGCATCTAAAGCCCTATCTCGCGCTGTGCAAGCGTGCTGGTTGTGTACCAAAGCCAGAGCTAAAAGTAGGCGCCCGAAATCTAGATATACAACAACAGCAACAGATTCCCAGGCGTTGCCCACAAGTGGTAGAAATTATGCAAAGACAGACCTGTGTATAAATGGCTGCCGGACCTGAAACTATTGTTGTGACCAGAGGCGTTCGTCAACGTTGGATAAGGTTGTAAAACAACAAATACATTGCCTATTAAATACATAGTAAAAGTAAAAGCATACAGTCTGTTCATTTATATTTCCAAACTTTCATTTCTTCTGATACCACATCCACTATGGTATTCAAATCAACCTGGAACACAGCAAGAACATTCAAATTATAATGGTTCACATAGCCAGTGCTCACCTGTGAATAACGTCACTGTGTTTACACACTGTATTCCTACGCCAAACAATACAGAATAATACAGTATACCAACCTTCAGTTTGCAATGGCCTGAATTCTTATACCACGTCTTTTCTACACATCAACTAGCCTGAAGTCGTCTCAAGTCACTTAAGCCTCAGTCACAACTGCCGTACGTTTTTTGGGGGACGCACGTTCTCTGCGGTTTTTTCGGGTTTTCATGGCCGTGGCAGGTTCGCAGAGGCCGTGGAAGTCTCGTGGCATTTGCAAGGGCCCCGTACGGGGGAGCAAGAATGTCTTGCCACCCACGTGCGGCACGCACGGGGTCAGTGAAAAATCTTTCAAGCGTGCGCCGTGCGTTGTAAGTGCGACTTGTACGTGCTCCTTGCAAATGACGCAAGGCAAACGTGAGTCAAACGCACGTTTGTCGCACGTTTTCATGAAACGTACGGGCCCCTTTCAACACACGCACGACGGACGCAAGATGAACGTACTTATTGCGTACTTTCTCCATGCGGCGATAGTACGGCCCGCGGTCCATTTCCACCTCTCTACATAAAGTGTCCCTCGTCGACCAAGTCATCCAGATCGTCCAGATCATACACAGCGTACACATACAGTTCACATCACACACCATGGCACTGCCACGTAGAATGAGACGTTGTCTTCTACACCTCCTTGCGCTGGAGGAGGAAGAACAACAGCGGGGTGATCGGGATGCCATATTGGCTATCCTAGGTCACAACCGGGTAGCGGAAGAGAGAGGGAGAAGAAGGAGGCGCTGGTGGGACAGGCCCTGGTTGCAAAGGCGGCAACTCTTCGGCCAGTACGAGACCCTGTTCCAGGAGCTGGATCGCGAGTCGCAGGGAGACTACATGGTCTCAGCCACTGCCCCCCGGGCCGACACACTGCTGCCAATCTCTGCCTCTTCTATGTCTGCTCCCACCGCTTCCTCCTCCTCTCCAGCAGGCAGCTGTAAAACAGAGAAAACATTACATTTTCAATGCAATGTAATGGTCACAAACAAGAAGTAGACTGAACATTTATTTTTATGGAAATGTTCATATGAAGTGCTAATTACAACAAGAGGGAAATGGTATAAACTGTATTATTACGTACCGTTGCAATGTCCTCGCTGTAGGAGCGTGCCACGATGTGGTCTTTGAGGAAGCTGAAGTTTGCGAGCTGCCACTTCTTTCTGGTTGTAACACGCTCAGCTGCCTGGCCAGATTTCTTCTTATAGAGTTTTCCAACGGCGGTTCGTTGGTTTTTGAACCACCCCATTATCTTTTTAGCTGAAAGCAGACAAAAAGTACAATATTATGTCAGTATGACATAAAGTGACATTGTAAGTCACGATTTCACAACACATTTCCTCACAGATGTAAATAGCATGTTTTTAAATGTAAAACACCATATGAAAGTGTAGGTGGTCCACCATATTTTAGCGCATGATAAACGGGCCACTCACTACTAGTACATATAAAACTGGAGTCCCTGAATTTAGGAAATTAATAAAGTATGTGTGCTCACGGTCTGTGTTTGCCTCATTCGCCAGGTCTCGGAGGAGTCTGCTCTTGTGAACACTGTTTGCGAATAACTCCGATTCCTTATTATAAAAGCATTTGCTTCAAAACATTCTACAAATCTCTGCTCCAGATCAGCCGCGAAGTTGTAGCTGGAGGTGGTGGGCCGCTTTCCGTTAAGGCTGGCAACGGTGCTCGGGCTACCAGCGTCGCTATCTCCTGCTTCCTCCTCTGCTGGAGGGGACACTGCCTCTTCCCTCTCGCGAGATGATGTTGCCTGAGTGTACTGCACGTTAGTGTCAGAATATTCAGGTGAAGCTGCACGCCGTGTCTCCTTTCTGTGGGTCTTCTTCCCACGTCCTGCCCCCTTGGAACTGGCTTTCATCCTTGGGCCAAGCATTGGGAATTAAATCCAGGAAATAGTGAAAATTCTCCAAAGTGCTGCAGTGATGCCTTCGTCGAAACTGTGAGCGACTGATTGAAAGTGAGTTTTCCGGGGCCTTCATATACCTGCCGCGGTTTGTACGCACGTGGAACGCATGGGCTTTGCAAGTTGCGCGTGAAGTGCGTGCAGCGTGGGTGCCACGTTTTCCCCTGCGATTGGTCATCCGTGCGTACCGCACGTGTCACGCAAGAGGCATGCACGGGGTGAGTGAGTCACACGTGCGTGCTTCGTGCGTCCTGCCTACGTAGTTCGCGTGCTTTTTTCCCAACCAGGAAGGTTTGAGCCGTGCCACCAACCCACGCCTGTCGTGCTCTCCCCTTGCGGAGGTAGTACGTGTTTCATGCGTGCTGTTCACGGGCTGTCGATCGCGGACTAGACGCAGAACAGTTTTGGTCAGACCAAAACTTGTCTGCGGACTTTGCGAGCTGCCTGCGACCTTGAAAAAAAGTACGGAACACGTACGTGCTCCTTGCAATTTTTTAATATTTTCCGATTTTTTCCACCGTACGCTGCCCGTACCAGCCCGTACGGGCAGTTGTGACTAAGGCTTTAATTTCTCAAATAACATAAAAACTATACCATGCTGTCATGAAAATGCATTTTTACAAAAAGGAAAAATTAACTCTATTAGTTATTGGGACTACATTCGATAGAGCGGCTGCACTTCTGCCTATTTAAGTATAATACTACCTTAAGGTCGAGTTCAACAGACGGATCTGTAGTCCAGTGGTAACACGCTGGACTGATAATCCAGGGATCGCAGGTTCGATCCCCCGTCTGACCCTTTCTTTCAGATGGGACGTTAAACCGAGGTCTCATGTCGGTGCTTTACACCGTGCACGTAAAAGAACCAGAGGAGATTCTAGAATTGGTCTCTGTCTGTATCATGCACTATCTAAAATAACTAATCTCTTCAGTAGGCGTCGCTCATATGGGCAACCGGTAGCGACGATAAATAAACGTAAAACACACACACAAGGTCGAGCCTTATCAGTTGTGTTTGCTCTAGAATACAATACAGTGCGCAAGTTACGGAAATAAGGATATTGAATTGAATTGAATCTAATAATAATAATAATAATAATAATAATAATAAAGACTTTATTTAACGAGAGTACTCATTTAACAAAAGTTAATCTACCATGAGGCCCTCAACATATATACAATCAAATGCAATCAAAACATAGCACTATAAGTGAGAACTGCACATTGGAATAATATAGTAATGTAAAAGCTGAAAAATAGAGAAACTGTATTTAATATGTAATGGAAAATGATGATATATGGACTTGGCTAGCAGAGTAGAAAATGGGAATGAGACAATTTATGATGCTAGATCTTATCTAACAATATACAGATAAGCCTCGTCCGCCTTTCATAGGTGTCTACCCGTATCAACAAATGTACTATCTATAGCTATGTGAGAATAATGGGCCATAAAGACAAGTGAATGTGTACTACATCATGACATATAGCCCTTAGACGACATACTATTATTAAGTATACCCGTCAATGTGTAGTATAACATTTCACCGATCATTTATAATACCCGATAACATCAAGATGTCGTATAGCTCGTGTATATACATTACTTGGACAGGCTGACTATTGATGCATTAATGACATAAATTATAGGACAGATAAATGTAGATAGGTTAATTCGGCTGTTTTCTTGTGCAATGAATGGACTTTATGTGATTATGTTATAATTATGGTATATGGAAAGGCAGGGAACCGCGTTGAACTTTGAAGAACACCAAGGTAAGGGTTGTATTGTTATAACTTATAGCATCATATGATCACGTTGTATTGAACGTTGGCTGGGGTGGGTATATGAATTGGCGATAGTGGGCGTGAATTTGTGTATTTGCTCGTGAAACAATTTTTTGTTTGTTTTTGGGGAGAATTGTGTCTTTGTGCATTCTGGTGCATTTTCCGGGTGTTTTGTTTTGTGTCATAACAGTGAAATGTATGCAATAATATCGATAGGTCATGATCGAAAGCATACATTTTAAAGATCTTGTCAAATTGTAACATAACATGTAACGTATTGAACATATGATTGACATCATTTAGGGGAAGGGCATGTCGGGTGCGCCCTCTGTCTGCACCTGACATAATTTAGGGGAGAGGGCATGTCGGGTGCGCCCTCTGAATGCACCTGACATAATTTAGGGGAGAGGGCATGTCGGGTGCGCCCTCTGAATGCACCTGACATAATTTAGGGGAGAGGGCATGTCGGGTGCGCCCTCTGAATGCACCTGACATTATTTAGGGGAGAGGGCATGTCGGGTGCGCCCTCTGAATGCACCTGACATAATTTAGGGAGAGGGCATCGGTGCGCCCTCTGAATCACCCGACATAATTTAGGGAGAGGGCATGTCGGGTGCGCCCTGTGAATGCACCCGACATAATTTAGGGGAGAGGGCATGTCGGGTGCGCCCTCTGAATGCACCCGACATAATTTAGGGGAGAGGGCATGTCGGGTGCGCCCTGTGAATGCACCCGACATAATTTAGGGGAGAGGGCATGCCGGGTGCGCCCTCTGAATGCACCCGCTAGTGATTTGTACTAATAACACGCTTTTATCGTTGTAAATATTTTAAGAATATTACTTTGTACCCATCTCTGCTATGCATCTATCTAATCCGATATGAGTAGTGCTGACTGAACTGTGTAATTATGCAGATAAAGTATGCACTCCATAAATATTTATTACAACGACGGAACAAACACATGTCGATCGATAACCGTTCGTTATTATATTATTTGCGAGTTGATACAACCTGACAAACGTGTGGAAGTCGTGGTAGCGCGTTCGCTTCAGGTCGGAAAGGTCCGGAGTTCGAGCCCCGCTGGAGCTGTTACGAGTGAACCCTTAGGCAAGGCATTCAAATTCCACGTTGCCTCTTCTCTCTCCCTTGTGGCGATGGATTCCATCAGGAATGAGGTATCGAGAGTGATTAATATAAGTTGTAAAGAACTTGTTTCGCAATCGAGCTAAAATAAATTTGTATAAACATTCGTGTTCCAGTTCTACTCGTGTATAGATGAAATTCGCGTTCGTTACGATTATCATGTTCATGTACAATATATAAGGGTCAGTCAGGTGTAAATTGGTGGACTGTAGTCCAGTGGTAACACGCTGGACTGGTAATCCAGGGATCGCAGGTTCGATCCCCCGTCTGACCATAATAAAATTAACAGTCGTTCAGATGGGACGTTTAACCGAGGTCTCGTGTCGGTGCCTTACACCGTGCACATAAAAGAACCAGATGAGATTCTGGAATGGGTATCTGTCTGTATCATTGCACTATCCTCCAAAATCTAAAATAACTAATCTCTTCAGGAGGTGTCGTTCATATGGGCAACCGGTAGCGACGATAAATAAACATAAACAAAATAATTGTAATAATTGTGATTGTTATTGGTGTATCAAGTGCATTTAATTTTCATCATTAATCGAATTTATGCGATCTACAAACTCACGAAGTTGAAATTGAGCTGATGGAGGTTATTAACCCTCGCCACCGGCGAACCATGTGGGCGAGCGTAGGTCATTATCGGAAGCACCATTGGCTAAATATGTGTTGTTCTATCTGGGCGCCCGTCAGTGTTTGAAATTCTTAAATAAAGGTTATCTCGGGGTTATGCATCCACCAATAACGATATTAACCATATAACCGAAGCTGCTGTTGCCACTTTAAGGTTGTAAAGCAACAAATAAATTGCCTATTAAATACATAGTAAAAATTAAAAATATACATTCTGTTCATTTATATTTCCAATCTTTCATTTCCTCTGATACCACATTCACTGTGAAGAGGTATTCAAATGAAACTGAAAAGAGCAAAACTCTTCATATTATAATGTTTTCCATATCCAGTGCTCACCTGTGAATAACGTCAATGTGTTTACACACTGTATTCCTCCGCCAAATAATACAGTATACCAACCTTCAGTTTGCAATGGTCTGAATTCTTATGCCACGTCTTTTCTACACATCAACTAGTCTGAAGTCTTCTCAAGTCACATAATTTCTCAAAAAAACACAAAACCTATACACTACCTGTCATGAAAATGCATTTTTACCAAAAACAAAAATGAACTATATTTAGTTATTGGGACTACATTCGAGCCTATTTATGTATATACAACCTCTATACCCCAAAGCAAACAAGTAATGCTTATTGTACAGTGACAGCTAATTAATATACTAGAGAACATAGAAAACGCACAGTTCGATCACCCGTCTGACCCTAATACAATTAATAGTCTTTCAGATGGGACGTTAAACCGAGGTCTCGTGTCGGTGCTTTATACCATGCACGTAAAAGAACCAGAGGAGACTCTGGAATGGGTCTCTGTCTGTATCATTGCACTATCCTCCAACATCTAAAATGACTAATCTCTTCAGGAGGCGTCGCTCATATGGGCAACCGGTAGCGACTATAAATAAACGTAAAACACACACAAGAAAACGCACACCTATATACATTATATGATTATTATTATTACATGAAAACGAAATACGAAGGATTCCATCAAAGATATATCACATCTTTTTTACAAAACACAAACAGAACAACTAAAATATTCCAAAATGTTTAAATCTATGTATTTATATGGTTATTGTTTTTCATGTGCTCTAGTATATTTAAATGCACGTGCATATATAGTGTATGTGGAAGAGAAGTAATATACACTTGCTTAAGTGCATGGTGTTCGTATTAGCGACTTGTCCATGTACAAGCTAGCCTATAACTCAATTTAGGTGACATCTTATTATAGTCTTCTTTGCGGAAGATCCCTTTTCATTAGACACATTTTATGTTGTGTCCGTATTCCTTATCCGTGAGCATTCGGTTGAATACGCAGCCGAGTGCTTACGGTCGTTGACTTCAAGCCACTTGCCAATCACCGCTGTATGTTCGGGTCCCATTGGTGGATGTCGAAACAGTTTATGCGTTTAAGCTATCCAGCTGGCTTACGGAATGTCGGTGTCCGTCTGTGCCTGGAGCCATGGAATACTACTCGGATGGGCATCCAGTGCCTTTCACCACCAATAATGGCTGACTATTTGCCATATGATATAAGCTGTTGAGTCCGCCTCCATGGTCGAGTGGTTAAGGTCGCTGACTTGTATACCACTGTAACCTATCATCACTGATGGTCACGGGTTCGAGCCCCGCTCAGGCCGTGACTCATTTATATGAAAAAGTTGGCAGTTTCTTACGGAGGTTGCACCCAAGTACTGCTTAACCGCTGGAGCCTGCCCAGGAAAGGTGTTGTTAGGTAAATTGCCCGCCGGCGATATAGCCCGAAATGGTGCTGATGCAGGCGTAAAACCCGAAATATAACATAACATAACATACGCTGTTGGTGCGACCGTAAACAACAATATGAAGCAACACCATGTTGATCCGCATACTTAAGAAACCCGAGAATTGCTATGTATACGACATTTGTTATTGTCGATGTAGTTATTTATTTTCTGACAAAATTCACACAGCCGTGAATAAAAATACACATATTACAGATGAAATAGTATATACTTTGATGCTTGAATACAATGGAATGCGAACACTGCGGTTAGTTTAACCACTGTTTTATTCAAATATAAGGCATAACATAGGAATATATATTTGTAGCAAAACAGTTAGGAAAATGGGAGATGCGTGTGTTGTACGTTTATTTATCGTCGCTAACGGTTGCCCATATGCGCGCCGCCTCCTGAAGAGATTAGTCATTTTAGAATTTAGAGGATAGTGCAATGATACAGACAGAGACCCATTCCAGAGTCTCCTCTGGTTCTTTTACGTGCACGATGTACAGCACCGACACCAGACCTCGGTTTAAAGTCCCATCTGAAAGACTGTTAATTTTATTATGGTCAGACGGGGGATCCCTGGATTACCAGTCCAACGTCTTAACCCTTAGACTACTGGTAACTTATTTGAATCCTTTTCCTTAAATACAAATGACAGGTTAAATAATTGTTTACTGTGAAGTATTTATTATGTTGCTATAACATTGGTGTAAGCGCAACTTGAGTAGCAAAGTATAATACTGACAAGGGAAAAAAGCACACACAAAACACGTACAATTATGCGTGCAGAGACTAATACAACAATTGAAGTTTGATTATTATTGAAACAGTTACGAATGTTCATGTTTTATGTGCCCCTAAAAAGTTATGAATGTTAATGTATTATGTGCCCCTAAACAGTTACGAATGTTAATGTTTTATGTGCCCCTAAAAAGGTTACGAATGTTCATGTTTTATGTGCCCCTAAAAAGGTTACGAATGTTCATGTTTTAGGTACCCTTAAAAAAGTTACGAATGTTCATGTTTTAGGTGCCCCTAAAAAAGTTACGAATGTTCATGTTTTAGGTGCCCCTAAAAAGGTTACGCAAAAACAAAAGCAGGAGTACAAAAAGGAAAATAACACGGTGATGT
The DNA here is from genome assembly GCA_014843695.1 of Archivesica marissinica. Taxonomy (NCBI): domain Eukaryota; kingdom Metazoa; phylum Mollusca; class Bivalvia; order Venerida; family Vesicomyidae; genus Archivesica; species Archivesica marissinica. Next base: position 28,044,327 of record CM026391.1, on the reverse strand, counting down.
TGCTGCACCAGACACTACGTTATGAAACGAATAAAACTTATCTCCAATCTATATGTGTTTTCAGGTTCAATCCCCCGTCTGACCCTAATAAAATTAACAGTCTTTCAGATGGGACGTTAAACCGAGGTCTCGTGTCGGTGCTGTACACTGTGCACGTAAAAGAACAAGAGGAGATTCTGGAATGGGTCTATGTCTGTATCATTGCACTATCCTCCAAAATCTAAAATGACTAATCTCTTCAGGAGGCGTCGCTCATATGGGCAACCGGTAGCGACGATAAATAAACACTCACAGGCTAAATCACATTATATATATAACAGGATTCTAAGCTATATAAAGTTGATAATTTCGTACACTATGCATAGGATATTATATGGTAAGCAGTAGCATACTGACAATACGATACAGTATAATAATAATAATAATAATAATAATAATAATAATAAAGACTTTATTTAACGAGAGAATCCATTGGAACAAATAAGTCAATCTACCATGAGGCCCTCAACAAATTAAAACATGAAATAGCATAATGAAACATGTACTGCAAGTACAAAGGTATATCATTTAACGCGAGGGTACAGTAACCTTCTACAACTACATCCCCGTATTGCGACAATGGTTGTTTCCCTTGGCATCGAATATGCATTTTTTAACATGTCCGACGAATATTTTGACGTATCGATATCCAATTACCGATGCACGTGCGTTTTATCTGCCACCGTGACGGTGGACGTATAAACTTACGGGATACAGTATAGTGAAGGTTTGCTGTAAAGTTCGACCCAAATTGCACACCACATAGGCTACTACAGTCTATTCCATATGTCTTTTTAGCATACTTGTAGGTTGCCAGGGACCAACAAATCTTTCAAAATTGAAACAGCAACAGTCAAATAGTTTCCGAAAGAAGCGAACATAATGTACACCTAAACATAATACCTGTGGTGCGTTGTGTATACATAATAATCTATCATCACTGATGGTCATGGGTTCGAGCCCCGCTCAGACCGTGTCTCATTTATATGAAAAAGTTGGTAGTTTCTTACGGAGGTTGGTGCACCCAAGTACTGGTTAACCGCTGGAGCCTGCCCAGGAAAGGTGTTGTTAGGTAAACTGCCCGCCGGCGAAATAGCCCAAAATGGTGCTGATGCAGGCGTAAAACCCGAAATATAGCATAAATATAGCATAGCCTCCGTGGTCGAGTTGTTAGGTCGTTGACTTCAAATCGCATGCCCCTTCGCCGCTGTAAATTCAGTCGAACCCCACTGGAGTGTTGAACTGTTTCGTGTGAAGATACTACCCAGGTGGATTGCGGAAGGTCGGGTGCCTGTCCGTGCCTGACATACTATCTAGAGGGGCAGAGGACCCCCCCCCCCTCAATAACAGCCTGAGAGTCGCCATAAGACCCTTATCACATAAGCTGTTTGACGACTATAAACGCCAAACCATTTTAAATATGTTATAATGCAATTAGCATTAAAAAAATAAATATTTGGCTATTGACACAGCCTCTGCAACACCGTAATGAGAGGACCTTGCTCGTACATGAGAGGACCTTGCTCGTACATGAGAGGACCTTGCTCGTACATGAGAGGACCTTGCTCGTACATGAGAGGACCTTGCTCGTACATGAGAGGACCTTGCTCGTACATGGGAGGACCTTGCTCGTATATGGGAGGACCTTGCTCGTACATGGGAGGACCGTGCTCGTATATGAGAGGACCTTGCTCGTACATGAGAGGACCTTGCTCGTACATGAGAGGACCTTGCTCGTACATGGGAGGACCGTGCTCGTATATGGGAGGACCTTGCTCGTACATGAGAGGATCTTGTTCGTACATGAGAGAACCTTGCTCGTACATGAGAGTACATTGCTCGTTCATGAGAGAACCTTGCTCGTACATGAGAGGACATTGCTCGTTCATGAGAGAACCTTGCTCGTACATCAGAGGACCTTGCTCGTACATGAGAGGACCTTGGTCGTACATGAGAGGACCTTGTTCGTACATGGGAGGACCTTGCTCGTATATGAGAGGACCATATTCGTACATGAGAGGACCTTGCTCGTATATGAGAGGACCATATTCGTTCATGAGAGGACCTTGTTCGTTCATGAGAGGACCTTGTTCGTCCATGAGAGGACCGTGCTCGTTCATGAGAGAACCTTGCTCGTACATCAGAGGACCTTGCTCGTACATGAGAGGACCTTGCTCGTACATGAGAGGACCTTGTTCGTACATGGGAGGACCTTGCTCGTATATGAGAGGACCATATTCGTACATGGGAGGACCTTGCTCGTATATGGGAGGACCTTGCTCGTACATGGGAGGACCTTGCTCGTACATGGGAGGACCTTGCTCGTATATGGGAGGACCGTGCTCGTATATGGGAGGACCTTGCTCGTATATGGAAGACCGTGCTCGTACATGGGAGTACGTTGCTCGTACATGGGAGGACCTTGCTCGTATATGGTAGGACCTTGCTCGTACATGGGAGGACCGTGCTCGTATATGGGAGGACCTTGCTCGTACATGGGAGGACCGTGCTCGTATATGGGAGGACCTTGCTCGTACATGGGAGGACCTTGTTCGTACATGAGAGGACCTTGCTCGTACATGGGAGGACCTTGTTCGTACATGAGAGGACCTTGCTCGTATATGAGAGGACCGTGTTCGTACATGAGAGGATCTTGTTCGTACATGAGAGAACCTTGCTCGTACATGAGAGGACATTGCTCGTTCATGAGAGAACCTTGCTCGTACATGAGAGGACATTGCTCGTTCATGAGAGAACCTTGCTCGTACATGAGAGGACCTTGCTCGTACATGAGAGGACCTTGCTCGTACATGAGAGGACCTTGTTCGTACATGGGAGGACCTTGCTCGTATATGAGAGGACCATATTCGTACATGAGAGGACCTTGCTCGTATATGAGAGGACCATATTCGTTCATGAGAGGACCTTGTTCGTTCATGAGAGGACCTTGTTCGTCCATGAGAGGACCGTGCTCGTCCATGAGAGGACCTTGCTCGTCCATGAGATGACCTTGCTCGTTCAGGAGAGGACCTTGTTCGTTCATGAGAGAACCGTGCTCGTTCATGAGAGAACCTTGCTCGTACATGAGAGGACCTTGCTCGTACATGAGACGGAAACTGGAACGTATTTCCATTTGTACATAGGGAGGGGAGGGGAATAGAAGGAAGAGGGGAGGGGAAGGGAAGGGAAGGAAGATGGGAGGGGGAGAAGAGGGAAACTGGACCGTATTTCCATGTGTACATAGGGAGGGGAAGAGAAGGGAGAGGGGAGGGGAAGGGATGGAAGGGGAGAGAAGAGGGAAACTGGACCGTATTTCCATTTGTACATCGACCCTTACTTGTAGCCCAACCAATTTGTTTGTTAGATACTAATCGTCACCTGTTACATTGTACAAACTGTGTCATATTGGAGAAAGATGTTCCAGGTTGTATTTATAAAAGCAGTTTTATATATGAATGTTAGCTTTCTACTCTACCAACACTGAACATGCTGACTGTTCAATAATGAATGAATAATGAATGTATTAATATATATAATGGACTCTCTGTTCTCTGGCGCTTGTTCTGCACAGTTAAATGGGCAATTATCAATGCAATATGTTCGTCGTATAGACACACAGTTCGTGTAATGTAGCTTCGGGCTACCTATAAATTTCCTGCTTTAAACTAATTTCGAAAGTTATGGATTACAGTGCATGTGGTGGTTAATTTGTGTTTCCTTGTTTATTTTCTTGACAGCCGTAAGAGATATCAACTTGCATGGCTGGGATTTCTGTGTATGTTTTACGTTTATTTATCGTCGCTACCGGTTGCTCATATGTTTGGCTTTTCTAGCCACCCGCATATCTATCACGTGATCGTAATTTAAATATGTTCTAAAAATAGCGCACCTATGTAAACTAGTATCACCATTCGTTCACCAGTGTTGTTTGTCAAAGTCGTTGGTGTGTGTTTTACGTTTATTTATCGTCGCTACCGGTTGCCCATATGAGCGACGCCTACTGAAGAGATTAGTCATTTTAGATTTTTGGAGGATAGTGCAATGATACAGACAGAGACACATTCCAGAGTCTCCTCTGGTTCTTTTACGTGCACGGTGTACAGCACCGAAACGAGACCTCTGTTTAAAGTCCAATCTGAAAGACTGTTCATTTTATTAGGGTGAGACGGTGGATCAAACCTGCGATCCCTGGATTACCAGTCCGTATGGGATTTCTGTCATGTATATTGTATTAAATAAACATTTAGTTTTGCACTTTTGTGGTTATACAGTTTATTATGTAGCCAGACAGAATGGCGTGAAATTTAAAATTTAAGATTGATCATTACTATTCATGCAATGCGCTCCCGTCAACTTCCCCATTTAGAGGCTGGGTGTATAGTGTACTATTCATGCAATGCGCTCCCGTCAACTTCCCCATTTAGAGGCTGGGTGTATAGTGTACTATTCATGCAATGCGCTCCCGTCAACTTCCCATTTAGTTGCTGGGTGTATAGTGTACTATTCATGCATGCGCTCCCGTCAACTTCCCCATTTAGAGGCTGGGTGTATAGTGTACTATTCATGCAATGCGCTCCCGTCAACTTCCCCATTTAGAGGCTGGGTGTATAGTGTACTATTCATGCAATGCGCTCCCGTCAACTTCCCCATTTAGAGGCTGGGTGTATAGTGTACTATTCATGCAATGCGCTCCCGTCAACTTCCCATTTAGTTGCTGGGTGTATAGTGTACGTAATAGCTGAGTTTAAATTGACGACCGTGTCATGTATAGCGTCTCATTACAATTTACCTGTAATATAAAAAATACTGTTTCGCGAGCATTTTATACGCTGATAAAGTGGTTTGCCTGCATTGTGGTTTACTGTATATGCGTTGGTGTATTAATAAAATAGTCCGTGGATTATATCAACAGTGCACGAGTGAAAACAGCTGCATGGATGTGTACTGTACTGAACTTTTTATCACACCAATCTGGATATAAATTATAGTTTTCACGTTTTTCAAAATGGCTACACTGAATAATAAGTTGGATTTTCTGGTAAGTGGCTCTTCTACAATTCGATATATCATCATGTGTGTGTTTGTGTTTTACGTTTATTTATCATCGCTACCGGTTGCCCATATGAGCGACGCCTCCTTAGTAATTTTAGATTTTTGGAGGATAGTGCAATGATACAGACAGAGACCCATTTCAGAGTCTCCTCTGGTTCTTTTACGTGTACGGTGTAAAGCACCGACACGAGACCTCGGGTTAAAGTCCCATCTGAAAGACTGTTAATTTTATTAGGGTCAGACGGGGGATCGAACCTGCGATCTCTGGATTACCAGTCCAGCGTGTTACCCCTGTATTACCAGTCCAGCGTGTTACCACTGGACTACAGATCCGTCTGTAAATATATCACCATATTCCATTACATAGTATAACAGTTTCTCTACTGTTCAACTTTAACATTACTATATATTTCTAATATACAGTTTTCACTTATATAGTCCTATCAATTGATGAATATAGATGTCGAGGGCCACATGGTAGATAAACTAATTGAGTTCTCTCGTAAAATAAAGTCGTTATTATTATTATTATTATTATTTATATGTGAACAATGTATGCACTGTCTCTATACGCAGTGTAGTGGTCGTTTTAGGGGGTACGAACCCCGACACCCCTCCCCAAAATAATACTCAAGCATATATTCAATGCGGGCCACGGTATGTTAACAGACGGTATACTATGTTAGAATTTGGCAACGTTTTCTGGGTAAGTCTAAATTATACTCGGTACTAGACGTAAGTAGGCTTAGTTTATACAAATTTATTTTATCTCGATTGCGAAACAAGTTATTACAACCTATGTTAATCACTCTGGAGACCTCATTCCTAATGGAATCCATCGCCATGAAGGAGAGAGAAGAGGCAGCGTGGAATTTAAATACATTGCCTAAGGGCACAATCGTAACGGCTCCAGCAGGACTCGAACTCCGGACCTTTCGCATCTGAAGCGAACGTGTTATCACTACTTCCATGTTTGGGATTAGGGGTAGTGTTAGGTAGGTACTTTACAGTTGAAAATCAAATGCCGCAACTGCGTGAATAATTAATCTTCAATTTCTAATTTCAAATATTCATGATAATAAATACCGACATTTCGCATCTTATCGATTGTGATATAGCAGCTATCCATGTTCTCGCCAGCAAGCACCGCCAGCAAGCACCGCAGGCAAGCACCGCCAGCAAGCACCGCCAGCAAGCACCACCAGCAAGCACCGCCAGCAAGCACCGCCAGCAAGCACCGCCAGCAAGCACCACAGGCAAGCACCGCCAGCAAGCACCACAGGCAAGCACCGCCAGCAAGCACCACAGGCAAGCACCGCCAGCAAGCACCGCCAGCATGCACCGCAAGCAAGCACCGCCAACAAGCACCACCAGCAAGCACCGCAAGCAAGCACCGCCAACAAGCACCACAGGCAAGCACCGCAAGTAAGCACCGCAGGCAAGCACCGCCAGCAAGCACCGCCAGCAAGCACCGCAAGCAAGCACCGCCAGCAAGCACCACATGCAATCACCGCCAGCAAGCACCACCAGCAAGCACCACCAGCAAGCACCGCACGCAAGCACCGCAAGCAAGCACCGCCAGCAAGCACCACAGGCAAACACCGCCAGCAGTATATGGGTGATGTTAGCATTGACTCGAACGATCCATCTTGAAATTACATCAGAATGCACCAAAACACAATCCTCCCCATCCTCCCACCCCAATGTCCATCTTGAAATTACATCAGAATGCACCAAAACACAATCCTCCCCCATCCTCCCACCCAACGTCCATCTTGAAATTACATCAGAATGCACCAAAACACAATCCTCCCCCATCCTCCCACCCAACGTCCATCTTTGAAATTACATCAGAATGCACCAAAATGCACCTCCCCCCCAATAGCACCCCCGACCGCTCATACCTCTCTAACACCAAATTCTGTAACCACACCTAAAATGGATCGTTGTATCACCGGATATCAAGCTAAGATTGACCTCATGTTTGTATCATGTATCATGCTTACGAGAGACATCGGTCAGTTACTGCCCCTGAATACTCCCTAAAAGTAGATAGGTCCTATTAAGTGTTTCCTCTGTTTTTATCGTTGTTTCGTATGCACAACATACTAGCAATTTTAGTCCACTATCGCTTCTTATGAGTATTAAATTACTATATCTTGACAGATCGCCTACAGTATATGCAATGGGTAGTTATTTGTAAAATAATGTTATCCGTTAATTAACACGATTTTGATAAAATTACAGTTACCGCAACATCTGGTTAGGGAACAACAGTAACAACAAAGGATTCTAACTAAAAGGACCTATTCACATTTAGGAATAAAGCAGACTGTATCTGCAAAGGGAGGTAATAGAAAATTAGAAATGTTTCTCATTGTATTCGATACACACTCCGTATTACAGAAGTTGTGAAGTAAAGAAATCTATCCCATTTTAACCTTTTTAATGTCCTTTAACATTGTTGAAAAATAGATCATTTTATTTTAACGAAGTTAATTACAGACGGATCTCTAGTCCAGTGGTAACACGCCGGACTGGTAATCCAGGGATCGCAGATTCGATCCCCCCCGTCTGACCTTAATAAAATTAACAGTCTTTCAGCTGGGACGTTAAACCGAGGTCTCGTGTCGGTACTTTACATCGTGCACGTAAAAGACACAGAGGAGACTCTGGAATGGGTCTCTGTCTGTATCATTGCACTATCCTTCAAAAATCTAAAATGACTAATCTCTTCAAGAGGCGTCGCTCATATGGGCAACCGGTAGCGACGATAAATAAACGTAAAACACACTTAACGAAGTTAATACTTCATTCGGCTCTCTTCGTAACTCCAATTATCCATGGTCGAGTGGTTGCGGGTGCTGAATTGAATACCACCGTAACATATCATCACATATGGTCACGGGTTAGAGCCTCGCTTAGGTCGTGTCTCATTTATATGAACAAGTTGGCAGTTTCTTATACCCCACCTTCAGTTTACATTGCTTGACTTCTTATACCACAACTTGTCTACACATCAACTAGTCTGAAGTCTTCTCAAGTCACATAATTTCTCAAAAAAACACAACAGCTGTACACTGCCGGTCATGAAAATGCATGTTTTTCCAAAATGAAAAATGCACTATACTAGTTATCAGGACTACATTCGACCTCGGATGCACTTCCGCTAACCTGGGTTCCAGTCTGTCGATTATTCACTTTTTAACTTTTGGCAAATTGACATTAAGATTAATGGTAATCAATAATTACACGGAATACCCCCCAAGTTTCCCCAGGCGTTGATATTATCAGAAACTCAATACGGCCCAATTAATAGTCGTTAAAATATATTTATTTGACTGACCAGGCAAAATATATCGACGCCTGTTCTCAGGCTACACTTCCTATTTACGTAATCCGCCTATTTACGTGTATACATTCGTAACAGAAGTGCCTTGTCACAAACAGGAGATATACAAGTGGTTGTTTCTGGAGTTGTTGGTGAGTTTGGATTGAACTATTTGTGAAAAGTAGATACTAATTTAACAGTGTCCGTCGTGTCTCTTCGACCTGTTGTTCACCGTAAGGCATTGACTGTAAGCTGTGTAGTATTTAAAGCGACATTACATCGCAAAAGCAAATAAAATGCATTTTTCACGTATAAATGCATTGCTACTACAAATTATTCTGAATACATTCGAACAAAACATTGAATCAATAAACAGTGCTTTTGTGTACAAACGTGAAAGTAGGATTTCATATAGCGGTCATCCACGCTCCTGAATTGACGTTTGTTTGTCATTGTAGTCAATACTAAACGCGCGATACTTTCGTTTAGAGATAATTTAACTAAGATTAGTCTACAAATAATATGCATAGGCACAAATGTGAGATATAACGGTAAATATGTACAATAAATCGTGTTATTCAGGATACACGCACTGTATTACGCATGGATGTCGACTCTATTTACATTATTTTGTTATGTCAACAAACCGCGTATACGACATTTGTTTATTAGTTGAAATACTCAGTTTTTGAGGCAAATATTTGGGACAAAATTATATCATATAATAGGAAATTACATTCTGCAGACGTTTGCGTTTTCAACGATGTAGTGTCACTTTTATCAGTTTATTATATAATGCAGATACACATTTAGTCTCATGCAATTGGGTATATACACGTGGATATTTGATCTGGAAACTCATTGGAATATAAACACCAAACTGTAATCTAGGGTGTGTGTGTGTGTATGTATGTCTTGTGTGCTATGCGTTTATTTATAGTCGCTACTAGTTATTTTAGATTTTTGGAGGATAGTGCAAAGATACAGAAAGAGACCCATTCCACAATATCCTCTGGTTCTTTTACGTGCACGGTGTAAATCACCGATACGAGACCTCGGTTTAAAGTCCCAATTAAAATACTGCTAATTTTTATTAGGGTCAGACGGGGGATCGAACCGGCGATCCCTGGATTCCCAGTGCATCGTGTTAACCACTGGACTACTGATCCGCCTGTGTGTGCCTGTTTGACATATCCATCATATTTGTTAGTTGAAACACTCAATCAGGCTTCAATGTTTGGTCTGAAACTATTATATAACATTAGAGGTCCGCTTCCGTGGTCGAGTCACTCCGTGGTCATCACTGATGGTCACGGGTTCGAGCCCCGCTCAGATCGTGTCTCATTTATAGGAAGAAAAAGTTGGCAGTTTCTTACGGAGGTTCGTGCACCCAAGTACTGGTTAACCGCTGGAGCCTGCCCAGGAAAGGTGTTGTTAGGTAAACTGCCCGCCGGCGATATAGCCCAAAATGGTGCTGATGCGGGCGTAAAACCCGAAATATAACACGAGAGCCGATCAGTAGTCCAGTGATATGCCGCTGGACTTGTAAACCAGGGACGCAGGTTCAATCCATCCATTTCCATCATGCTAAAACAACCGGGTTCTGGGTTATTTCAATTTATATTTTAAACCGAGGTCTAGTGCTGATGCTTTACAGAGAAGCCTCTGGAATGGGGGAGGGGGCTGACATTGGATTATTCTCCGAAACTTAATATCACATAACTTTATCGACACAACAAATACCGATGATAAATAAGCGCATACATGTGTGGTTTACGTTTATTTGTCGTCGCTGCCGGTTGCCCATATGATCGACGCCTCCTGAAGAGATTAAGTCCTTTTAGATATTTGGAGGATAGTGCAATGATACAGACAGAGACCCATTCCAGAGTCTCCTCTGGTTCCTTTACGTGCACGGTGTACAACACCGACACGAGACCTCGGTTTAAAGTCCCAACCGAAAGACTGTTAATTTTATTAGGGTCAGACGGGGGAATCGAACCTACGAATCCTGGATTACCAGTCCAGCGTGTTAACCACTGGACTACAGATCCGTCTGTAAAGCAGCAAAAACAAAAAGAAACCAATATAATTATATATATATATATATCGGTTTGTACAAATGCACTCTTATCAGCGTCTACATTGAGTGTAAAAGCCCATTAACTGTCGCAGTTATACGCTTGAGTTATTAAAACCTTTCATAGAAATACAAAATGAATTGACAATACTTTATTAGTATTTGTTACCCTACTCCCAAGTTAATAGTTGGGACAATCCAATGCGCATGCGTTTATCTCCATTTTAACATCAATTTGTAAGAAATACGTGATCACAATTATATCACCGTAATATATATGGGCTGTCCGATTAGCGCAGTGGTTAGCGCGTTCGATCCTCGGATGGTAAGGTGGTCGCCGGATCGGACAGGTTGGTTTTCTCCGGGTAGTCCGTTTTCAATAAGAGAGATATGCCGTAATTATGTCGTTTTAATAAGAGAGATACGCCGTAATTATGTCGTTTTAATAAGAGAGATATGCCGTAATTATGTCGTTTTAATAAGAGAGATACGCCGTGATTATGTCGTTTTAATAGGAGAGATACGCCGTAATTATGTCGTTTTAATAAGAGAGATACGCCGTAATTATGTCGCTTTAATAAGAGAGATACGCAGTAATTATGTCGTTTTAATAAGAGAGATACGCCGTAATTATGTCTTTAGATGTTGGTTGACTTTGGCCTCCCCACTCCCCAAATGGAATCCCTCGCCACGTGGACGTGAATATGTGGCCTAATTACACAGCTGCCGTGCATGCCACCATTAAGCGTGGCTCGAAACCTGGCGCAACTCGTCGGAAACAAGACGGTGTATACAGTATTCAAGGTCCGAAATGGGCTCTATCAATGATACAACTACTAATTGACTGGTTACGGTGCTCGCTTCTCACCAAATGCGACCCGGGATGGATCCTCGGATCGGGAAATATGTGAGATGGTACGGTTGTCGCCAGATCGGACAGGTGGGTTTTCTCCGGGTACTCCGGTTTCCTCCCAAATGAATGACCACAGTTACGCTTTCATCCGCGCCAACGAGCGTGATTTAAGTGCTAAAGCTTGTTTCGCAATCGTTGTAAAATAAATAAAGTTATATACATGACGGCAACTATATATGTACGTATTGCAATCAAGTAATACAGAATACAAGCATCTTTTTGATTGACAAAATAAATCGATTAAAATAGCACGTGTCAAATGCCTTTCTATCTTGTTCCCTGATAATACGTATGCTATTCCAGTTGATAGTAAGCTGTCAATGCTCCATGGATACACGTAATTGATAAAAGAATGTCACAATATCGAAACGTTTAAAGCGACATTACATCGCAACTTTTTAAAGCGACATTACATCGCAAAAAGCCAAAACATGCATTTTTGTTCACGTATAGATGTATTGCTACTAGAAATTCTTCCACTAACATTGAATCAATAAACAGTGTGTTTGTGGTCTACACGTAGGATTTCATATACCGGTCAGCCACACTCCTGAATTGACGTTTGTTTGTAATTTGAGTCAATACTAAACGCGTGATATTGTCGTTTAGAGATAATTTAACTAAGATTAGTCTACAAATAAATATGCATAGGCACAAATATGAAATATAATGGTAAATATGTATCATAAATTTTGTTACTCTGGATACGCGCCTTGTACACATGTATTACGCATGGATGTCGACTCTATTTACATTATTTTGTTACGTCAACAAATGCGACATTTGTTTATTAGTTGAAATACTCAGTTTTTGAGGCAAGTATTTAGAAATAAATTATACCATATTATAGGAAATTACATTCTGTTGAAATATGTGTTTTCACTTTTCACTGATTTAAAGATATATCCTGTACAGAAAAGCGAAATGTATACGACTGTCGCGTTTTTATACTTGCAATGTGAATTAGAAATGCTAAACATAATTTACGGTCATGTAATTCATCGTTAGTGTGATTTACTAAGCGAATGAAACTCGATACAAAACAGGAACTGTTTCAAACCCACGCCATTGACAAACCACACTGTGGTTAACGATCGGTGGTAATAATTTGCGTAGGTGTGCACATTTAAGAACAAATTTAAATTACGATCACATGACAGATATTTTGAGGCTAGAAAAGTCGAGCATGTCTGACCCTAATAAAATTAACAGTTTTTCAGATGGGACTTTAAACCGAGGTCTCGTGTCGGGGCTCTGTCTGTATCTGTATCTGTATCATTGCACTATCCTCCAGAAATCTAAAATGTCTAATCTCTTTAGGAGGCGCCGCTCATATGGGAAACCGGTAGCGACGATAAATAAACGTAAAACACACACTAAGCATTTCTTGTTATATGTACCGCCTCCAATGCCTAGTGGTTAAGACATCCGCCTACGGAGCGGGAGGTCGAATGTTCGAATCTCGTCAGGGGTTCGTTCTGATAATGGTGACCCGCCAGTTAGTTAAATAATGGTTACCGATTGCCTACCAAGCATAGGGTTCGGGAAGTATTGATGTTCACAAAAAGGTGTGTCTCATAAGTCAGAAATGGCTGGCCCTTTAAATAAGTGTGACACTATAATAAACAAACACTTTACTATATGTAAGTGTATGCGTTTTTAGAACAAGTTAAATTTTAGAGTTGGGCTCGTGAAGCATCTTAGAATGGAGTGGCATCTTAAACAGTACTAAGTCATGTCTATTGATTTCTATCATTGCTTGTAATGTATGCATCTTACGCCTGGTGCTTTCAATTTATTTTGTTTCATTTATATGAAAAAGTTGGCAGTTTCTTACGGAGGTTGGTGCACCCAAGTACTGGTCAACCGCTGGAGCCTGCCCAGGAAAGGTGTTGTTAGGTAAACTGCCCGTAGGCGATATAGCCGAAAATGGTGCTGATGCAGGCGTAAAACACGACATATAATAATAATTCAATTTATTCAGCATTTTAAGGGTTACACTTAGTTGTGCCATTAAATATCATAGAACTTCAACGGTGTTGGTAATTCATGTATTATAGAAGTACTATGATTATGTCGTCGCGTAAGATATATGTTGTTTTCTAATGTATTAATTTATACAAATTTATTTTAGCTCGATTGCGAAACAAGTTATTTCAACTTATATAAATCACTCTCGAGACCTCATTCCTGATGGAATCCATCGCCATGAGGGAGAGAGAAGAGGCAATGTGGAATTTAAATGCCTTGCCTAAGGGCATAACCGTAACGGCTCCAGTGGGGCTCGAACTCCGGACCTTTCGCACCTGAAGCGAACGCGCATCCACTGCGCTATCACGACTTCCTAATGTATTGACTCTCCTGGTCTTCATTTAGCTATCATGTGGGCCTCCGTGGCCGAGTGGTTAAGGTCATTGACGTTAAAGCACTCGCCCCTCGCCGCTGTGGGTTCGATCGGCGGTGTCGAATTAATTCATGTGAGGAGGCTATTCAGCTGGTTTGCGGTGGGTCGGCGGTTCTACCCTTGTACACCTCCGTGCCTGCTATGCTGCTCGGAGGGGCATCCTGGGTATTCCTCCACCAATAATAGCTGGAGAGTCGCCGTATGAATTAAGCTGTTAGTGCAATTCTAGTGAAATTCTGACCCCAAAACAAACAAACATAAGTTGCGGTGGGTCGGCGGTTCTACCCTTGTACACCTCCGTGCCTGCTATGCTGCTCGGAGGGGCATCCTGGGTATTCCTCCATCAATAATAGCTGGAGAGTCGCCGTATGAACTAAGCTGTTAGTGCGATTCTGACCCCAAAACAAACAAACATAATTTAGCTATCAATTGGTAATACAAAATATTACTATAAATAGATCAGTTACTGCCCCTGAATACTCTTTAAGGATGATATGTGTTTTAATTGGTTTCCTTTGTTTTTATCCTTGTTTCCTTTGCGCAAAATGCTACCAATTTTCATCTATTGTCTCATATTATAATTATTAAATCTTGACATCATATTGTATACAAATTTACAAATTAGTTAATATTAGTTGATACAATCACATTTATCATACCGCAACATCTGGTTAGGGAATAACAGTAAAAACAAAGGACTGCGATTTAAAGGACAACTTTGCTAGAACACAAATAAACAACTATTTGTCTATATTCAGCCTAATTATGTAGCTATATCTTTTTACACGATTATGTGGAGTGAGTCACCTATTGAGTCACAACAAAGTCAGAGTTATATACATTATAAATAGCAATCTTCAAATCTAGTTTCAGTTATTGATTGTTGTGTATAATTTATATATTTGCATTACTTAAAGCGACACTACATCAGTGAAACACACATTTCTACAGAATGTATTTTCCTATTATATTGTATAATTCTTTTCCAAATATTTCCCTCAACTATTGAGTATTTCAACTAATAAACAAATATCGTATACGCGGTTTGTTGGCATAACAAAATGATGTAAACATCCATGCGTAATACAACTAGTGTATCCTGAATAACACGATTTATGGGACAGATTTACCATTATATCTCATAGTTGTGCCTATTTATTTCTAGACTATTCTTAGTTAAAGTATCTCTAAACGATATTATCTCGCGTTTAGTATTGACTCCGATGACAAACAAACGTCACTTCAGGAGCATGGATGACCGTTATATGAAATCATACTTTCAAACCACAAAAACACTGTTTATTGATTCAATGTTAGTGTTTGAATGTATTCGGAAGAATTTGTAGTAGCAATGCATTTATACATGAAAAACTGCATTGTATTTGCTTTTTGCGATGTAACGTCGCTTTAAACTTTAATCAACAACTTAGGTTCATACATATAATGAACTGCAAAAGCATCATATAATATAAGACATATTACACAATATAAACATAATACCAATGGCGGCTCACAATATGGTTATAAAATCACATCATTTCCAAGAAACGGCAATACCAGTTTTACAAGGATTTTACGTTTCTTGAAGGTATACGTATTGTGTAAGGTACAAGGATCATTCAAGTAACTATGTAAAATGTTAAATATGATAAAAAACTCCCCGGAAGGAACATAATTATGTTTTATTATCGTTTCATGGATGGACAGGTATGTAATATCATTTAAATAAACCATGCATTTATGTGGTGGTGAATTTAAACACAATTTTAGCGAGTGAGTTATTAGTTAGTTAGTTAGTTAGTTAGTCAGTTAGCTACGTGAGTGAGTCCAGCCCAGCCCACAGCCCAGTCCAGCCCAGAGCCCAGCCCAGAGCCCAGCCCAGCCCACAGCCCAGCCCACAGCCCAGCCCACAGCCCAGCCCAGCCCAGCCCAGCCCAGCCCAGCCCAGCCCAGCCCAGCCCAGCCAAATGATTGACAATAATGAAAGAATGAAACTGTGAACTGTTGAATACCCTTACACGGCCCCTGATTGATGAATACCCTTACACGGCCCCTGATTGCTGTATACCCTTACACGGTCCCTGATTGATGAATACCCTTATACGGTCCCTGATTGCTGTATACCCTTACACGGCCCCTGATTGCTGAAAACCCTTACACGGCCCCTGATTGCTGAATACCCTTACACGGCCCCTGATTGATGAATACCCTTACACGGCCCCTGATTGCTGTATACCCTTACACAGCGCCTGATTGCTGTATACCCTTACACAGCCCCTGATTGCTGTATACCCTTACACCGTCCCCGATTGCTGAATACCCTTGCATGGCCCCTGATTGCTGAATACCCTTACACGGCCCCTGATTGCTGTATACCCTTACACGGCCCCTGATTGCTGTATACCCTTACACAGTCCCTGATTGATGTATACCCTTACACGGCCCCTGATTGCTGTATACCTTACACGGCCCCTGATTGATGAATACCCTTACACGGCCCCTGATTGATGAATACCCTTACACGGCCCCTGATTGATGAATACCCTTACACGTCCCTGCTTGCTGTATACCCTTACACGGCCCTGCTTGCTGTATACCCTTACACGGCCCCTGATTGATGAATACCCTTACACGGCCCCTGATTGCTGAATACCCTTACACGGTCCCTGATTGCTGTATACCCTTACACAGTCCCTGATTGCTGTATACCCTTACACAGTCCCTGATTGCTGTATACCCTTACACAGTCCCTGATTGCTGTATACCCTAACACGGTCCCTGATTGCTGTATACCCTTACACCGTCCCTGATTGATGTATACCCTTACACGGCCCCTGCTTGCTGAATACCCTTACACGGCCCCTGATTGCTGTATACCCTTACAGGGCCCCTGCTTGCTGTATACCCTTACACAGTCCCTGATTGCTGTATACCCTTACACAGCCCCTGATTGCTGTATACCCTTACACAGTCCCTGATTGCTGTATACCCTTACACAGCCCCTGATTGCTGTATACCCTTACACAGCCCCTGATTGCTGTATACCCTTACACGGCCCCTGCTTGCTGAATACCCTTACACGGCCCCTGCTTGCTGTATACCCTTACACAGTCCCTGATTGATGTATACCCTTACACGGCCCCTGATTGATGTATACCCTTACACCGTCCCTGATTGATGTATACCCTTACACGGCCCCTGATTGAGTATACCCTTACACGGCCCCTGATTGTTGAATACCCTTACACGGCCCCTGATTGCTGAATACCCTTACACGGTCCCTGATTGCTGAATACCCTTACACGGCCCCTGGTTGCTGTATACCCTTACACGGTCCCTGATTGCTGAATACCCTTACACGACCCCTGATTGATGAATACCCTTACACGGCCCCTGATTGCTGAGTACCCTTACACAGCCCCTGATTGATTACTGAATACCCTTACATAGCCCCTGATTTCTATATACCCTTACATGACCCCTGATTGCTGTATACCCTTACATGACCCCTGATTGCTGAATACCCTTACACGGCCCATGAGTGTTGACTATCCTTACACGGCCCCTGGTTATCGTTAATTCTCAACTGTCAATATAGTTAAGCGACCGTTCATTCATACACAGATAACATTGGTTACACCCTACTCCTACTATATAACTTAAATCCATTTACTTTATCGCGACCGTTCATTCATACACAGATAACATTGGTTACACCCTACTCCTACTATAACTTAAATCCATTTACTTTATCTTAAAGCGACACAACATCGCACAAAGCAAATAAATGCATTTAGTTCACGTATAAATGCATTGCTACTACAAATTCTTCCGAATACATTCGAACACTAGCATTGAATCAATAAACAGTGTTTCGTGGATTGAAAGTATGATTTCATATAACGGTCATCCATGCTCCTGAATTGACGTTTGTTTGTCATCGGAGTCAATACTAGACGCGATATACTGTCGTTTAGAGATAATTTAATTAAGAATAGTCTACAAATAAATAGACACAAATATGAGATATAACGGTAAATCTGTACCATAAATCGTGTTATTTAGGATACACTAGTTGTATTGTTTGGCAACATTAAACTGAGACTAATTAATCTCCGCCAAAGCCTTCGTGAGTGTTCGTGAACTACGACCAGGACATACGTTAGGGTGTTACCGTTAATATTTGAATCAAGTAAGTGTACACTAATCGAAAGCTCATATTTTACTTCGGAAATCGATTATTAACGACACGGAATATGCAAAATTTTAATGTATCAGTTCAATGTTGCCAAATAATATTACGCATGGATGTTTACATTATTTTGTTATGTCAACAAACCGCGTATACGACGTTTGTTTATTAGTTGAAATACTCAGTATTTGAGGCAAATATTTGGAAAAATATACCATATCATAGGAAAATACATACTGTAGAAATGCGTTTATTCACTGATGTGGTGTCGCTTTAAGGGCACATCATTGTTCATAAACTCTGAAGACACTGCGTGCGCTTGTCCCGTTGTTTAAGCCAGCAATTTTATTAAGGCAAATTAATGTGATTTGTGAACATTCATTTCTTATCTAGTATGATTTATTGCGGAGAAACGGAGTTATGAAGGGTGATGAACGAATGAAGACGATCCGAGTCAAAATAGTGTACGATTTCAAGAACATTAAATATATAGTCCTGTTCAAAATCATTCACAATTTCTCAAACGTTTGTTATCATGTAATTGTACTCATTCTAAGACCTTTATTACCCAAGTGTCTCTGTAAACAAATGAAATCAAAGGCATTTTAAATGTCCACGAAAATATTAAATTATTTTTTGACTACCTAGTCACTTTTAGAATAATATAATCCCGAATTTGGCCGAAAATCGTTCGGCTTTTTCCGTATCTACTAACATTCTAGTCACGTGAATGTACAGGGAATGTAGGATTGTAATATTACTAGATTTAAATAAACGTAAAAACACACAGACCCTAATATACAGACGGATCTGTAGTCCACTGGTAACACGCTGGACTGGTAATTCGGGGGATCGCACGTTCGATCCCCCGTCTGACCCTAATAAAATTAACAGTCTTTCAGATGGGACGTTAAACCGAAGTCTCGTGTCGGTGCTTTACACCGTGCACGTAAAAGAACCAGAGGAGACTCTGGGATGGGTCTCTGTCTGTATCATTGCACTATCATCCAAAATCTAAAATGACTAATCTCTTCAGGAGGCGTCGCTCATATTGGCAACCAGTAACGACGATAAATAAACGTAAAACACACACACACTAACCATTTGATTTTAAAAAAATAAAGCATGAACATAAACTATTTGTCGAATGTGCAATCAGAATCTTTCCAGATTGTATTACACGTGAGTACATACAGGAAAATATGTGATGGCTCTATGAAACTGAATACAAGCTAAGCTATGTGATAAAATATACTGACATAATACAGAACTGTATTGTAATGTAATACTACATTAGTACAGGCACTTGTCATATGGTAAATATGTGGAAGTATTTCATGGTAGTCAACATAGTTACGGGTCAGATGGAAGTAGGAGGAAATGATGCAACGATTAAAGATACTATGGCAACTAATAATATAATATAAAGTTAGCGGCG
Organism: Archivesica marissinica; assembly: GCA_014843695.1. Taxonomy (NCBI): domain Eukaryota; kingdom Metazoa; phylum Mollusca; class Bivalvia; order Venerida; family Vesicomyidae; genus Archivesica; species Archivesica marissinica. The sequence continues at coordinate 28,024,878 of CM026391.1, read as the reverse complement.
TATTGCTTGTACCGTGCATGTGTTCAATATAGCAACGTGACACCACCAGAACAATACACCTTTGTGTTTTACGTTTATGTATCGTCGCTACCGGTTGCCCACATGAGCAACGCCTCCTGAAGAGATTAGTCATTTTAGATTTTTGCAGGATAGTCACGAGAGTTATTAATATAAGTTGTTAAAACTTGCTTCGCAGTCGTTGTAAAATAAATAAAGTTTATAAAAAAAACACTAACAACAAAACAACAAACAAAAACATATTTAAAACCGAGATGGCATAGTACTTTAATTTTTATCCATGTGCAATCGGACTTTGATCGATCTACTTCGCAACTGCTTGTACGTCTAGTACCAATAAACCGCAAACACTTTGGCTCAGGCTAAGATATAAATATACGGTCCTTGTATCATTTCTATGCAAATAATGCTCAGTCATATATTGTATATGTTGTGCTGGCATAGGTCAAATCAGTTCCATGGGTGTCCGATACAAGTTTATAATGGTGTATTATCAAGGCACAGGGAAAGAGGTTTGCTAACTAAATGGAAATAATCTTATGTCGCGGGCAGCGAGGGTAAAATTCAAGCTCAATCATCATCATCTTATGTGTCCCAAACGATCTGGATTTCTCCCATGTCACTCAAATATCTAACACTAATTGACATATAATCAAATGTGCAAGGCATTCAATGATGAGGAATCAACATGTATACTATTTTGTGATATCTCCAAGGCATTTGACAGAGTAGGACATACATGATTAATAGTTAAGATAAAGCAATATATTATTACCGGAAATCTGCTAATGTGTTTTTCAAATTACTTATCAAATCGCAAGTATCAGGTGTTTGTTAGAGAGTAATGCGAGATATCTCTAATTTTCTATTACCTCCCTTAGCAGATAAAGTCTGATTTATCCCAATATGTAAATAGATCCTTTTAGTTGTAATCCTTTGTTGTTACTGTTGTTCCCTAATCAGATGTTGCGGTATGATAATTGTGATTTTATAAATATCATGTTAGTAAACTTGTAACATTGTTTCATAAATAAGTACCCATTGATAATACTGTAGGAGAGCTGTCGAGATATAATAATTTAATAATCATATGAAGCGATAGTAGAATAACATTGCTAGCATGTTGTGTGCAAAGGAAACAACGATAAAAACAGAGGAAAATATTTAATAGGACTTATCTACTTTTTTTCTAATGTTTTTATGCCCATCATTATTACTGGAATATACAGTATATTACAGTATTCACAGACATACAAACACTCTATTATAACTCAAACTATATTACCCATGTATATGTACAGTTAAAAACATTATAATATGATTGAAAGTTTTCTTAAGAGATATAATGAGTGGATATATAAGTAGATAGTAGTTATAGGACTTCGTGAGGAGACAGATGGGGGAGAGTTGAGAGTTAAAAACAGCGGTTAGTTTAAGATGTTTTGTATTATTACCATACGTGTACATTCATAAACAAATTCTCTCTATTTTCACTTAATATTGTACACTCTCCATTTTTGTTCATGGAGTATAAGTTTATTATTGTTTATAGCTATTTGTTTTTCTATATTTTTTATTCGGCTTAAGTATTGCATAAAGTCTACATATCTAGGCTCCACTTTCCTTAGTTTGCATGTGTAAATGAAATATGTTCCTGCTATGATGCATACATTTATAAACAAGACTTTTTGAGTCGTATTGTCCAAAACATACTTGAAACCAGTCTAAATTATTTGTTATATTTCGGTCTTTTAAATATGTACTTAATTGTGACCAAAAATGTTGTACTTTGCTACATTCCCAAAATAGATGTTTAATGGTTTCTGTAGCCATATCACAAAAATCACATAAATTTGAATTAACAATTTTACATTTATACAAAAAGTTGTTTGTTGCAATGGTTTTCATTAAAAACTTGTATTGGAAGTTTCGAACTTTGGTGCTGTTTGTACTTTGGAAGTGATGTGTAAATACTTTTCCCCAATTTCTTTCTTTCTCCACAAATTCATTTTCCCATTTCACCTTAGCCTTGTACTCAATATTTTCTAGTCTGTTAAGAAACATATTATATAGCATCTTATTACATGCTGCTGATGCCTTTAATTTTTCAATTAATGATATATTTATATTGCTTATGTTTATTCTTTCATTTTTTAATCTTGTTCTCCATTGCTGTGGAATGCTTGATATTAATTTAAAATATTTTAGATAGTCATTGTTACTAATATCATTATAGTATTCTAAATTTGGAAAACTCTAAGAAGGATTTACTTCTATAATCATAAAGGTGTTCAATAAATTGTATTCCTCTCTCATGCCAGTCTGTATAGAAGAACATGTTTCCATTTCCTCTTAATTTTGAGTTATTCCATAAAATCTGTTTCGAAATGTTTTCCGGATTGTCAATAAAGTTTAATTTACTTCCATGCCTCAAGAATATCTCTTAAAAAGGATTGTTTATATATTTAGTTGCATCAGTTTCGTTAAAATTTCCTTCCAAAATATTATTACCGCCAAATTGTTTTAAGTGACTTAAATATAATAATTTCCTTTTATCTACTTTTAGTGAGTATTCAGGGGCAGTAACTCACTGACGTCTCTCATTTTCTGAAAATAAATCATAAAAGAAGGTGTCTCGCAGGGACTTAGGTCCTTTACTATTTTTAATTTATGTTAATGATATCACAGATTCTTTGATGAGTAATACCAGAATATTCGCAGATGACAGTTCACCTGCAACATCAATAAGTGACATCTTTCTAAATAAGATATGAACACTAGTATGCCATGTTCTAAGCAATGGCGGTTAAAATTAACTCCTACAAAAAAAATGTTCTAATGTGTACTTTGATAACACTCGTCTAACATTTGTTGGACATCACACACATCTTCATATTACTCTTTAGCAAAGGAGGCACAAACACATATTCAAAATTTAAAAAATGCAATAAAATATTATTAAAAAATCCAATATAATTACATCATCTTCTATAATGTTATAGGTTCAATGGAAATGCTAACATGTCAGCTAAGGCGTGAAGCACTTTATATGTTTTAGATGATAAGACTGAATAGATAGGTGCTTCTATTTTCAGGGCAATGGCTTCATTGGTCAGGAAGTTCCGTCGCAAAGCTGGAAAGTCAACATCGGAAACGAAAGAAAATAAAGAATCAACAGGGTTTAATTGTTTATGTTTTACCACGTCGGACAATATTGATGAATCCAAACGACCAGTAGAAAGAGAACGTGTTGAGTTAGATAGAGACACTCAAGAAAACATGGGGAAAGTTGAATCGAAAGAGTATAAAAAGGGGTCAGCTGAATTAATTGAAGTTGGTAAGCAAGTCCCTGACAAACTGAAAAAGACTAAAGTTAAACCAAAGGATACTTGCAATGACAGCAAACCTGAAAGAAAAGAATCAGTAAATGTTAATACTGTTACAAATGAACACAAATCGGAAACGATTAATGGGGCGGACGAGCGCGACATAGTTGTAGATATCCACGAGCAAAATGGTATGCAAAGCAATGTTGAACCAACGAATGCTGACAAGGTTGTGAATGAATATGAAAATAGTCGATATAGCTCGTCATCTGATAGTGACAACTCTTACAAGTCATGTAGTGAAAAGAAGAGCAACATTAAACATAAATCAGAAAGTATTGAAAATGAGGAAACTTTATCTAAAGATGACGCAACTAAGACTGAACATATAGAAAACAAATCACCAGATGCCGGTGCGTCAAATAATTCTGAAAAGAACGATGTAGACACAGGCAAAAATGCACAACGGATGAAGGAAAATTCCAAAAAGAAACACCCATTCGGACGAATGCAAAGCAAATTAATGGATATACTATCATATCAGAACGTGGATTCTTTTTCTCCCGAAGTTTGTATCGATATTATGAAAAGTCCGTCACTGAAATTCCTATCGGCGTTAAACAGGAAACTAAAACAGAACAATAAGGAATGGAATGGAGAGTTTTTGGATTTGCACGGATCAGAAGCGCTGCTGGATCTAGTGGACACATTGGGAATCAAACGTGTAACTCAGCTATCTGATGCCATGTTACTGTTGGAATGCATAGTTTGTATAAAGACGTTGATGAATTCAAAGATGGGTTTGCGGTACCTGGTGGAACACATCGGCTCACTAAACAGGATTGTCATAGGTAAATGATTTACTTCATTCGGTGTATAAATAAGGTGAACAGTAGGTCGGATTTCCTACAGACGGATCTGTAGTCCAGTGGTAACACGCTGGACTGGTAATCCAGGGATCGCAGGTTCGATCCCCGTCTGACCCTACTAAAATTAACAGTCTTTCAGATAGGACGTTAAGCCGAGGTCTCGTGTCGGTGCTTTACACCGTGCACGTAAAAGAACCTGGAATGGGTTTATGTCTGTATCATTGCACTATCCTCCAAATATCTAAAATAACTAATCTCTTCAGGAGGCGTCGCTCATATGGGCAACCGGTAGCGACGATAAATAAACGTAAAACACAAACACTCGGATTTCCTATAGGTTTGCTAGACACTTGTAGATTTGGGTTATATCTTTGCGGTCATATTCAGTTTCCTTTGGTAAAGCAGTTAATTATGCAATTATTGGTAGGGGGCATGGAAGGACCGGGCACCCAGTTGAATTAGTGCCTACAGCGGTGAGGGGCAATTAATTTGAAATCAAGGACCGTAACCACACGGTTACAGACCCCCTCCCCATCATAACATGACATGATACCTAGTTACGTAGCGGTGCAAGGTTTATGTCACTTTTACTAAAATAGAAGCCCAGTTCATATATAATGGGACTTTTAATTTAAAATTACGCAATTAAATACCCCTTTGACGTTGTATGTCGCCAGCAATCACAGAATACGACATTTGTTTCTTTTGTTACTTTGTAAAAGATTTATTAAGGTCATTGCCTTCAACTCACTTGATCTTCAGCGCTATATGTTCAAATCCAATTGGAGGTGTCGAATTCTTTCATATGAGGGAGCTACCCAGCTGTTCGCGGACGGTCGGTGGTTCTACCCAGTTAGCTGTCCGTGCATGAAATAATGTTCGGAGATCTGGACCCTCACCGACCCGGCCCCCACCCCCAACAGCTGGAGAGTCGCCAAATGACCTAAGCTGTTGGTTTGTTAATTTAAACAATATGTATTTCTTTGAATAGACATAGTTTAGTATTCTAGTAGTTTTATAATATTTATTATGTGTATAAGTATGCATGTAGTACTGAGGCAAAAGTTCGACATTACCCCTCACCCAAACCCCCAACAGGAATGTGTAGCCTGCAGGTCAATAAGTATTTTTTTCAATGGAATATTAGACACGTTTCGGGAAAGGTTTCACTTATTTGACTGTTTAGTGTACAACTATCCCAGTGTAAATTATGTCTAACAGATGGGAAATAACTCTTGCTAATGACAACTATGAACGTACTGTTGGGTTATGTTCCACCTGTGGTCGTCTATTTCTAATACACACTCTCAACAAGTGGCTGGATTATTTTGTAAAATAGGGTGTGGGTGTTTATGTTTATTTATCGTCGCTACCGGTTGCCCATATGAGCGACGCCTCCTGAAGAGATTAGTTATTTTATATTTTGGAGGATAGTGCATGATACAGACAGAGACCAATTCCAGAATCTCCTCTGGTTCTTTTACGTGCACGGTGTAAAGCACCGACACGAGACCTCGGTTTAACGTCCCATCTGAAAGACTGTTAATTTGATCAGGGTCAGACGGGGGATCGAACCTGCGATCCCTGGATTACCAGTCCAGCGTGTTACCACTGGAATACAGATAGGGATAGCTTACACACAATTATACCACACTATCGAATAGGGGCATCAGTGCCTAGCGGTTAAGGTTATTGACTTCAAGTCGCTTGCCCTCGTTACCGCTGAAGGTTCGAGACCTACTGGGTGTCGATTTCTAAGCTGGCCCGTGGAGGGACAATGGTTATACCCGGGTGTCCGCCCGTACCAGAAATACTGTTCGGAGATTTCTTCGATGTGAGGCAGCTGGCCCGTGGAGGGACAGTGGTTATACCCGGGTGCCCTTCCGTATCTGAAATACTGTTCGGAGATTTCTTCCATGTGAGGCAGCTGGCCCGTGGAAGGACATTGGTTATACCCGGGTGCCCTTCCGTATCTGAAATACTGTTCGGAGATTTCTTCCATGTGAGGCAGCTGGCCCGTGGAAGGACATTGGTTATACCCAGGTGCCCATCCGTACCTGAAATACTGTTCGGAGATTTCTTCCATGTGAGGCAGCTGGCCCGTGGAAGGACATTGGTTATACCCGGGTGCCCTTCCGTATCTGAAATACTGCTCGGAGATTTCTTCCATGTGAGGCAGCTGGCCCGTGGAGGGACAGTGGTTATACCCGGGTGCCCGCCCGTACCTGAAATACTGTTCGGAGATTTCTTCCATGTGAGGCAGCTGGCCCGTGGAGGGACAGTGGTTATACCCGGGTGCCCGCCCGTACCTGAAATACTGTTCGGAGATTTCTTCCATGTGAGGCAGCTGGCCCGTGGAGGGACAGTGGTTATACCCGGGTGCCCGCCCGTACCTGAAATACTGTTCGGAGATTTCTTCCATGTGAGGCAGCTGGCCCGTGGAGGGACAGTGGTTATACCCGGGTGCCCTTCCGTACCTGAAATACTGTTCGGAGATTTCTTCCATGTGAGGAAACTGGCTAATAGAGGGACAGTGGTTATACCTGGGTGCCCTTCCGTACCTGAAATACTGTTCGGAGGAGCACCCGGAGTCTTCATCCACCAATAATAATTATATGGTTAGTCGCCATCTAACCTAAGCTGCTGCTGCGGCATTAAGCCCTCAAACTAAGCAAACAACGGCTCGAATCCCACTTGTCCAAATGCTAGGAAGCTATTCAACAAGCGTTGGTGCTTCAGGTGGTGAACATTTTATGGGAGGGTAGGGCTGTAAATAATGTTGTTATAACTTGTAGCCCAACCCATTTGCTTTTTTCCCCTCGACAAAACAAATGTATCGTATACTGCAATCATATAAATACATTAGTTCTAAATCGATATTATCAGTATTGTCATGGTATCATCGCGGTATCATCAGGTTATCATCGCGGTATCATCAGGTTATCATCGCGGACTCATCAGGTTATCATCGCGGACTCATCAGGTTATCATCGCGGTATCATCAGGTTATCATCGCGGACTCATCAGGTTATCATCGCGGACTCATCAGGTTATCATCACTGTATCATCACGTTATCATCACGGACTTATTAGGTTATCATCGTGGACTCATCAGGTTATCATCACTGTATCATCACGGTATCATCACGGACTTATTAGGTTATCATCACGGACTCATCACGGTACCACCACGGACCCAATGACACGGAAGTTGATAACAAAAGTCGATTACTCTCATCGTTTTATTAGAAACCAAATTATAACCGTGGTCGATAGCAAGTCATCGGGTTATAGAAACATATAACCGTGGTCGATAGCAAGTCATCGGGTTATAGAAACATATAACCGTGGTCGATAGCAAGTCATCGGGTTATAGAAACATATAACCGTGGTCGATAGCAAGTCATCGGGTTATAGAAACATATAACCGTGGTCGATAGCAAGTCATCGGGTTATAGAAACATATAACCGTGGTCGATAGCAAGTCATCGGGTTATAGAAACATATAACCGTGGTCGATAGCAAGTCATCGGGTTATAGAAACATATAACCGTGGTCGATAGCAAGTCATCGGGTTATAGAAACATATAACCGTGGTCGATAGCAAGTCATCGGGTTATAGAAACATATAACCGTGGTCGATAGCAAGTCATCGGGTTATAGAAACATATAACCGTGGTCGATAGCAAGTCATCGGGTTATAGAAACATATAACCGTGGTCGATAGCAAGTCATCGGGTTATAGAAACATATAACCGTGGTCGATAGCAAGTCATCGGGTTATAGAAACATATAACCGTGGTCGATAGCAAGTCATCGAGTTATTAGAAACATATAACCGTGGTCGATAGCAAGTCGTCGAGTTATTAGAAACATATACCTGTTGTCGATAGCAAGTCATCGAGTTATTAGAAACATATACGTGTTGTCGATAGCAAGTCATCGAGTTATTAGAAACATATACGTGTTGTCGATAGCAAGTCATCGAGTTATTAGAAACATATACGTGTTGTCGATAGCAAGTCATCGAGTTATTGGAAACATCACTGTTGTCGATAGCAAGTCATCGAGTTATTAGAAACATATACGTGTTGTCGATAGCAAGTCATCGAGTTATTAGAAACATCACTGTTGTCGATAGGAAGTCATCGAGTTATTAGAAACATATACGTGTTGTCGATAGCAAGTCCTCGAATTATTAGAAACATCACTGTTGTGGATAGCAAGTCATCAAGTTATTAGAAACATATACGTGTTGTGGATAGCAAGTCATCGAGTTATAGAAACATATAACCGTGGTCGATAGCAAGTCATCGAGTTATTAGAAACATATAACCGTGGTCGATAGCAAGTCATCGGGTTATTAGAAACATATACGTGTTGTGGATAGCAAGTCATCGAGTGATTAGAAACATATACGTGTTGTCGATAGCAAGTCATCGAGTTATTAGAAACATCACTGTTGTCGATAGCAAGTCATCGAGTGATTAGAAACATCACTGTTGTCGATAGCAAGTCATCGAGTTATTAGAAACATCACTGTTGTCGATAGCAAGTCATCGAGTTATTAGAAACATCACTGTTGTCGATAGCAAGTCATCGAGTGATTAGAAACATCACTGTTGTCGATAGCAAGTCATCGAGTTATTAGAAACATCACTGTTGTCGATAGCAAGTCATCGAGTGATTAGAAACATCACTGTTGTCGATAGCAAGTCATCGAGTTATTAGAAACATCACTGTTGTCGATAGCAAGTCATCGAGTGATTAGAAACATCACTGTTGTCGATAGCAAGTCATCGAGTTATTAGAAACATCACTGTTGTCGATAGCAAGTCATCGAGTGATTAGAAACATCACTGTTGTCGATAGCAAGTCATCGAGTTATTAGAAACATCACTGTTGTCGATAGCAAGTCATCGAGTGATTAGAAACATCACTGTTGTCGATAGCAAGTCATCGAGTTATTAGAAACATCACTGTTGTCGATAGCAAGTCATCGAGTTATTAGAAACATCACTGTTGTCGATAGCAAGTCATCGAGTGATTAGAAACATCACTGTTGTCGATAGCAAGTCATCGAGTTATTAGAAACCACTGTTGTCGATAGCAAGTCATCGAGTGATTAGAAACATCACTGTTGTCGATAGCAAGTCATCGAGTTATTAGAAACATCACTGTGTCGATAGCAAGTCATCGAGTTATTAGAAACATAACTGTTGTCGATAGCAAGTCATCGAGTTATTAGAAACATCACTGTTGTCGATAGCAAGTCATCGAGTTATTAGAAACATCACTGTTGTCGATAGCAAGTCATCGAGTTATTAGAAACATATACGTGTTGTCGATAGCAAGTCATCGAGTTATTAGAAACATCACTGTTGTCGATAGCAAGTCATCGAGTTATTAGAAACATATAGGTGTTGTCTATAGCAAGTCATCGAGTTATTAGAAACATCACTGTTGTCGATAGCAAGTCATCGAGTTATTAGAAACATCACTGTTGTCGATAGCAAGTCATCGAGTTATTAGAAACATATACGTGTTGTCGATATCAAGTCATCGAGTTATTAGAAACATCACTGTTGTCGATAGCAAGTCATCGAGTTATTAGAAACATATACGTGTTGTCGATATCAAGTCATCGAGTTATTAGAAACATCACTGTTGTCGATAGCAAGTCATCGAGTTATTAGAAACATATAGGTGTTGTCTATAGCAAGTCATCGAGTTATTAGAAACATCACTGTTGTCGATAGCAAGTCATCGAGTTATTAGAAACATATACGTGTTGTCGATAGCAAGTCATCGAGTTATTAGAAACATCACTGTTGTCGATAGCAAGTCATCGAGTTATTAGAAACATATACGTGTTGTCGATAGCAAGTCATCGAGTTATTAGAAACATCACTGTTGTCGATAGCAAGTCATCGAGTTATTAGAAACATATACGTGTTGTCGATAGCAAGTCATCGAGTTATTAGAAACATCACTGTTGTCGATAGCAAGTCATCGAGTTATTAGAAACATCACTGTTGTCGATAGCAAGTCATCGAGTTATTAGAAACATCACTGTTGTCGATAGCAAGTCATCGAGTTATTAGAAACATATAACCGTGGTCGATTACAAGTCATCGAGTTATTAGAAACATATAACCGTGGTCGATAGCAAGTCATCGAGTTATTAGAAATATAACCGTGGTGGTCAATATCAAGTCATCGGGCGGATGGGCGGGCGGGCGGGCGAGCCAGCGAGCAATATATGAATTGTATTTATCTAAAATAGCATATGATACAATAAAAGAAAAAAGTCGGGTATATTTGGAATATCTTTGCTTTCATTTGTTTACTTGGGTACTAATGGTATTATATTGAGTGTTGTTTTTGAACAGGAATATTACATCGCCAAAAAATACATATTTTACGTATGCACAGCATCGCTACTACAAAGTCCAGCACTAACGTTCAATCAATGAACAGTAATGTTGCTGTCAGGCGAAAGTAGGATTTCATATAACGGTTGTCAGCTACGCTCCTGAATGTATGTGCTACTTTCATTTAGAGGTAATTTTAATCTGATCAGTCTAAAAATAATATACACAGACATAAATGTGAGACATAACTGTAAATCTTTACCATGAATGTTGTTATTCGGGATACATCCGTTTTTTAGTATACTATTCGTGGCTGTTGGCTCTAAGTACAATGTTTTACTGTGTAAACAAACACCGTATACGACGCTTGTTTATTAATTAGTTTATACAAATTTACAATTTATATGTTCTGTTAACTTATAGTAATCACTCTCGAGACATCATTCCTGATGGAATCCATCGCCACGAGGGAGAGAGAAGAGGCATGTGGAATTTAAATGCCTTGCCTAAGGGTACAATCGTAACGGCTCCAGCGGGGCTCTAACTCCGGGCCTTTCGCACATGAAGCGAACGAGCTACCATGAGTTATCACGACTGTTTATTAATTGAAAACCTCAGATTCATTGACACATTTGGGGGGGATCTAATTATATAACATGAAATGACATTCTGTAGAAATTTGCTTTTTTCGCTGATGTAATGTCGCCTTAACCATTTCCTTCATAGAGAATTAGGTTAATAGACTACTACTTTAGCTATCATACAGTGGATAAGTAGTCGCCATATCTATCCCGCCTCCATAGATATTACTGGGACTACATGAGATTCTGGCCTTTATTATGAACGATGGTTTGGCTACTACATTGTCAATGTATGTCGTAATGGCGTCAAGAGGTGCTTCTATGAGGGAAAGGGCTAAGCTTTGTTCATATACAGAATGTGTCACAATCAGAGATTTGCCATATGTATTCAGCAGACGATGCTTCCCGTGATTCTAAAGGTCACGTGTGCACTGTTGTTCTCTGTTTTATTAAGGCCATTACCATTTCGCGCAAATAACAGTGAACATTACCGGAGATTCACCTGTGCCATTCATTGTGTACGCTAGCACTTCTGTGATCTCAATGACCGAGTTGTCGTTGACTTCGAATCACGTGTACACCACGAGTGTGGGTTCGAATCCAACAGGGGGTGTCGAATTATTTCATGTGAGGAAGTTTCCAGATTGTGCCCATGTGCAAGGCAAGGCAAGGTCTCTTGTGCCCTTAGGCAAGGCAAGGCAAGGCAAGACAAGGCAAGGTCTCTTGTACCCTTAGGCAAGGCACGGCAAGGTCTATTGTGCCCTTAGGCACTGCAAGGCAAGGCAGTGTCGCTTGTGCCCTTAGGCAAGGCAAGGCAAGGTCTCTTGTGCCCTTAGGCAAGACAAGGCAAGGCAAGGTCTCTTGTGCCCTTAGGCAAGGCAAGGCAAGGCAAGGTATCCTGTGCCCTTAGGCAAGGCAAGGTCTCTTGTGCCCTTAGGCAAGGCAAGGTCTCTTGTGCCCTTAGGCAAGGCAATGCAAGGTCTATTGTGCCCTTAGGCAAGGCAAGGTCTCTTGTGCCCTTAGGCAAGGCAGAGCAAGGTTTCTTGTGCCCTTAGGCAAGGCAAGGCAATGTCTCTTGTGCCCTTAGGCAAGGCACTTAGATTGCACAGTTTCTCTTCTCTCTTCCTACATGCGATGGATTCCACCAGGAATGAGGTCGAGAGCGAGAGAGAGAGCGAGAGCGAGAGAGAGAGCGAGAGAGAGAGCGCGAGAGAGAGAGCGAGAGAGAGTGAGAGAGAGTGAGAGAGAGATGTAACTAAAAGTGGTAAAGCTTGTTTCTCAATCGAGCTCAAATAAATGTCGATCTTGTGGAAGATCGGTGGTTCTACGCGGTTGCCTGTCCGAGCCTGTTCCTCCATTAATAAAAGCTGGAGAATCACTAAATGACCTAAGCTCTCCGTGTGAGTTAACACCCCCCCACCCCGAAACAAACAAACTCCAGTAATATGGATAACCAAGTTGGGTTTGTGTTTAAATTCATTCTAACAGCTTAGCTGGCATATGACCGACTACCATACAGTTGACAATGTAGTAGCCAAACCAATGTGCATAATAACCCTTTCCCTCATAGAAGCACCTCGTGACGCCATTACCAATACGACATACATTGACAATGTAGTAGCCAAACCAATGTGCATAATAACCCGTTCCCTCATAGAAGCACCTCGTGACGCCATTACCAATACGACATACATTGACAATGTAGTAGCCAAATCAATGTGCATAATAACCCTTTCCCTCATAGAAGCACCTCGTGACGCCATTACCAATACGACATACATTGACAATGTAGTAGCCAAATCAATGTGCATAATAACCCTTTCCCTCATAGAAGCACTTCTTGACGCCATTACCAATACGACATACATTGACAATGTAGTAGCCAATCCAATGTGCATAATAACCCTTTCCCTCATAGAAGCATTTCTTGACGCCATTACCAATGCGACATACATTGACAATGTAGTAGCCAAATCAATGTGCATTAACCATTTCCCTGATAGGAGCACCTCGTGACGCCATTACCAATACGACATACATTGACAATGTAGTAGCCAAATCAATGTTCATAATGCAGGCCAGAATCTCATGTAGTCCCAGTAATATCTATGGAGGTGGCATAGATATGGCTAAATGGCTGTCGTTTGTATGGAGATATAATAGTATATTAACCTAAATCTCTATGAATGAAAGGGTTAAATGGCTGTCGTTTGTATGGAGATATAATAGTATATTAACCTAAATCTCTATGAAGGAAAGGATTAAATGGCTGTCGTTTGTATGGAGATATAATAGTATATTCACCTAAATCTCTATGAAGGAAAGGGTTAAATGGCTGTCGTTTGTATGGAGATATAATAGTATATTAACCTAAATCTCTATGAAGGAAAGGGTTAAATGGCTGTCGTTTGTATGGAGATATAATAGTATATTAACCTAAATAGCTATGAAGGAAAGGGTTAAATGTCTGTCGTTTGTATGGATATATAATAGTATATTAACCTAAATCTCTATGAATGAAAGGGTTAAATGGCTGTCATTTGTATGGAGATATAACAGTATATTAACCTAAATCTCTATGAAGTCCCTATAATATATATGGACGTGGGATAGATATAGTGACTGCTTATCCACAGCATGATAACTAAATGGCTGTCGTTTGTATGGAGATATAACAGTATATTAACCTAAATCTCTATGAATGAAAGGGTTAAATAATCATTCGCAATTTATCCTAAATTAAGACATTGCATATCACCGAATTCAAATGTCTGTATGGTCAATTACGAGTGGGCGTGGACATTGCTATTATATACTAGTTTGGTAATATCATTCGTAATTATGTTTAACATACCGTATTAAACACTATACACAGTTTAGCTATCTATCGGTTTTACAATCTGCTAGGAAGTATATGACAGCAGCATCGGCAAGTCGACACTCCTACTTTCTATTTGTAGTTTTAGCATCGGATATTGCTTGCAACTGCATGATGTTGCCTTTGTTTCCAGATGAAACAATAGTCGACAGCAGCATTTGCTATAATCGTACATAGTTGTTTCACCTCTAAATATGTAATGTAATACAAGTGACGTGAGGTTGATCGGAATGTTGTTTGTAATGTAGAACGAAATGAAATGTAAACGAAGTCAGGAAATGCCAGTGAAAAGAACAAATCTACATACAGATACGATACTTAAGGACTCATGATCGATCATACGGTTATACAGACTAATTATATTAAAGGCAATGTATTAAATGATATCGCGGTTTGAATGCATGGATTGTGATGACGACGATGGTGACGTCACGATTAGGATGACGGTGATGTTGATTGTGATAGTTTTAATGAGAAAATATGGAATACGTGAAACAACTACATGTTTCCACTTCAGATAAATGAAACACAACACATGACTTTAGAGGGAATTGAGTAAGGACTCTAGATATTATTCAAATGTATGTTAATGGTTCTAATTTCTTGATAATTAATATATGCAATGAGTATGAAGAGGCATTTAAAGTCAATGAATACTTTACGAATATCAGTTCCAACGTGTGATGAGATATCAGAGCTTAACGGAACTAGTGAAACTTGCATGGAACCAGAAGAAATAAACGAAACCCTAACTGAAGCTGTTGAACTTACGAAAATAGTTCTCCAAACCGACCTAATGAATACTACAGACATAGAAACAATGGAACAAAGGACCGATTATGTTCATACAATACCAACTAATACTACTCTAAGAGAGGCTGTGTCGCATAACACAGAGTATGTCCCTCCGATAGTAATAAATAACTTGAGGAAAGAAAAAGCGGGTCATAATAAGGAATGTGTTAAACGGAAATCTGAGGGACGTTTAGTGAATATTGTAAATGACATTGCCCTATCACAGTCACTGGTACAACTACTTAGAGATCCAACGGTATTTAACTTCTGTAGACTTCGATCCAAACTGAAATCAGACGATCGACGATGGATGAGTGGATTTTTAAAACTTGGAGGGTTAGAAATGTTGTTCGAAGGTTTGCGATCGTTCGGACGTTATTCGGGGACGTTTTCAAATCTTGTACAACGGTTGGAATGCGTCATGTGTATCAGAACGGTCATGAACTCTCAAATAGGAATGCAAACTATTACAACATCAATGAAGTTCGGAGAGAAATTTGGCACAGGTAAAGCAATCCCCAAATCTCGCTATAGTTTATGTAATAAGTATAATATGCACGTCATAAACCCACGACACATGAATGCTGCAATGAGGTGGAATACATGACATTGCATCACATCGGACGTTTTCAGAATCCGTGTCATAGATGTAGTGAATATACATGAGTCCAGCATGCTATGCTTAGATTGAAATAGAGACATCGGTCAGTTACTACCCATGCATACTCTCTAAAAGTGGGTAGGTCCCCATTAGATGTTTCCTCTGTTTTTATCGTTGTTTCCTTTGCACTACATGACATCAATTTTCTTCCAAATTCTTATCTTATAATTAGTATGCTACTATACATCGACAAATATCCTACAGTATATACAATGGGTAAACAATTTGTAATTTCTTTTTCAATTACTTAACATGATTTGGATAAAATCACATTTATCATAACGCAACATCCGGTTATGGAACAGTTGTAAAAACAAAGGATTCCAACTGAAAGGACCACTATACATTTAAGGATAAATCATTAATTAAGTTATATAGAGAGAGTGAAGAGAGAGGGAGAGAGTTGGAGAGAGGGATGGATGGAGGAGAGAGAGGGAGAGGGGAGATAGATGAAGGGAGGGGAGGGTAGGGGAGAGAGGAGAGAGAGATAGGGAAGGGAGAGAGAGATAGCGTGTCTACATTGCCCAACACGATGTTATACGAAATCAAGTATTAATAAAGTAACCTATTAATCATGTTATATCTACCCCGCGTATGCTTACGGGATGTACCTTGAAATGGTATCATTATGTCGTTAGAACAGTACTTGCATGTCAGCACGTGTGTATTCAGTATGTCAGTAGCCAATTGGATTGCGGGCCATTTACTTGGAAAAAAACCTGAGCACATCATGACAATGTATGTGCTGTGCACGTCATGACAATGTATGTGTACATCATTACAATGTATGTGCTGTGCACGTCATGACAATGTCTGTGCACGTCATGACAATGTTTGTGCACGTCATTACAATGTATATGCAGTGCACGTCATGGCAATGCCTGTGCACGTCATGGCAATGCCTGTGCACGTCATGACAATATATGGGCACGTCATGACAATGTGTGTGCATGTGATGACAATAGAACCGTGCCCAATTTGATATTATAAATGTCAATGGTTGACTGGATTAGATAATGCATTTCCTGTTTCCCAACTCCCAATACTTGTGTGGCTTCCAAATATTGAAGAAACCATACTATGAACTATTGAAAACACGATACAAGTTGCAACTATCATTCTAATATTACTTGATAGTATGTGCAAAGAACACATACAGACGGATCTGTAGTCAAGTGGACGCTGGACTGGTAAACCAGGGATCGCAGGATCGATCCCCCGGCTGACCCTAATAAAATTTAACAGTCTTTCAGATGGGACGTTAAACCGAGGTCTCGTGTCGGTGCTTTACACAGTGGACGTAAAAGATGGGTCTCTGTCTGTATCATTGCATGCCCTATCCTCCAAAATCTAAAATGAATAATCTCAGGAGGCGTCGCTCATATGGGCAACCGGTAGCGACGATAAATAAACGTAAAACACACACAAGAACACATCAACTGTTGATAAGTATGCGATAAACACGGCTGTTGGATTGTTGCCGCATCTGTAAATATACTTATTTATGGACGTAAATAAGCACAACCTTTAACATTTTTAACATTGGAATTGAATACAGCAACTTTGCAGGATTTGTAATGTTGATAACCAACCATACATGAAATATAGTGTTGATAGCTGGATGATGATATTCAATACCACTGGAATACAGACGGTATTTTACAGGGAGGTGTTTTGTAAAGCCATCAACCAAATAACAGACAAGGAGACAAAATAACACACACATTTATTCGTTATAGCATTATATTGGGTCATGTTAAAATAGTATGTTTTGCCGTTGTTAATCGGTGTGTCGTTCTGATGCATCCGTGGTCCAGTGGTAGAGCGTCGGATTTGGAATCGATCGGTCCCGGGTTCGATACACAGTCAGGCCACGTATGTAGTGTCATTGGGCAAGGCACCTCACACACATTACTTAGTACTGGTTAACCACATAGGTCGGCTAAGTTTGCCCATGAAAACATGGCTACGTCCCCACAAGGGGTTTGACATTAATGGAACATACACGTACAAAACTCCAAATCGCATATAAAGAGAAAACATGTTTTCTAATTCTTTATTATGTTATATATCGGGTTTTACGCCTGCATCAGCACCATTTTGGGCTATATCGCCGGCGGGCAGTTTTACCTAACAACACCTTTCCTGGGCAGGCTCCAACGGTTAACCAGTACTTTGGTGCTCCAAACTCCGTAAGAAACTGCCAACTGTTTCATATAAATGAGACACGGTCTGAGCGGGGCTCGAATCCGTGACCATCAGTGATGATAGGTTACAGTGGTATACAAGTCAGTGACCTTAACCACTCGACCACGGCGGCGGACTCTAATTCTAACATGACTTGAGATATAAATAACGCAAAGACAAACAGTATTTTTTTAATTGAATACTCACACATCAAAACAAAAGCATTATGCCAAAACGTCGACCATCTTCGGACATATACTGATAACATAAAGACACTGTGCTATTGTAAAATTTCTGGATCTGTGTGTGTTTTACGTTAATTTATCGTCGCTACCGGTTGCCCATATGAGCAACGCCTCCTGAAGAGATTAGTCATTTTAGATTTTGGAGGATAGTGCAATGATACAGACAGAGACCCATTCCAGATTCTCCTCTAGTTATTTTACGTGCACGGTGTAAAGCACCAATGCGAGACCTCGGTTTAAAGTCCAATCTGCGTCAGACGGGGGTCGAACCTGCGATCCCTGGATTACCAATCCAGCATGTTAACCACTTGATTACAGATCAGTCTGTAATATGTATATCCATTTAGAAAACAATATAGGCAAAGTTGGTATCAAAATGTGCGCGAAGTATTGGGAACATTAGTGCAAAGTCTTATTTTCTTCACGCATGAGAGTAATATTCATATTAAATTCTAAAATTTGTAACGAAAAATTAACACTTAATATAAAAGTGCATATGCTTCTCATGGTGTCAGTATATTTGTTAAAGAGTATGAATAATTTGATTTCCAATTGAGGGGTAAGGGACGTAATTCATAATACTTATTTGGATGTGTTAAACAACACTAGTGTCACCCATAGTCTGTCCTGTTTTAAATGTAACCCGTAACCTGCTAATCATGTCTAATGTCGCTTTTGCAAACAGTATAGAGCCAGATTAGCCGGCACAGAACGAGCCGTCTGACCAAGCTATGTGCTGTGCACAGAACGTGCCGTCTGATCAGGCTATATTATGTGCACAGAACGTGCCACCTGATCAGGCTATATGATGTACACAGAACGTGCCACCTGATCAGGCTATATGATGTACACAGAACGTGTCGTCTGATCAGGCTATATGCTGTGCACAGAACGTGCCACCTGATCAAGCTATATGCTATGCACATAACGTGCCTTCTGATCAGGCTATATGCTGTGCACAGAACGTGTCGTCTGATCAGGCTATATGCCGTGCACAGAACGTGCCACCTGATCAAGCTATATGCTGTGCACAGAACGTGCCTTCTGATCAGGCTATATGCTGTGCACAGAACGTGCCGTCTGATCAGGCTATATGTTGTGCACAGAACGAGCCGTCTGACCAAGCTATATGCTGTGCACAGTACGTGCCGTCTGATCAGGCTATATTCTGTGCACAGAACGTGCCACCTGATCAAGCTATGTGATGTGCACAGAACGTGCCTTCTGATCAGGTTATATGTTGTGCACAGAACAAGCCGTCTGACCAAGCTATATTCTTTGCACAGAACGTGCCTTCTGATCAGGCTATATGCTGTGCACAGAACGTGCCGTCTGATCAGGCTATATTCTTTGCACAGAACGTGCCACCTGATCAAGCTATATGCTGTGCACAGAACGTGCCTTCTGATCAGGCTATATGCTGTGCACAGAACATGCCGTCTGATCAGGCTATATTCTGTGCACAGAACGTGCCACCTGATCAAGCGATATGCTGTGCACAAAACGTGTCGTCTGATCAGGCTATATGCTATGCACCGAACGTGCCACCTGATCAAGCTATGTGCTGTGCACAGAACGTGCCTTCTGATCAGGTTATATGTTGTGCACAGAACAAGCCGTCTGACCAAGCTATATTCTTTGCACAGAACATGCCTTCTGATCAGGCTATATGCTGTGCACAGAACGTGCCGTCTGATCAGGCTATATGCTTTGCACAGAACGTGCCTTCTGATCAGGCTATATTCTGTGCACAGAACGTGCCACCTGATCAAGCTATATGCTGTGCACAGAACGTGCCGTCTGATCAGGCTATATGCTTTGCACAGAACGTGCCTTCTGATCAGGTTATATGCTGTGCACATAACGTGTCGTCTGATCAGGCTATATGCTGTGCACAGAACGTGCCACCTGATCAAGCTATATGCTTTGCACAGAACGTGCCATCTGATCAGGCTATATGTTGTGCACAGAACGTGCCGTCTGATCAGGCTATATGCTGTGCATAGAACGTGTCGTCTACCAGGCTATATGCTGTGCACAGAACGTGCCGTCTGATCAGGTTATATGCTTTGCATAGAACGTGTCGTCTACCAGGCTATATGCTGTGCACAGAACGTGTCGTCTGATCAGGCTATATTCTGTGCAAAGAACGTGCCACCTGATCAAGCTATATGCTGTGGACAGAACGTGCCTTCTGATCAGGCTATATGCTGCGCACAGAACGTGCCGTCTGATCAGGCTATTTGCTGTGCACAGAACGTGTCGTCTGATATGGCTATATGCTGTGCACAAAACGTGCCATCTGATCAGGCTATATGCTGTGCACAGAACGTGCCGTCTGAGCAGGATATATGCTGTGCACAGAACGTGTCGTCTACCAGACTATATGCTGTGCAAAGAACGTGTTGTCTGATCAGGCTATATGCTGTGCACAGAACGTGTCGTCTGATCAGGCTATATGCTGTGCCCAGAATGTGTCGTCTGATCAGGCTATATGCTGTGCACAGAACGTGTCACTTGACAAAGCTATATGCTGTGCACAGAACGTGTCGTCTGACCAGGCTATATGCTGTGCATAGAACGTGTCGTCTACCAGGCTATATGATGTGCACAGAACGTGCCGTCTGATCAGGCTATGTGCTGTGCACAGACCGTGTCGTCTACCAGGCTATGTGCTGTGCACAGAACGTGCCACCTGATCAGGCTATATGCTGTGCACAGAACGTGTCGTCTACGAGGCTATATGCTGTGCACAGAACGTGCCGTCTGGTCAGGCTATATGCTGTGCACAGAACATGCCGTCTGATCAGACTATATGCTGTACACAGAACGTGCCGTCTGATCAGACTATATGCTGTGCACAGAACGTGCCGTCTGATCAGGCTATATGGTGTGCACATAACGTGCCATCTGATCAGGCTATATGCTGTGCACAGAACGTGCCGTCTGATCAGGCTATATGCTGTGCACAGAACGTGCCGTCTGAGCAGGCTATATGCTGTGCACAGAACGTGTCGTCTACCAGGCTATATGCTGTGCAAAGAACGTGTCGTCTGATCAGGCTATATGCTGTGCACAGAACGTGTCGTCTGATCAGGTTATTTACTGTGCACAGAACGTGCCACCTGATCAAGCTATATGCTGTGCACAGAACGTGCCGTCTGATCAGGCTATATGATGTGCACAGAACGTGTCGTCTACCAGGCTATATGCTGTGCACAGAACGTGTCGTCTGATCAGGCTATATGCTGTGCCCAGAACGTGCCATCTGAGCAGGATATATGCTGTGCACAGAACGCGCCGTCTGATCAGGCTATATTATGTGCACAGCACGTGTCGTCTACCAGGATATATGCTGTGCACAGAACGTGTCGTCTGATCAGGCTATTTACTGTGCACAGAACGTGCCACCTGATCAAGCTATATTATGTGCACAGAACGTCTCGTCTACCAGGCTATATGCTGTGCACAGAACGTGTCGTCTGATCAGGCTATATGCTGTGCACAGAATGTGTCGTCTGAGCAGGCTATATACTGTGCATAGAACGTGCCACCTGACAAAGCTATATGCTGTGCACAGAACGCGCCGTCTGATCAGGCTATATTATGTGCACAGCACGTGTCGTCTGATCAGGCAATATGCTGTGCACAGAACGTGTCGTCAACCAGGCTATATGCTGTACACAGAACATGTCGTCTGATCAGGCTATATGCTGTGCACAGAACGTGCCGTCTATCAGGCTATATGCTGTGCACAGAACGTGTCGTCTGGTCAGGCTATATGCTGTGCACAGAACGTGCCACCTGATCAAGCTATATGCTGTGGACTGAACGTGCCTTCTGATCAGGCTATATGCTGCGTACAGAACTTGCCGTCTGATCAGGCTATATGCTGTGCACAGAACGTGCCGTCTGATATGGCTATATGCTGTGCACAGAACGTGCCATCTGATCAGGCTATACGCTGTGCACAGAACGTGCCGTCTGAACAGGATATATGCTGTGCACAGAACGTGTCGTCTACCAGGCTATATGCTGTGCAAAGATCGTGTCGTCTGATCAGGCTATATGCTGTGCACAGAACGTGTCGTCTACCAGGCTATATGCTGTGCAAAGAACGTGTCGTCTGATCAGGCTATATGCTGTGCACAGAACGTGTCGTCTACCAGGATAAATGCTGCGCACAGAACGTGTCGTCTGATCAGGCTATATGCTGTGCACAGAACGTGCCGTCTGAGCAGGATATATGCTGTGCACAGAACGTGTCGTCTACCAGGCTATATGCTGTGCAAAGAACGTGTCGTCTGATCAGGCTATATGCTGTGCACAGAACGTGTCGTCTACCAGGCTATATGCTGTGCACAGACCGTGTCGTCTACCAGGCTATGTGCTGTGCACAGAACGTGCCACCTGATCAAGCTATATGCTGTGCACAGAACGTGTCGTCTGACCAGGCTATATGCTGTGCATAGAACGTGTCGTCTACCAGGCTATATGATGTGCACAGAACGTGCCGTCTGATCAGGCTATGTGCTGTGCACAGACCGTGTCGTCTACCAGGCTATGTGCTGTGCACAGAACGTGCCGTCTAATCAGGCTATATGCTGTGCACATAACGTGCCATCTGATCAGGCTATATGCTGTGCACAGAACGTGCCGTCTGATCAGGCTATATGCTGTGCACAGAACGTGCCGTCTGAGCAGGCTATATGCTGTGCACAGAACGTGTCGTCTACCAGGCTATATGCTGTGCAAAGAACGTGTCGTCTGATCAGGCTATATGCTGTGCACAGAACGTGTCGTCTGATCAGGTTATTTACTGTGCATAGAACGTGCCACCTGATCAAGCTATATGCTGTGCACAGAACGTGCCGTCTGATCAGGCTATATGATGTGCACAGAACGTGTCGTCTACCAGGCTATATGCTGTGCACAGAACGTGTCGTCTGATCAGGTTATATGCTGTGCCCAGAACGTGCCATCTGAGCAGGATATATGCTGTGCACAGAAAGCGCCGTCTGATCAGGCTATATTATGTGCACAGCACGTGTCGTCTACCAGGCTATATGCTGTGCACAGAACGTGCCACCTGATCACGCTATATGCTGTGCACAGAACGTGCCATCTGAGCAGGATATATGCTGTGCACAGAACGTGTTGTCTGATCAGGCTATATACTGTGCATAGAACGTGCCACCTGACAAAGCTATATGCTGTGCACAGAACGCGCCGTCTGATCAGGCTATATTATGTGCACAGCACGTGTCGTCTGATCAGGCAATATGCTGTGCACAGAACGTGTCGTCAACCAGGCTATATGCTGTACACAGAACCTGTCGTCTGATCAGGCTATATGCTGTGCACAGAACGTGCCGTCTATCAGGCTATATGCTGTGCACAGAACGTGTCGTCTGATCAGGCAATATGCTGTGCACAGAACGTGTCGTCTTCCAGGCTAAATTCTGTACACAGAACGTGTCGTCTGATCAGGATATATGCTGTGCACAGAACGTGCCGTCCGATCAGACTATATGCTGTGCACAGAACGTGCCGTCTGATCAGGCTATATGCTGTGCACAGAACGTGCCGTCTGATCAGGCTATATGCTGTGCACAGAACGAGCCGTCTGACCAAGCTATATGCTGTGCACAGAACATGCCGTCTGATCAGGCTATATGCTGTGCACAGAACGTGCCGTCTGATCAGACACGACTATATGATGTGCACAGAACGTGCCGTCTGATCAGGCTATATGCTTTGCACAGAACGTGCCTTCTGATCAGGCTATATGCTGTGCACATAACGTGTCGTCTGATCAGGCTATGTGCTGTGCACAGAACGTGCCACCTGATCAAGCTATATGCTTTGCACAGAACGTGCCACCTGATCAGGCTATATGCTGTGCACAGAACGTGCCGTCTGATCAGGCTATATGCTGTGCATAGAACGTGTCGTCTACCAGGCTATATGCTGTGCACAGAACGTGCCCTCTAATCAGGCTATATGCTGTGCATAGAACGTGTCGTCTACCAGGCTATATGCTGTGCACAGAACGTGTCGTCTGGTCAGGCTATATGCTGTGCACAGAACGTGCCACCTGATCAAGCTATATGCTGTGGACTGAACGTGCCTTCTGATCAGGCTATATGCTGCGTACAGAACTTGCCGTCTGATCAGGCTATATGCTGTGCACAGAACCTGCCGTCTGATATGGCTATATGCTGTGCACAGAACGTGCCATCTGATCAGGCTATACGCTGTGCACAGAACGTGCCGTATGAACAGGATATATGCTGTGCACAGAACGTGTCGTCTACCAGGCTATATGCTGTGCAAAGAACGTGTCGTCTACCAGGCTATATGCTGTGCAAAGAACGTGTCGTCTGATTAGGCTATATGCTGTGCACAGAACGTGTCGTCTACCAGGATAAATGCTGCGCACAGAACGTGTCGTCTGATCAGGCTATATGCTGTGCACAGAACGTGTCGTCTACCAGGCTATATGCTGTGCACAGAACGTGCCGTCTGAACAGGATATATGCTGTGCAAAGATCGTGTCGTCTGATCAGGATATATGCTGTGCAAAGAACGTGTCGTCTGATCAGGCTATATGCTGTGCACAGAACGTGTCGTCTGATCAGGCTATATGCTGTGCCCAGAATGTGTCGTCTGATCAGACTATATACTGTGCACAGAACGTGCCACCTGATCAGGCTATATGCTGTGCACAGAACGTATCGTCTACCAGGCTATATGCTGTGGACAGAACGTTTCGTCTACCAGGCTATATGCTGTGCACAGAATGTGCCGTCTGATCAGGCTATATGCTGTGCACAGAACGTGTCGTCTACCAGGCTATATGCTGTGCACAGAACTTGTCGTCTGATCAGGCTATATGCTGTACACAGAACGTGTCGTCTAACAGGCTATATGCTGTGCCCATAATGTGTCGTCTGATCAGGCTATATACTGTGCACAGAACGTGTCGTCTGACCAGGCTATATGCTATGCATAGAACGTGTCGTCTACCAGGCTATATGATGTGCACAGAACGTGCCGTCTGATCAGGCTATGTGCTGTGCACAGAACGTGCCGTCTGAGCAGGCTATATGCTGTGCACAGAACGTGTCGTCTGATCATGTTATTTACTGTGCACAGAACGTGCCACATGATCAAGCTATATGCTGTGCACAGAACGTGCAGACTGATCCGGCTATATGATGTGCACAGAACGTGTCGTCTACCAGGCTATATGATGTGCACAGAACGTGTCGTCAACCAGGCTATATGCTGTGCACAGAACGTGTCGACTGATCAGGCTATATGATGTGCACAGAACATGTCGTCAACCAGGCTATATGCTGTGCACAGAACGTGTCGTCTACCAGGCTATATGCTGTGCTCAGAACGTGCCGTCTGAGCAGGCTATATGCTGTGCACAGAACGTGTCGTCTACCAGGCTATATGATGTGCAAAGAAGGTGTCGTCTAATCAGGCTATATGCTGTGCACAGAACTTGTTGTCTGATCAGGCTATTTACTGTGCACAGAACGTGCCACCTGATCAAGCTATATGCTGTGCACAGAACGTGCCGTCTGATCAGGCTATATGCTGTGCACAGAACGTATCGTCTACCAGGCTATATGCTGTGCACAGAACGTGTCGTCTGATCAGGCTATATGCTGTGCACAGAATGTGTCGTCTGAGCAGGCTATATACTGTGCATAGAACGTGCCACCTGACAAAGCTATATGCTGTGCACAGAACGTGTCGTCTACCAGGCTATATGCTGTGCTCAGAACGTGCCGTCTGAGCAGGATATATGCTGTGCACAGAACGTGTCGTCTACCAGGCTATATGATGTGCAAAGAAGGTGTCGTCTGATCAGGCTATATGCTGTGCACAGAACGTGTTGTCTGATCAGGCTATTTACTGTACACAGAACGTGCCACCTGATCAAGCTATATGCTGTGCACAGAACGTGCCGTCTGATCAGGCTATATGCTGTGCACAGAACGTATCGTCTACCAGGCTATATGCTGTGCACAGAACGTGTCGTCTGATCAGGTTATATGCTGTGCACAGAATGTGTCGTCTGAGCAGGCTATATACTGTGCATAGAACGTGCCACCTGACAAAGCTATATGCTGTGCACAGAACGCGCCCTCTGATCAGGCTATATTATGTGCACAGCACGTGTCGTCTGATCAGGCAATATGCTGTGCACAGAACCTGTCGTCAACCAGGCTATATGCTGTACACGGAACGTGTCGTCTGATCAGGCTATATGCTGTGCACAGAACGTGCCGTCTATCAGTCTATATGCTGTGCACAGAACGTGTCGTCTGATCAGGCAATATGCTGTGCACAGAACGTGTCGTCTACCAGGCTATATGCTGTACACAGAACGTGTCGTCTGATCAGGATATATGCTGTGCACAGAACGTGCCGTCTGATCAGGCTATATGCTGTGCACAGAACGAGCCGTCTGACCAAGCTATATGCTGTGCACAGAACATGCCGTCTGATCAGGCTCTATGCTGCGTACAGAACTTGCCGTCTGATCAGGCTATATGCTGTGCACAGAACGTGCCGTCTGATATGGCTATATGCTGTGCACAGAACGTGCCATCTGATCAGGCTATACGCTGTGCACAGAACGTGCCGTATGAACAGGATATATGCTGTGCACAGAACGTGTCGTCTACCAGGCTATATGCTGTGCAAAGAACGTGTCGTCTGATCAGTATATATGCTGTGCACAGAACGTGTCGTCTACCAGGCTATATGCTGTGCACAGAACGTGCCGTCTAATCAGGCTATATGCTGTGCATAGAACGTGTCGTCTACCAGGCTATATGCTGTGCACAGAACGTGTCGTCTGGTCAGGCTATATGCTGTGCACAGAACGTGCCACCTGATCAAGCTATATGCTGTGGACTGAACGTGCCTTCTGATCAGGCTATATGCTGCGTACAGAACTTGCCGTCTGATCAGGCTATATGCTGTGCACAGAACGTGCCGTCTGATATGGCTATATGCTGTGCACAGAACGTGCCATCTGATCAGGCTATACGCTGTGCACAGAACGTGCCGTATGAACAGGATATATGCTGTGCACAGAACGTGTCGTCTACCAGGCTATATGCTGTGCAAAGAACGTGTCGTCTGATCAGTCTATATGCTGTGCACAGAACGTGTCGTCTACCAGGCTATATGCTGTGCAAAGAACGTGTCGTCTGATTAGGCTATATGCTGTGCACAGAACGTGTCGTCTACCAGGATAAATGCTGCGCACAGAACGTGTCGTCTGATCAGGCTATATGCTGTGCACAGAACGTGTCGTCTACCAGGCTATATGCTGTGCACAGAACGTGCCGTCTGAACAGGATATATGCTGTGCAAAGATCGTGTCGTCTGATCAGGATATATGCTGTGCAAAGAACGTGTCGTCTGATCAGGCTATATGCTGTGCACAGAACGTGTCGTCTGATCAGGCTATATGCTGTGCCCAGAATGTGTCGTCTGATCAGACTATATACTGTGCACAGAACGTGCCACCTGATCAGGCTATATGCTGTGCACAGAACGTATCGTCTACCAGGCTATATGCTGTGGACAGAACGTTTCGTCTACCAGGCTATATGCTGTGCACAGAATGTGCCGTCTGATCAGGCTATATGCTGTGCACAGAACGTGTCGTCTACCAGGCTATATGCTGTGCACAGAACTTGTCGTCTGATCAGGCTATATGCTGTACACAGAACGTGTCGTCTAACAGGCTATATGCTGTGCCCATAATGTGTCGTCTGATCAGGCTATATACTGTGCACAGAACGTGTCGTCTGACCAGGCTATATGCTATGCATAGAACGTGTCGTCTACCAGGCTATATGATGTGCACAGAACGTGCCGTCTGATCAGGCTATGTGCTGTGCACAGAACGTGCCGTCTGAGCAGGCTATATGCTGTGCACAGAACGTGTCGTCTGATCATGTTATTTACTGTGCACAGAACGTGCCACATGATCAAGCTATATGCTGTGCACAGAACGTGCAGACTGATCCGGCTATATGATGTGCACAGAACGTGTCGTCTACCAGGCTATATGATGTGCACAGAACGTGTCGTCAACCAGGCTATATGCTGTGCACAGAACGTGCCGACTGATCAGGCTATATGATGTGCACAGAACATGTCGTCAACCAGGCTATATGCTGTGCACAGAACGTGTCGTCTACCAGGCTATATGCTGTGCTCAGAACGTGCCGTCTGAGCAGGCTATATGCTGTGCACAGAACGTGTCGTCTACCAGGCTATATGATGTGCAAAGAAGGTGTCGTCTGATCAGGCTATATGCTGTGCACAGAACGTGTTGTCTGATCAGGCTATTTACTGTGCACAGAACGTGCCACCTGATCAAGCTATATGCTGTGCACAGAACGTGCCGTCTGATCAGGCTATATGCTGTGCACAGAACGTATCGTCTACCAGGCTATATGCTGTGCACAGAACGTGTCGTCTGATCAGGCTATATGCTGTGCACAGAATGTGTCGTCTGAGCAGGCTATATACTGTGCATAGAACGTGCCACCTGACAAAGCTATATGCTGTGCACAGAACGTGTCGTCTACCAGGCTATATGCTGTGCTCAGAACGTGCCGTCTGAGCAGGATATATGCTGTGCACAGAACGTGTCGTCTACCAGGCTATATGATGTGCAAAGAAGGTGTCGTCTGATCAGGCTATATGCTGTGCACAGAACGTGTTGTCTGATCAGGCTATTTACTGTACACAGAACGTGCCACCTGATCAAGCTATATGCTGTGCACAGAACGTGCCGTCTGATCAGGCTATATGCTGTGCACAGAACGTATCGTCTACCAGGCTATATGCTGTGCACAGAACGTGTCGTCTGATCAGGTTATATGCTGTGCACAGAATGTGTCGTCTGAGCAGGCTATATACTGTGCATAGAACGTGCCACCTGACAAAGCTATATGCTGTGCACAGAACGCGCCCTCTGATCAGGCTATATTATGTGCACAGCACGTGTCGTCTGATCAGGCAATATGCTGTGCACAGAACCTGTCGTCAACCAGGCTATATGCTGTACACGGAACGTGTCGTCTGATCAGGCTATATGCTGTGCACAGAACGTGCCGTCTATCAGTCTATATGCTGTGCACAGAACGTGTCGTCTGATCAGGCAATATGCTGTGCACAGAACGTGTCGTCTACCAGGCTATATGCTGTACACAGAACGTGTCGTCTGATCAGGATATATGCTGTGCACAGAACGTGCCGTCTGATCAGGCTATATGCTGTGCACAGAACGAGCCGTCTGACCAAGCTATATGCTGTGCACAGAACATGCCGTCTGATCAGGCTCTATGCTGCGTACAGAACTTGCCGTCTGATCAGGCTATATGCTGTGCACAGAACGTGCCGTCTGATATGGCTATATGCTGTGCACAGAACGTGCCATCTGATCAGGCTATACGCTGTGCACAGAACGTGCCGTATGAACAGGATATATGCTGTGCACAGAACGTGTCGTCTACCAGGCTATATGCTGTGCAAAGAACGTGTCGTCTGATCAGTATATATGCTGTGCACAGAACGTGTCGTCTACCAGGCTATATGCTGTGCACAGAACGTGCCGTCTAATCAGGCTATATGCTGTGCATAGAACGTGTCGTCTACCAGGCTATATGCTGTGCACAGAACGTGTCGTCTGGTCAGGCTATATGCTGTGCACAGAACGTGCCACCTGATCAAGCTATATGCTGTGGACTGAACGTGCCTTCTGATCAGGCTATATGCTGCGTACAGAACTTGCCGTCTGATCAGGCTATATGCTGTGCACAGAACGTGCCGTCTGATATGGCTATATGCTGTGCACAGAACGTGCCATCTGATCAGGCTATACGCTGTGCACAGAACGTGCCGTATGAACAGGATATATGCTGTGCACAGAACGTGTCGTCTACCAGGCTATATGCTGTGCAAAGAACGTGTCGTCTGATCAGTCTATATGCTGTGCACAGAACGTGTCGTCTACCAGGCTATATGCTGTGCAAAGAACGTGTCGTCTGATTAGGCTATATGCTGTGCACAGAACGTGTCGTCTACCAGGATAAATGCTGCGCACAGAACGTGTCGTCTGATCAGGCTATATGCTGTGCACAGAACGTGTCGTCTACCAGGCTATATGCTGTGCACAGAACGTGCCGTCTGAACAGGATATATGCTGTGCAAAGATCGTGTCGTCTGATCAGGATATATGCTGTGCAAAGAACGTGTCGTCTGATCAGGCTATATGCTGTGCACAGAACGTGTCGTCTGATCAGGCTATATGCTGTGCCCAGAATGTGTCGTCTGATCAGACTATATACTGTGCACAGAACGTGCCACCTGATCAGGCTATATGCTGTGCACAGAACGTATCGTCTACCAGGCTATATGCTGTGGACAGAACGTTTCGTCTACCAGGCTATATGCTGTGCACAGAATGTGCCGTCTGATCAGGCTATATGCTGTGCACAGAACGTGTCGTCTACCAGGCTATATGCTGTGCACAGAACTTGTCGTCTGATCAGGCTATATGCTGTACACAGAACGTGTCGTCTAACAGGCTATATGCTGTGCCCATAATGTGTCGTCTGATCAGGCTATATACTGTGCACAGAACGTGTCGTCTGACCAGGCTATATGCTATGCATAGAACGTGTCGTCTACCAGGCTATATGATGTGCACAGAACGTGCCGTCTGATCAGGCTATGTGCTGTGCACAGAACGTGCCGTCTGAGCAGGCTATATGCTGTGCACAGAACGTGTCGTCTGATCATGTTATTTACTGTGCACAGAACGTGCCACATGATCAAGCTATATGCTGTGCACAGAACGTGCAGACTGATCCGGCTATATGATGTGCACAGAACGTGTCGTCTACCAGGCTATATGATGTGCACAGAACGTGTCGTCAACCAGGCTATATGCTGTGCACAGAACGTGCCGACTGATCAGGCTATATGATGTGCACAGAACATGTCGTCAACCAGGCTATATGCTGTGCACAGAACGTGTCGTCTACCAGGCTATATGCTGTGCTCAGAACGTGCCGTCTGAGCAGGCTATATGCTGTGCACAGAACGTGTCGTCTACCAGGCTATATGATGTGCAAAGAAGGTGTCGTCTGATCAGGCTATATGCTGTGCACAGAACGTGTTGTCTGATCAGGCTATTTACTGTGCACAGAACGTGCCACCTGATCAAGCTATATGCTGTGCACAGAACGTGCCGTCTGATCAGGCTATATGCTGTGCACAGAACGTATCGTCTACCAGGCTATATGCTGTGCACAGAACGTGTCGTCTGATCAGGCTATATGCTGTGCACAGAATGTGTCGTCTGAGCAGGCTATATACTGTGCATAGAACGTGCCACCTGACAAAGCTATATGCTGTGCACAGAACGTGTCGTCTACCAGGCTATATGCTGTGCTCAGAACGTGCCGTCTGAGCAGGATATATGCTGTGCACAGAACGTGTCGTCTACCAGGCTATATGATGTGCAAAGAAGGTGTCGTCTGATCAGGCTATATGCTGTGCACAGAACGTGTTGTCTGATCAGGCTATTTACTGTACACAGAACGTGCCACCTGATCAAGCTATATGCTGTGCACAGAACGTGCCGTCTGATCAGGCTATATGCTGTGCACAGAACGTATCGTCTACCAGGCTATATGCTGTGCACAGAACGTGTCGTCTGATCAGGTTATATGCTGTGCACAGAATGTGTCGTCTGAGCAGGCTATATACTGTGCATAGAACGTGCCACCTGACAAAGCTATATGCTGTGCACAGAACGCGCCCTCTGATCAGGCTATATTATGTGCACAGCACGTGTCGTCTGATCAGGCAATATGCTGTGCACAGAACCTGTCGTCAACCAGGCTATATGCTGTACACGGAACGTGTCGTCTGATCAGGCTATATGCTGTGCACAGAACGTGCCGTCTATCAGTCTATATGCTGTGCACAGAACGTGTCGTCTGATCAGGCAATATGCTGTGCACAGAACGTGTCGTCTACCAGGCTATATGCTGTACACAGAACGTGTCGTCTGATCAGGATATATGCTGTGCACAGAACGTGCCGTCTGATCAGGCTATATGCTGTGCACAGAACGAGCCGTCTGACCAAGCTATATGCTGTGCACAGAACATGCCGTCTGATCAGGCTCTATGCTGTGCACAGAACGTGCCGTCTGATCAGACACGACTATTTGCTGTGCACAGAACGTGCCGTCTGATCAGGCTATATGCTTTGCACAGAACGTGCCTTCTGATCAGGCTATATGCTGTGCATAGAACGTGTCGTCTACCAGGCTATATGCTGTGCACAGAACGTGCCGTCTGATCAGGCTATATGCTGTGCACAGAACGTGCCGTCTATCAGTCTATATGCTGTGCACAGAACGTGTCGTCTGATCAGGCAATATGCTGTGCACAGAACGTGTCGTCTACCAGGCTATATGCTGTACACAGAACGTGTCGTCTGATCAGGATATATGCTGTGCACAGAACGTGCCGTCTGATCAGGCTATATGCTGTGCACAGAACGAGCCGTCTGACCAAGCTATATGCTGTGCACAGAACATGCCGTCTGATCAGGCTCTATGCTGTGCACAGAACGTGCCGTCTGATCAGACACGACTATTTGCTGTGCACAGAACGTGCCGTCTGATCAGGCTATATGCTTTGCACAGAACGTGCCTTCTGATCAGGCTATATGCTGTGCATAGAACGTGTCGTCTACCAGGCTATATGCTGTGCACAGAACGTGCCGTCTAATCAGGTTATATGCTTTGCATAGAACGTATCGTCTCCCAGGCTATATGCTGTGCACAGAACGTGTCGTCTGATCAGGCTATATGCTGTGCAAAGAACGTGCCACCTGATCAAGCTATATGCTGTGGACAGAACGTGCCTTCTGATCAGGCTATATGCTGCGCACAGAACGTGCCGTCTGATCAGGCTATTTGCTGTGCACAGAACGTGTCGTCTGATATGGCTATATGCTGTGCACAAAACGTGCCATCTGATCAGGCTATATGCTGTGCACAGAACGTGCCGTCTGAGCAGGATATATGCTGTGCACAGAACGTGTCGTCTACCAGACTATATGCTGTGCAAAGAACGTGTTGTCTGATCAGGCTATATGCTGTGCACAGAACGTGTCGTCTGATCAGGCTATATGCTGTGCCCAGAATGTGTCGTCTGATCAGGCTATATACTGTGCACAGAACGTGTCACTTGACAAAGCTATATGCTGTGCACAGAACGA
This sequence comes from Archivesica marissinica, assembly GCA_014843695.1. Taxonomy (NCBI): domain Eukaryota; kingdom Metazoa; phylum Mollusca; class Bivalvia; order Venerida; family Vesicomyidae; genus Archivesica; species Archivesica marissinica. Next base: position 27,991,593 of record CM026391.1, on the reverse strand, counting down.
GGTGTCTGATCAGGCTATATGCTGTGTACAGCACGTATCGTCTACCAGGCTATATGCTGTGCACAGAACGTGCCGTCTGATCAAGCTATATGCTGTGCACAGACCGTGTCGTCTACCAGGCTATGTGCTGTGCACAGAACGTGCCACCTGATCAAGCTATATGCTGTGCACAGAACGTGTCGTCTGACCTGGCTATATGCTGTGCATAGAACGTGTCGTCTACCAGGCTATATGATGTGCACAGAACGTGCCGTCTGATCAGGCTATGTGCTGTGCACAGAACGTGTCGTCTACCAGGCTATGTGCTGTGCACAGAACGTGCCACCTGATCAGGCTATATGCTGTGCACAGAACGTGTCACCTTATCAGGCTATATGCTGTGCATAGAACGTTTCGTCTACGAGGCTATATGCTGTGCACAGAACGTGCCGTCTGGTCAGGCTATATGCTGTGCACAGAACATGCCGTCTGATCAGACTATATGCTGTACACAGAACGTGCCGTCTGATCAGACTATATGCTGTGCACAGAACGTGCCGTCTGATCAGGCTATATGCTGTGCACATAACGTGCCATCTGATCAGGCTATATGCTGTGCACAGAACGTGCCGTCTGATCAGGCTATATGCTGTGCACAGAACGTGCCGTCTGAGCAGGCTATATGCTGTGCACAGAACGTGTCGTCTACCAGGCTATATGCTGTGCAAAGAACGTGTCGTCTGATCAGGCTATATGCTGTGCACAGAACGTGTCGTCTGATCAGGTTATTTACTGTGCACAGAACGTGCCACCTGATCAAGCTATATGCTGTGCACAGAACGTGCCGTCTGATCAGGCTATATGCTGTGCACAGAACGTATCGTCTACCAGGCTATATGCTGTGCTCAGAACGTGTCGTCTGATCAGGCTATATGCTGTGCACAGAATGTGTCGTCTGAGCAGGCTATATGATGTGCACAGACCATGTCGTCAACCAGGCTATATGCTGTGCACAGAACGTGTCGTCTACCGGGCTATATGCTGTGCTCAGAACGTGTCGTCTGATCAGGCTATATGCTGTGCACAGAACGTGCCGTCTGAGCAGGATATATGCTGTGCACAGAACGTGTCGTCTACCAGGCTATATGATGTGCAAAGAAGGTGTCGTCTGATCAGGCTATATGCTGTGCACAGAACGTGCCGTCTATCAGTCTATATGCTGTGCACAGAACGTGTCGTCTGATCAGGCAATATGCTGTGCACAGAACGTGTCGTCTACCAGGCTATATGCTGTACACAGAACGTGTCGTCTGATCAGGATATATGCTGTGCACAGAACGTGCCGTCTGATCAGGCTATATGCTGTGCACAGAACGAGCCGTCTGACCAAGCTATATGCTGTGCACAGAACATGCCGTCTGATCAGGCTCTATGCTGTGCACAGAACGTGCCGTCTGATCAGACACGACTATTTGCTGTGCACAGAACGTGCCGTCTGATCAGGCTATATGCTTTGCACAGAACGTGCCTTCTGATCAGGCTATATGCTGTGCATAGAACGTGTCGTCTACCAGGCTATATGCTGTGCACAGAACGTGCCGTCTGATCAGGTTATATGCTTTGCATAGAACGTGTCGTCTACCAGGCTATATGCTGTGCACAGAACGTGTCGTCTGATCAGGCTATATTCTGTGCAAAGAACGTGCCACCTGATCAAGCTATATGCTGTGGACAGAACGTGCCTTCTGATCAGGCTATATGCTGCGCACAGAACGTGCCGTCTGATCAGGCTATTTGCTGTGCACAGAACGTGTCGTCTGATATGGCTATATGCTGTGCACAAACGTGCCATCTGATCAGGCTATATGCTGTGCACAGAACGTGCCGTCTGAGCAGGATATATGCTGTGCACAGAACGTGTCGTCTACCAGACTATATGCTGTGCAAAGAACGTGTTGTCTGATCAGGCTATATGCTGTGCACAGAACGTGTCGTCTGATCAGCTATATGCTGTGCCCAGAATGTGTCGTCTGATCAGGCTATATACTGTGCACAGAACGTGTCACTTGACAAAGCTATATGCTGTGCACAGAACGAGGTGTCTGATCAGGCTATATGCTGTGTACAGCACGTATCGTCTACCAGGCTATATGCTGTGCACAGAACGTGCCGTCTGATCAAGCTATATGCTGTGCACAGACCGTGTCGTCTACCAGGCTATGTGCTGTGCACAGAACGTGCCACCTGATCAAGCTATATGCTGTGCACAGAACGTGTCGTCTGACCTGGCTATATGCTGTGCATAGAACGTGTCGTCTACCAGGCTATATGATGTGCACAGAACGTGCCGTCTGATCAGGCTATGTGCTGTGCACAGAACGTGTCGTCTACCAGGCTATGTGCTGTGCACAGAACGTGCCACCTGATCAGGCTATATGCTGTGCACAGAACGTGTCACCTTATCAGGCTATATGCTGTGCATAGAACGTTTCGTCTACGAGGCTATATGCTGTGCACAGAACGTGCCGTCTGGTCAGGCTATATGCTGTGCACAGAACATGCCGTCTGATCAGACTATATGCTGTACACAGAACGTGCCGTCTGATCAGACTATATGCTGTGCACAGAACGTGCCGTCTGATCAGGCTATATGCTGTGCACATAACGTGCCATCTGATCAGGCTATATGCTGTGCACAGAACGTGCCGTCTGATCAGGCTATATGCTGTGCACAGAACGTGCCGTCTGAGCAGGCTATATGCTGTGCACAGAACGTGTCGTCTACCAGGCTATATGCTGTGCAAAGAACGTGTCGTCTGATCAGGCTATATGCTGTGCACAGAACGTGTCGTCTGATCAGGTTATTTACTGTGCACAGAACGTGTCACCTGATCAAGCTATATGCTGTGCACAGAACGTGCCGTCTGATCAGGCTATATGCTGTGCACAGAACGTATCGTCTACCAGGCTATATGCTGTGCTCAGAACGTGTCGTCTGATCAGGCTATATGCTGTGCACAGAATGTGTCGTCTGAGCAGGCTATATGATGTGCACAGAACATGTCGTCAACCAGGCTATATGCTGTGCACAGAACGTGTCGTCTACCAGGCTATATGCTGTGTTCAGAACGTGTCGTCTGATCAGGCTATATGCTGTGCACAGAACGTGCCGTCTGAGCAGGATATATGCTGTGCACAGAACGTGTCGTCTACCAGGCTATATGATGTGCAAAGAAGGTGTCGTCTGATCAGGCTATATGCTGTGCACAGAACGTGTTGTCTGATCAGGCTATTTACTGTGCACAGAACGTGCCACCTGATCAAGCTATATGCTGTGCACAGAACGTGTCGTCTGATCAGGCTATATGCTGTGCACAGAATGTGTCGTCTGAGCAGGCTATATACTGTGCATAGAACGTGCCACCTGACAAAGCTATATGCTGTGCACAGAACGCGCCCTCTGATCAGGCTATATTATGTGCACAGCACGTGTCGTCTGATCAGGCAATATGCTGTGCACAGTACGTGTCGTCAACCAGGCTATATGCTGTACACGGAACGTGTCGTCTGATCAGGCTATATGCTGTGCACAGAACGTGCTGTCTATCAGTCTATATGCTGTGCTCAGAACGTGTCGTCTGATCAGGCAATATGCTGTGCACAGAACGTGTCGTCTACCAGGCTATATGCTGTACACAGAACGTGTCGTCTGATCAGGATATATGCTGTGCACAGAACGTGCCGTCTGATCAGGCTATATGCTGTGCACAGAACGAGCCGTCTGACCAAGCTATATGCTGTGCACAGAACATGCCGTCTGATCAGGCTCTATGCTGTGCACAGAACGTGCCGTCTGATCAGACACGACTATTTGCTGTGCACAGAACATGCCGTCTGATGAGGCTATATGCTGTGCACATAACGTGTCGTCTGATCAGGCTATATGCTGTGCACAGAACGTGCCACCTGATCAAGCTATATGCTTTGCACAGAACGTGCCATCTGATCAGGCTATATGCTGTGCACAGAACGTGCCGTCTGATCAGGCTATATGCTGTGCATAGAACGTGTCGTCTACCAGGCTATATGCTGTGCACAGAACGTGCCGTCTGATCAGGTTATATGCTTTGCATAGAACGTGTCGTCTACCAGGCTATATGCTGTGCACAGAACGTGTCGTCTGATCAGGCTATATGCTGTGCAAAGAACGTGCCACCTGATCAAGCTATATGCTGTGGACAGAACGTGCCTTCTGATCAGGCTATATGCTGCGAACAGAACGTGCCGTCTGATCAGGCTATTTGCTGTGCACAGAACGTGTCGTCTGATATGGCTATATGCTGTGCACAGAACGTGCCATCTGATCAGGCTATATGCTGTTCACAGAACGTGCCGTCTGAGCAGGATATATGCTGTGCACAGAACGTGTCGTCTACCAGACTATATGCTGTGCAAAGAACGTGTCGTCTGATCAGGCTATATGCTGTGCACAGAACGTGTCGTCTGATCAGGCTATATGCTGTGCCCAGAATGTGTCGTCTGATCAGGCTATATACTGTGCACAGAACGTGTCACTTGACAAAGCTATATGCTGTGCACAGAACGAGCTGTCTGATCAGGCTATATGCTGTGTACAGCACGTGTCGTCTACCAGGCTATATGCTGTGCACAGAACGTGCCGTCTGATCAAGCTATATGCTGTGCACAGACCGTGTCGTCTACCAGGCTATGTGCTGTGCACAGAACGTGCCACCTGATCAAGCTATATGCTGTGCACAGAACGTGTCGTCTGACCTGGCTATATGCTGTGCATAGAACGTGTCGTCTACCAGGCTATATGATGTGCACAGAACGTGCCGTCTGATCAGGCTATGTGCTGTGCACAGACCGTGTCGTCTACCAGGCTATGCTCTGTGCACAGAACTTGCCACCTGATCAGGCTATATGCTGTGCACAGAACGTGTCACCTGATCAGGCTATATGCTGTGCATAGAACGTTTCGTCTACGAGGCTATATGCTGTGCACAGAACGTGCCGTCTGGTCAGGCTATATGCTGTGCACAGAACATGCCGTCTGATCAGACTATATGCTGTACACAGAACGTGCCGTCTGATCAGACTATATGCTGTGCACAGAACGTGCCGTCTGATCAGGCTATATAGTGTGCACATAACGTGCCATCTGATCAGGCTATATGCTGTGCACAGAACGTGCCGTCTGATCAGGCTATATGCTGTGCACAGAACGTGCCGTCTGAGCAGGCTATATGCTGTGCACAGAACGTGTCGTCTACCAGGCTATATGCTGTGCAAAGAACGTGTCGTCTGATCAGGCTATATGCTGTGCACAGAACGTGTCGTCTGATCAGGTTATTTACTGTGCACAGAACGTGCCACCTGATCAAGCTATATGCTGTGCACAGAACGTGCCGTCTGATCAGGCTATATGCTGTGCACAGAACGTATCGTCTACCAGGCTATATGCTGTGCTCAGAACGTGTCGTCTGATCAGGCTATATGCTGTGCACAGAATGTGTCGTCTGAGCAGGCAATATACTGTGCATAGAACGTGCCACCTGACAAAGCTATGTGCTGTGCACAGAACGTATCGTCTACCAGGCTATATGCTGTGCACAGAACGCGCCGTCTGATCAGGCTATATGCTGTGCACAGCACGTGTCGTCTACCAGGTTATATGCTGTGCACAGCACGTGTCGTCTGATCAGGCTATATTATGTGCACAGAACGTGCCGTCTGATCAGGCTATGTGTAGTTTGCTATTCGGATAGTGGAGCTAAAACACGTATCTGTATAGCAAACAACATAGATCCTGATCAGATGCGTCGTTACAGCGGCTGATCTGGATCTATGTTGTTTGCACATTCCGTTTAATTTATTCATCAGGTTAAGGGTTCAAAAAAACCTACACTATCTCTTAGAGAAGCCTTACAACTCCCACACCCTTAAAATAATACCTGGGCGTAATGTATGTTCTACGAGATAGTTTGTGTTTACTTCCGGGCACTGTCTAACAGTGAGTTTGTGTTTACTTCCGGGCACTGTCTAACAGTGGGTTTATGTTTACTTCCGGGCACTGTCTAACAGTGAGTTCGTGTTTACTTCCGGGCACTGTCTCACAGTGAGTTTATGTTTACTTCCGGTCACTGTCTAACAGTGAGTTTGTGTTTACTTCCGGACACTGTCTAACAGTGAGTTTGTGTTTACTTCCGGGCACTGTCTAACAGTGAGTTTATGTTTACTTCCGGGCACTGTCTAACAGTGAGTTTATGTTTACTTCCGGGCACTGTCTAACAGTGAGTTTATGTTTACTTCCGGTCACTGTCTAACAGTGAGTTTGTGTTTACTTCCGGGCACTGTCTAACAGTGAGTTTATGTTTACTTCCGGGCACTGTCTAACAGTGAGTTTATGTTTACTTCCGGTCACTGTCTAACAGTGATTTTTTGTTTACTTCCTGGCACTGTCTAACAGTGAGTTTATGCTTACTTCCGGGCACTGTCTAACAGTGAGTTTGTGTTTACTTCCGGGCACTGTCTAACAGTGAGATTGTGTTTACTTCCGGGCACTGTCTAACAGTGATTTTTTGTTTACTTCCTGGCACTGTCTAACAGTGAGTTTATGCTTACTTCCGGGCACTGTCTAACAGTGAGTTTGTGTTTACTTCCGGTCACTGTCTAACAGTGAGTTTGTGTTTACTTCCGGGCACTGTCTAACAGTGTGCCTGTAGGAATATAATTTATGTATCTATATGTAATGTTCTAAAGATGCACTCTTCCTTATGAAAATGCTATCAAAACGTCACTAATACATAGTTCTCACGTGAAGTCATCATTCCTACTGTGGCTGCCATTTTGTTTGGCAAATTTGACAAGATATTATATATATTATATAGTAGCGTAATTTTGTTTTCTTCATAACCTATTTATTTCTCATCCCATCACCATGGTTCGACATGTTGTTTATATTATTTCACAAATTTCGTATCACTAACAAATAAATAATAATTTACCTGTATATTAATATTTTAACTGCGAAAATAGACTTTCAAAAATAGGTGCGAGTTAAGTTCTTATAAATTATAATCCATACAACATTGTCAACGAATAAATTAATATTTAAAAAGTGCATTTCATTACCTTTAAAATGATATATTAACAACAAAATTTAATTATGTTATTGCAATAAATGAATTACTAGGATAGTCCTGCAATTGCCATTTATAAAACTTGCCAAACAAAATGGCGGCCAAGATAAGATCATATCAGTGTATTGACTAGTTTCACAGTGTGTTTACAGGACGTCCGCGGGAACTATGTATATATCTAAAAGTTAAACTGAACCACATACAATGCACAACTTTCAATCTTAGGCCAAGGTATGACGGAGTGTGGCAACCACCATTACCTAGTCAATGTTTGGTGATTGCATAATTGAATTCATGGGTCTATCGTATCTTGATCGAACACCTCCCATTAAATTGGTAGCTATACAGAGCCGCCACAAATACAAATGTACACTGAGATTGAACCGAATTTATTCATGATCGTTTCAGAATCTCGTCTATATATATATATATATATATACACCTAATTTGATCCAAATATATCATGGAAAATGATTATCTAGCGGAAACCTGAGTAGTGTCTAGGAGTTTTTTAATCAATAATGACAGGACACATATAAAATGGTTGAAATTATGGACGATGACGGTGTGATAATGCCCGGATATTTAATGATACAAATGCGCAGCAGTCGTCGTCGAAGATTGTACAATAAAAATATGTCTTCTTGGATTTCCAAGATAGTCAATTATTTCTTGTTTCACGAAACTTTTATGGCATCCATGTTGTCAGTTTATACAAATATATTTGAGCTCGATTGCGAAACAAGTTATGTCAACTTATATTAATCACTCTCGAGACCTCATTTCTGATGGAATCCATCGCCACGAGGGAGAGAGAAGAGGCAACGTGGAATTTAAATGCCTTGCCTGTGCCAATCGTAACGGCTCCAGCGGGGTTCGAACTCCGGACCTTTCGCAACTGAAGCGAACGCGCATTAACTGCGCTATCACGACTTCCACATTGTTGTCGATTGCATATATAACGTGGTGCTTATCAAACTCCAGACACATCTAACAATGTTCTCGCACCGATATCATTTTAAAAATATAATGTCATGTATATTGTGGTTTCGGTGTCAGTTGTATGTTCGGTTCGGTTTCGGCGTATACTTATGTGAATGGTCCCGTTAAATTTCAAAATTCTTTTTTCGGTTCAGATTCGTTAAGTTCGTTTTCGGTGTATACTAGTATTCGAAATGATTATCTGAACATCTGATATGTGTGCTAGTGATTTCCACTTTCCAATTTCCTCTTCGCTTTCTCATTTTCCTTTTATCAACTTTATCATTTTACGTTATATCATATGTCACATGGGATCTGTTATTTCACAGATGTGCACGAACAGTGTTCATTTATTTTAAAATATATTATCTAACCTTTGCTTTAAAAATAATCTTTCCCAATATGAATGGTCTCCATAGCAACAAACAACAAAGATTGTCTATAATTACCCACAGCAAGCTTAGCGACTATAAATATCCATTTATTTATCTATATATCCATTTGTGGCATATAGCCTAGCTCATACATGAAACCCAGTCCATAGTAAATCAGGTAGCACGAATTAGCATAACACTTTCAGACAGAAAAAATAGTAAATTTTAGACTTTTAAAACATCAAAGAGTGATGTCGAAAATTAATAAAAGTGAATCGATCCCGGACTAGATCAATAATGTGGTCTAAGCCCGGTAGACACGTCTATAAACATAAAGAAACAAGAGTAGGGCCAACGGAAGCACATTGCACTGGTTCCATTAACCAACAGTGCAACCGTCATATTTTAAGATTAAATTATACAATATTTAGGCATTAACCCTTTCAACACCACAGACCTCTAAATTGGCTTACAAAAAGTGTAGATCCAGATGAGCCGGCTCGTGACGAGCCGTCTCATCAGGATCTGCACTTTTTGCCAGTGATATGACTATTTTTAGACATAATTACCCATTTTGATAAATGAACTTGTCCAAATGTGATTTTCTGATTCATTTATTGGTTTATGAATATCATGGACCAGTCCATGTGAGTTACTTGGTGTTGAATGGGTTAAATACACAGTACAACACGAGCTGGTTTTTGTTATCCCTTTGGTATTCAAACATATATATTTAAGACGTGAGGGATACACGTCGGGGGCAAGCCTCAACATGTGTGCATACTTTGTACGCTCACTTACAGTGCCTTCGGGCGGTCATACCTTGATAAACTCGAACCAAACAGAAAAATATATATCCATTTTTGTATCCAGATCCGTCAGTTATATAGAAGGGTCAGTTATCCAGTTGTTAAGATGTTGGACTTCGAATCCAGGAATCGCAGGTTCGATCCACCGTCTGACCCGATTACTATTAATAATCTGTGCACGTAAAGGAACCGGAGTAGACTAACTATTACACCATCATCCAACATCTAAAATGACTAATCCCTTCATGATTACCCATAACCCACCGAAAGCAAGCCAGAGGCTTAACGATAGTGCATGTCTTCCATTGCGATTATATCGTGATATTGAAAACTAAACAAATAAACCATACGCAAATATATTATAGACTTAACTTAACTCTTTCATCGCCAATGTCGCATAAAAGCGACTTTGTAAAAAAGTAGAGAAACAGATCGGACAGAACAGAACGTGCCGTCTGATCAGACTATATGCTGATTGCTCTTCAGACAGTGGAGCTGAAGCACCTGTCCGAATAGCAAACAACATAGATCCTGATCAGACGCGGCGTTGCGCCGCGGCTGATCTGGATCTATGTTGTTTGCACATGCTCTGAATTTATTCGGCGCTGAAAGAGTTAAGTAAACCACCATTTCCTCCGTTATTAGTGATTTTGGAAAAAGCTATCCACAATCGTAGGTAATCCATAGTAATTTCACAAAACGTCTTCCTTGAAATCACAGGCATCCGGCACGTGCATCTGAACGAGCCGTCTCATCAGGATCTGCACTTTTTGCCAGTGATATGACTATTTTTAGACATAATTACCCATTTTGATAAATGAACTTGTCCAAATGTGATTTTCTGATTCATTTATTGGTTTATGAATATCATGGACCAGTCCATGTGAGTTACTTGGTGTTGAATGGGTTAAATACACAGTACAACACGAGCTGGTTTTTGTTATCCCTTTGGTATTCAAACATATATATTTAAGACGTGAGGGATACACGTCGGGGGCAAGCCTCAACATGTGTGCATACTTTGTACGCTCACTTACAGTGCCTTCGGGCGGTCATACCTTGATAAACTCGAACCAAACAGAAAAATATATATCCATTTTTGTATCCAGATCCGTCAGTTATATAGAAGGGTCAGTTATCCAGTTGTTAAGATGTTGGACTTCGAATCCAGGAATCGCAGGTTCGATCCACCGTCTGACCCGATTACTATTAATAATCTTATAGACTTTAAACCGATGTTGGTTTATTACACCGTGCACGTAAAGGAACCGGAGTAGACTAACTATTACACCATCATCCAACATCTAAAATGACTAATCCCTTCATGATTACCCATAACCCACCGAAAGCAAGCCAGAGGCTTAACGATAGTGCATGTCTTCCATTGCGATTATATCGTGATATTGAAAACTAAACAAATAAACCATACGCAAATATATTATAGACTTAACTCTTTCATCGCCAATGTCGCATAAAAGCGACTTTGTAAAAAAGTAGAGAACCAGATCGGACAGAACAGAACGTGCCGTCTGATCAGACTATATGCTGATTGCTCTTCAGACAGTGGAGCTAAAGCACCTGTCCGAATAGCAAACAACATAGATCCTGATCAGACGCGGCGTTGCGCCGCGGCTGATCTGGATCTATGTTGTTTGCACATGCTCTGAATTTATTCGGCGCTGAAAGAGTTAAGTAAACCACCATTTCCTCCGTTATTAGTGATTTTGGAAAAAGCTATCCACAATCGTAGGTAATCCATAGTAATTTCACAAAACGTCTTCCTTGAAATCACAGGCATCCGGCACGTGCATCTGAACTGCCCGCCCACACCACCCCATCTGGGTAATACACCACATAACCACGTTACAAGACATTACGTATCCGCCACAATGCATTACAAATTGTAAATCTAGTTCACACCCGGTATTAGACGTATGCGTTTATTTGGGGAGTGTCGGGCGTGGAGTGGATTGGGGTAGAGTGGATTGGGGTGGAGTGGATTAGGGTGGAGTGGATTATGGTGGAGTGGATTGGGGTAGAGTGGATTGGAGTGGAGTGGATTGGTGTGGAGTGGATTGGGGTGGAGTGGATTGGTGTGGAGTGGATTGGGGTGGAGTGGATTGGGGTAGAGTGGATTGGGGGTGGAGTGGATTGGGGTGTTGTTATGGTTGGGATTGGGGTATTTATTCACATTGTTTATTGAATTATGGAACGAACTGAATACAGGCGTTCTCTATGTACGCCCCTTTATACACACTCTTGTACCGAATTATTTGAATGAACATTTTCAATTAAGACATCACAATACAGTTACTTCAGATATGACATTGAGATATGTTTCAAATACTGATATATTCCAAGACCTAGATGTGAAATGTACAAGAAATCTTTAGAATACTCTGGTCCAAAGATATGGAATTGTCTACCATTGGAAATTAAGACGTCCAGATCTTTAAATATGTTCAAGACAAAATGTAAAAAATAGATACAACAACCTTTTAATCGGTAGACACAAAAACTTATATATATATATATAATGATTGTCATTCAATATGCTTATATCGATAACATTACCTGATTTGTTTAAGTTACATTGTACAACATTATAAATGTATATTACATGGCGTAACTGTATATTTTGGTTATAAGTATTGTGTATAATTATATGCATTATTGCTAGAGTGCTAAGAAATTTAAGAGGGCCGTAGGGAAGATTAGTTCAAAACTAATTAGGTCACCCTCTATAAATAGTTCAGAACTAATTAGGGCACCCTCTATAAATAGTTCAGAACTAATTAGGTCACCCTCTATAAATAGTTCAGAACTAATTAGGGCACCTCTATAAATAGTTCAGAACTAATTAGGCCACCCTCTATTAATAGTTCAGAACTAATTAGGGCACCCTCTATAAATAGTTCAGAACTAATTAGGTCACCCTCTATTAATAGTTCAGAACTAATTAGGGCACCCTCTATAAATAGTTCAGAACTAATTAGGTCACCCTCTATAAATAAAGAAATCTATCTATCTCTAAGAAATTGATGCGACAATTTAAATAATGATTTATTTAGGAACCATATAAGAGAACATGTATACCATGAGTGTGGATATCCTGTCGAGAATGCAGAACATTTTTTCTTTCAATGTTTCAAGATTTACGATGAGAGAATCATTCTGTTTCATGCAACAAGAAGTTATCATCCACTTAATGCGGATTTGTTTTCTGGTAGTTATATATCTGGAGGCCTCATTCCTGATGGAATCCATCGCAACGAGGGAGAGAGACGAGGCAGTTATACGTTGAAAGTGGACTATAACAAACTTAATAATTATGGCATCTTACCTAACAACACCTTTCTTGGGCAGGCTCCAGCAGTTAACCAGTACTTGGTGCACCAACTTCCATAAGAAACTGCCAACTTTTTCATATAACCAGACACGGCCTGAGCGAGGTTCGAACCCGTGACAGTCAGTGATGATAGATTACAGTGGTATACAATAGAAGTCAGTGACCGTAACCACTCGACCACGGAGGTGGACTATTACAGTCATATATTAAGGATTCAAAACATTGTAACTAATAATAATATATTGCAAATTTGAATTATGGTGGAAACTCTGTATTTAGTTCATACAAATTTATTTTAGCTCGATTGAGACACAAGTTCTTATAACTAATATCAATCACTCTTGAGACTTCATTACTGTTGGAATCCATCGCCACGAAGGAGAGAGAAGAGGCAATGTGGAATTTAAATGCCTTGCCTAAGGACACTATCGTAACGGCTCCAGCGGGGCTCGAACTCCGGGCCTTTCGCACATGAAGCGAACGCGCTACCACTGCGCTATCACGACTTCCACTCTGTATTTGTTGAACTGCGATCTGGCGGTGAAACCTAACCTTAGATTTGGCAGAAATTTCCCGGGGAAATGCGGACGGGGGGAACATTTACAAAAAGGGCTATGCATTTACTACAAACTATTCTATATTATTTCGACTAAACGTGTTATTATATACATGAAATATAATTGCGCCAATTCAGATTCGTTCATTATCATTAATGTTGCTGGGGTTTTGCTTTGGAAGGGCCACTTGTTGATAGAACTTGTGGACCAACCCATTTGCCGGTGTGTGTTTTACGTTTATTTATCGCTACCGGTTGCCCATATGAGCGACGCCTCCTGACCCATTCCAGAGTCTCCTCTTCTTCTACGTGCACGGTGTACAGCACCGACACGTCTCCTCTTCTTCTACGTGCACGGTGTACAGCACCGACACGTCTCCTCTTCTTCTACGTGCACGGTGTACAGCACCGACACGTCTCCTCTTCTTCTACGTGCACGGTGTACAGCACCGACACGTCTCCTCTTCTTCTACGTGCACGGTGTACAGCACCGACACGTCTCCTCTTCTTCTACGTGCACGGTGTACAGCACCGACACGTCTCCTCTTCTTCTACGTGCACGGTGTACAGCACCGACACGTCTCCTCTTCTTCTACGTGCACGGTGTACAGCACCGACACGAGACCTCGGTTTAAAGTCACATCTGAAAGACTGTTAATTTTATTATGGTTAGACGGGGATCGAACCTGCAATCCATTACCAGACCAGACCCATTTGGCTTCACGTGTGTGTCAATCCTTGTATTGTTGTATGCATAGGATATGCATGTACATCGAACACTATCCAATATGTAAAATATTGGACTGTGTGAGGCGCGTTGCGCCGAGGACAGTAACAATAGTGTACATATTGGATCCGTTTGAGGTTCATATCTTACTTAAAACACACACTTACATAACAAGATACTACTAATTAAAAATGTTATTTTCGTACATGTACGCGTAGGATTTAATATAATACTCTGGTATTTTGACAGCAGTCCAATATTAATAATATACAAGTACAAAGGTATGACGTCACGACAGTGTTTTAAATGTGTATATAATATAATATAAATATATATAAAAAAATATAATATAATATTATTAAATGATGTTATAAGAACTCGCTTCACAATCGAGCTAAATAAATTTGTATCAATTCATAATGACAAGACTACATTAATAACCATACAAATGAACATTCTATATCGCACACATATACAAATGAACATTCTATATCGCACAAATATACAAATGAACATTCTATATCGCACAAATATACAAATGAACATTCTATATCGCACAAATATACAAATGAACATTATATATCGTACAAACATACAAACGAACATTCTACATCATACAAACATACAAACGAACATTCTACATCATACAAACATAACAACGAACATTTTACACCATACAAACATACAAATGAACATTCTACATCATACAAACATACAAACGAACATTCTACATCATACAAACATACAAACGAACATTCTACATCATACAAACATACAAACGAACATTCTACACCATACAAACATACAAACGAACATTCTACATCATACAAACATACAAACGAACATTATACATCATACAAACATACAAATGAACATTCTACATCATACAAACATACAAACGAACATTCTACATCATACAAACATACAAACGAACATTATACATCATACAAACATACAAACGAACATTCTACATCATACAAACATACAAACGAACATTCTACATCATACAATCATACAAACGAACATTATACATCATACAAACATACAATGAACATTCTACATCATACAAACATACAAACGAACATTCTACATCATACAAACATACAAACGAACATTATACATCATACAAACATACAAACGAACATTCTACATCATGCAAACATACAAACGAACATTCTACATCATACAATCATACAAACGAACATTTTACATCATACAAACATACAAACGAACATTCTACATCATACAAACATACAAACGAACATTCTACATCATACAAACATACAAACGAACATTATACATCATACAAACATACAAACGAACATTATAATCATACAAACATACAAACGAACATTCTACATCATACAAACATACAAACGAACATTCTACATCATACAAACATACAAACGAACATGCTACATCATACAAACATACAAACCAACATTCTACATCATACAAACATACAAACGAACATTCTACATCATACAAACATACAAACCAACATTCTACACCATACAAACATACAAACGAACATTCTACATCATACAAACATACAAACGAACATTATACATCATACAAACATACAAACGAACATTCTACTACATTCCAATTTACAATTGAGCATTCACTACATACACATTTACTAATTAACATTATTTTACTACGGGAATATATAACTCGCGAAAGAGAAGCCATTCTGGCTGACACCACTAATACGTTAATATCTAGTTCTCTATAGATACAGACCGCATGTAAGTCAGTGTCCTATGTCCATTACATTCAATTAAATACATCTTCACCAGAACTGCTTCTAACTCGCACCGTTGAAATCGATGTCCTATATCCAATACATTCAATTAAATACACCTTCACCAGAGGTGCTTCTAACTCACACCGTTGAAATCGGTGTCGTATGTACATTACATTCAATTAAATACATCTTCACCAGAACTGCTTCTAACTCGCACCGTTGAAATCGATGTCCTATGTCCAATACATTCAATTAAATACATCTTCACCAGAACTGCTTCTAACTCGCACCGTTGAAATCGATGTCCTATGTCCAATACATTCAATTAAATACATCTTCACCAAAACTGCTTCTAACTCGCACCGTTGAAATCGATGTCCTATGTCCAATACATTCAATTAAATACACCTTCACCAGAGGTGCTGCTAACTCACACCGTTGAAATCGGTGTCGTATGTACATTACATTCAATTAAATACATCTTCACCAGAGCTGCTTCTAACTCGCACCGTTGAAATCGGTGTCCTATGTACATTATATTCAATTAAATACATCTTCACCAGAGCTGCTTCTAACTCGCACCGTTGAAAATAGGTCAATGCCATTAGTAAAATACAAGTGTAAAACGTAGTGCACGTGCACTCCTTGTGTACTAAGACATGCATTCGATCGAATACATGTTATCTTTTTGTTTCTTGTCTATTAATACTAAGGATGGCAACACATATTTAAATATTCGCTCGAACGTCTGAATATCCGAATGCTATTCCAATATTCGAATATTCGGGTATAAAATGATATTGTCCTCAAAAATGCCACCCGCAGCCGGTCGATCTCCTCACGACGTGCACGTATTGACCGGTGCACATCCCGCAGCAGCAGCGTAGGATTCTGGGATCTTCTGGTCGTCGATCTTGCGAATAAGATCTAACGAGTGGCTAAGGCACATCAGGACAGATCCACCGCCTCTTCTAGAGTGTTTTTACTCCCAGGTTTCCACACTCTTCCCTGGCGTTGTCGATCTTGCGAAGGGGGAATCTCCCCAAGTATGTGGATCCACGGCTATGGCACATCAGGACAGATCTGCCATCTCTTCCAGGTGGTGTTATACCTGAGCACTGGATTTTCGAGCTTTTCGTTTAGAAGAGATGGCGGACTTGAGGGAGCGGCAACGGTCGTGGATCCACGCTCTATACTGAATCTAGACTTGCTTGCGACATCGACGACCAGATGTCTAACTGTCAGATCCGTATTAATGCTGCTGCGGGGTGATCAACAGTGAGGAGGGTGGCCCTACAAGGGACCGAGTACAGAAAGACCAGGCTTTGTCACCCTGCCACGGAATCAAGAAACCTCCTGAGGATGTCATCCTGAGCTCACATCGGGAGATTGGGTCACCGTCCCGAAGTGACCAATCCACGCCGCTGACGCATACAGACGAGGACCCGCATCGACTCTTCGGAGTGTCGACACTTACCTAGATCGGCGACAGCCAACACTGGGGCGCTGAAGAGGCACACCCTCGAACTCTTTTTATCCGTCTACCAATAAAGTCCGTTGGGGACGGAGGGATGCGACCTCGACCCCGGTTGCGTCAACGGGGTGGACAACGACGGAACAACCGAAACATTCTGCTGCTGTGAGCCGACCCAGGAAACCTGCACGGGGCTTGTCACCCTGTTGTCGGGGAGATGATGCCAGGCGCGGGGAACGTCACCTTGTCGTTTGGCATCGCTCCATAACTGGGTCAACGATGAAGAAGCGCATTCACAGCGACTGGATGACCTCATTTCTTCATACAGTCAGCGACCAGACCTTCAACCACCTAGTACATAATCATCTTAGACTACCCTACTCGTCAGCGAAAACAGAAATAATCATCTTAGAAGAATCATCGCAGAACACGTACATACTCACCATAGAAGAATAGGAATAATCATCACAGAACACGTATATCATCGAATAACCACCACAGAAGAATCACCTTAGGACAAGAAGAATCACCTTAGACAAGAAGAATCACCTTAGGATATAACCATCTTAGAAAATACAGTCGCCCAAATGCATTTATGCGGTGGCGACTTTAAACAAAACTACGATGATTGATTGAAATGCCACCCGCTCAGTCACACGTTTGGAAATGCTTGAATCGCTCTGAGAATAAGAAAACTGCTAGGTGTAATCTATGCAAATTAGATTTTACATATTCGGGCACAGCATCAATCTGAATAATGATTTGAAGATGGTGTTTACGCGTAAAACATAAATTAGGTTAGTTTGGCAATTTTTATAAGAGTTTGAGTGATTTTGAGTTTTTGATAGAATTCAAAAAAATATACGAATACCTTCCCGACCGAATATTCGCATAGTATAATCGCTATTCGTTGCCATCCCTAATTATTAACATTTATGTTAGATACACACCTCCGTGATCAAGTGTGTGTACGTTTATTTATCGTCGCTACAGGTTGCCCATATGAGCGATGACTCATGAAGAGATTAGTCATTTTAGATTTGTGGACCCATTCCAGAGTATCCTCTGGTTTTGTACGTGCACGGTATACAGCACCGACACGAGACTTCGGTTTAATGTCCCATCTGAAAGACTGTTACTTTTATTAGGGTCAGACGGGGGATCGAACCTGCGATCCCTGGATTACCAGTCCAGCGTATTACCACTGGACTACAGATCCGTCTGTCCGTGGTCAAGTGGTTACGGTCGCTGACATATATACCACTATAACCTATCATCGCTGATGGTCACGGGTTCGAGCCTCGCTCAGGTCGTGTCTCATTTTAAATATGAAAAACGTTGGCAGTTTCTTAAGGAGGTTGGTGCACCAAGTACTGGTTAACCGCTGGAGCCTGCCCAGGAAAGGTGTTGTTTGGTAAGCTAGCTGCCCGCCGGCGACATAGCCCCAAATGGTGCTGATGCAGGTGTAAAACCCGAACAAACAAACATAGATGTACTCACGTTTGCCTCATCTTCCAATGCCATCTGATTGGTTGCATTGTAAGCATATATAAGCATATAGTTTAAACCGAGTGGTTACGGTCATTGACTTAAAACCACTTACCCATTACCATTGTAAGTTCGAATCCCACATTCTCCGAAAATGCATAGAAGCATAATTTGTTGTGCATACAAATCGGTTGCTATGGTAACGTCACAATTCTCATTTATTGGACTTCGTAACATGATTTGTTCGATCGTGTCAAACCTGGTGCTGTTATTACTTCATCTCTGCTGCATTGTTCATGAATTAATGACGAGGTTCTAATGGTGGTTTAGGAGAATAAAACAATGTACTATTCTACACTCTGTATTGGGTAGTAAATAGCATCGAGTGACTCGTATTCAGAGCTTTAGTCCACGAGCATCGCGCTTAATAATATAGAATCACACATTGATGTCGAGATTTCCTGGATTTTTTTCCATTTATTGGAATAGTTCGTTTCTAATAAGAGCAACCCCGCGGTTATAAAACGTTTCGGGATAATTTGCTGTAGCAATGCTGTTATACGTAAAATGAATTTAGTTTTGTTTTTGCGATGTAATGTCGCTTGAGGCAGCAAAAACATCTCCCAAATTAAAAAAAATATCTGACCCTCTAACGACTGACAACCGGGCTTTGGTGACTTATTTAATATAAATTATACCAATTTAGTTTAGCTCGATTGCGAAACAATGTTTTACAACGTTATGTTCATCACTCTCTAGAGATCTCATTCTTGGTGGAATTCATCATCACGAGCGAGTGATAAGATGCTCTATGTAATATTAGTGCATTGACTATGGTCACAACCGTAACGGCTACAGTTGGGCTCGAACTCCGGGCCGTTCGCACCCGAAGCGAACGCACTGCACTGCGATATCTCTGGTATGTGTCACGTGGTAAAATATACTGCCTCAGCAGCTATTTACGTAATGACAAAGACTGACAACATATACAGAATATGCTTAGAAAATTGTCGCAACGCCACGGGTGTGTGTACACACAGAAATATGTGCCGGTGTAACTAACTCTGTTAGGACACCGGCCCAACGATGTAGGCGGATCCAGTAGTATATTCGCCTAGAATGTATTTGTTTCAAGAATACGAATCGGACGTCTTCGGGGGAAAACCAAGAATTCATTGTTTCATTCATTTGAAAATGTCACATTTTGTTTTTCATCAGTGTGTATAGACCAGATTGAAGAGTACCTACTCGCAGCAACGCCACCGAGAGCCCATTCTAACCCGAGAAATATCTACCGAGAGCCCATTCTAACCCGAGAAATATCTACCGAGAGCCCATTCTAACCCGAGAAATATCTACCGAGAGCCCATTCTAACCCGAGAAATATCTACCGAGAGCCCATTCTAACCCGAGAAATATCTACCGAGAGCCCATTCTAACCCGAGAAATATCTACCGAGAGCCCATTCTAACCCGAGAAATATCTACCGAGAGCCCATTCTAACCCGAGAATATCTACCGAGAGCCCATTCTAACCCGAGAAATATCTACCGAGAGCCATTCTAACCCGAGAAATATCTACCGAGAGCCCATTCTAACCCTAGAAATATCTACCGAGAGCCCATTCTAACCCTAGAAATATCTACCGAGAGCCCATTCTAACCCTAGAAATATCTACCGAGAGCCCATTCTAACCCGAGAAATATCTACCGAGAGCCCATTCTAACCCGAGAAATATCTACCGAGAGCCCATTCTAACCCGAGAAATATCTACCGAGAGCCCATTCTAACCCTAGAAATATCTACCGAGAGCCCATTCTAACCCTAGAAATATCTACCGAGAGCCCATTCTAACCCTAGAATATCTACCGAGAGCCCATTCTAACCCGAGAAATATCTACCGAGAGCCCATTCTAACCCGAGAAATATCTACCGAGAGCCCATTCTAACCCTAGAAATATCTACCGAGAGCCCATTCTAACCCGAGAAATATCTACCGAGAGCCCATTCTAACCCGAGAAATATCTACCGAGAGCCCATTCTAACCCGAGAAATATCTACCGAGAGCCCATTCTAATCCGAGAAATATCTACCGAGAGCCCATTCTCATCATAGAAATATCTACTGAGAGCCCATTCTAATCATAGAAATATCTACTGAGAGCCCATTCTAATCATAGAAATATCTACTGAGAGCCCATTCTAACCCGAGAAATATCTACCGAGAGCCCATTCTCATCCTAGAAATATCTACTGAGAACCCATTCTAATCCTAGAAATATCTACTGAGAGCCCATTCTAACCCTAGAAATATCTACTGAGAGCCCATTCTAATCATAGAAATATCTACTGAGAGCCCATTCTCATCCTAGAAATCTCTACTGAGAGCCCATTCTACTCCTAGAAATATCTACTGAGAGCCCATTCTACTCCTAGAAATATCTACTGAGAGCCCATTCTATTGTTTTGGGTTTATCATAGAAATATCTACTGAGAGCCCATTCTAATCATAGAAATATCTACTGAGAGCCCATTCTAATCCTAGAAATATCTACTGAGAGCCCATTCTAATCCTAGAAATATCTACTGAGAGCCCATTCTAATCCTAGAAATATCTACTGAGAGCCCATTCTAATCATAGAAATATCTACTGAGAGCCCTTTCTAATCATAGAAATATCTACTGAGAGCCCTTTCTAATCATAGAAATATCTACTGAGAGCCCATTCTAATCATAGAAATATCTACTGAGAGCCCATTCTAATCCGAGAAATATCTACATATTTCAGCACTGGACACAAACAATGTGATGGTAAAGAAACAGGTGTTCGAGCTTCTGTCCGCGTTGTGTGTGTACTCCACTGAAGGTTACCAGCTTACTCTGGCTGCACTGGACAGCTTCAAGGTTCGTAATGCATCTAAATCATATATACAGTGTTATTCTGCTCGCCATGTCGAACACCTTTCAGTCTACTGCGTTTATATTCCTGTAAACGCAGTTGCCCCTGAGACGATGTTGATTGGCTAACATTGTTTTGTTTGACGTCACAAATCGCATCGCATGCATATGCCGTTGCCAATAATACATTAGATGGATATGTAGTCCAGTGGTAACACGCTGGACTGGTAATCCAGGGATCGCAGGTTCGACTCCCCGTCTGACCCTAATAAAAGTAACAGTCTTTCTGGTGGGACTTTAAACCGAGGTCTCGTGTCGGTGCTGTACACCGTGCACGTAAACGAACTAGAGGAGTGGAATGGGTATCTGTCTGTATCATTGCACTATCCTCTAAAAATCTAAAATGACTAATTTCTTCAAGAGGCGTCGCTCATATGTGTAACCGGTAGCGACGATAAATAAACGTAAATCACAAGACCCGTATGTGGTCTTTATTATCGGGGCTTCGTTATGAAAAATTCAAAAATCTAAAATGACTAATTTCGATCTTCAGGAGGCGTCGCTCATATGGGCAACCGGTAGCGACGATAAATAAACATAAAACACAAGACCCGTATGTGGTCTTTATTATCGGGGCTTCGTTATGAAAAATACAAAAATCTAAAATGACTAATTTCGATCTTCAGGAGGCGTCGCTCATATGGGCAGCCGGTAGCGACGATAAATAATCGTAAAACACGCACGCGCGCATTAGTAACTTCGCTGTTCCATTATTTGCAAGAACATGACGTAAAATCAGGTTTAACACAACTGTAGAATCATTTATGAGTATATACAGAGATGAAATGTTCAGAAAACATGCAATGTAAATAGAAGGAATGCAATCAAATTTAATCAACCTGTGTTTCGTTTAATGGGGTATTCATTTAACTCTTTCAGTGCCGAATAAATTCAGAGCATGTGCAAACAACATAGATCCAGATCAGCCGTAACGCCGCGTCTGATCAGGATCTATATTTGCTATTCGGACATATCCACTGAAGAGCAATCAGCAAATATTTGGCGCCATGTTCTGTTCTGTCTGTGTGTGTGTATGTGTGTTTTACGTTTATTTATCGTCGCTACCGGTTGCCCATATGAGCGACGCCTCCTGAAGAGATTAGTAAGTTTAGATGTTTGGAGGATAGTGCAATGATACAGACAGAGACCCATTCCAGAGTATCCTCTGGTTCTTTTACGTGCACTGTGTAAAGCACGGACTCGAGACCTCGGTTTAAAGTCCCATCTGAAAGACTGTTCATTTTATTAGGGTCAGACGGGGGACCGAACCTGCGATCCCTGGATTAGAAGTATGTTCTGTCTGATCATGTTTTCGCTTTGATACGAAATTGGCTGTGAAAGAGTTAAAAGTAAATGTGGAGGCCTTCGGTCCAGGCACACTTTACAACATTAAATCAGCCCGTGTTTCGTTTAATGGGATTTAATTTCTTTAATATAACTAACACAATAATAATATACAATATAGCATATGTGTTACAGTCTGACATGCTGTTTGTTGTTAGAACTCGCCTTTACCAATACCATCATATCCGTGAATTCGCTCGCTATTCAAGGAATATTTAAATCGCTATTTCATTTTCTTCGATGAACGTATGTGCCTTGTTTGTATGCATGTTCGTATCATGGTTTCCAACTAATGATATGCAGCCGAAGTTACTGACATGCGCATTCGCAATGCTAGGCACGTTCGTCGCGAGCAAATGCGTGTTTTACAATTTACGCTGTTCCAAGAAGGATCTATTTACATGTTCCGACATACGGTGCGTTAGCCAGTTTTCACTTTTTAACTTCTGGCAAAATTCAAGTACGTCATTAATTAAGACACGTGATAATAGGCCTATTAATAGGATTAATGCGGGTCAATAATTACACGGACAATCCCCCAAGTTTACCCAGGCGTTGATATGATCAGAAACTCAATACGGCCCAATTAATAGTATCTGTGTTAAAATATATTTATTTGACTCACCAGACAAAATATATCGACGCCTGTTTCCAGGCAAACGGTTCGTTGCAAAGCAGGACTAAAACAGTTTAAATGCAAAGTGTGCTGTACTTTCTTCGTGTCACATTTTGACCACGCCAAATGTAGTACATACCACGATGGAAACTATTAACCCGACATTCATTCCTTAAATGAATCCTGGGCTAATATTGTCCATCTGGGTATGAACTACATTGGGTGTGCATAAAGTTAGCGTTGATGCATTCGGCCTCCATACTGGGCGTGCTTAAAGATGACGTGAATGCCTTCGGCGGCCAACACACAATTTAAACGCGCCCAATGTAGGTCATACCCCGTAGAAATATTAACCCATGATTCATTACTTATATTTACATTAATTGTTCTTTTCAATGACACAAAGAAACATATAGCACATTTTGAATTTAAAATGTATTTAGGCCAAATTTGCGACTTACCGTGTGCGGGACATGGTAAATAGATCATCATTGGAACAGCGTAAACTGTAAGACACGCCTTTTCTCGCGAGGAACGCTGCCCAACACTGCAAATGCGCATGCCCGTAACTTCGAGTGCGCATGTCAGCTGCATATCATTAGTGAGGAAATTCATACGAAAATGGATACAATCAGGGCACATACGTTCATCGAAGGAAATGCAATAGCGATGTCAACGGGTTAGGATTGCGGGGTAGTAAATTAAATATTGATTACAGACTTCGAACGGGGCAAATCACGCTCGCCCGCATGGTTCGCCGGCGACGAGGGTAAATAAACTCAATCATCATCATCATCGTCATCATAAAACTCCTATTAACTCTTTCAGCGCCGAATAAATTAAGAGCATGTGCAAACAACATAGATCCAGATCAGCCGCGGCGTAACGCCGCGTCTGATCAGGATCTATGTTGTTTGCTATTCGGACAGGTGCTTCAGCTCCACTGTCTGAAGAGCAATCAGCATATAGCCTGATCAGACGGCATGTTCTGTTCTGTCCGATCTTTTGAACAAAGTCGCTTTTATGCGACATTGGCGGTGAAAGAGTTAAGGACAATATTTTGAGTTAAAGGCCTGCAGGTTGACCTATATTTGACCTTAAACACACGAGGAATAGCGGTACAAATCTGACGGTCGCCGCACTAAACACACGAGGAATAGCGGTACAAATCTGACGGTCGACGCACATCGTATTTGCCACATGCGAGGCCCTGCATGGTATACATCTAATACATGAGCACCACTTATATCTATTATGACCCACGTACATATCAGAGGTTATAAATTGCTGAAATTGAAGTTCTGTATTTTTATAGTACTTACAACTGGTATAAACAATTCAACTCCACTTATGGCCCAAATAAGGCTGGTTGCGCGGGTTAGGCAGCCAGTTCCTGCATTGCTGTACCACACATTCAGGCATCAGTTCCCTCTTATGCCAAGTACAGTCTCCTCTTCTAGCCGCTACTTTTCTCTCTATATATCTGACATCTTTCCATGCGCCACAATTATATAGCATTGCCCAAAACCTCCTGTATAGAAGCTTTCTCTCATGTGAATTTAGATTATGCGGTGGACGATTATTAGCAGGCCACCAAAGTTGTTTGTTCTGTTCATTTATTATGCAAGGGGAACACAAGCACAGTGGACACTCAGCAACACCTTCAGCATGCTGAGGCATAGGGGGAGGTACGTAAGCAGCCTCTGCAACGGGCATGGCGGTGACTGTTTCTTCTATTTCCATCTCTACGTCCCAGTTCTTATTTTGCAAGAAAGTCAGCAATTCTTTTCTCTGCTCATCAGTTACATACATTGTTATTTTATTCAATGGCATCTTGTAGAAATCGGCAGAATATGTGTAATACTCGTATGTTCAAGAGATTATAATTATAATATTATACATGTACTCATAGCATTCACTGTGATTATTATGTAGCATCAATATCGGTAAACACACACTGACACAGAGAAATATTTAAAATATAACAGAAAACTTGCGAATAATACTGTAGATATATAATTAAATGAAGTATGAAGGTTACCATATAACGAACACATATAGTTTATTCATATAAATACATACATATTATATACATGCATACAAATTATCAGTCTCAGTGATTACGCTACGGCTGATGAGGCACCTACATAACATGTAATCTATGTCCCTGGGCTGATCTGGATTATGTAGTTTGAATACTCATAACTATCAATTTTCTTTACAATCAATAATATACGTTTACTTAAATTGTCAGGGCCTCATTTTGACTAATTCTCAGCTCACAGAGTGATCGTGCATATTAACCGTTAGAAAATACCTACATACGCCAAATTATACTGAATGTACTGCTACATTGTTGATACAAGCCACTAATCACATGGAACAGGTAGTAAAGTATAAATCTTTACAATTGGATGGGGTCAAACTGCAGGCCTTTAAGTACTGTTTCATACCAAGTAAATGTGGAAGGTCTTCTACACACTAACATACTGACTCACCAGTTGAAATCAGAAATTGATTGCTGAGATTTCGGTGCGTTTAGTTATAGTTAATGAGAATCATTAGTCAGTTACTGTCCCCTGAATACTCCTAATAGTATATTGGTCCTCTTAATTGGTTTCCTCTGTTTTTATCGCAGTTTCAGTTACTGCCCCTGAATACTCCTAATAATATATTGGTCCTCTTAATTGGTTTCCTCTGTTTTTATCGCAGTTTCCTTTTCATCACATGTTTTCCATCCTCATCCGTATTCTCGTCTTATAATTATGAAATTATTAAATCTCGTCAGATATCCTTTAGCATGTCCAATGGATACCTTACTGTAAAAAGTGGTTCAATTAATTAACACGAGTTTGATCAAATTACATTTATCCTAACGCAATATCTGGTTAGACGACAACAGTAAAAACAAAGGAGTCCAACTAAAAGGACCAATATATATTTCGGGATAAATCTGACTTTATCCATCAAGGGAGGTAATAGAAAAACCAGTAATGTCTCTCATTTGATTACTTTTAAATTACAAGGCACTATATATAATGTATATAGCTGATCAGACGGATATGTAGTCCAGTGGTAACACACTGGACTGGTAATCCAGGGATCGCAGGTTCGATCCCCCGTCTCACACTAAGAAAACAATTAACAGTCTTTCAGTTGGGACGTTAAATCGAGGTATCGTGTCGGTGCTGTACACCGTGCACGTAAAAGAACCAGCGGAGATTCTGGAATGGGTCTCTGTCTGTATCATGCACTATCCTCCAAAATCTAAAATAACTAATCTCTTCAGGAGGCGTCGCTCATATGGGCAACCGGTAGCGACGATAAATAAACGTAGAACACACATATAGCTGATCACACGGTGTCTATTTACCACTTGGTAAATGCTTGCACTAATAAAATCGATCCAGAATAATTGTGAAATAGGATTTTCCTGTCGAGAATGAACGACTCGTTTAAAGCGACACACCATCGTATAGAATAAAAATAGACTAAGATTTGAAATGTGTCGTACAAGTAGCAATTCCACTTCACATTCTTCCATCATAATGTGAATAACTGTTTTCAGTCGTAAAAATGTGTATTTTGCAATTCAACAAACTGAAAGTACGACTTCAGAAAGTACAGCATCGATTTCTATCGGCAATCAGAACAAAATTGAACATCTAAGACAGTTGTTTCAGCATTCGTTGTTGGGTCATGCGCATTAGCACTGTTTACATGCATGTGCATTTGTTTATAAACAATTCACGTATACGAATGTATTCTTCTATCCATATGTATCCTCCTATCCATATGTATCCTCCTATCCATATGTATCCTCTATCCATATGTATCCTCCTATCCATATGTATCCTCCTATCCATATGTATCCTCCTATCCATATGTATCCTCCTATCCATATGTATCCTCCTATCCATATGTATCCTCCTATCCATATGTATCCTCCTATCCATATGTATCCATCCATATGTATCCTCCTATCCATATGTATCCTCCTATCCATATGTATCCTCTATCCATATGTATCCTCCTATCCATATGTATCCTTATCCATATTATCCTCCTATCCATATGTATCCTCCTATCCTATGTATCCTCCTATCCATATGTATCTCCTATCCATATGTATCTCCTATCCATATGTATCCTCCTATCCATATGTATCCTCCTATCCATGTATTCCTATCATATGTATCCCTCCATTGTTCTCCTATCCATATGTATCTCTATCCATAGTATCCTCCTATCATATGTATCCTCCTATCCATATGTATCCTCCTATCCATATGTATCCTCCTATCCATAGTATCCTCCTATCCATATGTATCCTCCATCCATATGTATCCTCCTATCATATGTATCTCCTATCCATATGTATCCTCCTATCCATATGTATCCTCATCCATATGTATCTCTATCCTATGTATCTCCTATCCATATGTATCCTCCTATCCATATGTATCCTCTATCCATATGTATCCTCTATCCATATGTATCCTCCTATCCATATGTATCCTCTATCCATATGTATCCTCTATCCATATGTATCCTCCTATCCATATGTATCCTCTATCCATATGTATCCTCCTATCCATATGTATTCTCCTATCCATATGTACTAACGTCATACGATTAATAATAAAGTTACATTCATGTTCAAAGTTTTACAGACGGATCTGTAGTCCAATGGTAATCCAGGGATCGCAGGTTCGATCCCCCGTCTGACCCTAATAAAATTAACAGGGTTGGCTTTCTTCCGGGAAGAAAGGTATTTCTTCCCTTCCGTGGGAAGAAACATGGGAAAAAAGGGAAGAAACACCTTTCTTCCCGGAAGAAATGGGAGAAACTAGGAAGAAACTGGGAATAAAGTGTGATATTTTTATTGCATCACTGTCAGCAACTATAAGAGAATAATATTTACATATATACATTAGCACAATGTTCTCACAATTAGCAGTCTTCACATCAGGTAGATAAGCACACTGTTCATGTAAAAAAACAGCAGTTAATAATCAATCTCAAGATCACCTCTCAGGAGCCGGAAACAGAACACTAACTTTCCTGCAGTTTGATTTCCTAGTCTGTTCCTAATTTTACTGTGGATCTGTCCAAAGTTGGAAAATATACGCTCTACTGACGCTGAGGAAGCTGGTGCCTGTAGAAGACATACCACAAAGTCTACAAAGTCAGAATTTACACCACTGGATTTAGCTGCTTTCCACCAGGTAACTGGATCCATCCGAAGTGCTGCCTCATTGAAAAATGCAGCAGGGTATGGTGTGGATTTGGCTTGAAAGGCAATCAGCTCAGTGATGAAGGCAGGACTCTTGGACATAATAAAGTCATTAACAATCTCCAATTGCCAAGCAGATAGTTTAACACCCTGATATGCTGGATGTAGTTTGTAAGCTGTAAAGTGTTCTGGTATGATTGCTTGCTTAAACCGCTTTGTGACAAGGGTCTTGTGCGCTGGTGACTGAAGATTGGGATTATCCAGAAGAGACAGCCATGTATGGCACGCTGATGCCAGAGAGGAGTAGTCTGCCTGGCAAGCATCAATAGCAGTTGCTACAGGGCGAAGCAGCTCTGCCATGTCCTTGGAATTCCTATAGATATTGATATCCTGTATCTTTTTGGCAATGGTTTGGTCAATCTCATCCTCATGGTCCTGAACAATCTTCATGTAGCTGGTTCTGTTGGCAATATAGCTGTCCAAACAGGTGAGTTGAGACTTCCATCGTGTTTCTCCAGGGAGCTGTGGTTTCTTACTTTCGGCACACTCAGACAGCCAAGCACATGGCTTATGGTGGTTTTAAATTAACAGTCTTTCAGATGGAACTTTAAACCGAGGTCTCGTGTCGGTGTTTTACACCGTGCACGTAAAAGAACCAGAGGATATTCTGGAATGCGTCTCTGTCTGTATAGTTTATACAAATTTATTTTAGCTCGATTGCGAAACAAGTTCTTTCAACTTATATAAATCACTCTCGAGACCTCATTCCTGATGGAATCCATCGCCACGAGGGAGAGAAGAGGCAACGTGGAATTTAAATGCCTTGTCAGTATCATTGTACTATCCTCCAAAAATCTAAAATGATTAACCTCATCAGGAGGCGTCGCTCATATTGGCAGCCTGTAGCGACGATAAATAAACGTAAAACACACACATGTTCAAAATCGCTGTCACAATTGCAAACGGTGTGTGTTTATTTACCGTATCGTGAGAATACCCTCAATATGATGTCACCGTATGCGTATACTGCATCTGTTATTCCAAGGGTGTGTATAGCATAGGCGAACAAAGAGTACTCTAGAATAATTCACGGATATGTAGTCCAGTGGTAACATGCCGAACTGGTAATCCAGGGATCGCAGGTTCGATCCCCCGTCTGACCCTAATAAAATTAACAGTCTGGATTCCCAGTCCAGCGTGTTACCATTGGACTACAGATCCGTCTGTAAATGGTTAATGGTGTCTGTGTTAAACGTATATGTATATGACTGACCAGGCAGCATGTATCAACGCCTGTTCCCAGGCTATCACGATGTTTGCACACGAAGGCATTGTAATCAGGCGACGGTAGACCCGAAGGTTTGTAATATTGCCGGTTTTCTCCATTTTCTTCGCGGTGCCTACTCAGATGTCGTGCGGTCCTCGGAGGATCTGAGTGAATAAATTGGAAAATAATTTGTAATGAGTTTTTGTCCACTTGATGTACGATTTATCATTATTTACGCAATTTCGCTGTCTAATCGTATATTTCGAACCTTTGGCATTCTACATTGTTGTCATTCGATACTGGAGTTGAATATAGCTATCATCTGATTATATCTCGATATGTTCATTTGTGTTGCCTAGGAACCATTACATAGGTAGTCATGGTGTATATAACATTACAATTATTGGTGACGAACAATTATATGGAGTCATTAATAGCTTGACATCTGATGTACAGCGAAGCCCCGATAATAAAGACCACATACGGGTCTTGTGTTTTACGTTTATTTATCACCGCTGTAGGCACGAATTCAACTGAGTGCCCGGCCCTTCATTGTCCCCTACTAATAATTGCATAATTAACTGCTTTACCAAAGGAAACTGAATAAGACAGCAAAAAACCAAAATCTACAAGTGTCTAGCAAACTAAGAGGACATCCGAGTGTGTTTTTTACGTTTATTTATCGTCGCTACCGGTTGCCCATATGAGCGACGCCTCCTGAAGAGATTAGTCATTTTAGATTGTTGGTGGATAGTGCAATGATACAGAGAGAGACCCATTCCCGAGTCTTCGCTGGTTCTTTTACGTGTACGGTGTAAAGTACCGACACGAGACTTCGGTTTAATGTTTGCGATCCCTGGAGCGTCTTCTGTATCGGGCACTATCCTCGTGTGTTTTACGTTTATTTATCGTCGCTACCGGTTGCCCATATGTGCGGCGCCTCCTGAAGAGATTAGTCATTTTAGATTTTGGAGGATAGTGCAATGATACAGACAGAGACCCATTCCAGAATCTCCTCTGATTCGTGTACGTGCACGGTGTACAGCACCAACACGAGACTGGACCACTGGACTACATCTCTCGTTATCCTAGATAATAACCTTAAACTTAATCTTTGAAAATAAACAACTAATGAAATGCCACAACGCATGTTTATATTATATTAACTAATGATAATAATAGTTTAGTTTATGCAAATTTATTTTGAGCTCGATTGCGAAACAAGTTATTTCAAATTATATTAATCCATCGCCATGAAGGAGAGAGAAGAGGCAACGTGGAATTTAAATGCCTTGCATAAGGGCACAATCGTAATGGCTCCAGCGGGGCTCGAACTCCGGACCTTTCGCAGCTGAAGCGAACACGCATCCACTGAGCTATCACGACTTCCACTAATAATAGTTTAAACATAGTTTATTTCAAACCATATCAAATATACGGTTTACACAAAATGTAGATACATGAAAGAAAAGGGATTAGAACCGAAAGCTATTATAGCGTAGTTTATACAAATTTATTTTAGCTCGATTGCGAAACAAGTTCTTTAAACTTATATTAATCACTTTCGAGATCTCATTCCTGATGGAATCCATCGCCATGAAGGAGAGATGTGTGAATGTGGAATTTAAATGCCTTGCCTAAGGGCACACTCGTAACGGCTCCATAGGGGCACGAACTCCGGGCCTTTCGCAGATGAAGCGAACGTGCTTCCACTGCGCTATCACGACTTCCACCTATTATAGCTTGTCGAGGTCTTCTCCTATAGCAAGGTACTTAATGCAATTGCGATATGACAGCGTTGTAATATTTACTAAGCTATTGCTTTTAATTTGAAATAATGGTAGGTAAACGTTTTAATCATGAACTGTAAATTAGAATATCCATAAGATAAAGAGATTATTAAGGTGACACAAGTACATATAGTAACTAATTTAGAAGGTTGAAATTGAGATTGACTCAGAAGAAAGAAGGAATGATAGAACAAGGAATATGATAGATTCATTCGGATAGTTCAATGTTACAAATATTTCCAGTATATTCCTGGTGTATCAAACAATAAATAACGTTTCTAATTCGATATAGGTATTTATGTGTGTCTTACGTTTAGTTATCGTCGCTACCGGTTGGCCATATGAGCGACGCCGCCTGAAGAGATTAGTAATTTTAGATTTTTGGAGGATTGTGCAATGATACAGACAGAAACCCATTCCAGAGTCTCCTCTGATTCTTTTACGTGCACGGTCTACAGCACCGACACGAGTCCTCGGTTTAACGTCACATCTGAAAGACTGTTAATTTTATTAGGATCAGACTGAGGATCGAACCTGCGATCCCTGAATTACCAGTCCAGCGTGTTACCACTTACCGATTCCAAATCCGACACTCTACCACTGGAACACGGATGCCACTTTAGAACCCGAAAAAGCAAACAAACGTAGCGTGATACATTCAATGGTATGTTTAATACTTTCAGGTTTCTAAAAAGAACCGGTACAAGTTCAGTGTGATAGTGCACGAGTTAAGGACAGCAGAAATCGTGCCCTACAAAACTACGTTAATTGCTTTCATCAATTGTATTCTCGTAGCGACAGAGGAACTTGACGAAAGAGTTCGACTGCGAAATCAGTTTATAGGTAAGGATAATATGGCGTATCAAAGAAGTACGTGTAGCCTGGAAACAGGCGTCGATATATTTTGCCTGGTCAGTCAAATAAATATATTTTAACCATATACTATTAATTGGGCCGTATTGAGTTTCTGATCATGTCATTTTGCCAGAAGTTCAAATGTGAAAAATCGACAGACTGGCACCCAGGCTTAAGTACGGGTACAAGTTCAGTGTAATAGTGCACGAGATTAGAACATTAGAAATCGTGCATTATAAAATGCATCGGGGTTTCAGCGGCCGAGTAGCTTAGGTCGTTGATTTAAAATCAATTGCTGTCCCTCAGCGTTATATGTTCGAATCCCCACTGGGGGTGTCGAATTGTTTCATGTGAGGAAGCTATCCTGCTGGCTTCTGGAAGGTCGGTGGTTCTACCCAGGTGCCCACCCGTGCCTGACATACTGCTCGGAGGATCACATGGTATGCTATTTAGTCAATATACAGGCTCAATAGTGTATATAATTCCCCTACTGCAGAATCAAAATTCTGTCGAACAAATTAATTTTATTTCACTGTTGGCATATTTTCAGTATATTAAACAGTAATCTGTAGTAAATGTTCATTAAAATTGCTTAAAACTACATGATATAAAACTAAAACTGAAACAAATGTCAACATTCTAAAGATCCCTTTTGTGTGGTAGTTAGCATGTATTACTAGTCGTGAGTGAAGTCCCTAACTCATGATTTCTCTCTACGTGCACGCGTGTACCGCCTCTATATAACGTGTACGATATATGTAAATAGTACATGTATTTACACATATAAATAAATATACATGGCTATGATTGTGGGAGCTCACATTGATTTGTATATAATGTATGCATTATGTGTGCACTGTTCGCTAACTGTATATAATATGTATGTATGTATGTATGTTTTTCCTCATGGGCTTGAACGCCTAACTGGAATTGAATAAACTATGTCTATGTGTAGACAAAATATACACGAAACAGAACATCAAACTTAAAAATCAATTGTTCAAATTAACAAGACTCACAAATAAATTCCCATGGACCAGTCAAATATATCAGTTGATAAATAACACGATATCACCGCTGTGGACTTGTTAACGCAGTGGAATAATCACAACTTACAGACGCTGTATGGAATCATGAATACAATTTATAAAGCGCTCTAATTCGCGATAATGCCCACAATTAGGTCAATCCATGTATACGTAACATCTACAAGTAAAGCATACTCGTTTTCATCATTCTATCTTCCTTAGATGTTAAACTCTTAAAGGGAATGTGGTCGTATTCCTCCTATTATGTATAGTTCAGTAATTGATACTGTCTCTCCCTGTTGATGGGTATTGCCTATTGTCACACATTTCTTTTTCTCGTATATTAATCTATGTTGCTTAGGTCTACCCTATCGTAGACTCGCTGGTGTTCTCTATGGACTTCTTCTTTTCTTTTTCTATATATTATAATAATAATAATAAAACAGTCTTTCGTTTCTCTCAATATAATATTTCTCTTTCGGCGTATATCTTTATTTCTATAATATATTCATATACTCAGCAATCTATAACATTTTGCATCTTCCCATTTCACGTTTAATTAACAATCTAATGTGTCAGCCATCTTGGCTATACCGGATAATTAGATGCAGTCTCATTAATCCGTAATTACTCTATTCCGATAATCTCACCAATGTTTCTGATTTAATAACTTCCATTTCCTTTCGTAATATATGGAACTATCCTTGTTAAATGTATTTATTTAAATACACGACTAATCTTTATAAGTTACGATTCTCAGAATGACCAGAATCTCTTAAGTATCATAGAGACAGTTTACATGTTCTATATAATCAAATTGAGATACACTCTACTCCCACGTCCGATGGTGGCATACTGTGTGCTTGATAATCAAAATGAGATGCAAGCTACTCACTTCCCAATGAGATACAAGCTACTCACTTCCCAATGAGATACAATCTACTCACTTCCCCGGTGGTAGCATAATGTGTTCTATATGTTCAAATTGAGATACACGCTACTCAGTCAACCGATGATAGCCTAATGTGTTCTATATAATCAAATTGAGATACACGCTACTCAGTATAACGGTAGTAGCCTAATGTGTTCTATATGTTCAAATTGAGATACACGATACTCAGTCTAACGGTAGTGGCCTAATGTGTTCTATATGTTCAAATTGAGATACACTACTCAGTCTAACGGTAGTAGCCTAATGTGTTCTATATAATCAAATTGAGATACACGCTACTCAGTCTAACGGTAGTAGCCTAATGTGTTCTATATGTTCAAATTGAGATACACTACTCAGTCTAACGGTAGTAGCCTAATGTGTTCTATATAATCAAATTGAGATACACGCTACTCAGTCAACCGATGGTAGCCTAATGTGTTCTATATAATCAAATTGAGATACACACTACTCAGCCAACCGATGGTAGCCTAATGTGTTCTATATAATCAAATTGAGATACACACTACTCAGTCAACCGATGGTAGCCTAATGTATTCTATATAATGAAATTGAGATACACGCTACTCAGTCAACCGATGGTAGCCTAATGTGTTCTATATAATCAAATTGACATACACCTACTCAGTCACCTTTGTTCTATATGTTCAAATTGAGATGCACTACTCAGTCACCGGTGGTAGCCTAATGTGTTCTATATAATCAAATTGAGATACACGCTACTCAGTCAACCGATGGTAGCCTAATGTGTTCTATATAATCAAATTGAGATACACGCTACTCAGTCTAACGATGGTAGCCTAATGTGTTCTATATAATCAAATTGAGATACACGCTACTCAGTCTAACGGTAGTAGCCTAATGTGTTCTATATGTTCAAATTGAGATGCACTACTCAGTCTAACGGTAGTAGCCTAATGTGTTCTATATAATCAAATTGAGATACACACTACTCAGCCAACCGATGGTAGCCTAATGTGTTCTATATAATCAAATTGAGATACACACTACTCAGTCAACCGATGGTAGCCTAATGTATTCTATATAATGAAATTGAGATACACGCTACTCAGTCAACCGATGGTAGCCTAATGTGTTCTATATAATCAAATTGACATACACGCTACTCAGTCACCGGATGGTAGCCTAATGTGTTCTATATAATCAAATTGAGATACACGCTACTCAGTCACCGGATGGTAGCCTAATGTGTTCTATATCAAATTGAGATCACTACTCAGTCTAACGGTAGTAGCCTAATGTGTTCTATATAATCAAATTGAGATACACACTACTCAGCCAACCGATGGTAGCCTAATGTGTTCTATATAATCAAATTGAGATACACACTACTCAGTCAACCGATGGTAGCCTAATGTGTTCTATATAATGAAATTGAGATACACGCTACTCAGTCAACCGATGGTAGCCTAATGTGTTCTATATAATCAAATTGACATACACGCTACTCAGTCACCGGATGGTAGCCTAATGTGTTCTATATAATCAAATTGACATACACGCTACTCAGCACCGGATGGTAGCCTAATGTGTTCTATATAATCAAATTGAGATACACGCTACTCAGGCTAACGGTAGTAGCCTAATGTGTTCTATATGTTCAAATTGAGATACACGCTACTCAGTCTAACGGTAGTGGCCTAATGTGTTATATATGTTCAAATTGAGATGCACTACTCAGTCTAACGGTAGTAGCCTAATGTGTTCTATATAATCAAATTGAGATACACGCTACTCAGTGTAACGGTAGTAGCCTAATGTGTTCTATATAATCAAATTGAGATACACCCTACTCAGTCTAACGGTAGTAGCCTAATGTGTTCTATATGTTCAAATTGAGATACACTACTCAGTCTAACGGTAGTAGCCTAATGTGTTCTATATAATCAAATTGAGATACACGCTACTCAGTCAACCGATGGTAGCCTAATGTGTTCTATATAATCAAATTGAGATACACGCTACTCAGTCAACCGATGGTAGCCTAATGTGTTCTATATAATCAAATTGAGATACACACTACTCAGTCAACCGATGGTAGCCTAATGTATTCTATATAATGAAATTGAGTAACAACTACTCAGTCAACCGATGGTAGCCTAATGTGTTCTATATAATCAAATTGATGTTGAGCCTAAGTGTTCTTATATAAATTGACATACACGCTACTCAGTCACCCGATGGTAGCCTAATGTGTTCTATATAATCAAATTGAGATACATGCTACTCAGCCAACCGATGGTAGCCTAATGTGTTCTATATAATCAAATTGACATACACGCTACTCAGTCACCCGATGGTAGCCTAATGTGTTCTATATAATCAAATTGAGATACACGCTACTCAGCCAACCGATGGTAGCCTAATGTGTTCTATATAATCAAATTGACATACACTCTACTCAGTCACCCGATGGTAGCCTAATGTGTTCTATATAATCAAATTGACATACACGCTACTCAGTCACCCGATGGTAGCCTAATGTGTTCTATATAATCAAATTGAGATACACGCTACTCAGTCAACCGATGGTAGCCTAATGTGTTCTATATAATCAAATTGACATACACACTACTCAGTCACCCGATGGTAGCCTAATGTGTTCTATATAATCAAATTGAGATACACGCTACTCAGTCAACCGATGATAGCCTAATGTGTTCTATATAATCAAATTGACATACACGCTACTCAGTCAACTGGTGGTAGCCTAATGTATTCTATATAATCAAATTGAGATACACGCTACTCAGTCACCCGATGGTAGCCTAATGTGTTCTATATAATCAAATTGAGATACACGCTACTCAATCACACGATGGTAGCCTAATGTGTTCTATATAATCAAATTGAGATACACGCTACTCAGTCACCCGATGGTAGCCTAATGTGTTCTGATTTAATAAATAAAGTCCGTTTCTTATATACATGATCGAACCGAAGACACAGACCGCCATAGTGGCTCCTAAACATATGTGATGTTATCTAATATTACTAACATTTAAACCCACATCAAACCAGTTCGGCTTCTATAATACATAACTGGCCACCTGCAAATTCTGTCCCGATAAATTTACACCAGGCACAAGATATGTAGTCATTTACGCGCGAAAAGAGAAGTGATAGTTGCTGCGTGAAACTGATAGCAGAGGATTATGCATAAGACATAATATATATCTCATTAGGCTATATATATAGAATTGTCACAATTAGCTCAGTGACCGAGTGGTATGTGCGTGTGCGCGTGCGCGTGCGCGTGCGTGTGTGTTCCATAAGGAATGATGTATCGATAGTGATTAATAATATAAGTTGTAGAAACTTGTTTCGCAAATCGAGATAACATAAATTATACGTATATGTAACGTATATGTATATACTAAACTAATGGGACAATTGACACATACATACATGCATTATGCCAGCATGCCGGCATGCCTGCCTGCCTGCCTGCCAAGGCTGCCTGTCCATCTACATGTATACATAGCATACAGCAAAATACATCGGTATTTCATGATCGCTTCTGAAAAGCACAGTCGCTTATACCTCCTGTGTCCTCATGTACTTCTTTCTAATTATTTATGATACAAATACTGTTCTGTAATCCAATTATCCACAGGAAATCTTCTCGGAAATGACTTCTATTTCCGTATTTCGACATAGAGACTCTCGCTTTTTTTGTCTGAGGAAATGAGAACCCGAAGGAAACAATGGTTAGTTAATTACAGATTGAGTGTTGATAGCTGTAAGGCAAGCAGATCGGAAGTGACAGCTCCGTGCTAAAACAGTGCCTTTACATCATACCTCATTCACGTTTATTGATTATCACAAATAGTTCAGTGACCGAGTGGTGTGCGTGCGTGCGTGCGTCTGTGTGCGTCTGTGTGCGTGCGTGCGTGCGTATGTATGCGTGCGTGCGTGCGTGCGTGCATGGTGTGTGTGTGTTTTTTACGTTTATTTATCGTCGGTACCGGTTGCCCATATGAGCGACGCCTCCTGAAGAGATTAGTCATTTTAGATTTTTGGAGGATAGTGTAATGATACAGACAGAGACCCATTCCAGAGTCTCCTCCGGTTATTTTACTTGCAACGTGTACAGCACCGCCACGAGACCTCGGTTTAAAATCCCATCTGAAAGAATGTTAATTTTATTAGGGTCAGACGGGGGATCGAACCTGCGATCCCTGGATTACCAGTCCAGCGTGTTGCCACTGGACGATAGATCCGTCTGTGAGCTATGAAAGAAGATTACGCTTCAGAATATATATGGAAAGATTATGTTGTTTTTATCTAATCACATGCAGCAAATGCAAGCACGCGGATAAGAGTAACACCTGTATATTACCTCGTACAAAAGTGCCAACTCATTAAACAAGTAATTAATTAAAATCTAGAAATGACTGCAATAATTATCAAAATGTTTGGCGTCCGTGATCCAGTGGTAGAGCTTCGGATTTGGAATCGAGCGGTCCCGGGTTCGATACTCGGTCAGACCACGTAAGTAGTGTCATTGAGCATGGCGCCTCACACACATTGCTTAGTACTGGCTAACCACTTCGGTCGGCTAAGCCAGCCCAGGAAAACACAGATCCCCGCAAGGGGTTTGACATTAATGGAACATACATAAAATTATGACTGATGTATGACAAAACAAGTCCGCCATCTTGGATTGATGACATCATCTATCGGTGTTGCTGTTTATAGAATATTTGAATCCAGAACAAGGTCACCCACCCTCCACAGGAATGAATCGCGGGTTAATAGTTCCCATCGGGGTATGAACTACATTGTGCTTGATTAAAGTGTGTGGAGGCTAAGTATGTTGTGTTTGATTAAAGTATGTGGAGGCTGAGCATGTTGTGTTTGATTAAAGTGTGCGGAGGCTGAGCATGTTGTGTTTGATTAAAGTATGTGGAGGCTGAGCATGTTGTGTTTGATTAAAGTGTGTGGAGGCTGAGTATGTTGTGTTTGATTAAAGTGTGTGGAGGCTGAATATGTTGTGTTTTATTAAAGTGTGTGGAGGCTGAGTATGTTGTGTTTTATTAAAGTGTGTGGAGGCTAAATATGTTGTGTTTGATTAAAGTGTGTGGAGGCTGAATATGTTGTGTTTGATTAAAGTGTGTGGAGGCTGAGTATGTTGTGTTTGATTAAAGTGTGTGGAGGCTGAGTATGTTGTGTTTGATTAAAGTGTGTGGAGGCTGAATATGTTGTGTTTGATTAAAGTGTGTGGAGGCTGAGTGTGTTTTGTTTGATTAAAGTGTGTGGAGGCTGAGCATGTTGTGTTTGATTAAAGTATGTGGAGGCTGAGTATGTTGTGTTTGATTAAAGTGTGTGGAGGCTAAATATGTTGTGTTTGATTAAAGTATGTGGAGGCTGAGTATGTTGTGTTTGATTAAAGTGTGTGGCGGCTGAGTATGTTGTGTTTGATTAAAGTGTGTGAAGGCTGAGTATGTTGTGTTTGATTAAAGTGTGTGGAGGCTGAGTATGTTGTGTTTGATTAAAGTGTGTGGAGGCTGAATATGTTGTGTTTGATTAAAGTGTGTGGAGGCTGAATATGTTGTGTTTTATTAAAGTGTGTGGAGGCTGAATATGTTGTGTTTTATTAAAGTGTGTGGAGGCTGAATATGTTGTGTTTGATTAAAGTGTGTGGAGGCTGAATATGTTGTGTTTGATTAAAGTGTGTGGAGGCTGAGTATGTTGTGTTTGATTAAAGTGTGTGGAGGCTGAATATGTTGTGTTTGATTAAAGTGTGTGGAGGCTGAGTATGTTGTGTTTGATTAAAGTGTGTGGAGGCTGAGCATTGTGTTTGATTAAAGTGTGTGGAGGCTGAGTATGTTGTGTTTGATTAAAGTGTGTGGAGGCTGAGTATGTTGTGTTTGATTAAAGTGTGTGGAGGCTGAATATGTTGTGTTTGATTAAAGTGTGTGGAGGCTGAGTGTGATTTGTTTGATTAAAGTGTGTGGAGGCTGAGTATGTTGTGTTTGATTAAAGTGTGTGGAGGCTGAGTATGTTGTGTTTGATTAAAGTGTGTGGAGGCTGAGTATGTTGTGTTTGATTAAAGTGTGTGGAGGCTGAGTATGTTGTGTTTGATTAAAGTGTGTGGAGGCTGAATATGTTGTGTTTGATTAAAGTGTGTGGAGGCTGAGTATGTTGTGTTTGATTAAAGTGTGTGGAGGCTGAGTATGTTGTGTTTGATTAAAGTGTGTGGAGGCTGAGTATGTTGTGTTTGATTAAAGTGTGTGGAGGCTGAGTATGTTGTGTTTGATTAAAGTGTGTGGAGGCTGAATATGTTGTGTTTGATTAAAGTGTGTGGAGGCTGTATGTTGTGTTTGATTAAAGTGTGTGGAGGCTGAATATGTTGTGTTTGATTAAAGTGTGTGGAGGCTGAATATGTTGTGTTTATTAAAGTGTGTGGAGGCTGAATATGTTGTGTTTGATTAAAGTGTGTGGAGGCTGAATATGTTGTGTTTGATTAAAGTGTGTGGAGGCTGAATATGTTGTGTTTGATTAAAGTGTGTGGAGGCTGAGTATGTTGTGTTTGATTAAAGTGTGTGGAGGCTGAATATGTTGTGTTTGATTAAAGTGTGTGGAGGCTGAATATGTTGTGTTTGATTAAAGTGTGTGGAGGCTGAATATGTTGTGTTTGATTAAAGTGTGTGGAGGCTGAATATGTTGTGTTTGATTAAAGTGTGTGGAGGCTGAATATGTTGTGTTTGATTAAAGTGTGTGGAGGCTGAGTATGTTGTGTTTGATTAAAGTGTGTGGAGGCTGAGTATGTTGTGTTTGATTAAAGTGTGTGGAGGCTAAATATGTTGTGTTGATTAAAGTGTGTGGAGGCTGAATATGTTGTGTTTGATTAAAGTGTGTGGAGGCTGAGTATGTTGTGTTTGATTAAAGTGTGTGGAGGCTGAATATGTTGTGTTTGATTAAAGTGTGTGGAGGCTGAGTATGTTGTGTTTGATTAAAGTGTGTGGAGGCTAAATATGTTGTGTTTGATTAAAGTATGTGGAGGCTGAGTATGTTGTGTTTGATTAAAGTGTGTGGAGGCTGAGCATTGTGTTTGATTAAAGTATGTGGAGGCTGAGTATGTTGTGTTTGATTAAAGTGTGTGGAGGCTGAATATGTTGTGTTTGATTAAAGTGTGTGGAGGCTGAGTTGTTTTTGATTAAGTGTGTGGAGGCTGAGTATGTTGTGTTTGATTAAAGTGTGTGGAGGCTGAATATGTTGTGTTTGATTAAAGTGTGTGGAGGCTGAGTATGTTGTGTTTGATTAAAGTGTGTGGAGGCTGAGTATGTTGTGTTTGATTAAAGTGTGTGGAGGCTGAATATGTTGTGTTTGATTAAAGTGTGTGGAGGCTGAGTATGTTGTGTTTGATTAAAGTGTGTGGAGGCTGAGTATGTTGTGTTTGATTAAAGTGTGTGGAGGCTGAGTATGTTGTGTTTGATTAAAGTGTGTGGAGGCTGAGTATGTTGTGTTTGATTAAAGTGTGTGGAGGCTGAATATGTTGTGTTTGATTAAAGTGTGTGGAGGCTGAATATGTTGTGTTTGATTAAAGTGTGTGGAGGCTGAATATGTTGTGTTTTATTAAAGTGTGTGGAGGCTGAATATGTTGTGTTTGATTAAAGTGTGTGGAGGCTGAATATGTTGTGTTTTATTAAAGTGTGTGGAGGCTAAATATGTTGTGTTTGATTAAAGTGTGTGGAGGCTGAATATGTTGTGTTTGATTAAAGTGTGTGGAGGCTGAGTATGTTGTGTTTGATTAAAGTGTGTGGAGGCTGAATATGTTGTGTTTTATTAAAGTGTGTGGAGGCTGAATATGTTGTGTTTGATTAAAGTGTGTGGAGGCTGAATATGTTGTGTTTGATTAAAGTGTGTGGAGGCTGAATATGTTGTGTTTGATTAAAGTGTGTGGAGGCTGAATATGTTGTGTTTGATTAAAGTGTGTGGAGGCTGAGTATGTTGTGTTTGATTAAAGTGTGTGGAGGCTGAGTATGTTGTGTTTGATTAAAGTGTGTGGAGGCTGAATATGTTGTGTTGATTAAAGTGTGTGGAGGCTGAATATGTTGTGTTTGATTAAAGTGTGTGGAGGCTGAGTATGTTGTGTTTGATTAAAGTGTGTGGAGGCTGAATATGTTGTGTTTGATTAAAGTGTGTGGAGGCTGAGTATGTTGTGTTTGATTAAAGTGTGTGGAGGCTGAATATGTTGTGTTTGATTAAAGTGTGTGGAGGCTGAGTATGTTGTGTTTGATTAAAGTGTGTGGAGGCTGAATATGTTGTGTTTGATTAAAGTGTGTGGAGGCTGAGTATGTTGTGTTTGATTAAAGTGTGTGGCGGCTGAGTATGTTGTGTTTGATTAAAGTGTGTGGAGGCTGAATATGTTGTGTTTGATTAAAGTGTGTGGAGGCTGAATATGTTGTGTTTGATTAAAGTGTGTGGAGGCTGAATATGTTGTGTTTGATTAAAGTGTGTGGAGGCTGAATATGTTGTGTTTGATTAAAGTGTGTGGAGGCTGAATATGTTGTGTTTTATTAAAGTGTGTGGAGGCTGAATATGTTGTGTTTTATTAAAGTGTGTGGAGGCTGAATATGTTGTGTTTTATTAAAGTGTGTGGAGGCTGAATATGTTGTGTTTGATTAAAGTGTGTGGAGGCTGAGTATGTTGTGTTTGATTAAAGTGTGTGGAGGCTGAATATGTTGTGTTTGATTAAAGTGTGTGGAGGCTGAATATGTTGTGTTTGATTAAAGTGTGTGGAGGCTGAATATGTTGTGTTTGATTAAAGTGTGTGGAGGCTGAATATGTTGTGTTTGATTAAAGTGTGTGGAGGCTGAATATGTTGTGTTTGATTAAAGTGTGTGGAGGCTGAATATGTTGTGTTTGATTAAAGTGTGTGGAGGCTGAATATGTTGTGTTTGATTAAAGTGTGTGGAGGCTGAGTATGTTGTGTTTGATTAAAGTGTGTGGAGGCTGAATATGTTGTGTTTGATTAAAGTGTGTGGAGGCTGAATATGTTGTGTTTGATTAAAGTGTGTGGAGGCTGAATATGTTGTGTTTGATTAAAGTGTGTGGAGGCTGAGTATGTTGTGTTTGATTAAAGTGTGTGGAGGCTGAATATGTTGTGTTTGATTAAAGTGTGTGGAGGCTGAATATGTTGTGTTTGATTAAAGTGTGTGGAGGCTGAGTATGTTGTGTTTGATTAAAGTGTGTGGAGGCTGAATATGTTGTGTTTGATTAAAGTGTGTGGAGGCTGAGTATGTTGTGTTTGATTAAAGTGTGTGGAGGCTGAATATGTTGTGTTTGATTAAAGTGTGTGGAGGCTGAGTATGTTGTGTTTGATTAAAGTGTGTGGAGGCTGAGTATGTTGTGTTTGATTAAAGTGTGTGGAGGCTGAGTATGTTGTGTTTGATTAAAGTGTGTGGAGGCTGAGTATGTTGTGTTTGATTAAAGTGTGTGGAGGCTGAATATGTTGTGTTTGATTAAAGTGTGTGGAGGCTGAATATGTTGTGTTTGATTAAAGTGTGTGGAGGCTGAATATGTTGTGTTTGATTAAAGTGTGTGGAGGCTGAATATGTTGTGTTTTATTAAAGTGTGTGGAGGCTGAATATGTTGTGTTTTATTAAAGTGTGTGGAGGCTGAATATGTTGTGTTTGATTAAAGTGTGTGGAGGCTGAATATGTTGTGTTTGATTAAAGTGTGTGGAGGCTGAGTATGTTGTGTTTGATTAAAGTGTGTGGAGGCTGAATATGTTGTGTTTGATTAAAGTGTGTGGAGGCTGAATATGTTGTGTTTGATTAAAGTGTGT
>CM026391.1:27915174-27946082 GCA_014843695.1 Archivesica marissinica | reverse complement strand
TTTGATTAAAGTGTGTGGAGGCTGAATATGTTGTGTTTGATTAAAGTGTGTGGAGGCTGAATATGTTGTGTTTGATTAAAGTGTGTGGAGGCTGAGTATGTTGTGTTTGATTAAAGTGTGTGGAGGCTGAATATGTTGTGTTTGATTAAAGTGTGTGGAGGCTGAGTATGTTGTGTTTGATTAAAGTGTGTGGAGGCTGAATATGTTGTGTTTGATTAAAGTGTGTGGAGGCTGAGTATGTTTGTTTGATTAAAGTGTGTGGAGGCTGAATATGTTGTGTTTGATTAAAGTGTGTGGAGGCTGAGTAT
Source organism: Archivesica marissinica (assembly GCA_014843695.1). Taxonomy (NCBI): domain Eukaryota; kingdom Metazoa; phylum Mollusca; class Bivalvia; order Venerida; family Vesicomyidae; genus Archivesica; species Archivesica marissinica. The sequence continues at coordinate 27,945,774 of CM026391.1, read as the reverse complement.
GTTGTGTTTGATTAAAGTGTGTGGAGGCTGAGTATGTTGTGTTTGATTAAAGTGTGTGGAGGCTGAATATGTTGTGTTTGATTAAAGTGTGTGGAGGCTGAATATGTTGTGTTTGATTAAAGTGTGTGGAGGCTGAATATGTTGTGTTTTATTAAAGTGTGTGGAGGCTGAATATGTTGTGTTTGATTAAAGTGTGTGGAGGCTGAATATGTTGTGTTTGATTAAAGTGTGTGGAGGCTGAGTATGTTGTGTTTGATTAAAGTGTGTGGAGGCTGAATATGTTGTGTTTGATTAAAGTGTGTGGAGGCTGAGTATGTTGTGTTTGATTAAAGTGTGTGGAGGCTAAATATGTTGTGTTTGATTAAAGTATGTGGAGGCTGAGTATGTTGTGTTTGATTAAAGTGTGTGGGGCTGAGTATGTTGTGTTATTAAGTAAAGTGTGTGGAGGCTGAATATGTTGTGTTTGATTAAAGTGTGTGGAGGCTGAATATGTTGTGTTTGATTAAAGTGTGTGGAGGCTGAATATGTTGTGTTTGATTAAAGTGTGTGGAGGCTGAATATGTTGTGTTTGATTAAAGTGTGTGGAGGCTGAGTATGTTGTGTTTGATTAAAGTGTGTGGAGGCTAAATATGTTGTGTTTGATTAAAGTGTGTGGAGGCTGAGTATGTTGTGTTTGATTAAAGTGTGTGGAGGCTGAATATGTTGTGTTTGATTAAAGTATGTGAAGGCTGAGTATGTTGTGTTTGATTAAAGTGTGTGGAGGCTGAGTATGTTGTGTTTGATTAAAGTGTGTGGAGGCTGAGTATGTTGTGTTTGATTAAAGTGTGTGGAGGCTGAATATGTTGTGTTTGATTAAAGTGTGTGGAGGCTGAATATGTTGTGTTTGATTAAAGTGTGTGGAGGCTGAATATGTTGTGTTTTATTAAAGTGTGTGGAGGCTGAATATGTTGTGTTTGATTAAAGTGTGTGGAGGCTAAATATGTTGTGTTTGATTAAAGTGTGTGGAGGCTGAATATGTTGTGTTTGATTAAAGTGTGTGGAGGCTGAGTATGTTGTGTTTGATTAAAGTGTGTGGAGGCTAAATATGTTGTGTTTGATTAAAGTGTGTGGCGGCTGAGTATGTTGTGTTTGATTAAAGTGTGTGGAGGCTAAATATGTTGTGTTTGATTAAAGTATGTGAAGGCTGAGTGTGTTGTGTTTGATTAAAGTGTGTGGCGGCTGAGTATGTTGTGTTTGATTAAAGTGTGTGGAGGCTAAATATGTTGTGTTTGATTAAAGTGTGTGGAGGCTGAATATGTTGTGTTTTATTAAAGTGTGTGGAGGCTGAATATGTTGTGTTTTATTAAAGTGTGTGGAGGCTGAATATGTTGTGTTTTATTAAAGTGTGTGGAGGCTAAATATGTTGTGTTTGATTAAAGTGTGTGGAGGCTGAATATGTTGTGTTTGATTAAAGTGTGTGGAGGCTGAGTATGTTGTGTTTGATTAAAGTGTGTGGAGGCTGAATATGTTGTGTTTGATTAAAGTGTGTGGAGGCTGAGTATGTTGTGTTTGATTAAAGTGTGTGGAGGCTAAATATGTTGTGTTTGATTAAAGTATGTGAAGGCTGAGTATGTTGTGTTTGATTAAAGTGTGTGGCGGCTGAGTATGTTGTGTTTGATTAAAGTATGTGAAGGCTGAGTATGTTGTGTTTGATTAAAGTGTGTGGCGGCTGAGTATGTTGTGTTTGATTAAAGTGTGTGGAGGCTGAATATGTTGTGTTTGATTAAAGTGTGTGGAGGCTGAATATGTTGTGTTTTATTAAAGTGTGTGGAGGCTGAATATGTTGTGTTTGATTAAAGTGTGTGGAGGCTGAATATGTTGTGTTTGATTAAAGTGTGTGGAGGCTGAATATGTTGTGTTTGATTAAAGTGTGTGGAGGCTGAGTATGTTGTGTTTGATTAAAGTGTGTGGAGGCTAAATATGTTGTGTTTGATTAAAGTATGTGGAGGCTGAGCATGTTGTGTTTGATTAAAGTGTGTGGAGGCTGAGCATGTTGTGTTTGATTAAAGTATGTGGAGGCTGAGCATGTTGTGTTTGATTAAAGTATGTGGAGGCTGAGCATGTTGTGTTTGATTAAAGTGTGTGGAGGCTGAATATGTTGTGTTTGATTAAAGTGTGTGGAGGCTGAGTGTGATTTGTTTGATTAAAGTGTGTGGAGGCTGAATATGTTGTGTTTGATTAAAGTGTGTGGAGGCTGAGCATGTTGTGTTTGATTAAAGTGTGTGGAGGCTGAGTATGTTGTGTTTGATTAAAGTGTGTGGAGGCTAAATATGTTGTGTTTGATTAAAGTGTGTGGAGGCTGAATATGTTGTGTTTGATTAAAGTGTGTGGAGGCTGAGTATGTTGTGTTTGATTAAAGTGTGTGGAGGCTGAATATGTTGTGTTTGATTAAAGTGTGTGGAGGCTGAATATGTTGTGTTTGATTAAAGTGTGTGGAGGCTGAATATGTTGTGTTTTATTAAAGTGTGTGGAGGCTGAATATGTTGTGTTTGATTAAAGTGTGTGGAGGCTGAATATGTTGTGTTTGATTAAAGTGTGTGGCGGCTGAGTATGTTGTGTTTGATTAAAGTGTGTGAAGGCTGAGTATGTTGTGTTTGATTAAAGTGTGTGGCGGCTGAGTATGTTGTGTTTGATTAAAGTGTGTGGAGGCTGAATATGTTGTGTTTTATTAAAGTGTGTGGAGGCTAAATATGTTGTGTTTGATTAAAGTGTGTGAAGGCTGAATATGTTGTGTTTGATTAAAGTGTGTGGAGGCTAAATATGTTGTGTTTAATTAAAGTGTGTGGAGGCTGAGTATGTTGTGCTTGATTAAAGTGTGTGGAGGCTGAGTATGTTGTGTTTCAAGTCACATATTAAATACTCTAAACATAGTCGCAACGTTCAGAATTATTTCATCAATAGATTGCCTTTTGTCTGCGAGATTCACGATAGTGAGCCATTTTGTATCTGTAGTTCTATTTTGATCATTCACTGATGCTCACGGGTTCGATTCCAGCTCACTGATTCGATTCCAGCTCACGGATTCGATTCCAGCTCACGGGATCGAGCCCCGCTCAGACAGTGTCTCATTTATATGAAACAGTTGGCAGTTTATTACCGGGTGGTTGGTGCACCAAGTACTGGTTAACCGCTAGAACCTGCCCACAGGAAAAGAGTTGTTACTAGGTAAACTGCCTAAACCGGCGCTATAGCCCAAAATGGTGCGGATGCAGGCGTAAAACCGGAACAAACAAACATACAAACAAATTGATCGTTCATTCATCAACCACAATTTTGTTTGGAAAAAACACAATGAAATGTACTTTTCACCTATTACTTTCCAAGCTTCCACCTAAGGCCGATCTACTTGTAGAAAAGAGCTCTTTTAAATGAAATTCATCGGATCTTTTTCCTGAATCAACTTATAATTATAACATTCGCGGGGACACCCCCTGATTTCCAGAAATAATAACTGTTCTTGTGTCACTGTTTTCCTCACATAAAGGAACATTAGTACATGTATTTGTCTGTATACTACTGGCAAGGTAATATTAATCAATCCTCAATCGATGACTGTTAGAGGGGTTTCCGGGCCCGAGTTGTTACGGTCGTTGACTTCGTATAACTTGCCCATCACCGCTGTAGGCTCGAATCCAACGGGTGCGTCGAATTCTTTCAAGTGAGGAAGCTATCCATATGACTTGTTGTCGGTGCTTGTACCCGTGTCCATGCACGTGCCTGAAATACCGCTCAGATGGACATCCGGGGTCTTCCTCTACCAATAACAGCAGCAGAAGCCTAAGCTGTTAGTGCGACATTACGCCCAAACACAGCAATCAATGACTGCTGCAGATACGTAGTCTGTGTACCATGTGACAGAAACATATTTTTATTCCAATGGGTGTATGGGCCCCAAGCAGAAAGTCACAATGGGTGACACATTGGTGTGAATAATTCGCTTTTGTGACATATAGGGTTAAACATACGTTGATTGATTGTAATAGTTCGCTGGACTGGTAATCCAGGGGTCGCAGGTTCGATTCCCCGTCTGACCCTAATAACATTAACAGTCTTTTAGATGGGACTTTAAACCGAAGTATCGTGTAGGTGCTGTACACCGTGCACGTAAAAGAACCAGAGGAGATTCTGGAATGGGTCTCTGTCTGTATCATTGCACTATCCTCCAACAATCTAAAATGACTACTCTTCAGGAGGCGTCACTCATATGGGCAACCGGTAGCGACGATAAATAAATGTAAAACACACACATATTGTAATAGTTTTGTTTAATTATCGCACCTAGGTTTGAATCTACTAGACGTCATTGATCAGTTGCGGGACGAAGATGACGAAGACCTTGTGATTCAATGTAATGTGTTTGATGATGAAAAACAGGAAGATGACGAAGCTATTGCTGCCCTTATTCCCACTGGAGTGGACGTCAATGATCATAACGCAATCTTCAATGCACTGTTTGAAAAGGTATGTAAATTAATTAACGTCAACGAAGCCGACCAGAACGCAATCTGCAATGCACTGTTTGAAAAGGTATGTAATTAATTGACGTCAACGAAGCCGATCATAACGCAACCTTCCATGCACTGTTTGAAAAGGTATGTAATTAATTGACGTCAACGAAGCCGATCATAACGCAACCTTCCATGCACTGTTTGAAAAGGTATGTAATTAATTGACGTCAACGAAACCGACCATAACGCAATCCTCAATTCACTGTTTGAAAAGGTATGTAATTAATTGACGTCAAGTCAACGACACCGATCATAACGCAATCTTCAATGCACTGTTTGAAAAGGTATGTAATTAATTGACGTCAACGAAGCCGACCATAACGCAATCTTCCATGCACTGTTTGAAAAGGTATGTAATTAATTGACGTCAACGAAGCCGACCATAATGCAATCTTCAATGCACTGTTTGAAAAGGTATGTAATTAATTGACGTCAACAAAGCCGACCATAATGCAATCTTCAATGCACTGTTTGGAACGGTATGCAATTAATTGACGTCAACGAAACCGACCATAATGTAATCTGCAATGCACATTCTGATATGTTATGTAATTAATCCCAGCTGAGTGGATGACATGATCATTAAGAGTTGCCTCATTCAAGTCTGTGACAAGGATATTCCACCCGAGTTGTCAGAATATGTCGTCAGAAACGAGGCGCAATTCAAATACAGACGGATCTGTAGTCCAGTGGTAACAAGCTGGACTGGTAGTCCAGGGATCGCAGGTTCGATCCCCCGTCTGACCCTAATACAATTTAACAGTCTTTCAGATGGGACTTTAAACCTAGGTCTCGTGTCGGTGCTTTACACCGTGCACGTAAAAGAACCAGAGGATACTCAGGAATGGGTCTATGTCTGTATCATTGCACTATCCTCCAAAAGTCTAAAATGACTAATCTCTTCAGGAGGCGTCGCTCATATGGGCAACCGGCAGTGACGATAAATAAACTTCACATACCTCTGTTCTCTATTGTAGGTATATAACACACCTCACTCGGACGTTTTGCTTATTATTCTGCAGACTCTATTCCGAATAGAGACGGAGGAACTGGAATGGTGAGTATAGTTGTTGTTGTGGATTTTGTTGGTAGTTTTGGACTAAGTGTAGCACCATGGATTCCCCAGTGGGATTCGAACCTAGGGGGCGAATAACTTGTTCGCTAACCACACACCCCCTGGGTTCTCTACATTTGTGTTAACGATACGCCCCCTGTGATCTCTACATTTGTGTTAACAACACCCCCCCCCCTGTGTTCTCTACATTTGTGTTAACAACACCCCCCCCCCTGTGTTCTCTACATTTGTGTTAACGACACACCCCCTGTGATCTCTACATTTGTGTTAACGATACGCCCCCTGGGTTCTCTACATTTGTGCTAACGACACGCCCCCTGGGTTCTCTACATTTGTGTTAACGACACACCCCCCTGGGTTCTCTACATTTGTGCTAACGACACGCCCCCTGGGTTCTCTACATTTGTGTTAACAACACCCCCCCCCTGTGTTCTCTACATTTGTGTTAACGACACACCCCCCTGGGTTCTCTACATTTGTGCTAACGACACGCCCCCTGGGTTCTCTACATTTGTGTTAACAACACCCCCCCCCCTGTGTTCTCTACATTTGTGTTAACGACACGCCCCCTGGGTTCTCTACATTTGTGCTAACGACACCCCCCCCTGTGATCTCTACATTTGTGTTAACGACACACCCCCTGTGATCTCTACATTTGTGTTAACGACACCCCCTGTGATCTCTACATTTGTGTTAACGACACACCCCCTGTGATCTCTACATTTGTGTTAACGACACACCCCCTGTGATCTCTACATTTGTGCTAACGACACACCCCCTGGGTTCTCTACATTTGTGCTAACGACACACCCCCTGTGATCTCTACATTTGTGTTAACGACACGCCCCTGGGTTCTCTACATTTATGTTAACGACACACCCCCTGTGTTCTCTACATTTGTGTTAACGATACGCCCCCTGTGTTCTCTACATTTGTGTTAACGACACGCCCCCTGGGTTCTCTACATTTGTGCTAACGACACGCCCCCCTGGGTTCTCTACATTTGTGTTAACGACACACCCCCTGTGATCTCTACATTTGTGTTAACGACACGCCCCCTGTGATCTCTACATTTGTGTTAACGACACGCCCCCTGGGTTCTCTACATTTGTGCTAACGACACGCCCCCTGGGTTCTCTACATTTGTGTTAACGACACACCCCCTGTGTTCTCTACATTTGTGTTAACGATACGCCCCCTGTGTTCTCTACATTTGTGTTAACGACACGCCCCCCTGGGTTCTCTACATTTGTGTTAACGACACGCCCCCTGGGTTCTCTACATTTGTGCTAACGACACGCCCCCTGGGTTCTCTACATTTGTGTTAACGACACACCCCCTGTGTTCTCTACATTTGTGTTAACGACACGCCCCCTGTGTTCTCTACATTTGTGTTAACGACACGCCCCCCTGGGTTCTCTACATTTGTGTTAACGACACGCCCCCTGTGTTCTCTACATTGTGTTAACGATACGCCCCTGTGTTCTCTACATTTGTGTTAACGACACGCCCCCCTGGGTTCTCTACATTTGTGTTAACGACACGCCCCCTGGGTTCTCTACATTTGTGTTAACGACACGCCCCCTGGGTTCTCTACATTTGTGTTAACGACACACCCCCTGGGTTCTCTACATTTGTGTTAACGACACGCCCCCTGGGTTCTCTACATTTGTGTTAACGACACACCCCCTGGGTTCACTACATTTGTGTTAACGACACACCCCCTGGGTTCTCTACATTTGTGTTAACGACACGCCCCTGGGTTCTCTACATTTGTGTTAACGACACACCCCCTGGGTTCTCTACATTTGTGTTAACGACACCCCCTGGGTTCTCTACATTTGTGTTACAGACGGATATGTAGTCCAGTGGTAACACGCTGGACTGGTAATCCAGGGATCGCAGGTTCGATCCCCCGCCTGACCCTAATAAAATTAACAGTCTTTCAGATGGGACGTTAAACCGAGGTATCGTGTCGGTGCTTTACACCGTGCACGTAAGAGAACCAGAGGAGATTCTGGAATGGGTCTCTGTCTGTATCATGCACTATCCTCCAACATCTAAAATAACTAATCTCTTCAGGAGGCGTCGCTCATATGGGCAACCGGTAGCGACGATAAATAAACGTAAAAACAAACAATCAAATTTGTGTTAACGACACTCCCTGGGTTCTCTACATTGGTGTTAACGACTCCGACACCCCCCGGGGTTTCTACACATTTGCCAACTACGCACCCCCGGGTTCTCTACAAACGTTCACGACATGTCGCGGGGTGTTCTCTGTAATGTATCCCGGTACTCCATGTATATGAATATACAAAGTATATACATGTACATGCATGATGATTATTATTATGAGGGCCTATTCATTTTGAACGTGCTGTGTTTTTCTAGCTATCAACGTTAACACACAGTTAACGGCTCCGGATTACACATACCTTAGAGTAATCGAACACGCTCGATGTCTTACTTTGTAATTTACGCCATCCATTCATGTATTCACCGGATTACACATACCTTAGAGTAATGGAAGACGATCGATATCTTACCTTGTAATTTACGCCATCCATTCATGCATTCACCGGATTACACATACCTTAGAGTAATCGAACACGATCGATGTTTTACCTTGTAATTTACGCCATCCATTCATGGATTCACCGGATTACACATACCTTAGAGTAATCGAACACGTTCGATGTCTTACCTTGTAATTTACGCCATCCATTCATGGATTCACCGGATTACACATACCTTAGAGTAATCGAACACGATCGATGTCTTACCTTGTAATTTACGCCATCCATTCATGCATTCACCGGATTACACATACCTTAGAGTAATCGAACACGATCGATGTTTTACCTTGTAATTTACGCCATCCATTCATGGATTCACCGGATTACACATACCTTAGAGTAATCGAACACGATCGATATCTTACCTTGTAATTTACGCCATCCATTCATGGATTCACCGGATTACACATACCTTAGAGTAATGGAACACAATCGATGTCTTACCTTGTAATTTACGCCATCCATTCATGCATTCACCGGATTACACATACCTTAGAGTAATCGAACACGTTCGATGTCTTACCTTGTAATTTACGCCATCCATTCATGGATTCAGATCCAGAACAAATGGAACAGACAATACAATAGTGGTGTTGTACACTGAATAGAAGCAATGTGTGAACGGACGGATCTGTAATCCAGTGATAACACGCTGGACTGGTAATCCAGGGATCGCAGGTTCGATCCCCGGTCTGACCCTAATAAAATTAACAGTCTTTCAGATGAGACGTTAAACCGAGGTCTCGTGTCGGTGCTTTACACCGTGCACGTAAAAGAACCAGAGGCGACTCTGGAATGAGTCTCTGTCTGTATCATTGCACTATCCTCCAAACTCTAAAATGATTAATTTTTTCAGGAGGCGTCGCTCATATGGGCAACCGGTAGCGACGATAAATAAACGTAAAACACAAGTGTGTGAACGTATGAATTCTACTTCAGAATGTCTCTAGAACCAGTCTGATTATGTAATATATGACAGGAATCCGAACAAATGTTAGATTAATTCGATGATTTTATCATTTTTATCAGAGAGATTTGATATCATCAGAAACATCTGCAGGACAAATACAGATGTCTGAGCTAACATAATGAACATAGCATCTAAGTACGAAACTCTAAATGAATAGTGTTTCGGGTCTCGTGATGCGACACAGATGGATCAAACTAAAATAAGTTATCAACCGTCCATGGGTGGTTCATTCTTTGTACCACATCCACCGCAAGTACAAGAGAAACGCTCTGGCTTTGCACGTTTCTTCTGGACATTCGGTCATTGTTTCTGGATCTGCTGGCATCGTAGCCAACTGGACGTCAAGTGTTTCAATGCACAAACCACTCATCCACCCTGGATTGTAATGAAGTGCATGATGGTGGCTAGGAATTGAATCCATCAAAAATAACTGAGTTTCCAGTCGGATGGAATTTTCTGCTTTGAAATTGAATGTTACTCGGGCGTATGATACATAGTTGTATGTACTGTAGTCTGGTTGTATGTACTGTAGACTAGTTGTATGCACTGTAGACTAGTTGTATGTACTGTAGACTAGTTGTATGCACTGTAGACTAGTTGTATGTACTGTAGACTAGTTGTATGCACTGTAGACTAGTTGTATGTACTGTAGACTAGTTGTATGCACTGTAGACTAGTTGTATGTACTGTAGACTGGTTATATGTACTGTAGACTGGTTGTATGTACTGTAGACTGGTTGTATGTACTGTAGACTGGTTGTATGTACTGTAGACTGGTTGTATGTACTGTATACTGGTTGTATGTACTGTAGGCTGGCTGTATGCACTGTAGACCAGTTGTATTTACTTGCAAATACCAGAGGTCGTTCTTTCATAATTTTTCACATGAAGAGCCTCGGATGGGGTAGGGTAGTTGGGTCCTTCAAGATATGCTTGTTCATATTTCATGTCGAGCTTATGATGAAGTGGAAAGTCGGTGCTATGCAATAATTTGGAAAAATACTAAATTCATGCTGAGATATGCTAATGATGGCCCCTGTCGATATATTTTAAGACCAGAGTTCGTTTATATAAATTTAGTTTAACTCGATTGCGAAACAATGTCTTACAACATTTGATTAATCGCTATCGATAACTCATTACTGATGAAATCCATCGCCACTAGGGAGGGGGGAGAAAGGCGATGTGGAATTTAAGGGTCCTGCCTACGAGCACAATCGTAACGGGTACATATGTTTTAACTGCAATTTCGTATATACTTTTCTTGAATTTTTAAAACGTGGGCCTTATCAATGTGTGTGTTTTACGTTTATTTATCGTCGCTACCGTTTGCCCATATGTGCGACGTCTCCTGAAGAGATTAGTAAGTTTAGATATTTGGAGGATAGTGCAATGATACAGACAGAGACCCATTCCAGGGTATCCGCTGGTTCTGTTACGTGCAAGGCGTACAGCACCGACACGAGACCTCGGTTTAATGTCCCATCTGAAAGACTGTTAATTTTATTAGGGTCAGACGGGGGATCGAACCTGCGATCCCTGAATTACCAGTCCAGTGTGTTACCACTGGACTACAGATCCGTCTGTGGCCTTATCAACTGTTCAACTCGTCATTGTAATATACAAACGCTATTTTATAGCATGAATGACACAAATCTAGAAACATGACAACAAGCAATCGTTTAATAGGATAGCACGACGACCATTAGTTGCAATATCAAATCTAGAAACATGACAACAAGCAATCGTTTAATAGGATAGCACGACGACCATTAGTTGCAATATCAAATCTAGAAACATGACAACAAGCAATCGTTTAATAGGACAGCACGACGACCATTAGTTGCAATATCAAATCTAGAAACATGACAACAAGCAATCGTTTAATAGGACAGCACGACGACCATTAGTTGCAATATCAAATCTAGAAACATGACAACAAGCAATCGTTTAATAGGACAGCACGACGACCATTAGTTGCAATATCATTCTAGCATCCTGGTTCATGACATTTATCTGCGTGCTATGTCTCAGATTGCAAATTGGAATTTAATCTTATTAAATCTAATAACGTGTCTGTTTTTTCTATCCAATATGTCCTACAATGTTATATAAGTAGTGTGACAGAATACAACCGTCGTAATAATTAAATAGAAATAGAAACATATGGTGTATTATTTTGTATCCAATAATTGCCACATAAACTGAGTATTTAAAGTAATAAACAAACGTCGTATACGACCTTTATTGGCATAGTCATATAATGTAAATAAGATCAATACACATGCAACGTGTGTATCCTGACTAAAACGATTTATGTGACAGATTTACTGTTATATATCACAGTTGTGCCTATGCATATTTATGTATACACTACTAGTAAAATAATGTTAAGTATCTCTAAACGACAGTATCACGCGTTTAGCTTAGAATCAAATAATAAACAAACGTCAATTCAGGAATGTGGCTGACCGTTATTACTATTGTCATGGCAATCAAACGTTGAGCCTACAAACATCATGACAATCTCCATTTACTTGGTCTTGTACATATTAACGTTTGTTTTCGTTGGGTTTTTTTGGAGATACAAATCTGTTGACGGTTTATGTATACAATTTCAGAGATAGAAAACTGTTGACGGTTTATGGATACAATTTCAGAGATACAAGACTGTTGACGGTTTATGGATACAATTTCAGAGATACAAGACATTTTGTGGTTTATGGAGACCATGCACGTAAAGGACCCAGAGGTGACTCTGGAATGGGTCTCTGTCTGTATCATTGCACTATACTCCAAAAATGTATCCACTAATCTCTTCAGCAGGCGTCGCTCATATGGGCAACTGGTAGCACCGGTAAATAAACGCAACACATACAAAGGTTGGTGCACCAAGTACTGGTTAACCGTTGGAATCGGCCCAGGAAAGATGTTGTTAGGTAAACTGCCAGTCGCTCAAATGGGAAACCGGTAGCGACGATAAATAAACTTAAATTAAAAAAATGAACACCACGTGACCAAAGTATGAGTGTATATTAAATCATAGATATACATTGAAGTTCATTGTCCCAATGTTTGTTAAAGCAGCATTACATCGTAATAAAGGATGTTTTGGGTAAAATGTAAATACTAATGTGTGTGTGTTTACAAAAATTGAAATAGTCGCTCAGAAACGATAAAATTCCAATAAATTAAAACCGTCGTATACGCGAATTTGTTTATCAACACACGAAAAGTAAACTCACAGCTCGCATGCGTGAAACAACAGAGGATGTAGAAAACAACGTATATATTTTGAACATGAAAGACTATCTATCTATCTTCCTCTAATGTCGAACCCCTCGCGGGGATGTAGACATGACCCAAAAAGACTTAGCTAACAGAGGTATGACTCAACATTATTAAAACATGGGACAAAAGGGGGACGATGCATTCCGAATGTAAACAAGTGCGGACGATGCGTTCCGGTTATAAAAAAGTGCGCAACCGATCGACTCGGAAAGTCCTCCTTTCAGTTTCGAGTTTGTTTTATCGCAAAAAAACACTTATACAAATTTATTTTAGCTCGATTACGAAACAAGTTCTTTCAATGGATTCCATCAGGAATGAGTTCTCGAGAGGGATTAATATAAGCTGTAAGAACTTAAAATAAATGTGTATAGACTTGTATCTTGTTTTTCAGCGATATTCGCTGGGACTGTGCCGAGACTGCAGTACGACAAGCCGTCTATATGCCGTTACCTAAAGCTCCAGAGCTATCTCAACATCCTGTGAAACCAACCAAGCTCTTTTGTGATCACTGCGGATTTTATAACAAAGATACACACGATTTCTGTGGCCAGACTGACTTTGTTCTGGATGGAGATCGTGAAACTAATCAAAGTAATGTTGCTACACCTGTGATACATGTTCACTCGAAGACGTCCTTCGCGAACGCTCTGAGTGAACTTTCTGCAAAGCACATGCCGAATGAACCGCCTTCGTCACAGTTTAATCCTGTTCAAACAACCAACTCAAACGTACCTGGAGAGACGTCTATACCAACTGGCTCAATTCCACCACCGCCAGCACCACCTCCACCACCATTACCAGCACAATCTGTGCCATCTGGCATCCCACCAGCTCCCCCTCCTCCTCCCCCTCCTCCCCCTCCAGCCCCGGGTATAGGTCCACCACCACCTCCTCCTCCACCTCCTGCACCACCACTACCAGGAGCCGCCCCACCACCACCACCTCCGCCACCATTTCCAGGTTCACCACCCCCTCCACCTCCTCCACCTCCTCCAGGCGTCCCCGGCTCACCACCGCCACCACCTCCTCCACCAGGTAGTGTAATCCTGAGGGCTGCTACATATCCAATGCGTAATCAACCAGAATCCGTGCCTAGAATCTCCACACCAACACCAAAGCACAAAATGAAGACATTCAACTGGACCAAAGTACCACCAAACACTTTTACAGGTAATTATAATAATATTAATATTTTATAATAACTTTGTTTATTTAAGGAATGAATCGCGGTTAATAGTTTCAATCTGGGGGTCTGAACCGCATTTCAACACTACAGGCCTCTCAATAGGCTTACAAAAGGTGAAGATCCAGATGAGCTGGCTCGTGACGAGCCGTCATCAGGATCTGCACTTTTTGCCAGTTATATTACTAATTTTAGACAACAAATACCCGTTTGATAAAGATCTGGTCCAAATGTAATTTCTTATTAATGTATTGGTCTGAAAATATCATGCACCAGTCAATGTCAGTTACTTGGTGTTGAATGGTTTAAATATCCTACACCAGTCCATGTCAGTTACTTGGTGTTGAATGGGTTAAATTGTATGGAGGCCGAAGACATCCGCGCTAACTTTACACGCGCCCAATGTAGTCCATATCCCGATGGAAACTATTAACCCGCGATACATTCCTTAAATAAACAAAAGTTATTATTTTCAATTACACAAAGAAATGATAGAACATTTTTCATTTATAATACATTTAGTCCAGAATTGCAACTTACCATGTGCCGAAACAGGTAAATAGATCACCCTTGGAACAGCGTAAGCTGTAAGACACGCCTTTTCTTGCGATGAACTCTGTCTAACACTGCGAATGCGCATGTCCGTAACTTCGAGTGCGCATGTCAGTTGCATATCATTAGTTGAGGAACCCTCAGGGCACATACGTTCATCGAAGTTTAGTTTAATCATATTTTATTGCTCGATTCGTTTTACATATACATGTGAATACAAAACATGACAAATTAAATAAAGGCAAACGGGTTAGGCCACAAGTTCTAGCAACAACGAAGGAGATGCAAAGCTATGTAAATATAGAGATATCACATGTGAACAGGCGTTGATATATTTTGCCTGGACAGTCAAATAAATATATATTTAACACTGAGACTATTAATTGGGTCGTATTGAGTGTCTGATCATATCAACGCCTGGGGAAACTTGGGGGTATTCCATGTAATTATTAACAGAAGTTAAAATGTGAAAAATAGACAGACTTGCACCCAGGCTAGTATTAGACCAAAAGAGAGAGTAAATGCGTCACCATGATTTGAATGTACATGAGGACAAGCAATAATGTACACAACACGACAAGATTGGTGACGGCCGTTGACTTCAAATCGCTTATCCCTCACCGCTGAAGGCTTAATCCCACTGTGGTGTCGAATTCTTTCAAGTGATGAAGGTATCTAGCTGGCTTTCCGTAGGTCGGTGATTTAGACGATAATGCTTCAGAGTGGAACCTGTACAAAAGGAAAAACAGATACACACAGAAGTTAACACGTTAAACTGTGCTGGATGATCACCAAGAACGTTTTACAAAGACAATACATATTTTCTTTATAAACATGGTTGACTCTATTACACAACTTAAATATCAAAGTGTATGTATACTAGATGACATAGAAAACGCACACTTCGGATAGGTGTGTTTTTACATGAAAAATACTAACTATATAAATACATAGTTTTAACCATTTTGGAATATTTAGTTGTTCAGTTTGTGTTTTGTAATAAAGATGTGATATATCTTTGATGGAATCCTTCGTATTTCGTGTTCATGTAATAATAATCATATATGTAGGTGTGCGTTTTCTATGTCCGCTAGTATATAATGTAGGTGTGCGTTTTCTATGTCCTCTAGTATATAATGTAGGTGTGCGTTTTCTATGTCCTCCAGTATATAATGTAGGTGTGCGTTTTCTATGTCCGCTAGTATATAATGTAGGTGTGCGTTTTCTATGTCCTCTAGTATATAATATAGGTGTGCGTTTTCTATGTCCTCTAGTATATAATGTAGGTGTGCGTTTTCTATGTCCTCTAGTATATAATGTAGGTGTGCGTTTTCTATGTCCTCTAGTATATAATGTAGGTGTGCGTTTTCTATGTCCTCTAGTATATAATGTAGGTGTGCGTTTTCTATGTCCTCTAGTATATAATGTAGGTGTCGTTTTCTATGTCCTTAGTTATAATGTAGGTGTGCGTTTTCTATGTCCTCTAGTTATAATGTAGGTGTGCGTTTTCTATGTCCTCTAGTATATAATGTAGGTGTGCGTTTTCTATGTCCTCTAGTATATAATGTAGGTGTGCGTTTTCTATGTCCTCTAGTATATAATGTAGGTGTGCGTTTTCTATGTCCTCTAGTATATAATGTAGGTGTGCGTTTTCTATGTCCTCTAGTATATAATGTAGGTGTGCGTTTTCTATGTCCTCTAGTATATAATGTAGGTGTGCGTTTTCTATGTCCTCTAGTATATAATGTAGGTGTGCGTTTTCTATGTCCTCTAGTATATAATGTAGGTGTGCGTTTTCTATGTCCTCTAGTATATAATGTAGGTGTGCGTTTTCTATGTCCTCTAGTATATAATGTAGGTGTGCGTTTTCTATGTCCTCTAGTATATAATGTAGGTGTGCGTTTTCTATGTCCTCTAGTATATAATGTAGGTGTGCGTTTTATATATCCTCTAGTATATAATGTAGGTGTGCGTTTTCTATGTCCTCTAGTATATAATGTAGGTGTGCGTTTTCTATGTCCTCTAGTATATAATGTAGATGTGCATTTTCTATGTCCTCTAGTATATAATGTAGGTGTGCGTTTTCTATGTCCTCTAGTATATAATGTAGGTGTGCGTTTTCTATGTCCTCTAGTATATAGCATACATCGACCAGTTGCTAGCAGTTGAGTTCGTTGATATATAGTTAAATAGTCTACCTAATTAATTAATTAATTAATTAATATTACACATACATTTCTAAGCATATAATATTATGTATGTTCGATTTTTTGTAACCGCCATGTTATGTTTATTATGGTGAATATAGTGTAAGTTTATTTGGCATAAACATACAATATATCTTGATCTAATAATGTTCGACATACCTGTTCTATATCATTATGTGTGCTTATTATATATCCATTAACATGCTAATCACGACTAAAGTCGATTTTGCAAAGAGCATAGAGCCTGGTCAGACGGCGCAGATCAGACGGCGCAGAACGTGTCGTCTGAACAGGCTCTACTTTGTTTGCTATTCGGATAGTGGAGCTAAAACACTTGGCTGAATAACAGCTGAACTGGATCTATGTTGTTTGCACATTCGTTCCAATATATTCAGCATTTTATGGGTTAAGCTTTAATTATGCGTTTTTTTCTACTGTGATTTAGTTAAGAGTAACGTATGGAAGGAAGTGTCGTCAATGGATGACCAGATTCCAGTGAATTATGACATAATCGAACAGTTGTTCTGTCAGAAGCAGATAGAACAGTCAAAGAACACTTCTATAGCCAAACATATTCCTACAAAGGTACATAGTCATTGTTATTTATTGTTGTTGCAACAGTCGCAGATGTCTTCTCAAACGAAGCATCTTCTCACAAAGCTTTAATGTCAATTATATTCTTTGTCATTTGTGGTTGTCACAACAGTAGCAGAACACTTCTGTAGCGCACCGTCTTCCCACAAAGGTACACATTCTTTGTCATGTTTGGTTGTCACAACAGTAGCAGAATACTTCTGTAGCGTACCGTCTACCCACAAAGGTACACATTCTGTGTCATGTTTGGTTGTCACAACAGTAGCAGAACACTTCTGTAGCGCACCGTCTTCCCACAAAGGTACACATTCTTTGTCATGTTTGGTTGTCACAACAGTAGCAGAATACTTCTGTAGCGTACCGTCTTCCCACAAAGGTACACATTCTGTGTCATGTTTGGTTGTCACAACAGTAGCAGAACACTTCTGTAGCGTACCGTCTTCCCACAAAGGTACACATTCTTTGTCATGTTTGGTTGTCACAACAGTAGCAGAACACTTCTGTAGCGTACCGTCTTCCCACAAAGGTACACATTCTGTGTCATGTTTGGTTGTCGCAACAGTAGCAGAACACTTCTGTAGCGTACCGTCTTCCCACAAAGGTACACATTCTGTGTCATGTTTGGTTGTCGCATAAGTCATCTGAAGCCAAACAATATTCCACAAAGATATATATAAGGTTACCACAACAGTCACGCAAACTCTAGCGAAGCAATTATCACACAGGTATATATAAGGTTACCACAACAGTCACGCAAACTCTAGCGAAGCAATTACCACAAAGGTATATATGTAAGGTTACCACAACAGTCACGCAAACTCTAGCGAAGCAATTATCAAACAGGTATATATAAGGTTACCACAACAGTCACGCAAACTCTAGCGAAGCAATTACCACAAAGGTATATGTAAGGTTACCACAACAGTCACGCAAACTCTAGCGAAGCAATTATCAAACAGGTATATATAAGGTTACCACAACAGTCACGCAAACTCTAGCGAAGCAATTATCACACAGGTATATATAAGGTTACCACAACAGTCACGCAAACTCTAGCGAAACAATTACCAAAAAGGTATATATTCTTTGTTATTTATTGTTGTCGCAACAGTCACATACAACTTTTCAACAAACAAATCTTCCCACAAAGGTATATGCTCTTTATCATTTATGGTTGCCGCAGCAATCACAAGTAATTCAGCGAAATAACAAGCCTCAAAGGTATTCTTAATTTGTTATTTATGGTTGCAGACAACTCTGCGATATAACTTCCCCCAAGTGTGCTTTGTTATTGCCCCAGTGCTCATTTAAACAAATCTTCTCAAGCGAAACATCTTCCCACAAATGTACACAATTATGTTTCATTAGTTATGTTTGCTACAACAGTCGCAGAAACATTCTCAATAGAAGGATTGTCCCACTAAGATATGTATCCCTTGTTATTTATGTTTGCTGCAACAGTCGCAGAAACATTCTCAATAGAAGGATTGTCCCACTAAGATATGTATCCCTTGTTATTTATGTTTGCTGCAACAGTCGCAGAAACCTGCTCTATAGAATGAGTGTCCCACTACGATATGTATCCCTTGTTATTTATGCTTGCTACAACAGTCACAGAAACCTGCTCTATAGAAGGATTGTCCCACTACGATATGTATCCCTTGTTATTTATGCTTGCTGCAAAATTCTCAGAAACGTGTGATTTATGTTTGCTGCAACAGTCACGTCAGTAGTTAGATCGCTTACTCTAGTCACTTGGCCGTCACTGCTGTTAGTTAGAATCCCACTGGTATGTGGAATTATTTCATGTGACGATGCTATTCAACTGGCCTGTCGGAGGTCTGTAGTTCTACCCGTAGTCTCGCCTGTGCATGCAATACTACCCTGCGTTGCCAGGGAGTCTTTTCCATCAATTAAAGCACGAGAACCCCAACTGAACTAAATCCTTGTCGTAAATGTCCGAACGTTTTTGTTGCATGTTATATTTCCTTATTGTGGTTTAACTCGTTTTATAGCATTATATAATATGTCATATTAAACAATACTTGTAATGTAACCTGTCATAACAGAATATGTGTGTGTATGTACTTGTATTGAAGGAAAGGGATTCGAATAAGTTACCATGTAAATTTTTTCCCAATCCCAACTGTGCTATTGCAACTATTCCTATGTTATGTGCCATTCTTCCCAATCCTAACTGTGCTATTGCAACTATTCCTATGTTATGTGCCATTCTTCCCAATCCTAACTGTGCTATTGCAACTATTCCTATGTTATGTACCATTCCCCCCAATCCTAACTGTGCTGTTGCAACTATTCCTATGTTATGTGCCATTCTTCCCAATCCTAAATGTGCTATTGCAACTATTCCTATGTTATGTACCATTCCTCCCAATCCTAACTGTGCTATTGCAACTATTCCTATGTTATGTGCCATTCTTCCCAATCCTAACTGTGCTATTGCAACTATTCCTATGTTATGTGCCATTCCCCCCAATCCTAACTGTGCTGTTGCAACTATTCCTATGTTATGTACCATTCCTCCCAATCCTAACTGTGCTGTTGCAACTATTCCTATGTTATGTACCATTCCTCCCAATACTAACTGTGCTGTTGCAACTATTCCTATGTTATGTACCATTCCTCCCAATCCTAACTGTGATATTGCAACTATTCCTATGTTATGTACCATTCCTCCCAATCCTAACTGTGCTATTGCAACTATTCCTATGTTATGTACCATTCCTCCCAATCCTAACTGTGCTGTTGCAACTATTCCTATGTTATGTACCATTCCCCCAAATCCTAACTGTGCTATTGCAACTATTCCTATGTTATGTGCCATTCTTCCCAATCCTAACTGTGCTATTGCAACTATTCCTATGTTATGTACCATTCCCCCAAATCCTAACTGTGCTATTGCAACTATTCCTATGTTATGTGCCATTCTTCCCAATCCTAACTGTGCTATTGCAACTATTCCTATGTTATGTACCATTCCCCCAAATCCTAACTGTGCTATTGCAACTATTCCTATGTTATGTGCCATTCTTCCCAATCCTAACTGTGCTATTGCAACTATTCCTATGTTATGTACCATTCCCCCAAATCCTAACTGTGCTATTGCAACTATTCCTATGTTATGTGCCATTCTTCCCAATCCTAACTGTGCTATTGCAACTATTCCTATGTTATGTACCATTCTTGAACAAAATATTGTTTAGTGTATACCAATTCATTTGAGCTCGATTGCGAAACAAGTTCTTACAACTTATATTAATCACTCTCGAGACCTCATTCCTGATGGAGTCCATCGCCACGAGGGAGAGAGAATAGGCAACGTGGAATTTAAATGCCTTGCCCAAGGGCACAATCGTATCGGCTCCAGCGGGGCTCGAACTCCGGACCATTCGCACCTGAAGCGAACGCTCTACCACTGCGCTATCACGACTTCCACGTTTGTCCCACTATCCTTAAAATAGTGTTTAAACTAAGTTGTTGATACGATTTAAAACCCAAAATAGACACAATTAAACAATATATAATTACATTTGAATATGCATGTGTCCGCCTCCGTGGGGTCGAGTGGGTAAGGTCGCTGAATTGTATACCACTGTAACCTATCATCACTGATGGTCACGGGTTCGAGCCCCGCTCAGGCCATGTCTCATTTATATGAAAAAGTTGGCAGTTTCTTACGGAGGTTGGTGCACCCAAGTACTGGTTAACCGCTGGAGCCTGCCCAGGAAAGGTGTTGTTAGGTAAACTGCCCGCCGGCGATATAGCCCAAAATGGTGCTGATACAGGCGTAAAACCCGAAATATAACATATAACATAAGCATGTAACCTCTAAGGAGGAGGGGTCACCCTGCACTAACTATTCCAACTTTACCCCCACCAGGTGTTGTTGTTGGACAACAAAAAGAGCATGAGCATAAACATATTCCTTAAGCAGTTTAAAGAGAACAATGCCCAGATCGTAGCCATGATCAAAGAAGGAGATGTTAACAAGATTGGCAATGACCGATTAAGAGGACTCCAAAAAATACTGCCGGACACCGAGGATGTAAGTGCACTCTATTTAGAGGTTTAAACTATATATGTTTTACAACTATTGCGAAGCAAGTTCTAACAACTTATATTAATCACTCTCGTTGGCGCGGATGAAAGCGTGTGTGTGGTCATTTGTGTGGGAGGAAAGCGGAGTACCCAGAGAAAACACACATGTCCGATCTGGCGACCACCGTACCATTGGCGACCACCGTACGTGAGAAGCGAGCACAGTAACCACTGCGCTAATCGGACAGCCAATTCAGAGGTTATTACTTGGCTAGTTTCATATCAGGTATCGACAACGAGGTAAATTGTGCACACTATTTAGGGGTTTAAACGTTATATGTTTTACAACGATTGCGAAGAAAGTTCTAACAACTTATATTAATCAGTTCATTCTCGTTGGCGCGGATGAAAGCGTATATGGTAAGAAAGCGGAGAACCCCGAGAAAACCCACATGTCCGGTCTGGCCACCACCGTACCATCTCACATACTTCCCAGTCCAAGGATCGAATCCGGGTTGCAATTGTGAGGAGCGAGCGCTAATCGGACAGCCAATTTAGAGGTCATTGCGTGCCTAGTTTCATATCAGCATAGGTATCGACAATGAGGTAAATTGTGCACAATATTTAGAGGTCATTGCGTGCCTAGTTTCATATCAGCATAGGTATCGACAATGAGGTAAATTGTGCACAATATTTAGAGGTTATACGTGCCTAGTTTCATATCAGCATAGGTATCGACAATGAGGTAAATTGTGCACAATATTTAGAGGTTATACGTGCCTAGTTTCATATCAGCATAGGTATCGACAATGAGGTAAATTGTGCACAATATTTAGAGGTTATACGTGCCTAGTTTCATATCAGCATAGGTATCGACAATGAGGTAAATTGTGCACAATATTTAGAGGTTATACGTGCCTAGTTTCATATCAGCATAGGTATCGACAATGAGGTAAATTGTGCACAATATTTAGAGGTTATACGTGCCTAGTTTCATATCAGCATAGGTATCGACAACGAGGTATATTGATACCAGCCTTAGACCGACGGTTCATGTGGGGAAACCTGAGCTGGCTGATAACACCACGAGCCATGTGTAAACAAACAATAAAGTTTAAACTTTATTTATTTTACAACGATTGCGAAGCAAGTTGTAACAACTTATATTAATCACATTCGTTGGCGCGGATGAAAGCGTATATGTGGTCATTCGTGTGGGAGGAAACCGGAGTACTCGGGGAAAAAACCCACATGTCCGATCTGGCGACCATCGTACCATCTCACATACTTCCCGTGCCGAGGATCGAACCCGGGTTGCATTGGTGAGACGCGAGCGCGCTAACCACTGCGCTAATCGGACAGCCAACTGTACGTGAAAAACTTAAAATCAATTGTTCAAATTTACTATGTTCATTTATAACAGTAGATAAATTACACGCTATCACCTGTATGGACTTGTTTACGCATTCGATCACAACTTACAGACGCTCTATGAAATAATACAATTTAATTTTTCATTCCATTACATTTTAATAAGATTTTAAATTTCAATTAGCGACTACTTTTCAGCTTTATCTCACACATGTAGTTATCACATGTACATGTATATACTATAGTAGTGCAATATGCTATAGATGAATGATGTATATATACATAGTCTCTTGCAACTCTGAATTGAGTGGCAATGTACTTTTTAATATGTAAACTATATTCTATGTTTGTTATATGCTGTACATTGATGAGACTGAAATAAAGAATAAAACCTAAAACCTTTAATAATATCTTTAATTCTAGATTGTACATAAAATTAGTTCAGTCCATGTACCCGTGATTTCTACAAATAAGTTTAATGTCTACAAGAAAATCACACTCCTTGTCATCATTCTATCTACCTTACTTAGATGTGAAACCCCTCGCGTGGATACGGTCATGTTCCTGCTGTAATATCTAGTTCAGTAATGTATATTGACTCTCTGTTGATAGGTATGCCTATTTCATATTATTGGTGTCTATGTTTGGCTGTCCGATTAGCGCAGTGATTAGCGCGCTCGCTTCTCACCAATGCGACCCGGATTCGATCTTCGGAGTATGTGAGATGGTACGGTGGTCGCCAGATCGAACAGGTGGATTTTCTCCGGGGACTCCGATTTCCTCCCAGACGAATGACCACATTTACGCTTTCATCCGAGCCAACGAGAGTGATTAATATAAGTTGTTAAAGCTTGTTTCGCAATCGTTGTAAAATAAATAAGTTTAGACTTATGTTGTTTCACTACAATTAAATGTATGATTATGTTCATTTAAGAAATGACTGAAAACACATGTTTTCATTCAATTTTATGGAACATAAACCGTGACATGGCAATATTTCGTTTTATCACTTTTAGTACTATCCATTTATTATGTTTTCTCTAAAATTTTATTATATTGTTTGTACTTTATTCATGATAGTATTGTAAACGATTTTATTATGCCCTAGGGTGATGTCTTTAAAGGCATATGCGGTAATTGCCAGTGCGCAACTTTCTGCGCAGTCAGGGGAGATAACAACATTTGAAATTATCATTCACCCGAGGTGGACTGGAGGGTCTGAGAAATCTGCTGGGTGAGAAAGTCAATGGCAAAGTGAGGGCAACTGGCACAAAGCGTGTGATTGAAAACATTGCTCGATATTTAGAGACATAAACTGGAACATAAAACTGACTGTCGCTTGTTGCAGTGGAGATTTTGTAACTGAATTTCTATATTCTTACATTGACTGGACATATTTGACAATGGGCACAGAGTTATCTCCCTTACACTATAGTGTATATGCATCTACAGTACTGGTGGGCACTGTGAACTGTACTGAGAGTACCAGCCTCTTGTGTCTGGTTTTGTTTGGGAGCACAACTTTCAAATTTTCACTTTTTCCGAGTCGCCGACAACTATTTTGTATACTAGTATTAATTGTGGTCTACTCTCTATTTTGTTTCAAGTACAGCTGATGTTGTTACTTACTCTTATGTACATAGTATTAGTTGGGTTATATGTGTTGTGTACAGTCAAGTAGTTTAGTGAGGACATGGCAGTGTTGGTGTGATTTGAGAAAATAATGGGGGTAGGGATCTAAATTTTCAGATATTTGAATAAATATCCTGGTAACCTATGTTTTTTTAATCAGTTATACTTAGCATATATATATAGATAAACTTATTTAGAGCAATTTAATGACAATTTCTATGATAAAAACAAAAATGTTGGTCCAAATTTCAAAATAATTTCTCAAAAACGATAAGTAAAATATTGGTGAGATAGCACTATTTGGCTCATAAATTTTTATATTCATGCAGTTTTCTATAGTTTTCTGCTGTATTCCTTGCTGCAGGCACATAGGGTCATGAAAATAATAACTTGTGTCTTCTAATGCAACATACTGTATACTTAGGAACCGCTATACAGTGTGTGGTATATGTGTCTAAAATATCGCGAAATTGACAAAAGGGTTAATATTTCACAGTAAATATACACAAAAACTAACTCTGTGACCCATATATTTGTTTCTACCTTTATTTTGTACAAGTTTGTATAAGTTGATTAAAAGTGCAAAACGCCAAAACTCTCTCTATGTTTATAATATTAGAGCTATTTTGTAGCATATGCCTTTAATTTCAATTATCCTTCCATTTCTTAAAGCTTGTATCATATGGTTTGTATGTTGTAGTTTTAATCTATAATTTCTTATTTTGTGTATCTAATGTACAATCCATATTTTAAGTAGGTTCCTCATCAGTTTAAGTGTACTATTTAAATTTATATATATATTTAATTATATCATTTTTTCCGTACTTTTATCACATGCTTTTAACCATGCATTCTACATTTTGTAATCTTTTCATTTTTATTGTTTTATTCAATTCAATTTCAATTATTCTTTATTAACTCAGATCATTTACAGGACATATGCGTATACATGTAATTAGTTAACAGATGTTGTAAATAATAAAGAGTACAATAGAGAAAAGACGGATATGTAGTCCAGTGGTAACACACTGGACTGG
This sequence comes from Archivesica marissinica, assembly GCA_014843695.1. Classification (NCBI taxonomy): domain Eukaryota; kingdom Metazoa; phylum Mollusca; class Bivalvia; order Venerida; family Vesicomyidae; genus Archivesica; species Archivesica marissinica. The sequence goes on along the minus strand of CM026391.1, from coordinate 27,920,677 downwards.
TAATCCAGGGATCGCAGGTTCGATCCCCCATCTGACCCTAATAAAATTAACAGTCTTTCAGATGGGACGTTAAACCGAGGTCTCGTGTCGGTGCTTTACACCGTGCACGTAAAAGAACCAGAGGAGATTCTGGAATGGGTCTCTGTCTGTATCATGCACTATCCTCCAAAAATCTAAAATAACTAATCTCTTCAGGAGGCGTCGCTCATATGGGCAACCGGTAGCGACGATAAATAAATGTAATATAAAAAAAAGAAAGAAAAAAGAGAAGTCACGTTTGGAGATGGGAAAAGAGCGGGAAATTCTATTATTTTGTTTTGTTTCATTTACTTGTTGGTTTGAATGTATTATGATTGATTTGAAACAGACTATTGGTCAGGGAAATTGTTTGTTATATGTATGTTATGTTACATGTTTATGTAAGGCGCTTTTGGACGTGTACTCTTTATATAATATGGGTGCTCACTAAGAATAGTATAATAATAATAATAATAATATGAACGAGATGCCAATAATGAATACGTATTACTTACTCGGCAGCCATTTTAAATAAAATTATTAATTAGTACCGGGCCAGTGGTAGAGTGGAACCGGGCCGGTGGTAGAGTGGAACCGGGCCAGTGGTAGAGTGGAAGCACACATGAGTCGAATCGTAATTCAGATGTTGGATCCACCGCTGTTCCATAACAAAACATGACTCATTCTTTCAGATGTGTGTGTACCGTAATCGTATAGTAAAAGTTCCAACAATTCCAAGTTATAACACAAGTATTTATTGATCATTAACCATACGGCGCTTTCAAAATCCCAGTTCGTCTCCCCCTAATCTAAATTTATCTCATCTTTTATAGAGAAGCAAGCTTGGACATGTATTCCATAAAATGTCGAGCTACAGATGTTCCAGTAAACATATTTAGTATAACTGTCACTCAATATATCAATTCGGATATATTGTTTTGGTGCAAACACATGCTTGTACGGAAAATAACATGTTAATATTTTGGAATTGCAGAGCTGTCAAGGGTGCATCGAGTGTCGGAGTGAGATATGGGGTTCGAAGGGGCGGCTGGGGGAAGCTGGATACACTCTATGGCTCATTTTCGTCATATTTGGTGTCAAATGGCTTACATGAAATGCTACTTTGGCATCTAATGAAGGACACTTTTCACCAAGAAAACCTGATCAAGCAATAGCATTTTATGGTAAAGAAAGCTTGCAAATAACTGTTTGTAATTGAATCTTATATTTTTTATTAAATTGACTTACAAGTCAGGCGCAAACCTGTCTTGGTTGTCAATTTATAATAAAACTCCGATGTAATTTGCAAGCATTTGTCACCAGCTTGAGCAAAATCAGCGTGGTCTAGTGGTTACCACATCAGGCTGATTACAATTTCGGCACAAATTCAAACCCGGGTATGACTTGCCAATTTTTCATTGAGCAAGACCATTTATCCACATTGCTAAGAACAAACCGTACAGTAAACGTTATTTGCCGAGCTTTGAGAAGCAATTACTAAGTGTCCACTTAGAATCAAATCTAGATTTGTATATAGCGGCACCGGCTAGTTTCTTCGTCTTTTTTGACAGGACTCTGTGATTCTGAAGCCATGGTTAACAAAAAGAGCGTCTACACCGTTAACAAATGTAAACATTACATTCGGCCTTCGTTAGTGTTCGAGAGCCAATCATAAGTGATTATTAACGCACGGAGAGGTCCGACATCGGTTCCGAGTAGTTACGATTGTACAGCGCGATGATCAGTTTCAAATATAGCCTTGAGACATTGAGACATTCTAAAGTGTGTGTGTGTGTGTGGTGTGTGTGTGTGTGGTGTGGGTGTGTGGTGTGGGGCGGTGGGTGTGTGTGCGTGTGGGCGTGCGTGCGTGCGTGGTGCGTGCGTGCGTGCGTGCGTGCGTGCGTGCTGTGCGTGCGTGCGGCGTGCGTGGCGTGCGTGCGTGCGTGCGTGCGGCGTGCCGTGCGTGCGTGCGTGCGTGCGTGCGTGCGTGCGTGCGTGCGTGCGTGCGAGTTTACAAGTTTACAAAAATCGAAATAGTTGCTCAGAAACGATACAATTCCAATAAATTTAAACCGTCGTATACGCGAATTTGTTTGTCAACACACACAATTTAAACAACAGAGGATGTAGAAAACAACGTATATATTTTGAACATGAAATACTATCTAACTATCTTCCTCTAATGTCGAACTGCTCGCAGGGATGTAGAAATGTCCCTAAAAGACGTAGCTAACAGAGGTATGAATCAACATGGAACAAATGGGGACCATGCATTCCGAATGTAAACAAGTGAGGACGATGCGTTCCAGTTGTAAACAAGTGCGTGCCGATCGACTCGGAAAGTCCTACTTTCGGTTTCGAGTTTGTTTTATCGCAAAAATACACTGTTTACCAAATGAACATAAGCATACAAAGTATAATGTTATAATGTGTAGCAGCATTGCTACCCATACGTAAAAAATGAATTTTATAAAAATAAATATCTTTTATTTCATACGATGTAATGCTGCTTTAACCCTTTCAACACCGCAGACCTCTAAATAGGCTTACAAAAAGTGTAGATCCAGATGAGCCGGCTCGTGACGAGCCGTCTCATCAGGATCTGCACTTTTTGCCAGTGATATAACTATTTTTAGACATAATTACCCATTTTGATAAATGAACTTGTCCAAATGTGATTTTCTGATTCATTTATTGGTTTATGAATATCATGGACGAGTCCATGTGAGTTACTTGGTGTTGAATGGGTTAACGTTCGAAATAAGCGCTTCCAACGTTAGAATAATCCCCCTCGAGACCTCATTCATCGCGGAATCCATCGCCACGAGGGAGCAAGAAGAGGAAATGTGGATTTAGGTGTCTTAACAACATGGCCTTCATTTCTAAACTACATTGTGTGACAATATCGACTACAGGGGAAGTGTGGTGAATAATCGCTTGTTTTATGTTATTTTTTATTTAATTTCCCAGAATCTCGTATATGCCTAGAGACATATCGCTAATTACCGCATAATATGTCATGCATCAAATATAATCAATGGTTTCTCTATCACGAGGTTCTAAAGATCTGCTCGCCCAAAGGCGCTGTAAGAGCGACCGGAGGTCAGGTCGCTAACCAGTGAAAGACATTATACATGTCTATCATGTGTGTGTTTTAAGTTTATTTATCGTCGCTACCGGTTACCCATATGAGCGACGCCTCCTGAAGAGATTATTAATTTTAGAATGTTGGAGGATAGTGCAATGAAACAGACAGAGACCCATTCCAGAGTCTCCTCTGGTTCTTTTACGTGCACGGTGTAAAGCACTGGCACGAGACCTCGGTTTAAAGTCCCATCTGAAACACTGTTAATTTTATTATGGTCAGATGGTGGCTCGAACCTGCGATCCCTGGATTACCACTCCAGTGTGTTAACCACTGGACTACATATCCGTCTATATAATATGTTATGGACTATAATGATATATACAATTGTTATATGACAATAAATCTATATGTATAACAATGTGCATATATCTCTTATATGGTATATTTAGCCTGGCCTGGAAGTTATAAAACTTTTCTCCAATCTCAAAACTCAGTCTCAATCATCTGATTGGTTCACCTGATATTAACACTCAGAATCAACCAATCAGATCACTTGAGCTCGAGTTTGAGATCTGAGAAAAGTTTTATAATCTCGGGGCCAGTCTGTCGATTTTTCACTTTTTAACTTCTGGCAAAATGACATTGATATGATCAAAAACTCAATACGGCCCAATTTATAGTATCGGTGTTAAAATATATTGATTTGACTGAACAGGCAAACTATATCGACTAGGGTATCTTGAAAATAGTATGAAATCAACTTAAAGACATCTATTCACAGAATCTAGTAACTATTGCAATGGTAATGCTCAAATGTACTAAAGACTGTGTACACTATCATCTGAAGTAATAATAGTAGAAATATGTGATTAGTTTGTATTGTTATTGTTCCACCTTAAGTAGAGAATTTTGAACTGTTGGATAGTTGGAGCATTTTGAACTGTTGGATAGTTGGAGCATTTTGAACTGTTGGATAGTTGGAGCATTTTGAACTGTTGGATAGTTGGAGCATTTTGAACTGTTGGATAGTTGGAGCATTTTGAATTGAGTGAGGCAATGAATTCCAAATAGATGATCCTGAAAATGCAAATGTATTACGAAATAATCCGGTCAGATGAACAATATCTTCATGACATTCAAGTTTTGATCGCGCCATCTTCTTATAGGTAATATGTGAGCTGAAGTCAGATATATTCATATTACTAGTATCAGCATTGTCTTATATCATTCTATTGATTGTGCAATGGCCCCATTCTATATATAGCATTGTGATGCTGAGGCAAGATATATTCATACATTGTCTTACTATCATTCTATTGTACAATGGCCCCATTCTATATATAGCCTTGTGATGCAGAAGTCAGGTATATTCATATTACTAGTATCAGCATTGTCTTAATATCATTCTATTGTGCAATGGCCCCATTCTATATATAGCCTTGTGATGCAGAAGTCGGGTATATTCATATTACTAGTATCAGCATTGTCTTAATATCATTCTATTGTGCAATGGCCCCATTCTATATATAGCCGTGTGATGCAGCAGTCAGGTATATTCATATTACTAGTATCAGCATTGTCTTAATATCATTATATTGTGCAATGGCCCCATTCTATATATAGCCGTGTGATAAATGTATGGAAACCCCTCCTAAATATGTTTAACCTATATAAGCGCCGTTTCGTTTAAGCATATTTATTTTCTATCATGTACATGATTATTTACAACACTTGAAATAAGGAATTGGACAGACAGCTATACAACTTATGGTTGTCCTTTCCTTTATATATATTTATAAGCGCCTCTTAATGCCAATACCGATTCCCCATAGACAAAGTTGACATATTGAGGCGGACCACACATTTCATCGCGGTTGGTGGTGTCCTTGTAGTGTCGAAAGAAACGAAGCAAGAAGACGTTTTGTTTTTTTACGTTTATTTATCGTCGCTACCGGTTGCCCATATGAGCAACGCCTGAAGAAATTAGTCATTTTAGATTTTGGAGGATAGTGCATGATACAGACAGAGACCCATTCCAGAGTCTCCTCTGGTTCTTTTACGTGCACGGTATACAGCACCGACACGAGACCTCGGTTTGACGTCCCATCTGAAAGACTGTTAATTTTATTAGGGTCAGACGGGGGATCGAACCTGCGATCCCTGGAATACCAGTCCAGCGTGTTACCACTGGACTACATATCCGTCTGCAAGAAGACTACAAACCCCGTGCTTATTTATTGTTTTCATTTTGATTGAAGATATACGGTATTTCTTGTATGGTAACGTGTTAACGCCTGTTCTGTTCTGTTCTGTTCATTTCTTTTCATAAAATAAATTTCTCCCCGAACAAATGAGATCAGCGCATTGCATCTTGGGACATTGGGCATTTTCACGGGC
>CM026391.1:27833348-27914174 GCA_014843695.1 Archivesica marissinica | reverse complement strand
TTCACCACTTGAGACTCCAGTTCTGCGCCGGGGCTCGAGCTTACACCATATTCACCACTTGAGACTCCAGTTCTGCGCCGGGGCTCGAGCTTACACCATATTCATCACTTGAGACTCCAGTTCTGCGCCGGGGCTCGAGCTTACACCATATTCACCACTTGAGACTCCAGTTCTGCGCTGGGGCTCGAGCTTACAACATATTCACCACTTGAGACTCCAGTTCTGCACCGGGGCTCGAGCTTACAACATATTCACCACTTGAGACTCCAGTTCTGCGCCAGGGCTCGAGCTTACACCATATTCACCACTTGAGACTCCAGTTCTGGTCGGGTGCTCGAGCTTACACCCTATTCACCACTTGAGACTCCAGTTCTGCACGGGCGCTCGAGCTTACACCATATTCATCACATCACTTGAGACTCCAGTTCTGCGCCGGGGCTCGAGCTTACACCATATTCACCACTTGAGACTCCAGTTCTGCATGGGTCTCGAGCTTACACCATATTCATCACTTGAGACTCCAGTTCTGCGCCGGGGCTCGAGCTTACACCATATTCACCACTTGAGACTCCAGTTCTGCACAGGGGCTCGAGCTTACACCATATTCACCACTTGAGACTCCAGTTCTGCGTCGGGGCTCAAGCTTACACCATATTCACCACTTGAGACTCCAGTTCTGCGCCGGGGCTCGAGCTTACACCCTATTCACCAATTGAGACTCCAGTTCTGTGCCGGGGCTCAAGCTTACACCATATTCATCACTTGAGACTCCAGTTCTTCGTCGGGGCTCAAGCTTACACCATATTCACCACTTGAGACTCCAGTTCTGCGCCGGGGCTCGAGCTTACACCATATTCATCACACCACTTGAGACTCCAGTTTTGCGCCGTGGCTCGAGCTTACACCATATTCATCACTTGAGACTCCAGTTCTGCACCGGGGCTCAAGCTTACACCATATTCACCACTTGAGACTCTAGTTCTGCACCGGGGCTCGAGCTTACACCATATTCATCACTTGAGACTCCAGTTCTGCGCCGGGGCTCGAGCTTACACCCTATTCTCCACTTGAGACTCCAGTTCTGCACGGGCGCTCGAGCTTACACCCTATTCACCACTTGAGACTCCAGTTCTGCACGGGCGCTCGAGCTTACACCATATTCACCACTTGAGACTCCAGTTCTGCATGGGGGCTCGAGCTTACACCATATTCATCACTTGAGACTCCAGTTCTGCACCGGGGCTCGAGCTTACACCATATTCACCACTTGAGACTCCAGTTCTGCACAGGGGCTCGAGCTTACACCATATTCACCACTTGAGACTCCAGTTCTGCGCCGGTGCTCGAGCTTACAACATATTCATCACTTGAGACTCCAGTTCTGTGCCGGGACTCGAGCTTACACCATATTCATCACTTGAGACTCCAGATCTGCGCCGGGGCTCGAGCTTACAACAAATTCACCACTTGAGACTCCAGTTCTGCACAGGGGCTCGAGCTTACACCATATTCATCACATCACTTGAGATTCCAGTTCTGCGCCGGGGCTCGAGCTTACACCATATTCACCACTTGAGACTCCAGTTCTGCGCCGGGGCTCGAGCTTACAACATATTCAACACTTGAGACTCCAGTTCTGCGCCGGGGCTCGAGCTTACAACATATTCACCACTTGAGACTCCAGTTCTGCGCCTGGGCTCGAGCTTATACTATATTCACCACTTGAGACTCCAGTTCTGCGCCGGGGCTCGAGCTTACAACATATTCACCACTTGAGACTCCAGTTCTGCGCCGGGGCTCGAGCTTACACCCTATTCACCACTTGAGACTCCAGTTCTGTGCCGGGGCTCAAGCTTACACCATATTCATCACTTGAGACTCCAGTTCTGCACAGGCGCTCAAGCTTACACCACATTCATCACTTGAGACTCCATTTCTTCGCTGGGGCTCGAGCTTACACCATATTCATTACACCACTTGAGACTCCAGTTCTGCGCCGGAGCTCGAGCTTACACCATATTCACCAATTGAGACTCCAGTTCTGCACGGGCGCTCGAGCTTACACCCTATTCACCACTTGAGACTCCAGTTCTGCACAGGGGCTCGATCTTACACCATATTCATCACCTGAGACTCCAGATCTGCGCCAGGGCTCGAGCTTACAACATATTCACCACTTGAGACTCCAGTTCTGCGCTGGGGCTCGAGCTTACAACATATTCACCACTTGAGACTCCAGTTCTGCGCCGGGGCTAGAGCTTACACCATATTCACCACTTGAGACTCCGGGGCTCGAGCTTACACCATATTCACCACTTGAGACTCCAGTTCTGCACCGGGGCTCGAGCTTACAACATATTCACCACTTGAGACGCCAGTTCTGCACCGGGGCTCGAGCTTACAACATATTCACCACTTGAGACTCCAGTTCTGCGCCAGGGCTCGAGCTTACACCATATTCACCACTTGAGACTCCAGTTCTGGTCGGGTGCTCGAGCTTACACCATATTCACCACTTGAGACTTCAGTTCTGCACGGGCGCTCGAGCTTACACCATATTCATCACATCACTTGAGACTCCAGTTCTGCGCCGGGGCTCGAGCTTACACCATATTCACCACTTGAGACTCCAGTTCTGCATGGGTCTCGAGCTTACACCATATTCATCACTTGAGACTCCAGTTCTGCGCCGGGGCTCGAGCTTACACCATATTCACCACTTGAGACTCCAGTTCTGCACAGGGGCTCGAGCTTACACCATATTCACCACTTGAGACTCCAGTTCTGCGTCGGGGCTCAAGCTTACACCATATTCACCACTTGAGACTCCAGTTCTGCGCCGGGGCTCGAGCTTACACCCTATTCACCAATTGAGACTCCAGTTCTGTGCCGGGGCTCAAGCTTACACCATATTCATCACTTGAGACTCCAGTTCTTCGTCGGGGCTCAAGCTTACACCATATTCACCACTTAAGACTCCAGTTCTGCGCCCGGGCTCGAGCTTACACCATATTCATCACACCACTTGAGACTCCAGTTTTGCGCCGTGGCTCGAGCTTACACCATATTCACCACTTGAGACTCTAGTTCTGCACCGGGGCTCGAGCTTACACCATATTCATCACTTGAGACTCCAGTTTTGCGCCGGGGCTCGAGCTTACACCCTATTCACCACTTGAGACTCCAGTTCTGCACGGGCGCTCGAGCTTACACCCTATTCACCACTTGAGACTCCAGTTCTGCACGGGCGCTCGAGCTTACACCATATTCACCACTTGAGACTCCAGTTCTGCATGGGGGCTCGAGCTTACACCATATTCATCACTTGAGACTCCAGTTCTGCACCGGGGCTCGAGCTTACACCATATTCACCACTTGAGACTCCAGTTCTGCACAGGGGCTCGAGCTTACACCATATTCACCACTTGAGACTCCAGTTCTGCGCCGGTGCTCGAGCTTACAACATATTCACCACTTGAGACTCCAGTTCTGCGCCGGGGCTAGAGCTTACACCATATTCACCACTTGAGACTCCGGGGCTCGAGCTTACACCATATTCACCACTTGAGACTCCAGTTCTGCACCGGGGCTCGAGCTTACAACATATTCACCACTTGAGACGCCAGTTCTGCACCGGGGCTCGAGCTTACAACATATTCACCACTTGAGACTCCAGTTCTGCGCCAGGGCTCGAGCTTACACCATATTCACCACTTGAGACTCCAGTTCTGGTCGGGTGCTCGAGCTTACACCCTATTCACCACTTGAGACTCCAGTTCTGCACGGGCGCTCGAGCTTACACCATATTCATCACATCACTTGAGACTCCAGTTCTGCGCCGGGGCTCGAGCTTACACCATATTCACCACTTGAGACTCCAGTTCTGCATGGGTCTCGAGCTTACACCATATTCATCACTTGAGACTCCAGTTCTGCGCCGGGGCTCGAGCTTACACCATATTCACCACTTGAGACTCCAGTTCTGCACAGGGGCTCGAGCTTACACCATATTCACCACTTGAGACTCCAGTTCTGCGTCGGGGCTCAAGCTTACACCATATTCACCACTTGAGACTCCAGTTCTGCGCCGGGGCTCGAGCTTACACCCTATTCACCAATTGAGACTCCAGTTCTGTGCCGGGGCTCAAGCTTACACCATATTCATCACTTGAGACTCCAGTTCTTCGTCGGGGCTCAAGCTTACACCATATTCACCACTTGAGACTCCAGTTCTGCGCCGGGGCTCGAGCTTACACCATATTCATCACACCACTTGAGACTCCAGTTTTGCGCCGTGGCTCGAGCTTACACCATATTCATCACTTGAGACTCCAGTTCTGCACCGGGGGGCTCAAGCTTACACCATATTCACCACTTGAGACTCTAGTTCTGCACCGGGGCTCGAGCTTACACCATATTCATCACTTGAGACTCCAGTTCTGCGCCGGGGCTCGAGCTTACACCCTATTCACCACTTGAGACTCCAGTTCTGCACGGGCGCTCGAGCTTACACCCTATTCACCACTTGAGACTCCAGTTCTGCACGGGCGCTCGAGCTTACACCATATTCACCACTTGAGACTCCAGTTCTGCATGGGGGCTCGAGCTTACACCATATTCATCACTTGAGACTCCAGTTCTGCACCGGGGCTCGAGCTTACACCATATTCACCACTTGAGACTCCAGTTCTGCGTCGGGGCTCAAGCTTACACCATATTCACCACTTGAGACTCCAGTTCTGCACCTGGGCTCGAGCTTACACCCTATTCACCAATTGAGACTCCAGTTCTGTGCCGGGGCTCAAGCTTACACCATATTCATCACTTGAGACTCCAGTTCTTCGTCGGGGCTCAAGCTTACACCATATTCACCACTTAAGACTCCAGTTCTGCGCCGGGGCTCGAGCTTACACCATATTCATCACACCACTTGAGACTCCAGTTTTGCGCCGTGGCTCGAGCTTACACCATATTCATCACTTGAGACTCCAGTTCTGCACCGGGGCTCAAGCTTACACCATATTCACCACTTGAGACTCTAGTTCTGCACCGGGGCTCGAGCTTACACCATATTCATCACTTGAGACTCCAGTTCTGCGCCGGGGCTCGAGCTTACACCCTATTCACCACTTGAGACTCCAGTTCTGCACGGGCGCTCGAGCTTACACCCTATTCACCACTTGAGACTCCAGTTCTGCACGGGCGCTCGAGCTTACACCATATTCACCACTTGAGACTCCAGTTCTGCATGGGGGCTCGAGCTTACACCATATTCATCACTTGAGACTCCAGTTCTGCACCGGGGCTCGAGCTTACACCATATTCACCACTTGAGACTCCAGTTCTGCACAGGGGCTCGAGCTTACACCATATTCACCACTTGAGACTCCAGTTCTGCGCCGGTGCTCGAGCTTACAACATATTCACCACTTGAGACTCCAGTTCTGCGCCGGGGCTAGAGCTTACACCATATTCACCACTTGAGACTCCGGGGCTCGAGCTTACACCATATTCACCACTTGAGACTCCAGTTCTGCACCGGGGCTCGAGCTTACAACATATTCACCACTTGAGACGCCAGTTCTGCACCGGAGCTCGAGCTTACAACATATTCACCACTTGAGACTCCAGTTCTGCGCCAGGGCTCGAGCTTACACCATATTCACCACTTGAGACTCCAGTTCTGGTCGGGTGCTCGAGCTTACACCCTATTCACCACTTGAGACTCCAGTTCTGCACGGGCGCTCGAGCTTACACCATATTCATCACATCACTTGAGACTCCAGTTCTGCGCCGGGGCTCGAGCTTACACCATATTCACCACTTGAGACTCCAGTTCTGCATGGGTCTCGAGCTTACACCATATTCATCACTTGAGACTCCAGTTCTGCGCCGGGGCTCGAGCTTACACCATATTCACCACTTGAGACTCCAGTTCTGCACAGGGGCTCGAGCTTACACCATATTCACCACTTGAGACTCCAGTTCTGCGTCGGGGCTCAAGCTTACACCATATTCACCACTTGAGACTCCAGTTCTGCGCCGGGGCTCGAGCTTACACCCTATTCACCAATTGAGACTCCAGTTCTGTGCCGGGGCTCAAGCTTACACCATATTCATCACTTGAGACTCCAGTTCTTCGTCGGGGCTCAAGCTTACACCATATTCACCACTTGAGACTCCATTTCTGCGCCGGGGCTCGAGCTTACACCATATTCATCATACCACTTGAGACTCCAGTTTTGCGCCGTGGCTCGAGCTTACACCATATTCATCACTTGAGACTCCAGTTCTGCACCGGGGCTCAAGCTTACACCATATTCACCACTTGAGACTCTAGTTCTGCACCGGGGCTCGAGCTTACACCATATTCATCACTTGAGACTCCAGTTCTGCGCCGGGGCTCGAGCTTACACCCTATTCACCACTTGAGACTCCAGTTCTGCACGGGCGCTCGAGCTTACACCCTATTCACCACTTGAGACTCCAGTTCTGCACGGGCGCTCGAGCTTACACCATATTCACCACTTGAGACTCCAGTTCTGCATGGGGGCTCGAGCTTACACCATATTCATCACTTGAGACTCCAGTTCTGCACCGGGGCTCGAGCTTACACCATATTCACCACTTGAGACTCCAGTTCTGCACAGGGGCTCGAGCTTACACCATATTCACCACTTGAGACTCCAGTTCTGCGCCGGTGCTCGAGCTTACAACATATTCATCACTTGAGACTCCAGTTCTGTGCCGGGGCTCGAGCTTACACCATATTCATCACTTGAGACTCCAGATCTGCGCCGGGGCTCGAGCTTACAACAAATTCACCACTTGAGACTCCAGTTCTGCACAGGGGCTCGAGCTTACACCATATTCATCACATCACTTGAGATTCCAGTTCTGCGCCGGGGCTCGAGCTTACACCATATTCACCACTTGAGACTCCAGTTCTGCGCCGGGGCTCGAGCTTACAACATATTCAACACTTGAGACTCCAGTTCTGCGCCGGGGCTCGAGCTTACACCATATTCACCACTTGAGACTCCAGTTCTGCGTCGGGGCTCAAGCTTACACCATATTCACCACTTGAGACTCCAGTTCTGCGCCGGGGCTCGAGCTTACACCCTATTCACCAATTGAGACTCCAGTTCTGTGCCGGGGCTCAAGCTTACACCATATTCATCACTTGAGACTCCAGTTCTTCGTCGGGGCTCAATCTTACACCATATTCACCACTTGAGACTCCAGTTCTGCGCCGGGGCTCGAGCTTACACCATATTCATCACACCACTTGAGACTCCAGTTTTGCGCCGTGGCTCGAGCTTACACCATATTCATCACTTGAGACTCCAGTTCTGCACCGGGGCTCAAGCTTACACCATATTCACCACTTGAGACTCTAGTTCTGCACCGGGGCTCGAGCTTACACCCTATTCACCACTTGATACTCCAGTTCTGCACGGGCGCTCGAGCTTACACCCTATTCACCACTTGAGACTCCAGTTCTGCACGGGCGCTCGAGCTTACACCATATTCACCACTTGAGACTCCAGTTCTGCATGGGGGCTCGAGCTTACACCATATTCATCACTTGAGACTCCAGTTCTGCACCGGGGCTCGAGCTTACACCATATTCACCACTTGAGACTCCAGTTCTGCACAGGGGCTCGAGCTTACACCATATTCACCACTTGAGACTCCAGTTCTGCGCCGGTGCTCGAGCTTACAACATATTCATCACTTGAGACTCCAGTTCTGTGCCGGGGCTCGAGCTTACACCATATTCATCACTTGAGACTCCAGATCTGCGCCGGGGCTCGAGCTTACAACAAATTCACCACTTGAGACTCCAGTTCTGCACAGGGGCTCGAGCTTACACCATATTCATCACATCACTTGAGATTCCAGTTCTGCGCCGGGGCTCGAGCTTACACCATATTCACCACTTGAGACTCCAGTTCTGCGCCGGGGCTCGAGCTTACAACATATTCAACACTTGAGACTCCAGTTCTGCGCCGGGGCTCGAGCTTACAACATATTCACCACTTGAGACTCCAGTTCTGCGCCGGGGCTCGAGCTTACACCATATTCACCACTTGAGACTCCAGTTCTGCGCCGGGGCTCGAGCTTACAACAAATTCACCACTTGAGACTCCAGTTCTGCGCCGGGGCTCGAGCTTACACCATATTCACCACTTGAGACTCCAGTTCTGTGCCGGGTCTCGAGCTTACAAGATATTCACCACTTGAGACTCCAGTTCTGCACAGGGGCTCGAGCTTGCACCATATTCATCACATCACTTGAGATTCCAGTTCTGCACCGGGGCTCGAGCTTACACCATATTCACCACTTGAGACTCCAGTTCTGCGCCGGGGCTCGAGCTTACAACATATTCACCACTTGAGACTCCAGTTCTACGCCGGGGCTCGAGCTTACAACATATTCACCACTTGAGACTCCAGTTCTGCGCCGGGGCTCGAGCTTACACCATATTCATCACTTGAGACTCCAGTTCTGCGCCAGGGCTCGAGCTTACACCATATTCACCACTTGAGACTCCAGTTCTGCACCGGGGCTCGAGCTTACAACATATTCACCACTTGAGACGCCAGTTCTGCACCGGGCTCGACTTACAACATATTCACCACTTGAGACTCCAGTTCTGCGCCAGGGCTCGAGCTTACACCATATTCACCACTTGAGACTCCAGTTCTGGTCGGGTGCTCGAGCTTACACCCTATTCACCACTTGAGACTCCAGTTCTGCACGGGCGCTCGAGCTTACACCATATTCATCACATCACTTGAGACTCCAGTTCTGCGCCGGGGCTCGAGCTTACACCATATTCACCACTTGAGACTCCAGTTCTGCATGGGTCTCGAGCTTACACCATATTCATCACTTGAGACTCCAGTTCTGCGCCGGGGCTCGAGCTTACACCATATTCACCACTTGAGACTCCAGTTCTGCACAGGGGCTCGAGCTTACACCATATTCACCACTTGAGACTCCAGTTCTGCGTCGGGGCTCAAGCTTACACCATATTCACCACTTGAGACTCCAGTTCTGCGCCGGGGCTCGAGCTTACACCCTATTCACCAATTGAGACTCCAGTTCTGTGCCGGGGCTCAAGCTTACACCATATTCATCACTTGAGACTCCAGTTCTTCGTCGGGGCTCAAGCTTACACCATATTCACCACTTGAGACTCCAGTTCTGCGCCGGGGCTCGAGCTTACACCATATTCATCATACCACTTGAGACTCCAGTTTTGCGCCGTGGCTCGAGCTTACACCATATTCATCACTTGAGACTCCAGTTCTGCACCGGGGCTCAAGCTTACACCATATTCACCACTTGAGACTCTAGTTCTGCACCGGGGCTCGAGCTTACACCATATTCATCACTTGAGACTCCAGTTCTGCGCCGGGGCTCGAGCTTACACCCTATTCACCACTTGAGACTCCAGTTCTGCACGGGCGCTCGAGCTTACACCCTATTCACCACTTGAGACTCCAGTTCTGCACGGGCGCTCGAGCTTACACCATATTCACCACTTGAGACTCCAGTTCTGCATGGGGGCTCGAGCTTACACCATATTCATCACTTGAGACTCCAGTTCTGCACCGGGGCTCGAGCTTACACCATATTCACCACTTGAGACTCCAGTTCTGCACAGGGGCTCGAGCTTACACCATATTCACCACTTGAGACTCCAGTTCTGCGCCGGTGCTCGAGCTTACAACATATTCATCACTTGAGACTCCAGTTCTGTGCCGGGGCTCGAGCTTACACCATATTCATCACTTGAGACTCCAGATCTGCGCCGGGGCTCGAGCTTACAACAAATTCACCACTTGAGACTCCAGTTCTGCACAGGGGCTCGAGCTTACACCATATTCATCACATCACTTGAGATTCCAGTTCTGCGCCGGGGCTCGAGCTTACACCATATTCACCACTTGAGACTCCAGTTCTGCGCCGGGGCTCGAGCTTACAACATATTCAACACTTGAGACTCCAGTTCTGCGCCGGGGCTCGAGCTTACACCATATTCACCACTTGAGACTCCAGTTCTGCGTCGGGGCTCAAGCTTACACCATATTCACCACTTGAGACTCCAGTTCTGCGCCGGGGCTCGAGCTTACACCCTATTCACCAATTGAGACTCCAGTTCTGTGCCGGGGCTCAAGCTTACACCATATTCATCACTTGAGACTCCAGTTCTTCGTCGGGGCTCAATCTTACACCATATTCACCACTTGAGACTCCAGTTCTGCGCCGGGGCTCGAGCTTACACCATATTCATCACACCACTTGAGACTCCAGTTTTGCGCCGTGGCTCGAGCTTACACCATATTCATCACTTGAGACTCCAGTTCTGCACCGGGGCTCAAGCTTACACCATATTCACCACTTGAGACTCTAGTTCTGCACCGGGGCTCGAGCTTACACCCTATTCACCACTTGATACTCCAGTTCTGCACGGGCGCTCGAGCTTACACCCTATTCACCACTTGAGACTCCAGTTCTGCACGGGCGCTCGAGCTTACACCATATTCACCACTTGAGACTCCAGTTCTGCATGGGGGCTCGAGCTTACACCATATTCATCACTTGAGACTCCAGTTCTGCACCGGGGCTCGAGCTTACACCATATTCACCACTTGAGACTCCAGTTCTGCACAGGGGCTCGAGCTTACACCATATTCACCACTTGAGACTCCAGTTCTGCGCCGGTGCTCGAGCTTACAACATATTCATCACTTGAGACTCCAGTTCTGTGCCGGGGCTCGAGCTTACACCATATTCATCACTTGAGACTCCAGATCTGCGCCGGGGCTCGAGCTTACAACAAATTCACCACTTGAGACTCCAGTTCTGCACAGGGGCTCGAGCTTACACCATATTCATCACATCACTTGAGATTCCAGTTCTGCGCCGGGGCTCGAGCTTACACCATATTCACCACTTGAGACTCCAGTTCTGCGCCGGGGCTCGAGCTTACAACATATTCAACACTTGAGACTCCAGTTCTGCGCCGGGGCTCGAGCTTACAACATATTCACCACTTGAGACTCCAGTTCTGCGCCGGGGCTCGAGCTTACACCATATTCACCACTTGAGACTCCAGTTCTGCGCCGGGGCTCGAGCTTACAACAAATTCACCACTTGAGACTCCAGTTCTGCGCCGGGGCTCGAGCTTACACCATATTCACCACTTGAGACTCCAGTTCTGTGCCGGGTCTCGAGCTTACAAGATATTCACCACTTGAGACTCCAGTTCTGCACAGGGGCTCGAGCTTGCACCATATTCATCACATCACTTGAGATTCCAGTTCTGCACCGGGGCTCGAGCTTACACCATATTCACCACTTGAGACTCCAGTTCTGCGCCGGGGCTCGAGCTTACAACATATTCACCACTTGAGACTCCAGTTCTACGCCGGGGCTCGAGCTTACAACATATTCACCACTTGAGACTCCAGTTCTGCGCCGGGGCTCGAGCTTACACCATATTCATCACTTGAGACTCCAGTTCTGCGCCAGGGCTCGAGCTTACACCATATTCACCACTTGAGACTCCAGTTCTGCACAGGGGCTCGAGCTTACACCATATTCACCACTTGAGACTCCAGTTCTGCGTCGGGGCTCAAGCTTACACCATATTCACCACTTGAGACTCCAGTTCTGCGCCGGGGCTCGAGCTTACACCCTATTCACCAATTGAGACTCCAGTTCTGTGCCGGGGCTCAAGCTTACACCATATTCATCACTTGAGACTCCAGTTCTTCGTCGGGGCTCAAGCTTACACCATATTCACCACTTGAGACTCCAGTTCTGCGCCGGGGCTCGAGCTTATACCATATTCATCACACCACTTGAGACTCCAGTTTTGCGCCGTGGCTCGAGCTTACACCATATTCATCACTTGAGGCTCCAGTTCTGCACCGGGGCTCAAGCTTACACCATATTCACCACTTGAGACTCTAGTTCTGCACCGGGGCTCGAGCTTACACCATATTCATCACTTGAGACTCCAGTTCTGCGCCGGGGCTCGAGCTTACACCCTATTCACCACTTGAGACTCCAGTTCTGCACGGGCGCTCGAGCTTACACCCTATTCACCACTTGAGACTCCAGTTCTGCACGGGCGCTCGAGCTTACACCATATTCATCACACCACTTGAGACTCCAGTTCTGCGCCGGGGCTCGAGCTTACACCATATTCACCACTTGAGACTCCAGTTCTGCATGGGGGCTCGAGCTTACACCATATTCATCACTTGAGACTCCAGTTCTGCGCCGGGGCTCGAGCTTACACCCTATTCACCACTTGAGACTCCAGTTCTGCACAGGGGCTCGAGCTTACACCCTATTCATCACACCATTTGAGACTCCAGTTCTGCACGGGGGCTCGAGCTTACACCCTATTCATCACTTGAGACTCCAGTTCTGCACAGGCGCTCAAGCTTACACCACATTCACCACTTGAGACTCCAGTTCTGCACGGGCGCTCGAGCTTACACCCTATTCACCACTTGAGACTCCAGTTCTGCACGGGCGCTCGAGCTTACACCCTATTCACCACTTGAGACTCCAGTTCTGCACGGGCGCTCGAGCTTACACCATATTCATCACATCACTTGAGACTCCAGTTCTGCGCCGGGGCTCGAGCTTACACCATATTCACCACTTGAGACTCCAGTTCTGCATGGGGGCTCGAGCTTACACCATATTCATCACTTGAGACTCCAGTTCTGCGCCGGGGCTCGAGCTTACACCCTATTCACCACTTGAGACTCCAGTTCTGCACGGGGGCTCGAGCTTACACCCTATTCACCACTTGAGACTCCAGTTCTGCGCGGGCGCTCGAGCTTACACCATATTCACCACCACTTGAGACTCCAGTTCTGCGCCGGGGCTCGAGCTTACACCATATTCATCACTTGAGACTCCAGTTCTGCACCGGGGCTCAAGCTTACACCATATTCACCACTTGAGACTCCAGTTCTGCACCGGGCTCGAGCTTACACCATATTCATCACTTGAGACTCCAGTTCTGCACGGGCGCTCGAGCTTACACCCTATTCACCACTTGAGACTCCAGTTCTGCACGGGCGCTCGAGCTTACACCATATTCACCACTTGAGACTCCAGTTCTGCATGGGGGCTCGAGCTTACACCATATTCATCACTTGAGACTCCAGTTCTGCACCGGGGCTCGAGCTTACACCATATTCACCACTTGAGACTCCAGTTCTGCACAGGGGCTCGAGCTTACACCATATTCACCACTTGAGACTCCAGTTCTGCGCCGGTGCTCGAGCTTACAACATATTCACCACTTGAGACTCCAGTTCTGCGCCGGGGCTAGAGCTTACACCATATTCACCACTTGAGACTCCGGGGCTCGAGCTTACACCATATTCACCACTTGAGACTCCAGTTCTGCACCGGGGCTCGAGCTTACAACATATTCACCACTTGAGACGCCAGTTCTGCACCGGAGCTCGAGCTTACAACATATTCACCACTTGAGACTCCAGTTCTGCGCCAGGGCTCGAGCTTACACCATATTCACCACTTGAGACTCCAGTTCTGGTCGGGTGCTCGAGCTTACACCCTATTCACCACTTGAGACTCCAGTTCTGCACGGGCGCTCGAGCTTACACCATATTCATCACATCACTTGAGACTCCAGTTCTGCGCCGGGGCTCGAGCTTACACCATATTCACCACTTGAGACTCCAGTTCTGCATGGGTCTCGAGCTTACACCATATTCATCACTTGAGACTCCAGTTCTGCGCCGGGGCTCGAGCTTACACCATATTCACCACTTGAGACTCCAGTTCTGCACAGGGGCTCGAGCTTACACCATATTCACCACTTGAGACTCCAGTTCTGCGCCGGGGCTCGAGCTTACACCTATTCACCATTGAGACTCCAGTTCTGCGTCGGGGCTCAAGCTTACACCATATTCACCACTTGAGACTCCAGTTCTGCGCCGGGGCTCGAGCTTACACCATATTCACCACTTGAGACTCCAGTTCTGCGCCGGGGCTCAAGCTTACACCATATTCATCACTTGAGACTCCAGTTCTCGCGGGGCTCAGCTTACACCATATTCACCACTTGAGACTCCAGTTCTGCGCCGTGGCTCGAGCTTACACCATATTCATCACTTGAGACTCCAGTTCTGCGCCGGGGCTCGAGCTTACACCATATTCACCACTTGAGACTCTAGTTCTGCACCGGGGCTCGAGCTTACACCATATTCATCACTTGAGACTCCAGTTCTGCGCCGGGGCTCGAGCTTACACCCTATTCACCACTTGAGACTCCAGTTCTGCACGGGCGCTCGAGCTTACACCCTATTCACCACTTGAGACTCCAGTTCTGCACGGGCGCTCGAGCTTACACCATATTCACCACTTGAGACTCCAGTTCTGCATGGGGGCTCGAGCTTACACCATATTCATCACTTGAGACTCCAGTTCTGCACCGGGGCTCGAGCTTACACCATATTCACCACTTGAGACTCCAGTTCTGCACAGGGGCTCGAGCTTACACCATATTCACCACTTGAGACTCCAGTTCTGCGCCGGTGCTCGAGCTTACAACATATTCATCACTTGAGACTCCAGTTCTGTGCCGGGGCTCGAGCTTACACCATATTCATCACTTGAGACTCCAGATCTGCGCCGGGGCTCGAGCTTACAACAAATTCACCACTTGAGACTCCAGTTCTGCACAGGGGCTCGAGCTTACACCATATTCATCACATCACTTGAGATTCCAGTTCTGCGCCGGGGCTCGAGCTTACACCATATTCACCACTTGAGACTCCAGTTCTGCGCCGGGGCTCGAGCTTACAACATATTCAACACTTGAGACTCCAGTTCTGCGCCGGGGCTCGAGCTTACACCATATTCACCACTTGAGACTCCAGTTCTGCGTCGGGGCTCGAGCTTACACCATATTCACCACTTGAGACTCCAGTTCTGCGCCGGGGCTCGAGCTTACACCCTATTCACCACTTGAGACTCCAGTTCTGCACGGGGGCTCGAGCTTACACCCTATTCATCACTTGAGACTCCAGTTCTGCACGGGGGCTCGAGCTTACACCCTATTCATCACTTGAGACTCCAGTTCTGCACAGGCGCTCAAGCTTACACCACATTCACCACTTGAGACTCCAGTTCTGCACGGGCGCTCGAGCTTACACCATATTCACCACTTGAGACTCCAGTTCTGCACGGGCGCTCGAGCTTACACCCTATTCACCACTTGAGACTCCAGTTCTGCACGGGCGCTCGAGCTTACACCATATTCATCACACCACTTGAGACTCCAGTTCTGCGCCGGGGCTCGAGCTTACACCATATTCACCACTTGAGACTCCAGTTCTGCATGGGGGCTCGAGCTTACACCATATTCACCACTTGAGACTCCAGTTCTGCGCCGGGGCTCGAGCTTACAACATATTCACCACTTGAGACTCCAGTTCTGCGCCAGGGCTCGAGCTTACACCATATTTACCACTTGAGACTCCAGTTCTGCGCCGGGGCTCGAGCTTACAAGATATTCACCACTTGAGACTCCAGTTCTGCACAGGGGCTCGAGCTTACACCATATTCATCACTTGAGACTCCAGATCTGCGCCAGGGCTCGAGCTTACAACATATTCATCACTTGAGACTCCAGTTCTGCACCTGGGCTCGAGCTTAAACCATATTCACCACTTGAGACTCCAGTTCTGCGCCGGGGCTCGAGCTTACAACATATTCACCACTTGAGACTCCAGTTCTGCGCCAGGGCTCGAGCTTACACCATATTCACCACTTGAGACTCCGGGGCTCGAGCTTACACCATATTCACCACTTGAGACTCCAGTTCTGCACCGGGGCTCGAGCTTACAACATATTCACCACTTGAGACTCCAGTTCTGCACAGGGGCTCGAGCTTACACCATATTCATCACATCACTTGAGACTCCAGTTCTGCGCCGGGGCTCGAGCTTACACCATATTCACCACTTGAGACTCCAGTTCTGCGCCGGGGCTCGAGCTTACAACATATTCACCACTTGAGACTCCAGTTCTGCGCCGGGGCTCGAGCTTACAACATATTCACCACTTGAGACTCCAGTTCTGCGCCGGGGCTCGAGCTTACACCATATTCACCACTTGAGACTCCGGGGCTCGAGCTTACAACATATTCACCACTTTAGACTCCAGTTCTGCGCCAGGGCTCGAGCTTACACCATATTCACCACTTGAGACTCCAGTTCTGCACAGGGGCTTGAGATTGCACCATATTCACCACTTGAGACTCCAGTTCTGCGCCGGGGCTCGAGCTTACAACATATTCACCACTTGAGACTCCAGTTCTGCACAGGGGCTCGAGCTTACACCATATTCATCACATCACTTGAGACTCCAGTTCTGCGCCGGGGCTCGAGCTTACACCATATTCACCACTTGAGACTCCAGTTCTGCGCCGGGGCTCGAGCTTACAACATATTCACCACTTGAGACTCCAGTTCTGCGCCGGGGCTCGAGCTTACAACATATTCACCACTTGAGACTCCAGTTCTGCGCCGGGCTCGAGCTTACACCATATTCACCACTTGAGACTCCAGTTCTGCACAGGGGCTCGAGCTTGCACCATATTCACCACTTGAGACTCCAGTTCTGCGCCGAGGCTCGAGCTTACAACATATTCATCACTTGAGACTCCAGTTCTGCGCCGGGGCTCGAGCTTACACCATATTCACCACTTGAGACTCCAGTTCTGTGCCGGGGCTCGAGCTTACACCATATTCATCACTTGAGACTCCAGATCTGCGCCAGGGCTCGAGCTTACAACATATTCATCACTTGAGACTCCAGTTCTGCGCCTGTGCTCGAGCTTATACCATATTCACCACTTGAGACTCCAGTTCTGCGCCGGGGCTCGAGCTTACAACATATTCACCTCTTGAGACTCCAGTTCTGCGCCGGGGCTCGAGCTTACACCATATTCACCACTTGTGACTCCAGTTCTGCGCCGGGGCTCGAGCTTACAACATATTCACCACTTGAGACTCCAGTTCTGCACCAGGGCTCGAGCTTACACCATATTCACCACTTGAGACTCCAGTTCTGCACAGGGGATCGAGCTTACAACATATTCACCACTTGAGACTCCAGTTCTGCGCCGGGGCTCGAGCTTACAACATATTCACCACTTGAGACTCCAGTTCTGCGCCGGGGCTCGAGCTTACACCATATTCACCACTTGAGACTCCAGTTCTGCACGGGGGCTTGAGCTTACACCCTATTCATCATTTGAGACTACAGTTCTGCACAGGGGCTTGAGCTTACACCATATTCATCACTTGAGACTCCAGTTCTGCACGGGGGCTCGAGCTTACACCATATTCATCACACCACTTGAGACTCCAGTTCTGCACGGGGGCTCGAGCTTACACCATATTCATCACACCACTTGAGACTACAGTTCTTCGCCGGGGCTCGAGCTTGCACCATATTCACCAGTTGAGACTCCAGTTCTGCACAGGGGCTTGAGCTTACACCCTATTCATCACACCATTTGAGACTCCAGTTCTGCGCCGGGGCTCGAGCTTACACCATATTCACCACTTGAGACTCCAGTTCTGTAGAACTGATGGAAATTGATAAATTAGCCAATATATTGTCGTGTAACCAGCTGTCCGATTAGTGCAGTGGATAGCCCGCTCACTTCCCACCAATGCAACCCGGGTTTGATCCTCGGACCGGGAAGTATGTGAGATGGTACGATGGTCGCTAGATTGGACAGGTGGGGTTTCTCTGCATACTTCGGTTTCCTCCCACATGAATGACCACATTTACGCTTTCATCCACGCCAAGGTTTAAACTAGCCAATATATGTTTGGGTAGCCAACATTTAGGCCTGTACCACAGATCAGGTAGCCCAACGTTTTTGCATTACTACGCCAGTTAAGATGGGCAACATTTTCGTAGCCCAAGTACCCCAGTTAAGATTGTGATATATGTAGGTCAGTACCTCCATTAACGTTTGACCAACATCTGCAACAATATCTGTTAGGTAGCCCAACAATTTTGAAGGGTTTTGAATTCTTGTGATTTAATTGATGTTTTTATAATTGTGTCTGTGTACATGTTCAATCTGTTTGTAATGTCTACCTAACATTTAGTGCTGTCATGACAAATGTTGTTTTATGCGATATTTGATTAAGACTTGTTTATTTTGTATTTGTGATTATTGTTGTATATCGATACCTTATCTACCGGTAAGTGTAACCTATATTAAAACAGCTTAACATTTCACCAAACAACCCATATTAATAGCATTGGTCGATCATTACTAGGATAGGAAAGGGAAGTTCCATGGTGGCCCATTACTAGGATAGGAAAGGGAAGTTCCATGGTGGTTCATTACCAGGATAGGAAAGAGAAGTTCCATGGTGGTTCATTACTAGGATAGGAAAGGGAAGTTCCATGGTGTTTCATTACCAGGATAGGAATGAGAAGTTCCATGGTGGCCCATTACTAGGATAGGAAAGGGAAGTTCCATGGTGGCCCATTACTAGGATAGGAAAGGGAAGTTCCATGGTGGTTCATTACCAGGAGAGGAAAGACGTTCCATTGTGTTTCATTACCAGGAAAGGGAAGTTCCATGGTGGTTCATTACCAGGATAGGAAAGAGAAGTTCCATGGTGGTTCATTACCAGGATAGGAACGAGATGTTCCATTGTGTTTCATTACCAGGAAAGGGAAGTTCCGTGGTGTTTCATTACCAGGATAGGGGAAGTTCCATGGTGGTCTATTACTAGGATAGAAAAGTGAAGTTCCATTGTGTTTCATTACCAGGATAGGAAAGAGAAGTTCCATGGTGTTTCATTACCAGGATAGGAAAGAGAAGTTCCATGGTGTTTCATTACCAGGATAGGAAAGAGATGTTTCATGGTGGTTCATTACTAGGATAGGAAAGGGAAGTTCCATGGTGGTCCATTACTAGGATAGGAAAGGGAAGTTCCATGGATGTCCATTACTAGGATAGGAAAGGGAAGTTCCATGGATGCCCATTACAAGGATAGGAACGGGAAGTTCCATGGTGGTCCATTACTAGGATAGGAAAGGGAAGTTCCATGATAGTCCATTACTAGGATAGGAAAGGGAAGTTCCATGGTGCTCCATCAGATTCAAAAGTTTACCTCAATACATGTTCTTTCCGCTTCAATACATGTACTTTCGGTTTCAATGCATGTACATTCTACTATCCATTTCAATACGTGTACTTTCTGCTTCAATACATGTACTTTCTTCTTCAATACATGTACCTTCCTCTTCAATACATGTACTTCCCGCTTCAATACATGTACTTTCTGCTTCAATACATGTACTTTCCTCTTCAATACATGTACTTCCCGCTTCAATACATGTACTTCCCGCTTCAATACATGTACTATTATGAAACTTGCTATTTTAGAGTGGATTTTAAGTATGCATTAAGTTTAATAATAAAGTTGCAACACATCAACAAAAATGTGTACTTTGTTCATCTACTCTCTCATTCAGTACAGAAAGGTGAATATTGGGCTTGTGCTGGCATTGCATACTGTCTCCGTTACAATTAAAGGGACCTATCGTGACCAACAGTGTAACGTGCATAAGCTAAGACAGTGTTACTTTCATCGGATTGAAACTATGGGCAATGTGATTTGGATATTATAAAAGTAAAATTTATTCTGACCATTTTGGAATATTTTGAGCGATAGTGACAATAGTGTTATCGAGACAGACAACGTGGAAAATGTCAACAAATATGGCAGTGTTTATGAGAGAACATTACTAGGATAGGAAAGAGAAGTTCCATGGTGTTTCATTATTAGGATAGGAGAGAGAAGTTCCATGGTGTTTCATTACTGGGATAGGAGAGAGAAGTTCCATGGTGTTTCATTATTAGGAAAGGAGAGAGAAGTTCCATGGTGTTTCATTATTAGGAAAGGAGAGAGAAGTTCCATGGTGTTTCATTACTAGGAAAGGAGAGAGAAGTTCCATGGTGTTTCATTACTGGGATAGGAGAGAGAAGTTCCATGGTGGTTCATTATTAGGATAGGAGAGAGAAGTTCCATGGTGTTTCATTACTAGGATAGGAAAGGGAAGTTCCATGGTGGTTAATTACCAGGATAGGAAAGAGAAGTTCCATGGTGGTTCATTACTAGGATAGGAAAGAGAAGTTCCATGGTGTTTCATTACTAGGATAGGAAAGAGAAGTTCCATGGTGTTTCATTACTAGGATAGGAAAGGGAAGTTCCATGGTGTTTCATTACTAGGATAGGAAAGAGAAGTTCCATGGTGTTTCATTACTAGGATAGGAAAGAGAAGTTCCATGGTGTTTCATTACTAGGATAGGAAAGGGAAGTTCCATGGTGGTTAATTACCAGGATAGGAAAGAGAAGTTCCATGGTGGTTCATTACTAGGATAGGAAAGGTAAGTTCCATGGTGGTTCATTACTAGGATAGGAAAGGGAAGTTCCATGGTGTTTCATAACTAGGATAGGAAAGGGAAGTTCCATGGTGTTTCATTACTAGGAAAGGAAAGGGAAGTGCCATGGTGTTTCATTACCAGGATAGGAAAGAGAAGTTCCATGGTGTTTCATTACTAGGATAGGAAAGGGAAGTTCCATGGTGTTTCATAACTAGGATAGGAAAGGGAAGTTCCATGGTGTTTCATTACTAGGAAAGGAAAGTTCCATGGTGTTTCATAACTAGGATAGGAAAGGGAAGTTCCATGGTGTTTCATTACTAGGAAAGGAAAGAGAAGTTCCATGGTGTTTCATTACTAGGATAGGAAAGAGAAGTTCCATGGTGTTTCATTACTAGGATAGGAAAGGGAAGTTCCATGGTGTTTCATTACTAGGAAAGGAAAGGGAAGTTCCATGGTGTTTCATTACTAGGATATATAAATAAATTTATAAATAGTGTTGAGTATACACTACGTTAGTGATTCGCGGGCGGTGAGGGTAAGTAAACTACAGCATCATCATCGACTACATAGTCTATGTGTGTCAATGAACTACTGTAGGCCTAAATACTATAATTTCGAACTTACCTGTGCGACAACTACAATATGAAAATGACAGTGAAATGACATTTCGTTAGGAGATATTTCGGCCGGATGAGGCTACGAACATATTAGATCACTTTATTTCGTGATTTTCACGATTTTGAACATAGGAATTTGGGGGAGTTTTTCATTCGCGCATTCGTAGTGTATCTGTGATGTATCGCGAAAAAAGGTGACTGTTTATGTAGATAGCTTATTATTGTATTGACTTTCAAAATGTAGATACAATGTACATATAGTTTCACGTTCAAAGCGTCTGGAGATGCACATGCACACGTTTTAAACTGCACATCTCGTCGTTATGTCTGCCTGACGGATCTTGATGAGTAAAGACATTGAAGTTGAAGTACATATTTACGGATATAACTCTACATTCAGACACATTATTTTTTCACGAGAATCATGAATTCACGATCAACTTATGATTGCGAAAATTAGCAAAATATAAAATCTCGCGAATAAATAGTGTTCTACAGTATAAAAACAGCCTGACCCAGGTCACACTACTGATAGTGTAGCTCATTTATCTAGAGCTAACTACATGTTCATACATATTCATAGCGTACCTGATACTACTGTTTGGTGTTGAATTTCATTGTGGATTTTATTAATACAAGGTTTTTGTGTTTTATGGAAACACTTTCATGCTATTTTGATAGAGGGTTGTATGATAGATGTGTTTGATGTGGGTAATCCTGCAACTATTGGGTAATCCTGCAACTATTGGGTAATCCTGCAACTATTGGGTTGTGTTGAGTAAATCCTGCAAATATTGGGTAATCCTGCAACTATTGGGTTGTGTTGAGTAAATCCTGCAAATATTGGGTAATCCTGCAAATTTATATTGGATTGTGTTGAGTAAATCCTGCAATTGTTGGGTAATCCTGCAAATTTATATTGGGTTGTGTTGAGTAAATCCTGCAAATATTGG
Source organism: Archivesica marissinica (assembly GCA_014843695.1). NCBI lineage: Eukaryota > Metazoa > Mollusca > Bivalvia > Venerida > Vesicomyidae > Archivesica > Archivesica marissinica. The sequence goes on along the minus strand of CM026391.1, from coordinate 27,892,103 downwards.
GTAATCCTGCAACTATTGGGTTGTGTTGAGTAAATCCTGCAAATATTGGGTAATCCTGCAACTATTGGGTTATGTTGAGTAAATCCTGCAAATATTGGGTAATCCTGCAACTATTGGGTTGTGTTGAGTAAATCCTGCAAATGTTGGGTAATCCTGCAAATTTATATTGGGTTGTGTTGAGTAAATCCTGCAAATATTGGGTAATCCTGCAAATTTATATTGGGTTGTGTTGAGTAAATCCTGCAAATATTGGGTAAATCCTGCAAACATTGGGTAATCCTGCAAATATTGGGTTGTGCCGAGGAAAGGTGCTGTTAGGTGAACTGCCCGTCGCTCAAATGGGTAACCGGTAGCGACGTTAAATAAACATAATTAATACAGAGGGGAGTCCCTAGGAACATGATTAGAGGTAGGCCTATGTACAAGGCGTGTGGTGCCTTGTTCATAGTTCACGCTCTGTGGTTTCAGGTACATCAACATAATCTTATTCTACGGTATCAATAAAACGTAAGTGTGTGCGATTACATGTCAATCAGTGTATATCTGTTTACCATAAAACAACAACAAACAACAACAACAACACTATAAGACAACAATTGAGACCAGAATACCACACAGCTGCAAGCATGTCATTGACAGACGAACAGGTCAAGAAGGTTGGTTCGACGTTATCATATCACTTTAAACACTAACCAGTATAAATTCTATAAAAGAACCACTCGATCGAACTAAATGCATTGTATTTACCATTGTAACTAGCCTATGATCGGATAGTTGGGTTTCGGATAGTTAGTGAACGTATGTAGCTCCGACCATCTATGATGCCAGTGTATCACTGTATGTGGATCTCAATTGGAGTCCATGTGAATGTTGTCCTATGGCCTTAATATTTGCAATAGAATATTTCAGATTTGTTCACAGTATGCTACACGAAATGTTGTGGAAAGGCACAAGACAATAATGTGTTGGTCTCATACCAAAAACACTATGCACTATTCATATAGGACCACATAGCAGAGCAAATTATTGTGCATGTGGTTCACATACAGACAATAATTGTGTTATGGGCTTATAGTAGTCACTGTGTGGCGTCCGTGGCCCAGTGGTAGAGCGTCGGATTTGGAATCGAACGGTCCCGGGTTCGATACTCGGTCAGGCCACGTATGTAGCGTCATTGAGCAAGACACCTCACACACATTGCTTAGTACTGGTTAATCGCTTAGGTCGGCAAAGCCTGCCCAGGAAAACATGTCTTAAGTCCCCCGTGAAGGGTCTAACATTAAAGGAACATACATACTGTTGATATAAGGCAAATAATGGAAATAAAACAATGATGCTGACACAACAATGAGAAACTAGGCAAAAAACGACCCGATTACTGGTTTCCACCTGAAGACTTATTCTAGCTTATACTATTTATTTTGGAGGAAATCTGTGAAATAAGACCAGAATGTGTGTTTTACGTTTATTTACTGTTGGTCCTATGAGTGACACCTATTGGATGAGATTAGTTATTTTAGATTTTGGAGGATAGTGCAATGATACAGACAGACCCATTCCAGGTTAGATTATGATGTGTCATTTAAATATGGCATAGTGGGGGATCGAACCTGCAACCCCTGGATTACAAGTCCAGTAGATTAACCACTGGACCACTGATCTGCTATCACCAGAATGACCCATAGTTATCTCTTAAATACAGTTATGTAGTTTTTGCTGTCTACGATAACATTTTTGCATGTTGTTTTCTAGACGTTTTACATTGTGTAATGCTCAAAATTTCACTTATTTTGCTAAATGTAGAGTGGTGGAACCTATGCTCGGCGTATTCTTATGCTCGGCGTATTTTTTCCATTTACATCCGTATTTAAATAGTTTTAACCTATTTTCGCTGACAGAGGTGAAGCATGGTTCAATAACATTCCGTTGTGCGTACCGGTAGCCTAATGTAACTGTCACCTGACTGGTTCAGTAGCTGAATATAAACAGACAACTTGTTGGGAACTTTTTTTCCACCGAAATGTGCGGTTTATGAGCATTTCAGGTGGCTATCCGGATTGGGAAAAAAATGTACAAATAACCAGAAAAAAGTTCCTTATGAGTTGTAATATTGTTAGTTATTGATGTTACTAAGTCAAAATAATATATTCAACATTTACCCATGCATAAATAAAAAAATTCATGTACGCCATGCATAGGTGCCCTAAAGTATCTAGTTCCCCATGGAAACAGGTGCCGTTGCGATAGCTGTATTTAGGCGCATGGTTACGTAATGAAGCTAAAATTTTCAACAACAATTTTATGAAAGTTGTGTTCACGACTTAAGAAAATAATAATATACGGCAAGTGCATTTAACTTTTTTTATAGGCCATGATATGTAGGATTTACGCCGAGCATAGGTTCCACCACTCTAGTAATTCTCTAGCAAAACACGCAGCCTCAGCATGCAGATATACGAGATTACTCATCTCATGAATAGCCATCAATCTCTCAGCATCACCGGCACGTTCTCTCAGCATCACCGGCGTGTTCTCTCAGCATCACCGGCGTGTTCTCTCAGCATCACCGGCGTGTTCTCTCAGCATCACCGGCGTGTTCTCTCAGCACGACGTGTTCTCTCAGCATCACCGGCGTGTTCTCTCAGCATCACCGGTGCGTTCTCTCAGCATCACCGGCACGTTCTCTCAGCATCACCGGCGCGTTCTCTCAGCATCACCGGCGTGTTCTCTCAGCATCACCGGCGTGTTCTCTCAGCATCACCGGCGTGTTCTCTCAGCATCACCGGCGTGTTCTCTCAGCATCACCGGCGTGTTCTCTGTTAGACTACATACACTATATACCCATAGGGCATAACAAATTGTGTCTGTGTACCGAACCACTGCATTACACTGTCTATTTAATACAATGATGGTATTGGTAAATCTTAATTGTCTCTAAATGGATGTAGAGATGCCACCAAGCAGCTAACTGGGTCATAGTGCGACCTTCCTGAGTATTATCTGATTGATACTGTATTGCCATCCATTGTTAGTGTTGCAGTTTAAATGTTTTTTCTTTTTTTTTCTAATATTTTTATTTCCATCATTATTACATGAATGTACAGTACATTAACATATTCATAGACATACAAACACTCTATTATAACTCAAACTGTATTACCCATGTATATGTATAGTTAAAAACATTATAATATGATTGAAAGTTTTCTTAAGAGATATAATAATTGAAGATATAAGTAGATAGTAGTTATAGGACTACATGAGGAGACAGATAATATGAGGAGAGTTGAGAGTTAAAAACAGCGGTTACTTTAACATGTTTTGTATTATTACCATACAGTTTAATGTTGCCATCCCCTGTCCACATCGTCCACATACAGACATGTCGACAGTAAAAGCTTAGCACACATGTTACTTTGAGGACCCATTGCATGGATCCTTCATCATTTCTACTGATTTTTTGTTTTTCAAGTTTCAAGATGAAGGCTACTTGATTTTGCCTGACTTTGCTGATGACACGACCATAGAATCGTTGAAAACAGAATGTCACAGACTCGTGGATGAGATGAATCCAGCCGAGCACAATAATGCTGCATTCACAACACATGATGAAATGAAGAGGGTACGTAGCATTGGTAGCAATTGTTGAAACAGCTGCAGTTTTAGATGTTCAGGGCAAGAGGAGCATGCCAGGGCAACAGGAGCTCATACCAGGCAGGGCTAGCGCTGTGCTTCGCCATTTGAGCCAAAGGCGGCTCAAGGCTCAAAATACGAAAATGTGGCTCAAGAAAATTCATATTTGGCTCAAAGTCTAAAAAGTATCACTTTACGAAAATCTGCAACTTTAATTTCCGTCATGGCTAAATTTAGAACACTGCATGTAAATTGCTAAAACAATCCAGACTGGTTTAAAATGTTGCTTACTTCTTCAAGTCTAGTCTATCAAATTGCTAATGTGTGCATTGTCTACTTCATTTGTATATATATATATATATATATATTATTTTGTGTTTTTCTATACAAATGGTTACTGTTACAAGCTTACAAGTTTATAAGTTTTTATTGTCAGAATATACAACATATTCCTATGTGCTCTTATGAGAGGTGCCTATAAGAGGCAGATTATACAAAGTCAAGTCAAGTCAAGCTTACTAATTTGCTTCACATAGGGAAAAAAAATTGATAATCTGTAACAGTCTAGTTTGGCAGCTTGGTCATTGACCTTAGGGCAATTTCTGTCTTTGTTGTTTTAGTGGTGTTGATAATTTACGACTGATTGATTTATTATCAAAACAGGCAGACAATCTAGCTATATAAGTTTATTTAAAGTCGCCACCGCATAAATGCATTTGGGCGACTAAATTATCTAAGGTGATTAAAGAGGTCTAAAAATAGTTAATAAACTATTAAAATTACAATGCTATGATGTTTAGAGGGCTAAGTGGGTTACATTAATCTCAGAGTGTGTTCGGTTTTCATATCTCCCACCCCCGCTCGCACACTATTGTGTACCAACGGGGGTCAGAGGTAGACCGGGTGAAGAAATTACCCGGTGCAATTACTACGTCTAAGAAGATTAAGACACAGGTTGGTTAGTAAATTGTTTGTTAGTTTGTTCCATAGCCGATTTATACCGTATGTCCTTGGTGAGATAAAAACCGTGCAAATATTTGTTTCTAAGTAGCATTCAAACCAGTGTAGAAGATAACAAGGACACACACTAGATTTTTGAAATGTGTGTCCTAAACAAAATGAACAAGAAATTAGAAGGAGTGAACCAATGAGATGGATGCATGGAACTCTGATTGATCCAAAAATTAAATAATAAATAGTTTAACCATAACAGCAGATAAATAATATAGAAACAGGTTTGACCTTAATTGAGGATCTTGGGGTATATTTTTATATCAGCATACCCCATCACCAACATGTATTTTTAGACTAGGTGATTTATAATGGGTTGCATAAGGTAGAGAGATAGATTTAATAAAATAGGAAGAAGGTAGAAGGACACTGTCTGTCAGGAGAAAGTCAACAGCTCATATGTGTGTCCTTCATATATCCCAAGATCCCTAATAACACATAGTCAAACCTGCAACATATGGACTGCGCGTCACGTTGGGGGTTGTACTGCGTGTCACGTTGGGGGTTGTACTGCGTGTCACGTTGGGGGTTGTACTGCGCGTCACGTGGGGGTTGTAGGCGTGTCACGTTGGGGGTTGTACTGCGTGTCACGTTGGGGGTTGTACTGCGTGTCACGTTGGGGGTTGTACTGCGTGTCACGTTGGGGGTTGTACTGCGTGTCACGTTGAGGGTGTACTGCGCGTCACGTTGGGGGTTGTACTGCGTGTCACGTTGGGGGTTGTACTGCGTGTCACGTTGAGGGTTGTACTGCGTGTCACGTCGAGGGTGTTACTGCGTGTCACGTTGAGGGTTGTACTGCGTGTCACGTCGAGGGTTGTACTGCGTGTCACGTTGAGGGTTGTACTGCGTGTCACGTCGAGGGTTGTACTCGTGTCACGTTGGGGGTTGTACTGCGCGTCACGTTGAGGGTTGTACTGCGTGTCACGTTGGGGTTGTACTGCGGTTCACTTGGGGTTGTACTGGCGGTCACGTTGAGGTTGTACTGCGCGTCACGTTGGGGTTGTACTGCGTGTCACGTTGGGGGTTGTACTGCGTGTCACTTGGGGGTTGTACTGCGTGTCACGTTGGGGGTTGTACTGCGTGTCACGTTGGGGGTTGTACTGCGTGTCACGTTGGGGGTTGTACTGCGTGTCACGTTGGGGGTTGTACTGCGTGTCACGTTGGGGGTTGTACTGCGTGTCACGTTGGGGGTTGTACTGCGTGTCACGTCGGGGGTTGTACTGCGTGTCACGTTGAGGGTTGTACTGCGTGTCACGTCGAGGGTTGTACTGCGTGTCACGTTGGGGGTTGTACTAATAAATATCCATAAAGATATTGCTATGAAAATTAAAAGTAAGACCTAATGGCAAATAGTTAGCTAGTCGCACGAACCGGTGTGAAAATAGCAGGTGCTCCTGAGCAAAGAAGAACGAGTGCTCAGGAATGTGCACTGACTGACCTCTGTAAATGTAAACAAACAATTGAGAATTTTACGTTCGCGCGAACGAGAAAGAGATATGGCAGGTGCCCGTTTACCTTGTATAGTGCACAGCAGTATCGAGGTAGCTACGAAGATTAAAATTCATGGACTATCTTAATATGTATCTGTACTAAGACATTTAGTTGATTGATCCCAAGTACATATAGTTACTACCAGTAATACAGATATATAACTGGTAGTAGAATATCTTCCATAGTTATGGAAAATGTCAACAGGATAGAGAACTTCACCTATCACAAACGACTAAACCGTTAGAGGTATCAGCCTACTATGATGTTTGGTCAACTTTTTTAACATATATAAGTATCACCAAACTAAACTATCATGGGTTGCCCCTAAAAATATTTACATAAAACTAATTCCATAGTAGGTTGTACAATGTGTGATATGTGTACCAAAAATAATACCCCCCCTATATGCCCCCGTGTACTGGGATCATAAAAATTACATCTAAAAAAGGCGGCTTAACCCCTGAGTGACAACGTTTAAAAATAATGTGGTAAAATACACTTCCGTACAAACAACGGTCACCTTCGTAGGGCCTTTAAAATTACATTTTAAGTATAAAAAACAATCAGTTCTTGGCTATTTACAATAAAACTTAGTCACACAGGGGAATGCCAAACTAATAAAAATTAGCGATCGCTCGCGAGACGAAGATTTCATGAAAGGCAGACAATGCATGGTTAATCCTAATGTTTATGACACATGCTCTCATTAATGGATTCTGCTACTTCTTTGGCGAAATTGAAACAGATCAAAGGACAGTTTTAGCACATCACTGCTAAGTGTTTTAGATAATTTGTTTATGAACATGGTAATTAAGCTGATTAAAAAGGATATAAATGAGTAACTCTTTCGTATATATGTATACAGAAATGCAATTGGTAGCCCGGATCTGTAGCCCAGTGGTAAAACGCTGGACTGGTAATCCAGGGATCGCAGGTTCGATCCCCCGTCTGACCCTAATAAAATTAATAGTCTTTCAGATGGGACGTTAAACCGAGGTCTTGTGTCGGTGCTTTACACCGTGCACGTAAAAGAACCAGAGGAGACTCTGGAATGGGTCTCTGTCTGTATCATTGCACTATCCAAAAATCTAAAATTACTAATCTCTTCAGGAGGCGTCGCTCATATGGGCAACCGGTAGCGACGATAAATAAACGTAAAATACACATACGCAATTGGTATTAATTTCTGCTTTATTAATTATGGCTGAGAAACGTAAAGTAGAATCTGAATCTGGCAGTTCGCCAGTATCCAAAAAAGCTAAAAATACTGAAAATATCTCTTAAACCACAAGAAAAATGGAAAATTGGCAACCCTTGGTTGATTATTGACTGTGAATCTAAATCACTCTTGTGCAGTTTGTGTATTCAACATACAAAAGGGAATTCATTCACTGGAACTGGATGTACTGTGCTTAAAAAGGATTCAATCTCAAAACACAAACGAAGCAAAGTTAATTAGTTCATGAATTATTTTATGCATCAAAAATGGATTCTCTTTCGAGTCCAGGAAAATTGAAAACTGGAATGAGTACTAAAGTGTAATGAGCTAAAAGAATATAAATGTTATTGAAAAGCATAGTCCAGTAGATTCCTTAATTAATTTCTGGCTACACTGCATGTACAACAGTTTTTTTCCATAGTACAATTATTTATTTTTAGATGTTATACCTTGTCTATGTATCTTTGTGTTATTGGTATACCTAAATCAAAAATATTCTAAATATTCTAGTAAAATAAATTGTGGCTGAAAATTTGTTTTTAGGAAAAGCTAGGTCTGTACCTTATATAATAGACCATTTCTGAATAATAAAACTAAGAGTAGAGTGGTTACGCGCGCGCACAATAATGTGAGCACGCAAGTCAGAATTATGCCATAAAAAATTTGGCTCAAGAAAATTCTAAGCCAGCGCTAGCCCTGCCAGGGCAACAGGAGCTCATACCAAGGCAACAGGAGCTCATGCCAGGGCAACAGGAGCTCATGCCAGGGCAACAGTAGCTCATGCCAAGGCAACAGAAGCTCATACCAAGGCAACAGAAGCTCATGCCAGGGCAACAGAAGCTCATGCCAGGGCAACAGTAGCTCATGCCAAGGCAACAGGAGCTCATGCCAAGGCAACAGGAGCTCATGCCAGGGCAACAGGAGCTCATGCCAAGGCAACAGGAGCTCATTCCAGGGCAACAGGAGCTCATGCCAGGGCAACAGGAGCTCATACCAAGGCAACAGAAGCTCATGCCAATGCAACAGAAGCTCATTCCAGGGCAACAGTAGCTCATGCCAAGGCAACAGGAGCTCAGCCAGGGCAACAGTAGCTCATGCCAAGGCAACAGGAGCTCATGCCAGGGCAACAGGAGCTCATACCAAGGCAACAGAAGCTCATGCCAATGCAACAGAAGCTCATGCCAGGGCAACAGTAGCTCATGCCAAGGCAACAGGAGCTCATGCCAGGGCAACAGGAGCTCATACCAAGGCAACAGAAGCTCATGCCAGGGCAACAGAAGCTCATGCCAGGGCAACAGTAGCTCATGCCAAGGCAACAGGAGCTCATGCCAGGGCAACAGGAGCTCATGCCAGGGCAACAGTAGCTCATGCCAAGGCAACAGAAGCTCATGCCAGGGCAACAGGAGCTCATGCCAGGGCAACAGTAGCTCATGCCAGGGCAACAGGAGCTCATGCCAGGGCAACAGGAGCTCATACCAAGGCAACAGAAGCTCATGCCAATGCAACAGAAGCTCATGCCAGGGCAACAGTAGCTCATGCCAAGGCAACAGGAGCTCATACCAGGGCAACAGGAGCTCATACCAAGGCAACAGAAGCTCATGCCAGGGCAACAGGAGCTCATACCAGGGCAACAGGAGCCATACCAAGGCAACAGAAGCTCATGCCAGGGCAACAGGAGCTCATACCAGGCAACAGGAGCTCATACCAAGGCAACAGAAGCTCATGCCAGGGCAACAGGAGCTCATACCAGGGCAAAAGGAGCTCATACCAATGCAACAGAAGCTCATGCCAGGGCAACAGTAGCTCATGCCAGGGCAACAGTAGCTCATGCCAGGGCAACAGTAGCTCATGCCAGGGCAACAGGAGCTCATGCCAGGGCAACAGGAGCTCATGCCAGGGCAACAGGAGCTCATGCCAGGGCAACAGGAGCTCATTCCAGGGCAACAGAAGCTCATGCCAGGGCAACAGGAGCTCATGCCAGGGCAACAGTAGCTCATGCCAGGGCAACAGGAGCTCATGCCAGGGCAACAGGAGCTCATGCCAGGGCAACAGGAGCTCATGCCAATGCAATATGGAATTTAAATGCCTTGCATAAGGGCACAATTGTAACAGCTCCAGCTGAAGCTCAAACTCGGAGCCTTTCGCACCTGAAGCGAATGCGCTACCATGTGCTACCATGTGCTACCATGCGCTACCATGTGCTACCATGTGCTATCAAATGTATTTTAAGACAAATATTATTTGATAGAGCTCAAGCTTATACAACCTGGTTTTGTTGATATGTCTAGTCAAGAACAACTTAAGATCGTGTTCACAAATGCATCCATTATTAGATTAGCTGCCAAAACCTGTTTTAGTATTTTACAATGATGTAAATAGAACATATGAATAGAAGGAGTGCTTTATAATAGGCCAGTGTATTTTACATGACAAAATTTTGTACGAAAATTGTAAAAACATGTATTTTTAGGAAGAAGTGGAGTATCCAGGGGGCAAAGTCATTGTGCCCCTGGGACGATTTCGCCCAAATCGCTCTATAGAATTAAGTGAATGAGCCCTGTTGTAACAGAAATGTGTAATTACTTTGATTTCAGACCAGTGATAATTATTTTATGACCAGTGGTGACAAGATCAGATATTTCTTTGAAGAGGGAGCAAAAGATAAAGACGGTAATATATAGTACTGTACTAAATGAATTAAGGTAATATATAGTACTGTACTAAATGAATTAAGGTAATATATAGTACTGTACTAAATGAATTACAGTAATATATAGTACTGTACCAAATGAATTACAGTAATATATAGTACTGTACTAAATGAATTAAGGTAATATATAGTACTGTACTAAATGAATTAAGGTAATATATAGTACTGTACTAAATGAATTACAGTAATATATAGTACTGTACTAAATGAATTACAGTAATATATAGTACTGTACTAAATGAATTAAGGTAATATATAGTACTGTACTAAATTAATTGCGTTAAACATATTAATTATTCAGATAAACAACTCGCTAAGATGATCCAAACTTCTGATCCTCATAGTTCATAGTTTGGAGTCGATCGTTGCTCTCATTGTTATAACATTGGAATTCGTGATAGCACAGTGGTTTGCTTCAGGTGCGAGCCTCAGCTGGAATTGCAAATTATATATAACATCTAATGAAGGACAAAGGCTATTTGTTGGCAGCTATAAAGGTGTTGTATTGTGTTTATGTGGAGAATAGGGTTAAGAAGGGTTCAACATTCAATTCAACTAAATTATTTGATGTACAATAATGTCAAATGTTTGATTATTTGCAATTAATCGTGTTTAAAGTGATTGTTTGATTTGTTTGCAGGGAACTTGACGGTTGACAAGCACCTGTCAATCAACAAAATTGGACATGGTAACTATTACATTTGGTATCTAGAGGCATCCATAGTCATTGATGGTGTGTATGTTGGGCTATGAAGGTTCTGCAATGAAAGCATGTGTTACTTTAAATTGCTACATATTTGTGTTAGTCGGTTCCCCACAACGAATTTCCAGTGTATCCCATTTTCCAATGAACCCTGGTTTAAATTGATTTATTTTACAAAGATTACGAAAAAAGTTAATCCGCCTCCGTGGTCGAGTGGTTACGGTCGCTGACTTGTATACCACTGTAACCTATCATCACTGATGGTCACGGGTTCGAGCCCTGCTCAGGCCGTGTCTCATTTATATGAAAACATTGGCAGTTTCTTATGGAGGTTGGTGCACCCAAGTACTGGTTAACTGCTGGAGTCTGCCCAGGAAAGGTGTTGTTAGGTAAACTGCCCGCCGGCGAAATAGCCCAAAATGGTGCTGATGCAGGAGTAAAACCCGAAATATAACATAATAACGAAACAAGCTTCAACAACTTACATTAATCACTTTAATTGTGCAGATGAAAGCATAGATGTGGTCATTCTTACCCGGAGAAAACCCACTTGTCTCATCTGGCGGCGACCACCATACTATCTCACATACTTCCCGGTCCGAGGATCGAACCCGGGTTGAATTGGTAAGAAGAGAGTGTTCTAACCACTGCGCTAATTGGACAGCCGTGCACCAGTGAACCTTGCATTATGAATATTCATGATCCCTCAAAATTGGCAGATAATCCTTGCCGTGTGCTTAACACTGCTTCTCTGCACGTGATCTATATTAAACCCGTTATTAAATTTCAATAACACTTCACACAAAACTTCGTATTGACATATACGGAGTTATGTCCACTTGATAGAATTTTAACAATAAAGCCATGTCTACACTTTGATGAAATTTGACAAAGAGAGCTATAAGTCTGCAGTGTACCATTCACAATTGTAGTTGCTATCTGTGACTGATGGCCCTATGATATATATTTTAGCAAGCACACCTGGATTATGCTTTCTTGCCTAAACTTGCTAAACTACAGTCTGCACGAGTTTGTCGGAGAAATGCGATTAAAATTTGAATGGATTTTTTCTGATGTTTTGTGTTTGTTGGACATGTCAGGCGGTCGTACGGTTACAGGAAGATTAGTAAAGATGTTATATACTGGAACCCAGACTAATGAATGTAAAAGCAAAACCCATTATATTTAGGGTATAATCAATACATCTCTTTTTCAGCTCTTCATGTGCTAAATGAGCCGTCCAAGAAGTTTAGTTTTAGTGAGAAAATACAGGTAATGTACGGTATGGGCAACGTTACAGTATGGATAACGTACGGTATGGGCAACGTATGGTACAGGTAACATATGGTATGGGTAACGTACGGTACAGGTAACGTATGGTACGGGCAACGTACAGTACGTGTAACGAATGGTACGGGCAATGTACGGTATGGGTAACGTATGGTACGGGCAACGTACAGTACGTGTAACGTATCGTACGGGCAATGTACGGTATGGGTAACGTATGGTACGGGCAACGTACAGTACGTGTAACATATGGTACGGGCAACGTACAGTACGTGTAACATATGGTACGGGCAACGTACAGTACGTGTAACGTATGGTACGGGCAACGTACAATACTTGTAACGTATGGTACGGGCAACGTACAGTACGTGTAACGTATGGTACGAGCAACGTACAGTACGTGTAACATATGGTACGGGCAATGTACGGTATGGGTAACGTATGGTACGGGCAACGTACAGTACGTGTAACATATGGTACGGGCAACGTACAGTACGTGTAACATATGGTACGGGCAACGTACAGTACGTGTAACGTATGGTACGGGCAACGTACAGTACTTGTAACGTATGGTACGGGCAACGTACAGTACGTGTAACATATGGTACGGGCAACGTACAGTACGTGTAACATATGGTATGGGCAACGTACATTATGTGTAACGTATGGTACGGGCAACGTACAGTACTTGTAACGTATGGTACGGGCAACGTACAGTACGTGTAACGTATGGTACGGGCAACGTACAGTATGTGTAACGTATGGTACAGGCAATGTACGGTATGGGTAACGTATGGTACGGGCAACGTACAGTACGTGTAACATATGGTACGGGCAACGTACAGTACGTGTAACATATGGTACGGGCAACGTACAGTACGTGTAACATATGGTACGGGCAACGTACAGTACATGTAACATATGGTACGGGCAACGTACAGTATGTGTAACGTATGGTACGGGCAACGTACAGTACTTGTAACGTATGGTACGGGCAACGTACAGTACGTGTAACGTATGGTACGGGCAACGTACAGTACGTGTAACGTATGGTACGGGCAACGTACAGTACTTGTAACGTATGGTATGGGCAACATACAGTACGTGTAACGTATGGTACGGGCAATGTACAGTATGTGTAACGTATGGTACGGGCAATGTACGGTATGGGTAACGTATGGTACGGGCAACGTACGGTATGGGTAACGTATGGTACGGGCAATGTACGGTATGGGTAACGTATGGTACGGGCAATGTACGGTACAGGTATCGTATGGTACATGCAAATTATGGTATGGATAGCATACAGTACGGGCAACATACGGAATGGGTAACGTATGGTACGTGTAACGTATGGTACGGGCAACGTACAGTATGGGTAACGTATGGTACGGGCAATGTACGGTACAGGTATCGTATGGTACATGCAAATTATGGTATGGATAGCATACAGTACGGGCAACATATGGAATGGGTAACGTACGGTACGTGTAACGTATGGTACGGGCAACGTACAGTATGGGTAACGTATGGTACGGGCAATGTACGGTACAGGTATCGTATGGTACGAGCAAAGTATGGTACATGCAAATTATGGTATGGATAGCATACAGTACGGGCAACATACGGAATGGGTAACGTACGGTACGTGTAATGTATGGTACTGGCAACATATGGTATGGGTAACGTACGGTACGGGTAACATATGGTACGGGTTACGTATGGTACGGGTAACTTATGGTACGGGTAACGTACGGAATGGGTAACATACGGTACGGGTAACGTATGGAATGGGTAATGTAAGGTATGGGTAATGTATGGTACGGGCAACATACGGTATGGGTAACGTACGGAATGGGTAATGTATGGTACTGGTAACGTATGGTACGGGTAACATACGGTATGGGTAACGTACGGAATGGGTAATGTATGGTACGGGTAACGTATGGTACTGGTAATGTATGGTATGGGTAACGTACGGAATGGGTAATGTATGGTACGGGTAGCGTATGGTACGGGTAACGTATGGTACTGGTAACGTACGGAATGGGTAACGTATGGTACGGGTAACGTACGGAATGGGTAACGTATGGTACGGGTAACGTATGGTATGGGTAACGTATGGTACTGGTAACGTACGGAATGGGTAACGTATGGTACGGGTAACGTATGGTACGGGTAATGTATGGTATGGGTAACGTATGGTACTGGTAACGTACGGAATGGGTAACGTATGGTAAGGGTAACGTATGGTACGGGTAACGTATGGTACTGGTAATGTACGGAATGGGTAATGTATGGTATGGGTAACGTACGGAATGGGTAACGTATGGTACGGGTAACGTACGGAATGGGTAACGTATGGTACGGGTAACGTATGGTACGGGTAATGTATGGTACCGGTAGCATATGGTACGGGTTACGTATGGTACTGGTAACGTACAGAATGGGTAACGTATGGTACGGGTAACGTATGGTACGGGTAACGTATGGCATGGGTTATGTACTATACTGGTATTGTATTACTGATTATTTTGTCGATAGTAGGAAGGTGTGATGAGAATTATGAGCAACATCTAGACAATGCCGTTTCAAAGTAAAGTATGTGTTATATGGTAATGTATATTTTCAAGGTCATATTTGAAGGCTATTTTAGTTTAACTGTTTTCTTACCTATAGCTTCATGAGCTAAACCGAAATGTTAAGCATAATGAGACGTGCACAAGGGTCAGACTCAAATATTAAAGTCACAATGGTTATTTGAGTTAAATTGTGCACATTTCACCGGAAAACTACAAAAGCTAACTCCACTCCCCAAAAAAGGTTTAACATTATAATATATGTATGGCGAATTGTCAAACCCATATGTCACTGTCAAGGTCAAACTAAAAATCCAGTTGTCCGATGCATGCCTCAAATTTCAAGGTCACCTGGCACCATTAAAAATCTGCATACAATGAACAGACCATGCCTGAAAGGTCAAGGTCAAATCTTGGAAACAAACATGCAAGGGTCAGACCAATATCTCAAATGTCAACACTGTGAACTCAGAAGATGAAATTGTTATCTTGGCTAAGGCTAGTGATTGTAATGTCATGAAACCTTATGTATGCTGTGTAATCAATGTATTGACTTAATTACAGTATTTTTTATTATTTTTTATTACGTGTATTTATCGTCGCTACCGGTTGCCCATATGAGCGACGCCTCCTTTGATTTTGGAGGATAGTGCAATGATACAGACAGAGACACATTCCAGAGTCTCCTCTGGTTCTTTTAAGTGCACGGTGTAAAGCACCGACACGAGACCTCGGTTTAACGTCCCATCTGAAAGACTTAATTTTATTAGGGTCAGTCGGGGGATCTAACCTGCGATACCTGGATTACCAGTCCAGCATGTTACCACTGGGCTATAGATCCGTCTGTATATAGTATAGTATATACCGGTAGTTTTGTTTTATAGGGTGTTGCCAAAAGTTTGGACTTTGTTGATCCTGTCATCTGTCAAAGTATGTACATATTTAAGGTTGGTATTGTGATATTTATGTTTATTAGCTCATGTAAACAAAGCTCATATGAGGTATTGTTACAGCAATGGGTCTGTCTGCCGTCTCTGAACATTTGTAAACATCTCCTCAGTAACCATTAGTCCGCCTCCGTGGTCGAGTGGTTACGGTCGCTGACTTGTATACCACTGTAACCTATCATCACTGATGGTCACGGGTTCGAGCCCCTCTCAGACCGTGTCTCATTTATATGAAAAAGTTGGCAGTTTCTTACGGAGGTTGGTGCACCCAAGTACTGGTTAACCGCTGGAGCCTGCCCAGGAAAGGTGTTGTTAGGTAAACTGCCCGCCGGTGATATAGCCCAAAATGGTGCTGATGCAGGCGTAAAACCCGAAATATAACATAATAAATCAGTAACCATTAGGTCTATAGCCACCATTTATGATCATGATAATTGTTAAAATCATGTCAGTATGAAATCTAAGATAAACGCTGGTCTTATAATAGCACAAATTCTTAAACATCTTCTCACGAAGCACTGGTAGGACTGTGGCAACATTTGGTAGGTATAATCGATGTACAATGTTCTTTCAAAGTTTTTAAAACAGTTACTCTGTGGTCAAAAATGGAGTCAGGTGAGCGACTAAGGGCCATCATAGTCCTCATGTTTGCCATTCTTTGCAAAAGATACATATTCTGCACATATATAGCACAATAACAAGGGGATTGATATGTCAGCTATAAGTTTATAATATTTATATGTTGTATCTTTATAATCGTAAATAACACACTGTATCTTGTGTGATAAATGATGTGATAATCGTAAATAACACACTGTATCTTGTGTGATAAATGATGTGATAATCGTAAATAACACACTGTATCTTGTGTGATAAATGATGTGATAATCGTAAATAACACACTGTATCAGGTGTGATAAATGATGTGATAATCGTAAATAACACACTGTGTATCAGGTGTGATAAATGATGTGATAATCGTAAATAACACACTGTATCTTGTGTGATAAATGATGTGATAATCGTAAATAACACACTGTATCTTGTGTGATAAATCATGTGATAATCGTAAATAACACACTGTATCTTGTGTGATAAATCATGTGATAATCGTAAATAACACACTGTATCTTGTGTGATAAATCATGTGATAATCGTAAATAACACACTGTATCTTGTGTGATAAATCATGTGATAATCGTAAATAACACACTGTATCTTGTGTGATAAATCATGTGATAATCGTAAATAACACACTGTATCTTGTGTGATAAATCATGTGATAATCGTAAATAACACACTGTATCTTGTGTGATAAATCATGTGATAATCGTAAATAACACACTGTATCTTGTGTGATAAATCATGTGATAATCGTAAATAACACACTGTATCTTGTGTGATAAATCATGTGATAATCGTAAATAACACACTGTATCTTGTGTGATAAATCATGTGATAATCGTAAATAACACACTGTATCTTGTGTGATAAATCATGTGATAATCGTAAATAACACACTGTGTATCTTGTGTGATAAATCATGTGATAATCGTAAATAACACACTGTGTATCTTGTGAGATAAATCATGTGATAATCGTAAATAACACACTGTGTATCTTGTGTGATAAATCATGTGATAATCGTAAATAACACACTGTGTATCTTGTGAGATAAATCATGTGATAATCGTAAATAACACACTGTGTATCTTGTGTGATAAATCATGTGATAATCGTAAATAACACACTGTGTATCTTGTGAGATAAATCATGTGATAATCGTAAATAACACACTGTGTATCTTGTGTGATAAATCATGTGATAATCGTAAATAACACACTGTGTATCTTGTGAGATAAATCATGTGATAATCGTAAATAACACACTGTGTATCTTGTGTGATAAATCATGTGATAATCGTAAATAACACACTGTGTATCTTGTGAGATAAATCATGTGATAATCGTAAATAACACACTGTGTATCTTGTGTGATAAATGATGTGATAATCATAAATAACACACTGTGTATCTTGTGAGATAAATCATGTGATAATCGTAAATAACACACTGTGTATCTTGTGAGATAAATCATGTGATAATCGTAAATAACACACTGTGTATCTTGTGAGATAAATCATGTGACAATCGTAAATAACACACTGTGTATCTTGTGTGATAAATGATGTGATAATCATAAATAACACACTGTGTATCTTGTGTGTCGTTGAGTAACTATATAAGTAGATTGCACCATCCTGTAACCATATATTGTATAAGTAGATTTATTGGCGAAGGTTTTATTTTGGATATATTGGCGATCAGTAACGAATCCAGCAAATGTAAACCTCACCATTATATTGCATTTTAAGTTACCGTCAACATAAACAAAGCTAAAGCAAAAGCGTAGTTTTCAAAATGGAGGTAAATTTGATGGCTATATCTAAATCCCAGATGGATCCCGTTCCAAGTACGGTAGAAATGAGGAAACTGGA
Organism: Archivesica marissinica; assembly: GCA_014843695.1. Classification (NCBI taxonomy): domain Eukaryota; kingdom Metazoa; phylum Mollusca; class Bivalvia; order Venerida; family Vesicomyidae; genus Archivesica; species Archivesica marissinica. The sequence goes on along the minus strand of CM026391.1, from coordinate 27,874,026 downwards.
CTTTATTTATATACAAATGTATATACATATAGCTACGTAATTAATTAACAGGTATAAACTCGTGAAAAAATAGTAGAAATATGCCATCTGTTTATACAAATTTATTTTAGCTCGATTGTGAAACAAGTTCTTTCAACTTATATTAATCACTCTCGAGACCTCATTCCTGATGGAATCCATCGCCACGAGGGAGAGAAGAGGCAACGTGGAATTTAAATGCCTTGCCTAATTTTTGTGTCTGGTGCCTGTGGTGTGAATAGTATGCTGCATGTTTGTTTTTTTAAACTTTATTTATTTTATAAAGATTGCAAAGCAAGTTTTAACAACTTATATTAATCACTCTCGTTGGCGCGGATGAAAGTGTATATGTGGTCATTCGTGTGGGAGGGAACCGGAGTACCCGGAGAAAACCCACCTGTCCGATCTGGCGACCACTGTACCATCTCACATACTTCCCGGTTGGAGGATCGAACCCGGGTTGCATTGGTGAGAAGCAAGCGCGCTAATTGGACAGCCAATGCTGCATGTACGACCTGATACCGATACAACTGCTTGTGTAACATTCACATAAGAAAACACAGAAATTTATAGATTAACTCACCTTTAATTATGTCTGTTGAGTTTTGTGTCCGTTGTATCAACTCTTCTGTTTAATTTATACAAATTTTAGTCTGATTGCGAAATAAGTTTTACAACATTAGATGAATTGCTCTTGAGACCTCATTCCTGATAGAGTCCATCGCCACGAGAGAAAGAGAGCAGGGAAAGTGGATTTAAGTGTCTTGCCTGCGTGCACTACCACCATGGTGCTGACTAAGCTCATACCTCGAACTCACAACCTATCGGTTAACAGACAGACACCATATAAACACCTTTTCCCAGTAAATATGGTTTTGTTTTATCATGTGGTGTGCATTAGAACCCGACTTGTTTCTTGTGTTTCAGCCACCTAGCATTGGAGGGGAAGGTGAGATATTTTCAAATATTTACTTGTTTACTACGACACCTCATTCCTGCTGGAAGGGGCAATGTGGATTCAAATGTGCTACCTAAGAAGATCACCACCATGCATGGTTCTAGTGACGCACAAACTCACAACTCCTCGGTTACGAAGTGGGTGCACCACTGACCAGGGCTCATTCTAGAGGGCGACATGGGTGAAATAGCCTATACCTACTAAATAGACCAGCTATGCTCCTGCCTCGTGTGCAGCACACTATAAGTAGACCAGCTACGCGCCTGCCTCGTGTGCAGCACACTATAAGTAGACCAGCTACGCGCCTGCCTCGCGTGCAGCACACTATAAGTTGACTTAAATGTGACATTAATTAACTCTTTCACCGCCAATGTCGCATAAAAGCGACTTTATAAAAAAGTAGAGAACCCGATCGGACAGAACAGAACATGCCGTCTGATCAGGCTATATGCTGATTGCTCTTCAAACAGTGGAGCTGAAGCACCTGTCTGAATAGCAAACAACATAGATCCTGATCAGATGCGGCGTTACGCCGCGGCTGATCTGGATCTATGTTGTTTGCACATGCTCTGAATTTATTCGGCGCTGAAAGAGTTAAAGCAAGAATACATGTAGACACTGTTTTGCTCGGTATACTCCTATTAAACTTGGGGCGTGTGTTTTACGTTTATTTATCGTCGCTACCTGTTGCCCATATGAGAAACGCCTCCTGAAGAGATTAGTCATTTTAGATTTTTGGAGGATAGTGCAATGATACAGACATAGACCCATTCCAGAGTATCCTCTGGTTCTTTTACGTGCACAGTATAATGCACTGACACGAGACCTCAGTTTAAAGTCCCATTTGAAAGACTGTAAATTTTATTAGGGTCAGATGAGGGGATTGAACCTGCGATCCCTGGATTACCAGTTCAGCATGTTAACCTTTAGACTACAGATCCGTCTGTAAAAAAATTAGGGCTTAATGGGAAGGGCTTAATGTAATGTTGTTAGACTTGTTGCCCAATCCATTTGCTTTTGTTATGTTGTATTATTATTGTGTAACTATATGCTTGTATATATAGGCAATAAATGGTTACAGCAGCATTACATCGTATGAAATAATAATATATTTGAAAAATTCAATTTTTACGTATAGGTAGCAATGCTGCTACACATTCTAACATTATACTTTGTATGCTTATGTTCATTTGGTAAACAGTGTTTTTTTGCGATAAAACAAACTCGAAACCGAAAGTAGGACTTTCCGAGTCGATCGGTCACGCACTTGTTTAGAACCGGAATGCATCGTCTGCACTTGTTTGCATTCAGAATGCATCGTCCCCATTTGTCCCACGTTGTCTGTTTTAATTAAATTACTTGATTCATACCTCTGTTAGTTAAGTCTTTTAGGGACATTTCTACATCCCCGCGAGGGGTTCGATATTAGAGGAAGATAGATTGATAGTCTTTCATGTTCAAAATATATACGTTGTTTTCTACATCCTCTGTTGTTTCACGCATGCGCGCTGTGTGTGTTTACATTTCGTGTGTTGATAAACAAATTCGCATATACGACGGTTTAAATTTATTGGAATTTTATCGTTTCTGAGCAACTATTACGATTTTTGTAAACACACACATTAGTATTTATATTTTACCTAAAACATCCTTTATTACGATGTAATGCTGCTTTAAATGAATACATTAAACTTATCATTGGTATATTGTATGCAACAACAGATTTGAATATAACTCTTGTGTTTGTGAACCTAATCTAGAAACAATGAGATATCAGACTGTTATGTTATCTAAGGAATAATCGAGTTTTCTCCATGAAAAAAAATGCACTCTCACCATTTTGAAACAGTGGAAGATGGGATTTTTTCTGCCGAGACTTGTGTTTTGTATTCCTGTGCAATTGCAGTTGGATGTACTTTTGTGCTTTAGCTATATTCTGACAAACAAGTATTTATAAATCAATATATTCTAATGAATTTGTTTTGTTTGTAATTTTGACAGCAAACCGAAAGTAACTTGAAACTGATTTCTTCAGAATGTTCATACTAACAGAAGTGGTTGTGCGGTAGTGTATTGTAGTGAAATGAGGCTCCCGACAGGACAGTTTTCCTCTACCGGTATATCTTTCACTAAGATAAATGTTTCTGTTTACAAAATTAAACCAAAAAAATAAAACTGCTGAATGTATCATGACACCACCTGTACATGGAACTAGGCACATTTACAAGCACATCTCTGCTATAATGTAGGGGTATTTTCATATTTCAGTGATACCACACCAGGACTCAACATTTCTGTATACCTCTCCGATGAAACTGTTGGGATTTTGGATCGCTCTGGAGGATGCCACCGAGGATAATGGCTGTCTTTGGTTTATACCAAAATCTCACAAACGTAACACCATACAAGTAGTGTAGTCTCAGGCTCATCATAGTGCGAAATAGTCGCTCTAGCAACCCTCACTTCGGCCCCTGAATGCCACACTTCTCTCTAAAACAATTACTTTTTTGGACAAATATCATACAAATTCTTGACCAATAAGCAACACTTGCCAATGTAAAGCACTTCTTCTATTCAGAGGTTGTATTTATTGGTCATATTGTGTATTTTAACCATATTTTGTTAAAAATTAGTAAATAATACCATTTAATGGTGAACTCAAGTCATTTGTCACTTCTCCCAAACATTCTGACCTAGCATGAGCGGTGAATCTTTTTAAGAATATATATCGTGAGACTAGCATACCATATCAGTGGTTTATATCCTCACCCAGAGAACAGCTGGAATATATAGTAGTATATAGTTCGTGAGACTAACATACCATATCAGTGGTTTATATCCTCACCCTGAGAACAGCTGGAATATATAGTAGTATATAGTTTGTGAGACTAACATACTGTATCAGTGGTTTATATCCTCACCCAGAGAACAGCTGGAATATATAGTAGTATATAGTTTGTGAGACTAACATACTGTATCAGTGGTTTATATCCTCACCCAGAGAACAGCTGGAATATATAGTAGTATATAGTTCGTGAGACTAACATACCGTACCAGTGGTTTATATCCTCACCCAGAGAATAGCTGCAATATATAGTAGTATATAGTTTGTGAGACTAACATACCATATCAGTGGTTTATATCCTCACCCAGAGAACAGCTGCAATATATAGTAGTATATAGTTTGTGAGACTAACATACCGTACCAGTGATTTATATCCTCACCCAGAGAACAGCTGCTGGAATATATAGTAGTATATAGTTTGTGAGACTGACATACCGTACCAGTGATTTATATCCTCACCCTGAGAACAGTTGGAATATATAGTAGTATATAGTTTGTGAGACTAGCATACCATATCAGTGGTTTATATCCTCACCCTGAGAACAGCTGCAATATATAGTAGTATATAGTTTGTGAGACTAACATACCGTACCAGTGATTTATATCCTCACCCTGAGAACAGCTGGAATATATAGTAGTATATAGTTTGTGAGACTAACATACCGTACCAGTGATTTATATCCTCACCCTGAAAACAGCTGCAATATATAGTAGTATATAGTTTGTGAGACTAACATACCGTACCAGTGATTTATATCCTCACCCAGAGAACAGCTGGAATATATAGTAGTATATAGTTCATGAGACTAACATACCGTACCAGTGGTTTATATCCTCACCCAGAGAACAGCTGCAATATATAGTAGTATATAGTTTGTGAGACTAACATACCATACCAGTGGTTTATATCCAGAGAACAGCTGCAATATATAGTAGTATGTAGTTCGTGAGACTAACATACCGTACCAGTGGTTTATATCCTCACCCAGAGAACAGCTGGAATATATAGTAGTATATAGTTTGTGAGACTAACATACCGTACCAGTGGTTTATATCCAGAGAACAGCTGGAATATATAGTAGTATATAGTTCATGAGACTAACATACCGTACCAGTGGTTTATATCCTCACCCAGAGAACAGCTGGAATATATAGTAGTATATAGTTTGTGAGACTAACATACCGTACCAGTGGTTTATATCCAGAGAACAGCTGCAATATATAGTAGTATATAGTTCGTGAGACTAACATACCGTACCAGTGATGTATATCCTCACCCAGAGAACATCTGGAATATATAGTAGTATATAATCAATGGGAATTGAAAATGTGCCCACATTCCTCACCACATTCCTCACCACATTCCTCACCACATTCCTCACCACATGCCTCACCACATTCCTCACCACATTCCTCACCACATGCCTCAGGCTTTCTCTTGGACATATCCACAAAGTTTCATCAAATCAATCCCCAAAATTTACCCGGAGTTACCCGGTATGCTGTCCACACGCACGCACGCACGCACACGCACGCGTTCAAAACACAATAACAGCCAATCCTAGTGAAGATGGTTAATAATCGTGAATATTAGAAATGCAGCTAATAGAATAGATTCCTAAATTCATAAATTGCTCTACATGAAAAAAAGACAACCTGTGATAAATAATTCTTTGAACTCAGGTGGTATCCATGGTAACAGAAGAATGGTCATAAATCCGAACAAGACAGAAGGAGAGTCGGGGACCATATTCATTGGCGAACAAACAAAATATCAGCCGGAAGAGTACATATTGGGACCAGTCAGAAAAGGTGGGAATGTTTGTGTAAAAATAGGGCGAAATTGCTGTAAACATGAGAACTATGTTTCTGGCCTCAGAATTGCTTAGTGAAGTTAGCTTATAATAATACATAGTTATTTTCGGCTCAATTGTGATCACTGATCACTCTGGAGATCATTTCTAATAAAATCTACCGTTGTGTTGTCCTTGCCGTGAGACAATGCGCATTTAAGAATCTTGCTCCTTCTCTATCCCTCATTGCGAGGGAGGTTCCATCAAGAATCTACCGTTGTATTGTTCTTGCCTTGAGACAATGAGCATTTAAGAATCTTGCTCCTTCTCTATCCCTCATTGCGAGGGAGGTTCCATCAAGAATCTACCGTTGTGTTGTTCTTGCCTTGAGACAATGCGCATTTAAGAATCTTGCTCCTTCTCTATCCCTCATTGCGAGGGAGGTTCCATCAAGAATGAGGTCTCCAAAGTGATTAGTCTAAAGTTATAAGAATGTGTTTTACAATCACATTATAAAGTTGAATCAACTAGAGACTTACTGTGCCAGGTTTTTAGTGGTTATGGTTGCTGATTTCAAATCACTTGCCCCATCACTGCTGTAGGTTTGAATCCCACTGGTGCTGTCGAATTTTGTCATGTGATGAAGTTATCTGTCTTATAGGTGACTTGTGGTAGGTTGGTGGTTCTATCCGTGCCACAGACGAAATATAAAACAAAACCATCCTGACCTATAATACTTACGGTATGAATATATGCTATATGAGTATATACGGTAATGCTATAGTTAGATGCTGGTATGAGTATATACGGTATAGCTATAGTTAGATGCTGGTATGTGTATATACGGTAATGCTATAGTTAGATGCTGGTATGAGTATATACGGTATAGCTATAGTTAGATGCTGGTATGCGTATATACGGTATAGCTATAGTTAGATGCTGGTATGAGTATATACGGTAATGCTATACTTAGATGCTGGTATGAGTATATACGGTATAGCTATAGTTAGATGCTGGTATGCGTATATACGGTATAGCTATAGTTAGATGCTGGTATGAGTATATACGGTATAGCTATACTTAGATGCTGGTATGAGTATATACGGTATTGCTATAGTTAGATGCTGGTATGCGTATATACGGTATAGCTATAGTTAGATGCTGGTATGAGTATATACGGTATAGCTATACTTAGATGCTGGTATGAGTATATACGGTATAGCTATAGTTAGATGTTAGTATGAGTATATACGGTATAGCTATAGTTAGATGTTGGTATGAGTATATACGGTATAGCTATAGTTAGATGTTGGTATGAGTATATACGGTATAGCTATAGTTAGATGTTAGTATGAGTATATACGGTAATGCTATAGTTAGATGTTAGTATGAGTATATACGGTAATGCTATAGTTAGATGCTAGTATGAGTATATACGGTAATGCTATAGTTAGATGCTGGTATGAGTATATACGGTAATGCTATAGTTAGATGTTAGTATGAGTATATACGGTATAGCTATAGTTAGATGTTGGTATGAGTATATACGGTATAGCTATAGTTAGATGTTAGTATGAGTATATACGGTAATGCTATAGTTAGATGCTGGTATGAGTATATACGGTAATGCTATAGTTAGATGTTAGTATGAGTATATACGGTAATGCTATAGTTAGATGTTAGTATGAGTATATACGGTATAGCTATAGTTAGATGTTGGTATGAGTATATACGGTATAGCTATAGTTAGATGTTGGTATGAGTATATACGGTATTGCTATGGTTAGATGTTGGTATGAGTATATACGGTATTGCTATAGTTAGATGCTGGTATGAGTATATATGGTAATGCTATGGTTAGATGTTGGTATGAGTATATACGGTAATGCTATAGTTAGATGCTGGTATGAGTATATACGGTAATGCTATAGTTAGATGCTGGTATGAGTATATACGGTATTGCTATAGTTAGATGCTGGTATGAGTATATACGGTATAGCTATAGTTAGATGCTGGTATGAGTATATACGGTAATGCTATGCTTAGATGCTGGTATGAGTATATACGGTAATGCTATGGTTAGATGCTGGTATGAGTATATACGGTATAGCTATAGTTAGATGATGGTATGAGTATATACGGTAATGCTATGGTTAGATGCTGGTATGAGTATATACGGTATAGCTATAGTTAGATGCTGGTATGAGTATATACGGTATAGCTATAGTTAGATGCTGGTATGAGTATATACGGTATAGCTATAGTTAGATGCTGGTATGAGTATATACGGTATAGCTATAGTTAGATGCTGGTATGAGTATATACGGTATAGCTATAGTTAGATGCTGGTATGAGTATATACGGTATAGCTATAGTTAGATGCTGGTATGAGTATATACGGTAATGCTATGGTTAGATGCTGGTATGAGTATATACGGTATAGCTATAGTTAGATGCTGGTATGAGTATATACGGTAATGCTATAGTTAGATGCTGGTATGAGTATATACGGTAATGCTATAGTTAGATGTTAGTATGAGTATATACGGTAATGCTATAGTTAGATGCTGGTATGAGTATATACGGTAATGCTATAGTTAGATGCTGGTATGAGTATATACGGTAATGCTATAGTTAGATGCTGGTATGAGTATATACGGTAATGCTATAGTTAGATGCTGGTATGAGTATATACGGTAATGCTATGGTTAGATGCTGGTATGAGTATATATGGTATTGCTATAGTTAGATGCTGGTATGAGTATATACGGTAATGCTATAGTTAGATGCTGGTATGAGTATATACGGTAATGCTATAGTTAGATGCTGGTATGAGTATATACGGTAATGCTATAGTTAGATGCTGGTATGAGTATATACGGTAATGCTATAGTTAGATGCTGGTATGAGTATATACGGTATAGCTATAGTTAGATGCTGGTATGAGTATATACGGTAATGTTATAGTTAGATGCTAGTATGAGTATATACGGTATAGCTATAGTTAGATGCTGGTATGAGTATATACGGTAATGCTATAATTAGATGCTGGTATGAGTATATACAGTATAGCTATAGTTAGATGCTGGTATGAGTATATACAGTAATGCTATAGTTAGATGCTGGTATGAGTATATACGGTATAGCTATAGTTAGATGTTAGTATGAGTATATACGGTAATGCTATAGTTAGATGTTAGTATGAGTATATACGGTAATGCTATAGTTAGATGCTGGTATGAGTATATACGGTAATGCTATAGTTAGATGTTAGTATGAGTATATACGGTAATGCTATAGTTAGATGTTAGTATGAGTATATACGGTATAGCTATAGTTAGATGTTGGTATGAGTATATACGGTATAGCTATAGTTAGATGTTGGTATGAGTATATACGGTATAGCTATAGTTAGATGTTAGTATGAGTATATACGGTAATGCTATAGTTAGATGCTGGTATGAGTATATACGGTAATGCTATAGTTAGATGTTAGTATGAGTATATACGGTAATGCTATAGTTAGATGTTAGTATGAGTATATACGGTAATGCTATAGTTAGATGTTAGTATGAGTATATACGGTAATGCTATAGTTAGATGCTAGTATGAGTATATACGGTAATGCTATAGTTAGATGCTGGTATGAGTATATACGGTAATGCTATAGTTAGATGTTAGTATGAGTATATACGGTATAGCTATAGTTAGATGTTGGTATGAGTATATACGGTATAGCTATAGTTAGATGTTGGTATGAGTATATACGGTATAGCTATAGTTAGATGTTAGTATGAGTATATACGGTAATGCTATAGTTAGATGCTGGTATGAGTATATACGGTAATGCTATAGTTAGATGTTAGTATGAGTATATACGGTAATGCTATAGTTAGATGTTAGTATGAGTATATACGGTATAGCTATAGTTAGATGTTGGTATGAGTATATACGGTATAGCTATAGTTAGATGTTGGTATGAGTATATACGGTATAGCTATAGTTAGATGTTGGTATGAGTATATACGGTAATGCTATAGTTAGATGCTAGTATGAGTATAAACGGTAATGCTATAGTTAGATGCTAGTATGAGTATATACGGTAATGCTATAGTTAGATGCTAGTATGAGTATATACGGTAATGCTATAGTTAGATGTTAGTATGAGTATATACGGTAATGCTATAGTTAGATGCTGGTATGAGTATATACAGTAATGCTATAGTTAGATGCTGGTATGAGTATATACGGTAATGCTATAGTTAGATGCTAGTATGAGTATATATGGTAATGCTATAGTTAGATGTTAGTATGAGTATATACGGTAATGCTATAGTTAGATGCTGGTATGAGTATATACAAAATTAAAACCATCCTTGATGAACATGGTTTAACATATATATGGCAAAATCAGTTCAATATGCTTATCAATTTTAATACAATAAAACAACGAATACTTGATATGTATCATCAACAGTGGTATTCATCAATCAATAACTCTACTCGTCTTGAAACGTATAACTTGTTTAAACATGAATTTCAGTTAGAAAAATATCTCGACATTATACTAGAACCTAAATTTAGAATATCTTTAACCAAGTTCCGGACCTCATCCCATGACCTAGCAATAGAACGAGGTCGTTACACAAACGTACCACAGAATGAACGTATCTGTATACATTGTAGTTATAGAATGATTGAAAGCGAGTATCATTTTCTTCTTATTTGTCCTAAATTTAGAAATTTAAGAAAAAAATATCTGAAACGCTACTATTATACTTGGCCTACCAAACAAAAGTTTATTACCTTACTCACACAAACTAATAGGAAAATTGTTCAAAACCTGTCCAAATTTATATATTACGCAAATTTAGTAAGAATTTTTTTTTTAATATTTTTTTTAAACATCGCAATCATCTATGCTCTTCTGAAAATGTATCCATGTCTTTCCATTGTACTTTGTATATATATGTATTCTTTGCTATAAGTATGTTGTCATATTTAATGCAATAAATTTATTGAATTGAATTGAATAAATTGAATATACGATAATGCTATAGTTAGATGCTGGTATGAGTATATACGGTAATGCTATAGTTAGATGCTGGTATGAGTATATACGGTATAGCTATAGTTAAATGCTGGTATGCGTATATACGGTAATGCTATAGTTAGATGCTGGTATGAGTATATACGGTAATGCTATACTTAGATGCTGGTATGAGTATATACGGTATAGCTATAGTTAGATGCTGGTATGTGTATATACGGTAATGCTATAGTTAGATGCTGGTATGAGTATATACGGTAATGCTATACTTAGATGCTGGTATGAGTATATACGGTAATGCTATAGTTAGATGCTGGTATGCGTATATACGGTATAGCTATAGTTAGATGCTGGTATGAGTATATACGGTAATGCTATACTTAGATGCTGGTATGAGTATATACGGTATAGCTATAGTTAGATGCTGGTATGCGTATATATGGTATAGCTATAGTTAGATGCTGGTATGAGTATATACGGTATAGCTATACTTAGATGCTGGTATGAGTATATACGGTATAGCTATAGTTAGATGCTGGTATGCGTATATACGGTAATGCTATAGTTAGATGCTGGTATGAGTATATACGGTAATGCTATAGTTAGATGTTAGTATGAGTATATACGGTAATGCTATAGTTAGATGCTGGTATGAGTATATACGGTAATGCTATAGTTAGATGCTGGTATGAGTATATACGGTAATGCTATACTTAGATGTTAGTATGAGTATATACAGTAATGCTATAGTTAGATTCTGGTATGAGTATATACGGTAATGCTATAGTTAGATGCTGGTATGAGTATATACGGTAATGCTATACTTAGATGTTAGTATGAGTATATACGGTAATGCTTTAGTTAGATGCTGGTATGAGTATATACGGTAATGCTATTGTTAGATGCTGGTATGAGTATATACGGTAATGCTATAGTTAGATGCTGGTATGAGTATATACGGTAATGCTATAGTTAGATGCTGGTATGAGTATATACGGTATAGCTATAGTTAGATGCTGGTATGAGTATATACGGTAATGCTATAGTTAGATGCTGGTATGAGTATATACGGTAATGCTATACTTAGATGCTGGTATGAGTATATACGGTAATGCTATACTTAGATGCTGGTATGAGTATATACGGTAATGCTATACTTAGATGTTGGTGTTATCTCAGTGCTCCTGGAAAGAAGAGCTGGTATGTGTTTGTGTAAAATCTAGTACACACCCCTATCTAATTTATACAATTTATGTTAGCTTGATTGCAAAACCAAATCTTACAACTTATATTAATCACTCTCGACATCATTCCTGATGGAATCCATCTCCACGAGAGAAAGAGAAGAGGCAACATGGAATTTAAATGCCTTGCCTAGACAATCATAATGGCTCCAGTGGGGCTCGAACTACGGGCCTTTCGCACCTAAAGCGACTTCCCTATCTATGTACAGGTACTATGGTGTTGATACACGGTGAAGTTGTACACAAGAGCGAGCGGAATACGTCCCAGAATTCTCGCAATATTTATGCATTCCACATCTACGACCAGCACCAAACAGAATACAGCAAGGACAATTGGTAAATATTTCAACGTATCTCGATACTTGTTTAAACAACCATTGATGTCCTTGACATAGACATTGTTAAACAACCATTGATGTCCTTGACATAGACATTGTTAAACAACCATTGATGTCCTTGACATAGACATTGTTAAACAACCATTGATGTCCTTGACATAGACATTGTTAAACAACCATTGATGTCCTTGACATAGACATTGTTAAACAACCATTGATGTCCTTGACATAGACATTGTTAAACAACCATTGATGTCCTTGACATAGACATTGTTAAACAACCATTGATGTCCTTGACATAGACATTGTTAAACAACCATTGATGTCCTTGACATAGACATTGTTAAACAACCATTGATGTCCTTGACATAGACATTGTTAAACAACCATTGATGTCCTTGACATAGACATTGTTAAACAACCATTGATGTCCTTGACATAGACATTGTTAAACAACCATTGATGTCCTTGACATAGACATTGTTAAACAACCATTGATGTCCTTGACATAGACATTGTTTAAACAACCATTGATGTCCTTGACATAGACATTGTTAAAATATATTCACGTACAAACTGATTGTCACAATTTCTAAACAAGTTGCTATCCAACAATTGTATTCGTCATAAAATCAGTTTTACACAAGTTCTGCCGTAATGAAATACATCCTGTAATGAAATACATCCGGTAATGAAATACATCCGGTAATGAAATACATCCGGTAATGAAATACATCCGGTAATGAAATACATCTGTTTTAACATTTGTAATGTACTTAAACATTGTTTAAAAATATATAATCTTATTTTGACTATTGTTTAAAAATATATAATCTTATTTTGACTATTGTTTAAAAATATATAATCTTATTTCGACTATTGTTTAAAAATATATAATCTTATTTTGACTAATTCATTAGACTCTTCGTAACTCCATTTCATAACATCAATGGAATTAATGTGGGCACTTTTAGATTAAATGATATTTACGTAGGTAACTAGGTGTCTAGACTCAACAAAGGTAAGCATAACGGAACCGTACCGGCATTTAGACAAACATGAGATTTATTTCCCTTTGTTGTAATATGCCATTTTTCCTGGATAGCGTGCAAAGCTGATGTATAAGATGCAGCAGTTAGCACACGATGGAGTGTGTGTGTGTTTTACGTTTATTTATCGTTGCTACCGGTTGCCCATATGAGCGACGCCTCCTGAAGAGATTAGTTATTTTAGATTTTGGAGGATAGTGCATGATACAGACAGTATTAATATAAGTTGTAATAACTTGTTTCGCAATCGAGCTAAAATAAATTTGTATAAACTAAAGTAATATTTATTGGTTTGAGATGGTGAAAGAGTGAGGAAAGAATTGTTTGTATTTCAGGTTACAAGCGACAGAAGACATGGCTTTTCCTAGACTATATACACAAGAGTTATAAACCATAATGGTTAAGGATCTGTACAATCTATTCAGACTATATACATGTTAAGGATCTGTACAATCTATTCAGACTATATACATGTTAAGGATCTGTACAATCTATTCAGACTATATACATGTTAAGGATCTGTACAATCTATTCAGACTATATACATGTTAAGGATCTGTACAATCTATTCAGACTATATACATGTTAAGGATCTGTACAATCTATTCAGACTATATACATGTTAAGGATCTGTACAATCTATTCAGACTATATACATGTTAAGGATCTGTACAATCTATTCAGACTATATACATGTTAAGGATCTGTACAATCTATTCAGACTATATACATGTTAAGGATCTGTACAATCTATTCAGACTATATACATGTTAAGGATCTGTACAATCTATTCAGACTATATACATGTTAAGGATCTGTACAATCTATTCAGACTATATACATGTTAAGGATCTGTACAATCTATTCAGACTATATACATGTTAAGGATCTGTACAATCTATTCAGACTATATACATGTTAAGGATCTGTACAATCTGTTCAGACTATATACATGTTAAGGATCTGTACAATCTATTCAGACTACATATTACCTCACGCGCTTAGACAGGAAATGTGAACATTGAATTTGATAGGAAACTTATAATGTATTCAGATTGATAAAAATAATCCTGATGTACAGGATGGTTGGAAGGTTGTAACTTGTTGACTTAGCTTTATTGTACAGATTTGTATTGTATTTACAGGGCTTATTCTAGAGGGCGACATGGGCTAAGTATTCACCCTTAGGCCCCTGACTTTGCCCCCCTTGGGGCACCACTTCTCCCTAAAAAAAATAATGTGTTTTCCTTTACAATTTTCAGACAAAATGTTGTCCAATAAGATACACTGTGCCTTGTAAAGCACTCCTATTCAAATAGTGTATTTAATGGTCAAATTGTGTATTTAATGGTCAAATTGTGTATTTAATGGTCAAATTGTGTATTTAATGGTCAAATTGTGTATTTAATGGTCAAATGGTGTATTTAATGGTCAAATTGTGTATTTAATGGTCAAATTGTGTATTTAATGGTCAAATAGTGTATTTAATGGTCAAATTGTGTATTTAATGGTCATATTGATATTTTAACCCTATCATGTTGAAATTTATTAAATGATACCATAATATGACTCAATTTCTCACTTCTCCTAAAAGTTTGGGTCTAGCCCTGATTTATAGATGTGACATCCTTGTAGTTTTGAACTGTTAGGTAGAGCTCATTGCTGATATGTATGGGGTGCGATTTTCCTATTTATTCAGTATTTATGGATATCCATAATTCTATTTTTGGATATCCATAATTCAATTATTGGATATCCATAATTCGATATATGGAATATATCTCGTTGGCTCGGATGAAAGCGTAAATGTGGTCAATCATGTGGGAGGAAACCGGAGTACCTGGAGAAAACCCACCTGTCTGATCTTGCGACCATCGTACCATCTCACATGCTTCCCGGCCTGAGGATCGAACCCGGGTTGCATTGGTGAGAAGCGAGCGTGCTAACCACTGCGCTAATCGGACAGCCAATGCTGCATGTACGACCTGATACCGATACAACTGCTTGTATAACATTCACATTATAACAAAACACAGAAATATATTGATTAACTCACCTTTAATTATATCTGTTGAGTTTTGTGTCCGTTTTTTTCAACTCTTCTGTTTAGTTTATACAAATTTTAGTCTGATTGCGAAATAAATTTTACAACATTAGATTAATTGCTCTCGAGACCTCATTCCACTAACCACTGCGCTAATCGAACACAGCTAATCAAACCAGAGGAGACTCTGGAATGGGTCCCTGTCTGTATCATTGCACTATCCTCCAAAATATAAAATGACTAATCGCTCTAATATGTAGATACTGTACAGAACCATAAATAGATGGATAAAGACCTGCTATTGATATACATGTATATTCTAATTCAACACAAATAATCGTTCTCTATATACTTTGTAACCTAAACTGATTATGAATATAGTGTAATATTTAAACTAGCTGTGGTGGATGCTATGTGGTTGACTGACCTATTATAGAAACTAGCCATGGTGGAGGCTATGTGGTTGACTGACCTATTATAGAAACTAGCGGTGGTGGATGCTATGTGGTTGACTGACCTATTATAGAAACTAGCTGTGGTGGATGCTATGTGGTTGACTGACCTATTATAGAAACTAGCGGTGGTGGATGCTATGTGGTTGACTGACCTATTATAGAAACTAGCGGTGGTGGATGCTATGTGGTTGACTGACCTATTATAGAAACTAGCGGGCTATGTGGTTGACTGACCTATTATAGAAACTAGCGGTGGTGAATGCTATGTGGCTGACTGACCTATTATAGAAACTACGGGTGGTGCAGGCTATGTGGTTGACTGACCTATTATAGAAACTAGCAGTGGTGGAGGCTATGTGGTTGACTGACCTATTATAGAAACTAGCAGTGGTGAATGCTATGTGGCTGACTGACCTATTATAGAAACTAGCGGGGATGGAGGCTATGTGGTTGACTGACCTATTATAGAAACTAGCGGGGATGTTGGCTATGTGGTTGACTGACCTATTATAGAAACTAGCGGGGATGGCGGCTATGTGGTTGACTGACCTATTATAGAAACTAGCGGTGATGGAGGCTATGTGGTTGACTGACCTATTATAGAAACTAGCGGGGATGGCGGCTATGTGGTTGACTGACCTATTATAGAAACTAGCGGTGATGGAGGCTATGTGGTTGACTGACCTATTATAGAAACTAGCGGGGATGGAGGCTATGTGGTTAACTGACCTATTATAGAAACTAGCGGGGATGGAGGCTATGTGGTTGACTGACCTATTATAGAAACTAGCGGTGATGGAGGCTATGTGGTAGACTGACCTATTATAGAAACTAGCGGGGATGGAGGCTATGTGGTTGACTGACCTATTATAGAAACTAGCGGTGATGGAGGCTATGTGGTTGACTGACCTATTATAGAAACTAGCGGTGATGGAGGCTATGTGGTTGACTGACCTATTATAGAAACTAGCGGGGATGGAGGCTATGTGGTTGACTGACCTATTATAGAAACTAGCCATGGTGGAGGCTATGTGGTTGACTGACCTATTATAGAAACTAGCGGGGATGGCGGCTATGTGGTTGACTGACCTATTATAGAAACTAGCGGGGATGGCGGCTATGTGGTTGACTGACCTATTATAGAAACTAGCGGGGATGGCGGCTATGTGGTTGACTGACCTATTATAGAAATTAGCGGGGATGGAGGCTATGTGGTTGACTGACCTATTATAGAAACTAGCGGGGATGTTGGCTATGTGGTTGACTGACCTATTATAGAAACTAGCGGGGATGGCGGCTATGTGGTTGACTGACCTATTATAGAAACTAGCGGTGGTGGAGGCTATGTGGTTGACTGACCTATTATAGAAACTAGTGGTGGTGGAGGCTATGTGGTTGACTGACCTATTATAGAAACTAGCGGGCTATGTGGTTGACTGACCTATTATAGAAACTAGCGGGCTATGTGGTTGACTGACCTATTATAGAAACTAGCGGGCTATGTGGTTGACTGACCTATTATAGAAAACATGTAATATATCCCTCTGATCTGCCGAACAATCAATTTCTGATTACGACTGACAGGTCCCTGTGATTTTTTCACTCCCGATGTAACACATCTAGAAAGATCGAGGCCATGTGGAATTTACATGATATGTAACAATGCACAATCGTAATGGCTACCACTGGGCGTGGACTCCAGGCCTCTCAGCCCTGAAGGGAATACGCTATCAACACATTCCACTATCTTTATGAAATATATACAAGCTGGGCATGGACTCCGAGCCTCTCAGCCCTGAAGGGAATACGCTATCAACACATTCCACTGTCTTTATGAAATATATACAAGCTGGGCGTGGACTCTCAGCCCTGAAGCGAATGCGCTATCAAGACATCACTGTCTTTATGAAATATATACATTGCTATTTGTGCAATACAGGTTGTCTTTGTTCCAATGTTTCTTTCAACTAACCTAATTTTTAAACACATGTACATTGTCGGTATCTGGTAACATATTCCACACATACATGGTGTTTCAATAAGTCACTGCATAATTAACTCGATAATTAATGTAAGTCTCGTCCATGACCCATGAACAATGTGTGGCCATACAATCTTAACAGTTCTTTGGGAGGGGGGTCGAGCTTATGAAAGTTTGTCTGTCTGCCCGAAGGCACTGTAAGCGAGCGTACAAAGTTGCACACCTGTTGAGGCTTGACCCCGACGTGTATCCCTCACGTCTTAACGATATATTTTTGAATTCCAAGGGGATAAATTTTGATAAAAACAGCGGGTATTGTACTCTGTATATCTTGGTCATCCTACTATAGAATAATGCTCTAACGACTACATATATATATAATAAGTATGCCCAAGCACCGGAACATCACAGACGGATATGTAGTCCAGTGGTAACACGCTGGACTGGTAATCCAGGGATCGCAGGTTCGATCCCCCGTCTGACCCTAATAAAATTACCAGTCTTTCAGATGGGACGTTAAACCGAGGTCTCGTGTCGGTGCTTTACACCTTGCATGTAAACGAACCAGAGGAGACTCTGGAATGGGTCTCTGTCTGTATCATTGCACTATCCTCCAAAATATAAAATGACTAATATCTTCAGGAGGCGACGCTCATATGGCCAGCCGGTAGCGACGATAAATAAACGTAAAACACACAAGATTTCCTGTTCAGCTGTATGAACTTCTCACAGAATCGTTTTTATCGTGTTGCGTAGGGTGAAAATGTCTGGAAATGAACATTGTACACTATTCACCAGTTATTCTAAGGATTTATACCGGGGAAGTTGGAGTAGATTAATGTCTGTCCGCCACCCCGTGTCCGAAGTAATGTGTATCACTTTAATTTGAAGGGGTCGGTCAACAGCTATACATAGCTTATGATTTTTTATCATATGTTATACATGTATATGTACACCGACTCATGATCCGCTTGATTGATATATATCTATATTCCTGCTGTTATACATGTATATGTACACCGACTCACGATCCGCTTGATTAATATATATCTATATTCCTGCTGTTATACATGTATATGTACACCGACTCACGATCCGCTTGATTGATATCTATCTATATTCCTGCTGTTATACATGTATATCTATCTATATTCCTGCTGTTATACATGTATATATATCTATATTCCTGCTGTTATACATGTATATATATCTATCTATATTCCTGCTGTTATACATGTATATATATATATCTATATTCCTGCTGTTATACATGTATATCTATCTATATTCCTGCTGTTATACATGTATATATATCTATATTCCTGTTGTTATACATGTATATGTACACCGACTCACGATCCGCTTGATTGATATCTGTCTATATTCCTGCTGTTATACATGTATATGTACACCGACTCACGATCCGCTTGATTGATATCTGTCTATATTCCTGCTGTTATACATGTATATGTACACCTACTCACGATCCGCTTGATTGATATCTATCTATATTCCTGCTGTTATACATGTATATATATCTATATTCCTGCTGTTATACATGTATATATCTCTATATTCCTGCTGTTATACATGTATATATCTCTATATTCCTGCTGTTATACATGTATATGTACACCGACTCACGATCCGCTTGATTGATATCTATCTATATTACTGTTGTTATACATGTATATATATCTATATTCCTGCTGTTATACATGTATATGTACACCGACTCACGATCCGCTTGATTGATATATATCTATATTCCTGTTGTTATACATGTATATGTACACCGACTGACGATCCGCTTGATTGATATCTGTCTATATTCCTGCTGTTATACATGTATATCTATCTATATTCCTGCTGTTATACATGTATATATATCTATATTCCTGCTGTTATACATGTATATCTATCTATATTCCTGCTGTTATACATGTATATATATCTATATTCCTGTTGTTATACATGTATATATATCTATATTCCTGCTGTTATACATGTATATATATCTATATTCCTGTTGTTATACATGTATATATATATCTATATTCCTGCTGTTATACATGTATATATATCTATATTCCTGTTGTTATACATGTATATATATCTATATTCCTGCTGTTATACATGTATATATATCTATATTCCTGCTGTTATACATGTATATGTACACCGACTCACGATCCGCTTGATTGATATCTGTCTATATTCCTGCTGTTGTACATGTATATGTACACCTACTCACGATCCGCTTGATTGATATCTATCTATATTCCTGCTGTTATACATGTATATATATCTATATTCCTGCTGTTATACATGTATATATCTCTATATTCCTGCTGTTATACATGTATATCTATCTATATTCCTGCTGTTATACATGTATATATATCTATATTCCTGCTGTTATACATGTATATATATCTATATTCCTGCTGTTATACATGTATATGTACACCTACTCATGATCCGCTTGATTGATTTCTATCTATATTCCTGCTGTTATACATGTATATATATATCTATATTCCTACTGTTATACATGTATATCTATCTATATTCCTGTTGTTATACATGTATATATATCTATATTCCTGCTGTTATACATGTATATCTATCTATATTCCTGTTGTTATACATGTATATATATCTATATTCCTGCTGTTATACATGTATATATATCTATATTCCTGCTGTTATACATGTATATGTACACCTACTCATGATCCGCTTGATTGATTTCTATCTATATTCCTGCTGTTATACATGTATATATATATCTATATTCCTACTGTTATACATGTATATCTATCTATATTCCTGTTGTTATACATGTATATGTACCTATATTCCGCTTGATTGATTTCTATCTATATTCCTGCTGTTATACATGTATATCTATCTATATTCCTGCTGTTATACATGTATATATATCTATATTCCTGCTGTTATACATGTATATATATCTATATTCCTGCTGTTATACATGTATATATCTATCTATATTCCTGCTGTTATACATGTATATATATCTATATTCCTGCTGTTATACATGTATATGTATCTATATTCCTGCTGTTATACATGTATATATCTCTATATTCCTGCTGTTATACATGTATATGTACACCTACTCATGATCCGCTTGATTGATTTCTATCTATATTCCTGCTGTTATACATGTATATATATATCTATATTCCTACTGTTATACATGTATATATATCTATATTCCTGCTGTTATACATGTATATGTACACCTACTCATGATCCGCTTGATTGATTTCTATCTATATTCCTGTTGTTATACATGTATATCTATCTATATTCCTGCTGTTATACATGTATATATATCTATATTCCTGCTGTTATACATATATATATATATCTATATTCCTGTTGTTATACATGTATATGTATCTATATTCCTGCTGTTATACATGTATATATCTCTATATTCCTGCTGTTATACATGTATATGTACACCTACTCATGATCCGCTTGATTGATATCTATCTATATTCCTGCTGTTATACATGTATATATATCTATATTCCTGCTGTTATACATGTATATGTATCTATATTCCTGCTGTTATACATGTATATCTATCTATATTCCTGCTGTTATACATGTATATATATATCTATATTACTGCTGTTATACATGTATATGTACACCGACTCACGATCCGCTTGATTGATATCTATCTATATTCCTGCTGTTATACATGTATATATATATCTATATTCCTGCTGTTATACATGTATATGTACACCGACTCACGATCCGCTTGATTGATATCTATCTATATTCCTGCTGTTATACATGTATATATATATCTATATTCCTGCTGTTATACATGTATATGTACACCGACTCACGATCCGCTTGATTGATATCTATCTATATTCCTGCTGTTATACATGTATATATATATCTATATTCCTGCTGTTATACATGTATATCTATCTATATTCCTGCTGTTATACATGTATATATCTCTATATTCCTGCTGTTATACATGTATATATATCTATCTATATTCCTGCTGTTATACATGTATATATATCTATATTCCTGCTGTTATACATGTATATATCTCTATATTCCTGCTGTTATACATGTATATATATATATCTATATTCCTGCTGTTATACATGTATATGTACACCGACTCACGATCCGCTTGATTGATATATATCTATATTCCTGCTGTTATACATGTATATATATCTATATTCCTGCTGTTATACATGTATATGTACACCTACTCACGATCCGCTTGATTGATATCTATCTATATTCCTGCTGTTATACATGTATATATATCTATATTCCTGCTGTTATACATGTATATATCTCTATATTCCTGCTGTTATACATGTATATATCTCTATATTCCTGCTGTTATACATGTATATGTACACCGACTCACGATCCGCTTGATTGATATCTATCTATATTCCTGCTGTTATACATGTATATGTACACCGACTGACGATCCGCTTGATTGATATCTGTCTATATTCCTGCTGTTATACATGTATATGTACACCGACTCACGATCCGCTTGATTGATATCTGTCTATATTCCTGCTGTTATACATGTATATCTATCTATATTCCTGTTGTTATACATGTATATATATCTATATTCCTGTTGTTATACATGTATATGTACACCGACTCACGATCCGCCTGATTGATATATATCTATATTCCTGCTGTTATACATGTATATGTACACCGACTCACGATCCGCTTGATTGATATATATCTATATTCCTGCTGTTATACATGTATATATATCTATATTCCTACTGTTATACATGTATATATATCTATATTCCTACTGTTATACATGTATATATATCTATATTCCTACTGTTATACATGTATATATATCTATATTCCTGCTGTTATACATGTATATGTATCTATATTCCTGCTGTTATGCATGTATATGTACACCTACTCACGACCCGCTTGATTGATATATATCTATATTCCTGCTGTTATACATGTATATCTATCTATATTCCTGCTGTTATACATGTATATATATCTATATTCCTGCTGTTATACATGTATATGTATCTATATTCCTGCTGTTATGCATGTATATGTACACCTACTCACGACCCGCTTGATTGATATCTATCTATATTCCTGCTGTTATACATGTATATATATCTATATTCCTGCTGTTATACATGTATATCTATCTATATTCCTGCTGTTATACATGTATATGTACACAAAATCACGATCTGCCTGATTGATATCTATCTATATTCCTGCTGTTATACATGTATATACACACCGACTCACGATCCGCTTGATTGATATCTGTATATTCCTGCTGTTATACATGTATATACACACCGACTCACGATCCGCTTGATTGATATCTGTATATTCCTGCTGTTATACATGTATATGTACACCGACTCACGATCCGCTTGATTGATATCTGTCTATATTCCTGCTGTTATACATGTATATGTACACCTACTCACGATCCGCTTGATTGATATCTATCTATATTCCTGCTGTTATACATGTATATCTATCTATATTCCTGCTGTTATACATGTATATATATCTATATTCCTGTTGTTATACATGTATATATATCTATATTCCTGCTGTTATACATGTATAATATATATATCTATATTCCTGCTGTTATACATGTATATTTATCTATATTCCTGCTGTTATACATGTATATCTATCTATATTCCTGCTGTTATACATGTATATCTATCTATATTCCTGCTGTTATACATGTATATGTACACCGACTCACGATCCGCTTGATTGATATCTGTCTATATTCCTGTTGTTATACATGTATATATATCTATATTCCTGCTGTTATACATGTATATATATCTATATTCCTGTTGTTATACATGTATATATATCTATATTCCTGCTGTTATACATGTATATGTACACCGACTCACGATCCACTTGATTGATATCTGTCTATATTCCTGCTGTTATACATGTATATGTACACCTACTCACGATCCGCTTGATTGATACATATCTATATTCCTGCTGTTATACATGTATATGTACATCGACTCACGATCCGCTTGATTGATATCTGTCTATATTCCTGCTGTTATACATGTATATGTACACCTACTCACGATCCGCTTGATTGATACATATCTATATTCCTGCTGTTATACATGTATATCTAACTATATTCCTGCTGTTATACATGTATATATATCTATATTCCTGCTGTTATACATGCATATGTACACCGACTCACGATCCGCTTGATTGATACATATCTATATTCCTGCTGTTATACATGTATATGTACACCGACTCACTATCCGCTTGATTGATATCTATCTATATTCCTGCTGTTATACATGTTTATCTATCTATATTCCTGTTGTTATACATGTATATGTACACCTACTCACGATCCGCTTGATTGATATCTATCTATATTCCTGCTGTTATACATGTATATATCTCTATATTCCTGCTGTTATACATGTATATATATCTATATTCCTGCTGTTATACATGTATATCTATCTATATTCCTGCTGTTATACATGTATATCTATCTATATTCCTGCTGTTATACATATCTATATTCCTGCTGTTATACATGTATATATATCTATATTCCTGCTGTTATACATGTATATATATCTATATTCCTGCTGTTATACATGTATATCTATCTATATTCCTGCTGTTATACATGTATATGTACACCGACTCACGATCCGCTTGATTGATTTCTATCTATATTCCTGCTGTTATACATGTATATATATCTATATTCCTGTTGTTATACATGTATATATATCTATATTCCTGCTGTTATACATACTTATGTATATATATCTATATTCCTGCTGTTATACATGTATATGTACACCTACTCACGATCCGCTTGATTGATTTCTATCTATATTCCTGCTGTTATACATGTATATATATCTATATTCCTGTTGTTATACATGTATATATATCTATATTCCTGCTGTTATACATGTATATGTATCTATATTCCTGCTGTTATACATGTATATATATCTATATTCCTGCTGTTATACATGTATATGTACACCGACTCACGATCCGCTTGATTGATATATATCTATATTCCTGCTGTTATACATGTATATATATCTATATTCCTACTGTTATACATGTATATATATCTATATTCCTACTGTTATACATGTATATATATCTATATTCCTACTGTTATACATGTATATATATCTATATTCCTGCTGTTATACATGTATATCTATCTATATTCCTGCTGTTATACATGTATATATATCTATATTCCTGCTGTTATACATGTATATATATCTATCTATATTCCTGCTGTTATACATGTATATCTATCTATATTCCTGCTGTTATACATGTATATATATCTATATTCCTGCTGTTATACATGTATATATATCTATCTATATTCCTGCTGTTATACATGTATATATATCTATCTATATTCCTGCTGTTATACATGTATATATATCTATATTCCTGCTGTTATACATGTATATCTATCTATATTCCTGCTGTTATACATGTATATATATCTATATTCCTGCTGTTATACATGTATATATATCTATATTCCTGCTGTTATACATGTATATCTATCTATATTCCTGCTGTTATACATGTATATATATCTATATTCCTGCTGTTATACATGTATATATATCTATATTCCTGCTGTTATACATGTATATCTATCTATATTCCTGCTGTTATACATGTATATATATCTATATTCCTGCTGTTATACATGTATATATATCTATATTCCTGCTGTTATACATGTATATCTATCTATATTCCTGCTGTTATACATGTATATATATCTATATTCCTGCTGTTATACATGTATATATATCTATCTATATTCCTGCTGTTATACATGTATATATATCTATATTCCTGCTGTTATACATGTATATGTACACCTACTCACGATCCGCTTGATTGATATCTATCTATATCCCTGCTGTTTCAACATCTTATATCAGGAAGATATATATAGATATAAATACCCCTTTTTATATCTCATTTGCAAAGAAAAACAGTTCTTCCTTCCCATAAAGACAATAATAATACATTTAAGTTCAAACGGCTGTGTTGTCTGTTATACCGTACCATACAATACCGCAATGGAAAGCAACATGACGTACGTGATTGTACCGTGTATGCTGTTGATAGCATTGATTTATTATGTCAAAATGAGACAAATAGACAAATAATGAAATAAAAATGTGTTCCTCCAGCTAAGCGCATGAACTCCGCTCTTTTGGCAGTATATGAAGCATTGTTTTCAGGTTGGGAACCGCGGCTGATCTAGATCTATGTTGTTTGCACACATTCCGTCCAATTTATTCGTCAGGTTAAGGGTTAATTAAAATTGAGATGACAAGGATGGAGGTCAGAGTCTGCATTTACATAACCATAGGCATTCAAAGTCTCGATGATAAATCTATAACACATTGGTGTACCCAAACCCCCACCCAATTGGTCCAATACTTCAAATGACGTGTTCTGTCTATAAACGGAAATAAGCTGCGTAGCAAACAGAGATGAAATGACGAATAGACAGCTGAACGATCACATGACGCTCGTGTAGTAATTTGTTGGTAGATCTATCCCACACTTGTCTTCAATAGTGGACATATCGTGGCGGTCCAGCGTGTCCAACATGCTGTCCAACTGCAGTACAACCCTCCGTAAACTGTGACAAATGCCTTATTTGTTTAGTAGTGTGTACTATGTGTAATGTGTGTTTATATCGTCACCCCAGCGGAAATTCTGAAAGAAATTGAAATATACTGTCACATGTTCCTTTATTGGGAGGATGCGAAAGGTCCGGAGTTCGAGCCCCACTGGAGCCGTTACAATTGGCACAATATGCAAGGCATTTAAATTCCACGTTGCCTCTTCCTCGTGGCGATGGATTCCATCAGGAATGAGGTCTCGAGAGTGATTTATATAAGTTTAAATAACTTGTTTCGCAATCGAGCTAATATAAATTTGTATAAACTAAACTTTATTGGGAGGATGGCCAATGTTGTCAGAACTTGTGGCCCAACCCATTTGCTAATTAGTTAGCAGTTTTACGATTGTTATTGTTACATACATGTATATAGAGCAATACAATATCCAATCAAATATCCAATCAAATATCCAATCAAATATCCAATCAAATATCCAATCAAATATCCAATCAAATAAGTTCCTGAAGCTACAAAAACAACAACATACAACAGGAACTTGAAATTGTATCCATAAGCCACCAAAAGGCTTGTACCTCTATCCTAGGACACCCCACTCTATTTCTTTTTTTAATAGAGAGGAGGGGGGGTCCTAGGATAGAGATACAAGCCCTTTGGTGGCTTATGGATACAATTTCAAGTTCCTGTGAACATACACGTGTCTTTAATGGGGCTCGTCTTGGGAACCGATACAAACGTGACAGACAACTAATTAAACAAGAGGACACTCAGTAAAGTGCATACCCCCATCAAGCTGTTCACTGCTAGCAGATACTTTCCTAATTAAACAAGAGGACACTCAGTAAAGTACATACCCCCATCAAGCTGTTCACTGCTAGCAGATACTTTCCTAATTAAACAAGAGGGCACTCAGTAAAGTACATACCCCCATCAAGCTGTTCACTGCTATCAGATACTTTCCTAATTAAACTAGAGGGCACTCAGTAAAGTACATACCCCCATCAAGCTGTTCACTGTTAGCAGATACTTTCCTAATTAAACTAGAGGGCACTCAGTAAAGTACATACCCCCATCAAGCTGTTCACTGCTATCAGATACTTTCCTAATTAAACTAGAGGGCACTCAGTAAAGTACATACCCCCATCAAGCTGTTCACTGTTAGCAGATACTTTCCTAATTAAACTAGAGGGCACTCAGTAAAGTACATACCCCCATCAAGCTGTTCACTGGTTTCCTGGACGAGGATCTAGCTCATCATCAAACGTTCATTGTGTCAGGTGTGTGTGGTTTCCCACAATAGCTTGCGGAGTGGTTATACATACGGTATATGTGTGTGGTTTCCCACTATAGCTTGCCGAGTGGTTATATATACGGTCTGTGTGTGTGGTTTCCCACTATAGCTTGCCGAGTGATCCTGGACGAGGATCTAGCTCATCACCAAACGTTCATAGTGTCAGGTGTGTGTGGTTTCCCACTATAGCTTGCCGAGTGGTCCTGGACGAGGATCTAGCTCATCACCAAACGTTCATTGTGTCAGGTGTGTGTGGTTTCCCACTATAGCTTGCCGAGTGGTCCTGGACGAGGATCTAGCTCATCACCAAACGTTCATTGTGTCAGGTGTGTGTGGTTTCCCACTATAGCTTGCCGAGTGGTTATATATATACGGTCTGTGTGTGTGTGGTTTACCACTATAGCTTGCTGAGTGGTTATATATATATACGGTCTGTGTGTGTGGTTTACCACTATAGCTTGCCGAGTGGTTATATATATACGGTCTGTGTGTGTGTGGTTTACCACTATAGCTTGCCGAGTGGTTATATATACGGTCTGTGTGTGTGTGTGGTTTACCACTATAGCTTGCTGAGTGGTTATATATATATACGGTCTGTGTGTGTGGTTTACCACTCTAGCTTGCCGAGTGGTTATATATATATACGGTCTGTGTGTGTGGTTTACCACTATAGCTTGCTGAGTGGTTATATATATATACGGTCTGTGTGTGTGTGGTTTACCACTATAGCTTGCCGAGTGGTTATATATATACGGTCTGTGTGTGTGGTTTACCACTATAGCTTGCTGAGTGGTTATATATATATACGGTCTGTGTGTGTGGTTTACCACTATAGCTTGCCGAGTGGTTATATATATATACGGTCTGTGTGTGTGGTTTACCACTATAGCTTGCCGAGTGGTTATATATATATACGGTCTGTGTGTGTAGTTTACCACTATAGCTTGCTGAGTGGTTATATATATATACGGTCTGTGTGTGTGGTTTACCACTATAGCTTGCTGAGTGGTTATATATATATACGGTCTGTGTGTGTGGTTTACCACTATAGCTTGCCGAGTGGTTATATATATATACGGTCTGTGTGTGTGGTTTACCACTATAGCTTGCCGAGTGGTTATATATATATACGGTCTGTGTGTGTGGTTTACCACTATAGCTTGCTGAGTGGTTATATATATATACGGTCTGTGTGTGTGGTTTACCACTATAGCTTGCTGAGTGGTTATATATATATACGGTTTGTGTGTGTGTGGTTTACCACTATAGCTTGCTGAGTGGTTATATATATATACGGTCTGTGTGTGTGGTTTACCACTATAGCTTGCCGAGTGGTTATATATATATACGGTCTGTGTGTGTGTGGTTTACCACTATAGCTTGCTGAGTGGTTATATATATATGTACGGTCTGTGTGTGTGGTTTACCACTATAGCTTGCCGAGTGGTTATATATACGGTCTGTGTGTGTGTGGTTTACCACTATAGCTTGCTGAGTGGTTATATATTTACGGTCATTCACTTCAAATCATCTGCCTCTCCTCGCTGCAGGTTCACGTGATCCTCCCACGGGGGTGTCCATTTCACGTAAGGAAGCTATTCAGCTGTCTTGCGGTAAGTTGGTGGTTCTACCCGGACATCTGGAGTCTTCCTTCACCAATAACAGCTGGAGAGTCACCATGTGACCTAAGTTGTTGGTGCGACATTAAACCACAACAAAACGCATTATCTTTACAGTTTTTCTATAGAAACAGACTCCATATGTGATAGATAGCTTACCCGCTTATACTATCTTGTTGCGCTCCAGCTATGTTTGATAGTGTTCGTATAATTGCCGGCAAGTTATTAGGGTCCCTAAGATCTTCCATTTGTAAAACGACCAGGTCTGGTCCTGCCGCGCCGCCACCCTGGTTCCTGTTGTTCACATTACCAATCATTCCACCGCCTTTAAAAGTAAATACGACACAAATTAATAGTGGCGTAGCTATACATACGTCTTGACGTAGCTATACGTACGTCTTGACGTAGCTATACGTACGTCTTGACGTAGCTATTCATAAGTCGTGACGTAGCTATCCATTGGTCTTGACGTAGCTATGTATAAGTCTTGATGTAGCTATGTATTGGTCTTGACATAGCTATGCGTACGTCTTGACGTAGCTATTCATAAGTCGTGACGTAGCTATGCATAGGTCTTGACATAGCTATGCGTACGTATTGACGTAGCTATGCGTACGTCTTGTACGTACTTCTAGACATAGCTATGCGTACGTCTTGACGTAGCTATGCATACGTCATGACGTAGCTATACGTACGTCTTGACGTAGCTATACGTACGTTTTGACGTAGCTATATGTACGTCTTGACGTAGCTATGCATACGTCATGACGTAGCTATTCATACGTCTTGACGTAGCTATGCATAAATGTTGACATAGCTATGCATAGGTCTTGACGTAGCTATACATACGTCTTGACGTGCATAGGTCTTGATGTAGCTATGCGTACGTCTTGACGTAGCTATATGTACGTCTTGACGTAGCTATTCATAAGTCGTAACGTAGCTATGCATTGGTCTTGACGTAGCTATGTATAAGTCTTGACGTAGCTATATGTACGTTTTGACGTAGCTATGCATAGGTCTTGATGTAGCTATACATACGTTTTGACGTGCATAGGTCTTGATGTAGCTATGCGTACGTCTTGACGTAGCTATACGTACGTCTTGACGTAGCTATACATACGTCTTGACGTAGCTATATCTACGTCTTGACGTAGTTATACATACGTTATGACGTAGATATTCATACGTCTTGACGTAGCTATGCATAAGTTTGACGTAGCTATGCATATATCTTGACGTAGCTATACATACGTCTTGACGTACATAGGTCTTGACATAGCTATGCGTACGTCTTGACGTAGCTATACGTACGTCTTGACGTAGCTATACATACGTTTTGACGCAGCGAAGCATACGTCTTGACGTAGCTATACGTACGTCTTGACGTAGCTATACATACGTCTTGACGTAGCTATGCATATGTTTTGACGTAGCTATACATACGTCTTGATGTGCATATGTCTTGACGTAGCTATGCATACGTCTTGACGTAGCTATACGTACGTCTTGACGTAGCTATACATACGTCATGACGTAGCTATTCATACGTCTTAACGTAGCTATGCATACGTCTTGACGTAGCTATGCGTACGTCTTGACGTAGCTATACATAGGTATTGACGTAGCTATACATACGTCTTGACGTGCATAGGTCTTGGCGTATCTATGTGTACGTCTTGACGTAGCTATACGTACGTCTTGACGTAGCTATACATACGTCTTGACGTGCATAGGTCTTGGCGTAGCTATGCATACGTCTTGACGTAGCTATGCGTACGTCTTGACGTAGCTATGCATACGTCTTGACGTGCATAGGTCTTGACGTAGCTATGCATACGTCTTGACGTAGCTATACATACGTCTTGACGTGCATAGGTATTGGCGTAGCTATGCATACGTCTTGACATAGCTATACGTACGTCTTGACGTAGCTATGCATACGTCTTGACGTGCATAGGTCTTGACGTAGCTATACGTACGTCTTGACGTAGCTATGCATAGGTCTTGACGTAGCTATGCATACGTCTTGACGTGCATAGGTCTTGACGTAGCTATGCATACGTCTTGACGTGCATAGGTCTTGACGTAGCTATACGTACGTCTTGACGTAGCTATACATAGGTATTGAGTAGCTATACGTACGTCTTGACGTAGCTATACATAGGTATTGAGTAGCTATACGTAGGTCTTGACGTAGCTATACATAGGTCTTGACGTAGCTATACGTACGTCTTGACGTAGCTATACATAGGTATTGAGTAGCTATACGTAGGTCTTGACGTAGCTATACATAGGTCTTGACGTAGCTATACGTACGTCTTGACGTAGCTATACATAGGTATTGACGTAGCTATACGTACGTCTTGACGTAGCTATACATAGGTATTGAGTAGCTATACGTAGGTCTTGACGTAGCTATACATAGGTCTTGACGTAGCTATACGTACGTCTTGACGTAGCTATACATAGGTATTGACGTAGCTATACGTACGTCTTGACGTAGCTATACATAGGTATTGAGTAGCTATACGTAGGTCTTGACGTAGCTATACATAGGTCTTGACGTAGCTATACGTACGTCTTGACGTAGCTATACATAGGTATTGAGTAGCTATACGTACGTCTTGACGTAGCTATACATAGGTATTGAGTAGCTATACGTACGTCTTGACGTAGCTATACATAGGTATTGAGTAGCTATACGTACGTCTTGACGTAGCTATACATAGGTATTGACGTAGCTATACGTACGTCTTGACGTAGCTATACATAGGTATTGAGTAGCTATACGTACGTCTTGACGTAGCTATACATAGGTATTGAGTAGCTATACGTACGTCTTGACGTAGCTATACATAGGTATTGAGTAGCTATACGTACGTCTTGACGTAGCTATACATAGGTATTGACGTAGCTATACGTACGTCTTGACGTAGCTATACATAGGTATTGAGTAGCTATACGTACGTCTTGACGTAGCTATACATAGGTATTGACGTAGCTATACGTACGTCTTGACGTAGCTATACATAGGTATTGAGTAGCTATACGTACGTCTTGACGTAGCTATACATAGGTATTGAGTAGCTATACGTACGTCTTGACGTAGCTATACATAGGTATTGAGTAGCTATACGTACGTCTTGACGTAGCTATACATAGGTATTGAGTAGCTATACGTACGTCTTGACGTAGCTATACATAGGTATTGAGTAGCTATACGTACGTCTTGACGTAGCTATACATAGGTATTGAGTAGCTATACGTACGTCTTGACGTAGCTATACATAGGTATTGAGTAGCTATACGTACGTCTTGACGTAGCTATCCGTACGTCTTGACGTAGCTATCCGTACGTCTTGACGTAGCTATCCGTACGTTTTGACGTAGCTATACATAGGTATTGAGTAGCTATACGTACGTCTTGACGTAGCTATACATAGGTATTGAGTAGCTATACGTACGTCTTGACGTAGCTATACATAGGTATTGAGTAGCTATACGTACGTCTTGACGTAGCTATACATAGGTATTGAGTAGCTATACGTACGTCTTGACGTAGCTATCCGTACGTCTTGACGTAGCTATCCGTACGTCTTGACGTAGCTATCCGTACGTTTTGACGTAGCTATACATAGGTATTGAGTAGCTATACGTACGTCTTGACGTAGCTATTCATACGTCTTGACGTAGCTATACGTACGTCTTGATGTTGCATTTGCACAGTACAAAATACAATATATAATTAAAATACAACGGGCCGACTGGCTAAGATCATTGACTTCAATTCACTTTCCCCTCTCCGTAACAGGTTCGAATCCCACTGCACGTGTCGAATTCTTTCAAGTGAGAAAGCTATCCAGCTGTGTCTTGCGGGGGGTCGGTGGTTTATTCCTGGGTGAGTCCGTGCCTGGAATACTGCTCGGCGGGGCACCCGTGCTCGCCTCCACCAATACTAGCTGGAGAATATCTATATGACGTAAGTTGTTATAGTGACATAAAAAACCCAAAATCAAACAAAATTAATTAAAGCAGCATTACATCGTATGAAATAAAAGATATTTGAATAATTCAAACTTTACGTATGGGTAGCAATGCTGCTACACATTCTAACATTATACTTTATATGCTTATGTTCAATTAGTAAACTGTTTGTTTGCGATAAAACAAACTCGAAACCGAAAGTAGGACTTTCCGAGTCGGTCGGTCACGCACTTGTCTACAATTGGAACGCATCGTCCGCACTTGTTTACATTCGGAATGCATCGTCCCCATTTGTCCCATGTTGTCTTTTTTAATTACTTGAGATGTCGATTCATACCTCTATTATCTAAGTCTTTTAGGGACATGTCTACATCCCCACGA
Source organism: Archivesica marissinica (assembly GCA_014843695.1). Classification (NCBI taxonomy): domain Eukaryota; kingdom Metazoa; phylum Mollusca; class Bivalvia; order Venerida; family Vesicomyidae; genus Archivesica; species Archivesica marissinica. The sequence continues at coordinate 27,840,187 of CM026391.1, read as the reverse complement.
GGGGTTCGACATTAGAGGAAGATAGATAGATAGTATTTCATGTTCAAAATATGTTGACATTCCAACGTTGTTTTCTACATCCACTGTTGTTTCACACATGCGCGCTGTGCGTGTTTACATTTCGTTTGTTGATAAATAATTCGCGTATACGACGGTGTATATTTATTGGATTTTTATTGTTTCTGAGCGACTATTTCGATTTTTTAAACACACATACATTAGTATCTATATTTTACCAAAAACATCGTTTATGAAAATGACTTGGCCTTGTTAAACAGTTGTTCAAGATCTGAAATAAACACATTGAGAGTATCTTCTCATTCTCTTAGAAACATGTCAGATTGCTGGAAACACAATCGCTGGAAGTGATAGATACTGAACAGAATAGCTGGACGTGATAGATACTGAACAGAATAGCTTGAAGTGATAGATACTGAACAGAATCGCTGGACGTGATAGATACTGAACAGAATAGCTGGAAGTGATAGATACTGAACAGAATCGCTGGAAGTGATAGATACTGAACAGAATAGCTGGAAGTGATAGATACTGAACAGAATAGCTGGACGTGATAGATACTGAACAGAATCGCTGGAAGTGATAGATACTGAACAGAATCGCTGGAAGTGATAGATACTGAACAGAATCACTCGAAGTGATAGATACTGAACAGAATAGCTGGAAGTGATAGATACTGAACAGAATCGTGGAAGTGATAGATACTGAACAGAATCGCTGGATGTGATAGATACTGAACAGAATAGCTGGAAGTGATAGATACTGAACAGAATAGCTGGAAGTGATAGATACTGAACAGAATAGCTGGAAGTGATAGATACTGAACAGAATAGCTGGAAGTGATAGATACTGAACAGAATAGCTGGAAGTGATAGATACTGAACAGAATCGTGGAAGTGATAGATACTGAACAGAATCGCTGGAAGTGATAGATACTGAACAGAATCGTGGAAGTGATAGATACTGAACAGAATCGTGGAAGTGATAGATACTGAACAGAATAGCTGGATTTGATAGATACTGAACAGAATCGCTGGAAGTGATAGATACTGAACAGAATAGCTGGAAGTGATAGATACTGAACAGAATAGCTGGAAGTGATAGATACTGAACAGAATAGCTGGAAGTGATAGATACTGAACAGAATCGCTGGAAGTGATAGATACTGAACAGAATAGCGGGAAGTGATAGATACTGCTCATGTTGCAATAGTCTTGCTATTGAAGATGAGGACCATTTTATATACATATAGGGCCTCGCTTTAATGATCTAAGAACACTATTTATGAATTAATAGTTATATCAAAGAAAATCAATGTAGACACGAGTCTACCTAATATGTCCAAAAACATACTTTAGCGAAACTAGTTAAATTCATTAAAGAATCTTTGACAGTTAGAACTTCAAGGTTAAATAGTATTATGTAAGATGATCAGGATCTGTTTTCGTGTTGTGAGTTAGTATTTATATGTTGCATTCAGTTATTTGTATATTTACTTTTATTTAGCGATGTTCTATGTACCCGTCTGTATATCATTTTCTTCACACACAAAGTTATTTATAGTCGCTACCGGTTGCCCATATAAACGACGCCTCCTGTAGATATTAGTAATTTTAGATTGTTGGAGGATAGTGCAATGATACAGACAGAGACCCATTCCAGAGTCTCCTCTGGTTCTTTTACGTGCACGGTGTAAAACACCGAGAAACAGAAACTGGCGATCTTTCTTTTTAAATAATAGTACCTAGTAGCTATGGTCTCTCAACCTACCTGTGGACGCGGTACCAGCCATGGCACCATTACCAGCCATACCCCCGCTGAAGCTCTGCTGCGGTGACATGATGTTGCTTTGACCTGGACGGAAACGAAATGCAACGTATTCATAAATGCGGAATTCTGATAAAACAAAACGTAATCTCTCTCCCTCTCCTTTCTCTCTTCTCTCTCTCTCCTTTCTCTCTCCTCTCTCTCTCTACTCTCTCCCTCTCTCTTCTCTCTCTTCTCTCTCTCCTTTCTCTCTCCTCTCTCTCTACTCTCTCCCTCCCTCCCTCCCCTCTCTCCTCTCTCTCCCACTCTCTCTCTCTCTACTCCATCCCTCCTCTATCCCTCTATCTTCTCTCTCTCTACTCCCCATCTCTCTCCCTCTCTCTCTCCCTCTCTCTCTCTCTCTCTCTACTCTCGAATTCGAACTCAAACTCGAACTAATCAGTTTTCCATCCAAATGTTTTTGTATTCGTTTATTTATCGTCGCTACTGGTTGCCCATATAAGAGGATAGTGCAATGATACAGACACGATACCTCGGTTTAAAGTCTCATCTAAAAGACTGTTAACTTTATTAGGGTCAGACGTGGGATCGAACCTTCGACCTCAAATGTTGGAACTTCTGATCGTGTTATACTAGAACGTCTGGTCGTGTTATACTAGAACGTCTGATCGTGTTATACTAGAACGTCTGTTCGTGTTATACTAGAACGTCTGGTCGTGTTATACTAGAACGTCTGATCGTGTTATACTAGAACGTCTGATCGTGTTATACTAGAACGTCTGATCGTGTTATACTAGAACGTCTGTTCGTGGTATACTAGAACGTCTGATCGTGTTATACTAGAACGTCTGGTCGTGTTATACTAGAACGTCTGATCGTGTTATACTAGAACGTCTGGTCGTGTTATACTAGAACGTCTGATCGTGTTATACTAGAACGTCTGATCGTGTTATACTAGAACGTCTGTTCGTGTTATACTAGAACGTCTGGTCGTGTTATACTAGAACGTCTGTTCGTGTTATACTAGAACGTCTGATCGTGTTATACTAGAACGTCTGATCGTGTTATACTAGAACGTCTGTTCGTGTTATACTAGAACGTATGTTCGTGTTATACTAGAACGTCTGTTCGTGTTATACTAGAACGTCTGTTCGTGTTATACTAGAACGTCTGTTCGTGTTATACTAGATCGTCTGATCGTGTTATACTAGAACGTCTGATCGTGTTATACTAGAACGTCTGTTCGTGTTATACTAGAACGTCTGTTCGTGTTATACTAGAACGTCTGATCGTGTTATACTAGAACGTCTGATCGTGTTATACTAGAACGTCTGATCGTGTTATACTAGAACGTCTGATCGTGTTATACTAGAACGTCTGATCGTGTTATACTAGAACGTCTGATCGTGTTATACTGGTTCAGTGTGATACATACATTTAACTGTCATCCAATTGTATAAATCAATATAAATCGACTTTATATCAAATATGTTCTCCCAATTAATATATAGTTTATAACTACACATTAACTGACTTGTTATTCAAATTAAACCTGATTTGATTAGGGCTACTTACACTAATTATTTATCATTTAGTCCAATTGACTGATATATATCTAGTCTGTAATATCTCTGCTAATCATATTCGCTATGATCTGATCAAAGCGAAGTTAGATGTCATCATATGACCAATTCCTAATTAGTGTGCAATAGTACTTTCTGCCATTCAGTGTTTTATCATTGTTTTAGAGCAGCTTTTAATATCCGATTAGCAGCGATATTGCAGCTAAACATGCTGTGATAAATGAGTGTGTTCATCTCTTATAGCTCCATATTAGAGTGGCATTGTGCTTTTATGATGTAACCAATACTTGTAATGTTATTGTAAATACTGTATGTACAATGGTGAGATGTATCACGTGCCTGGGCAAGTGGTTTGATGCAACGTTAAAGGACCGAAACAATGTCACGAAGCTCAAACAACAGGTAGACGTTGGTCTCAAGAAGATAGACCGTTGCGGACTACCCGGCAAGTTCAAAGCCTGGCTCTATCAGCACGCACTGCTACCAAGACTGACCTGGCCATTGATGTTGTATGAGGTATCCAGTACGACAGTGGAAGCCCTGGAGAGAACCACCAGTCGACACCTCAGGAAGTGGCTAGGAGTACCCCCAAGCTTCACCAGTATTGGACTCTACGGGAAGAGTAACAAACTACAGCTCCCACTATCGTCACTGGTGGAAGAATTCAAGACGGCCAAGACAAGACTTGTGTTGACTCTGAGGGATTCCCCGGACCAACTTATCCGTGAGGCAGGGATCGTAACCCGTAGCGGCAGGAAATGGTCAGCGACATAATCTGTGAACCAGGCAGAGAGCACGCTCAAGCATAAAGACATTGTGGGAGTGACTGCTGCTGGACGTCAAGGAATCGGTGCAACATAGACGGTGCTGTGGAGCCGATCAGACCAGAAGGAGAGGCGAGCCATGATCCAGTCAGAAATCAGGAGAGCAGAGGAACATGCCAGACAAGCAATGGCGGTGGAAATGGGAGCACAGGGAGCATGGACTACGTGGAACACCACAGACAGGAAGCTGACCTGGGAAGACATCTGGAAGTATGAGCCATTGAGGTTTTCATTTCTACTTAGGTCCTTCTATGACCTCCTACCATCTCCAGCGAACCTGTGCCGATGGGGACTCACGGCTGACCCCAAATGCAGCTTATGTGACAGAACAGGCACACTAGAGCATGTCCTGTCATCCTGTTCTACATCACTAACACAGGGCAGATACAGATGGAGACACGACTCAGTCCTCAGGGAGTTGGCTGACTGGCTGGAGAAAGAGCGGAAGAAGGAACGTGGTAAACATCCCCACCATGGGCACATCGCCTTTGTCAAGCCGGGTGCGACCAGGAAGACACAGACACCACACAAGTCATCGATTCTGGATGGCACAACAGGCTGGAACATGGAGGTTGACCTTGGGAAGAGACTTGTTTTCCCCGACGTGGTCCAGACGACCCAACGACCAGACATCGTACTGTGGTCCAAGACAGGGAAGAAGCTCATCGTCATTGAGCTGACAGTACCATGGGAGACAAGGTGCGAAGAGGCCTACGAAAGGAAGAAGGCGAAGTATACAGAGCTTCTGGAACTCTGCAAGCAACGAGGTTGGCGTACTTGGCTGTTCCCTGTAGAAGTGGGCGCGAGAGGCTTCTATTCCCAGTCCGTTTGCAGACTGATGACAGCTGTTGGGACTACTGATAGAGAGAAAAGGATGGCTATCCAGAGACTGAGCCAAGCAGCTGAATGGGCTTCAAGCTGGCTGTGGCTGAGACGAGAGGAGAAGAGCTGGAAGCAATCAACCAACGTGCAGCGACTAATCACCACTGTGGGCCCACCGCCACCAGAGTCCATGGAATTTGAGGGCCGAAACACTCAAGGACGACGGCATCCATGCTGATGATGTATGTTTAGAAGCAGTCTACATATCAGATTATAGACTGTATTATATCAAATAGTTAAAAGATAAACTTTAGGATTTCGTAACATATGCTATGCTAATAACACAATTTTCAAGAACAATGTTGAAAACAGACAATGTGGCTCAATTTAATTACGATCCTATTTCGTTGTGTAATTTCAGACACAATAGCATTGTATATGATATAAACATAAACTATATTATGCTACTCGCTAAATATTTCATGTTTAAATGCAAATGTGAGAAGATTGTACCTACTGACCTCCACGCTGTCGCATATTTAAAATGAAAATAAAAATTGAAGAAACAATTTCAATTCTCAAAAGCAAACAAAATACATTCAATGAGAAATGGAGACATCCACACTTATCGATTAACCTGTCCGTAAATGTATAATATATGTAGGCAATCATCCACACTTATATTTCATATGTAGGCAATCATCCACACTTATATTTCATATGTAGGCAATCATCCACACTTATCTTTCATATGTAGGCAATCATCCACACTTATATTTCATATGTAGGCAATCATCCACACTTATATTTCATATGTAGGCAATCATCCACACTTATATTTCATATGTAGGCAATCATCCACACTTATCTTTCATATGTAGGCAATCATCCACACTTATCTTTCATATGTAGGCAATCATCCACACGTATCTTTCATATGTAGGCAATCATCCACACTTATATTTCATATGTAGGCAATCATCCACACTTATATTTCATATGTAGGCAATCATCCACACTTATATTTCATATGTAGGCAATCATCCACACTTATCTTTCATATGTAGGCAATCATCCACACTTATATTTCATATGTAGGCAATCATCCACACTTATCTTTCATATGTAGGCAATCATCCACACTTATATTTCATATGTAGGCAATCATCCACACTTATATTTCATATGTAGGCAATCATCCACACTTATATTTCATATGTAGGCAATCATCCACACTTATCTTTCATATGTAGGCAATCATCCACACTTATCTTTCATATGTAGGCAATCATCCACACGTATCTTTCATATGTAGGCAATCATCCACACTTATATTTCATATGTAGGCAATCATCCACACTTATATTTCATATGTAGGCAATCATCCACACTTATATTTCATATGTAGGCAATCATCCACACTTATCTTTCATATGTAGGCAATCATCCACACTTATCTTTCATATGTAGGCAATCATCCACACTTATCTTTCATATGTAGGCAATCATCCACACTTATCTTTCATATGTAGGCAATCATCCACACTTATCTTTCATATGTAGGCAATCATCCACACTTATCTTTCATATGTAGGCAATCATCCACACCTATCTTTCATATGTAGGCAATCATCCACACTTATCTTTCATATGTAGGCAATCATCCACACTTATATTTCATATGTAGGCAATCATCCACACTTATATTTCATATGTAGGCAATCATCCACACTTATCTTTCATATGTAGGCAATCATCCACACTTATCTTTCATATGTAGGCAATCATCCACACGTATCTTTCATATGTAGGCAATCATCCACAC
>CM026391.1:27747938-27827348 GCA_014843695.1 Archivesica marissinica | reverse complement strand
ACAGACAGACATACATACAGACATACAGACATACATACAGACATACATACATACATACATACATACATACATACATACATACATACATACATACATAAATACATACATACATACATACATACATACATACATACATACATACATACATACATACATACATACATACATACATACATACATACATACATACATACATACATACATACATACATACATACATACATACATACATACATACATACATACATACATACATACATACATACATACATACATACATACATACATACATACATACATAACCATACATACATACATACATACCTACATACATACATAAAACATACATACATACATACATACATACATACACTACATACATACATACATACATCCTACATACATACATACATACATACATACATACATACATACATACATACATACATACATACCTACAACATACATACATACAACAACATACATACATACATACATACATACATACATACACATACCCATACATACATACATACATACATACATACATACATACATACATACAACATACATACATACATACATTACATACATACATACATACATACAAACAACTACTACATACATACATACATACATACATACATACATACATACATACATACATACAAATACATACATACATACATACGTACATACATTCACATTTTAAGACACAGTGATATTATCTAGGGTATTTTTTCTTAGAAACATAGATTCCTTTATATATAATTTTAAAAATTCTATTTTATTCTTAGATGACATGATAGTATTTGAATTTCTGTACACACGGCCAAGATATATTACCAAAGTATTTAGTTCTTAAACTTGTGTATCTCGTACAACATAGAACAAAAGTGATACTCCGATTCAACCGACATTTGGTTACATAGTTTACATAATCAATTTTCTCTTTCCATAGCAGCATTATATCTACCAAATTCAATTTCTAGAGTGTGTGAACATAATCTTAAGCATGTGAAACACTTTCGTAAGTCATCACTAACAATCGCATCAATATATTCTTCAAATATAAATTCATTTTTAAATTTACAATAATAGTCTAATTTTGTCTTTGTTCTTATGGATTCTCTCCATTCTTGAATGAACTGTTCACGTATTCTCCTATTAAACGTAGGAAAATAATTAATATTATCATTAAAACTTTAATCTAACATCTCTAAAGCAAAGATGATAAATAACAGAATGCATACGGGTTGCCCAACAATTAAGAAACGAGCAAGAACGTACAGCTTCATTGCATGATTGGTCTCAAGTCAGATCACTACAAAACATATATATGCTCCATACCCCATTTTCCCCAGTATATTTAAATTGATATTCCAGGTTGTAAAATAACAAATAAATTGCCTATTAAATACAGAGTAAAAAGTACAAACATACAGTCTGTTCATTTATATTTCCAATCTTTCATTTCTTCTGATACCACATCCACTGTGAAGAAGTATTCAAATCAGCATGAAACACACCAAGAATATTTCAAATTTAAAGTTTCAAATAACCAGTACATTGTAAATAGATTATTGGATGTCCATTATTCGATTTTTGGATATCGCGCCTGTAGCTATGGATATCCAAAAATCGAATTATGGATATCCAAAAATCGAAATTGCTTGGAATTATGGATATCCATAACTACTGAATAAATAGCAAAACCCCATAGAAAACTGTGGCACTGATCCCCGAGCTCCATTGGTAGTGCATTCTGGTCATGATCCCAAGCTGCAAATATAGTGATGTCCTACCTTGACCACGAGTTCATATCGAAGTGTTATACGATCCTGACACCAAGCTGCTTTGCAATTCTGGAAAATTGCGATCTTGACCCATTTGTCTATATACAAATGCTCAGACGATGCATTAAGCCAATGTCTCTTCTATATTTTATAGTTAAAGCCAATACTCGAGTACAGTGGTGAAAAAGAATTACTGGGAAATGCTGAACGGTTCTACTTGGAGCTGCAAGGCTTGGACGGTTACAAGATGCGCATAGATGCAATTGTGCTAAAGCTCGACTTTGGGTCGTTCACGGACAAGATCCGCCCCCTTATACAAACATACGTAAAGACATGCAAAGCATTAATGGAAAATGACGCCCTTAAAGTATTGCTGAGATTTGTGCTGCATATGGGGAATTTCATCAACGCCGTAAGTATCGAATATTGAAGCCATATTGAAGCCACGTGGAAGCCATTAGGACACCATTATGGAAGCCATAGATAATTTGAAATATATAGTGATAACGTATCGGATTGGCATTGTCAAGCCGTATGGTTTCATGACGAGGTTAATCCAATGCAGTTACTAATGCAAGATGCTGTTCGGTTTTACAAATCTAAGTTACACTTGGAAATGCACATAATTTCTAAGAAATGTGTTCGTTATTCGGAAAAGCGGGGTTCCGGTTTACAGAGATTCCCTTACACTGAACAAAGAAGGACACAATTTGGGACCAACACATTTGTCCGGTTTGGAGGGAATTCCAGATTAGATGGGTTACCGTTTTGATGGATTTAGCTATATTAGGGGAGTGATTCACGCTACCAAGCACATTATTTAACTGTAAAGAGTAATACTTCTCGGTTTTATGCAGTCCAACTTGTAGTAAGAGACCACCAAATGGAAGGGCTAAAAGCGGTCTCTAAGCAGGACTGGTCTCTTAATACAGGCTAATGTGTGTCTAAACAATAGAAACGGGAACCAAAAAAGTGGTCTCTTACTACAAGTGGTCTCTTAATACAAGTGGTCTCGTAATACAAGTGGTCTTTTAATAGACGTGGTCTCTCGAGCAAGTTTGACTGTATTTGACATGTTTTAATAACAAGTGTTGCACTTTTCTGTAGCACATACACGTGACCGTTATGGGCTGTCCGATTAGCGCAGTGTTTAGCGCGCTCGCTTCTCACCAATGCAACCCGGGTTCGATCCTCGGACCGGGTAGTATGTGAGATGGTACGGTGGTCGCCAGATCGGACAGGTGGGTTTTCTCCGGGTACTCCGGTTTCCTCCCACACTAAAGACCATGTGTACGCTTGCATCCGAGCCAACGAAAGTGATTAATATAAGTTGTTAAAACTTGCTTCGCAATCGTTGTAAAATAAATAACGTTTAAACCGTTTTTTTAAAAGGATATAAGTTATTAGTCTGAGTGATAGTAGTCTTCCGCACCCAGGATGGAGCAGGGGCGGGGGAGGGGGTATCTTAAGTAATGTGGCCCAGGGGCATGGTTTTCACCATTTCAGTTATAAATGGTAGTAGGTTTTTCTGCACATCAGTCTAAAGTAGTGTAGACATTTAGTACGTTATCATTTTGGTGCTGACGTACGGACGGACGGATGTTCACGATTGTTATTTTATATTGCGTATCCTAAGTACCCCAAAGTACACACCGCACCCAAAATGTGTTCTGGCATCAGCTATATAATACACAAATGAACATTGTATGCCCGGCATAATAATTTATTAATTTATATTACATGTAGTCCATTTTCATTTAGTTTATGCACATTTTTTTTAGCTCGATTGCGAAACAAGTTCTTATAACTTATATTAATCGGCTCCAGCGTGGCTCGAACTCCGGACCGATCACTACTGCGCTAGCACGACTTCAAAATATGCACGGGAGATACCCCCGAACCCCCTATCCTATAGGTGCCTACGTATATATCAAGCACAAGCTACGCCATTGGGTCACCGTCCCTTTTCATAAATCGTGTCACGTATGTGATAGCGATTTTGAAATAGTTCAGCAGCTTTTATTAGCGTTTCCCAATTCGTCGTCGTATCTTGGTGAGTTGTGAGTTAATGCCGAATGTCAGCTTTAAACCCGCTCCGGGATCTGTTGTGATTATCAGATTGATTTTCTCTAAGCAATATCGCCCATAATTCGTGCGCCTGAAGCTTCACAGCGCCAATAAGGAAGTCATTAATTTAAACCTAAAACGAACGTTTTCGTCTCTTATGCAGATTGCAACATCCACACAATATATTTTATTGCATGGAAACATAATTATGATCATAGCTTAGTGCTGATTATATACTATAGTTTATACAGACGGATATGTAGTCCAGTGGTAACACGCTGGACTAGTAATCCAGGGCTCGCAGGTTCGATCCCCCGTCTGACCCTAATCAAATTAGCAGTCTTTCAGATGGGACATTAAACCGAGGTCTCGTGTCGGTGCTTTACACCGTGCACGTAAAAGAACCAGAGGAGACTCTGGAATAATATATGTCTGTATCATTGTACTATCCTCCAAAAATCTAAAATGACTAATCTCTTCAGGAGGCGTCGCTCATATGGGCAGCGACGATAAATAAACGTAAAACACACATACCATATTTTATGAAAGGAGTTTTGGAATGTTGTTATTAAGCAAGCCTTTTTGGTGTAAGACCCTTTTGATCGTGTGTGTGTTTTACGTTTATTTATCGTCACGACGCCTCCTGAAGAGATTAGTCATTTTAGATTGTTGAAGGATAGTGCAATGATACAGACAGAGACCCATTCCAAAGTCTCTTCTGGTTCTTTTGCGTGCACGGTGTAAAGCACCGACACGAGACATCGGTTTAACGTCCCATCTGAAAGACTGTTAATTTTATTGGGTCAGACGGGGGATCGAACCTGCGATCCCTGGTGCGTGTGTGTGTGTTTACGTTTATTTATCGTCGCTACATAACCGAGGTCTCGTGTCAGTGCTTTACACCGTGCACGTAAATGAACCAGAGGATAATCTGGAATGGGTATCTGTCTGTATCATTGCACTATCCTCCAAAATTTTAAATGACTAATCTCTTCCGGGGGCGTCGCTCATATGGGCAACCGGTAGCGACGATAAATAAACGCAAAACACACACTCGTCATTTTCCTAATTATGACGAGTTTTTCGGATACCTAAGATTGACTTACCAATGCTTTCTTTCTTCATGGAAACAGGCATATGTCTGATTAGATATAGCCTGGGAGCAGGCATCGATATAGTTTGCTTGGTCAGTCAAATAAATATATTTTAACACCGATACTATTAATTGGGCCGCATTGAGTTTCTGATCAATATCATTTTGCCAGAAGTTAAAAAGTGAACAATCGACAGACTGGCACCCAGGCTAGATTAGAGACACCATTCTATGAATACGTCGCGAGTAAACTCGTAACGCCTGGCGTACCTAGATCACTCCTGTGCGACTAGTGATTGCATGCTAGTATAGTCATGGTCGGTGTCTCAGTCTTGTCTTAGAAATAAATATGATTTGTTTACTGAGATGACGAATTTAGTTTTATTAGAATTGTGACGCAGTATTTAATTAATTTAATTATGTGTAATACATGTCTAATTATACGCAAGGGGACACGTCCTAATTCACCATAAATCACGAGGTTGGTGGATTTAGCACATAACATTCTTAACAAAAAGTGAGTTGAGATATTGTGATGGTCTACTACCAGTTTCTGAATTGTGATATTTGATATGTGGTACAGTGTAGACGTAAATGCGTAAAATGTGTCACTCAAATGCGTTGGTGTTTTAACTTTAAATCATTTGCCTCTCACCACTGTAGGTTCGAATCCATGTAGTGTCGGATTCTTTCATATGAGGAGCCCATCCTGCTGGCTTTCGGTTGGTGTGTGGTTCTACCCGGGTGAAACATTGCTCGTAGTGGCACCCATGGATCTTCCTCCCCCATCAATAGCTGGAGAGTCGCGATATGACATAAGCTGTTGGTGTGTCGTTGGTATGTGGTTCTATCCGGGTGAAACATTGCTCGTAATGGCACCCCGGGATCTTCCTCCCCCATCAATAGCTGGAGAGTCGCGATATGACATAAACTGTTGGTGCGACGTTGTTCAACCCCAATGACAATAACAAGGTGAAAGTTCACCAGTTTGTATTGAATATGTTTGTATTGAACATATTTTAAGTATTCTGGCTTATTTTACAGGGGAAGTACTCGGGTAATGCGGTTGGGTTTCGGATCAGCTCACTTGTCAAGCTGATGGACACGCGAGCCAACAAACCAAGGGTGACACTTCTACATTACCTTGTGAACGAGGCAGGCAAGAAAAACAGCAACGCCATTGCATTTATAGATGAATTATTTCCGGATCTTAGTTTTCTGACAAGGTATTTATTATTTAAACTGCGTTATTTTGGACTAACATCACGTTGCACTGGTAATCCAGGGATCGCAGGTTCGATCCCCCGTCTGACCCTAATAAAATTAACAGTCTTTCAGATGGGACGTTAAACCGAGGTCTCGTGTCGGTGCTTTACACCGTGCACGTAAAAGAACCAGAGGAGATTCTGGAATGGGTCTTTGTCTGTATCATGCACTGTCCTCCAACATCTAAAATGACTAATATCTTCAAGAGGCGTCGCTCATATGCCGGGCAACCGGTAGCGACGATAAATAAACGTAAAACACAACTAACATTGACTTTGATTTGAAATAACGTTATCGGCATGTAGTAGTTAGGTGTATTCAATGTGTATACACTATTGGTCAGATACATAGTAGTTAGGTGTATTCAATGTGTATACACTATTGGTCAGATACATAGTAGTTAGGTGTATTCAATGTGTATACACTATTGGTCAGATACATAGTAGTTAGGTGTATTCAATGTGTATACACTATTGGTCAGATATAAGTAGTTAGGTGTATTCAATGTGTATACACTATTGGTCAGATATATAGTAGTTAGGTGTATTCAATATGTATACACTATTGGTCAGATATAAGTAGTTAGGTGTATTCAATGTGTATACACTATTGATCAGATATATAGTAGTTAGGTGTATTCAATATGTATACACTATTGGTCAGATATAAGTAGTTAGGTGTATTCAATGTGTATACACTATTGGTCAGATATATAGTAGTTAGGTGTATTCAATGTGTATACACTATTGGTCAGATATAAGTAGTTAGGTGTATTCAATGTGTATACACTATTGGTCAGATATATAGTAGCTAGGTGTATTCAATATGTATACACTATTGGTCAGATATAAGTAGTTAGGTGTATTCAATGTGTATACACTATTGGTCAGATATATAGTAGTTAGGTGTATTCAATGTGTATACACTATTGGTCAGATATAAGTAGTTAGGTGTATTCAATGTGTATACACTATTGGTCAGATATAAGTAGTTAGGTGTATTCAATGTGTATACACTATTGGTCAGATATAAGTAGTTAGGTGTATTCAATGTGTATACATTATTGGTCAGATATAAGTAGTTAGGTGTATTCAATGTGTATACACTATTGGTCAGATATATAGTAGTTAGGTGTATTCAATGTGTATACACTATTGGTCAGATATAAGTAGTTAGGTGTATTCAATATGTATACACTATTGGTCAGATATAAGTAGTTAGGTGTATTCAATGTGTATACACTATTGGTCAGATATAAGTAGTTAGGTGTATTCAATATGTATACACTATTGGTCAAATATAAGTAGTTAGGTGTATTCAATATGTATACACTATTGGTCAGATATAAGTAGTTAGGTGTATTCAATGTGTATACACTATTGGTCAGATATAAGTAGTTAGGTGCATTCAATGTGTATACACTATTGGTCAGATATATAGTAGCTAGGTGTATTCAATATGTATACACTATTGGTCAGATATAAGTAGTTAGGTGTATTCAATATGTATACACTATTGGTCAAATATAAGTAGTTAGGTGTATTCAATATGTATACACTATTGGTCAGATATAAGTAGTTAGGTGTATTCAATGTGTATACACTATTGGTCAGATATAAGTAGTTAGGTGTATTCAATGTGTATACACTATTGGTCAGATATATAGTAGTTAGGTGTATTCAATATGTATACACTATTGGTCAGATATAAGTAGTTAGGTGTATTCAATATGTATACACTATTGGTCAAATATAAGTAGTTAGGTGTATTCAATGTGTATACACTATTGGTCAGATATAAGTAGTTAGGTGTATTCAATGTGTATATACTATTGGTCAGATATATAGTAGTTAGGTGTATTCAATATGTATACACTATTGGTCAGATATAAGTAGTTAGGTGTATTCAATATGTATACACTATTGGTCAGATATAAGTAGTTAGGTGTATTCAATATGTATACACTATTGGTCAGATATATAGTAGTTAGGTGTATTCAATATGTATACACTATTGGTCAGATATAAGTAGTTAGGTGTATTCAATATGTATACACTATTGGTCAGATATAAGTAGTTAGGTGTATTCAATATGTATACACTATTGGTCAGATATAAGTAGTTAGGTGTATTCAATGTGTATACACTATTGGTCAGATATATAGTAGTTAGGTGTATTCAATATGTATACACTATTGGTCAGATATAAGTAGTTAGGTGTATTCAATATGTATACACTATTGGTCAGATATAAGTAGTTAGGTGTAATCAATGTATATACACTATTGGTCAGATATAAGTAGTTAGGTGTATTCAATGTGTATACATTATTGGTCAGATATAAGTAGTTAGGTGTATTCAATGTGTATACACTATTGGTCAGATATATAGTAGTTAGGTGTATTCAATGTGTATACACTATTGGTCAGATATAAGTAGTTAGGTGTATTCAATGTGTATACACTATTGGTCAGATATAAGTAGTTAGGTGTATTCAATGTGTATACACTATTGGTCAGATATAAGTAGTTAGGTGTATTCAATGTGTATACATTATTGGTCAGATATAAGTAGTTAGGTGTATTCAATGTGTATACACTATTGGTCAGATATAAGTAGTTAGGTGTATTCAATGTGTATACACTATTGGTCAGATATAAGTAGTTAGGTGTATTCAATATGTATACACTATTGGTCAAATATAAGTAGTTAGGTGTATTCAATATGTATACACTATTGGTCAGATATAAGTAGTTAGGTGTATTCAATGTGTATACACTATTGGTCAGATATAAGTAGTTAGGTGTATTCAATGTGTATACACTATTGGTCAGATATAAGTAGTTAGGTGTATTCAATGTGTATACACTATTGGTGAGATATATAGTAGCTAGGTGTATTCAATATGTATACACTATTGGTCAGATATAAGTAGTTAGGTGTATACAATATGTATACACTATTGGTCAAATATAAGTAGTTAGGTGTATTCAATATGTATACACTATTGGTCAGATATAAGTAGTTAGGTGTATTCAATGTGTATACACTATTGGTCAGATATATAGTAGTTAGGTGTATTCAATGTGTATACACTATTGGTCAGATATAAGTAGTTAGGTGTATTCAATGTGTATACACTATTGGTCAGATATAAGTAGTTAGGTGTATTCAATGTGTATACACTATTGGTCAGATATAAGTAGCTAGGTGTATTCAATATGTATACACTATTGGTCAGATATAAGTAGTTAGGTGTATACAATATGTATACACTATTGGTCAGATATAAGTAGTTAGGTGTATTCAATATGTATACACTATTGGTCAGATATAAGTAGTTAGGTGTATTCAATATGTATACACTATTGGTCAGATATAAGTAGTTAGGTGTATTCAATGTGTATACACTATTGGTCAGATATATAGTAGTTAGGTGTATTCAATATGTATACACTATTGGTCAGATATAAGTAGTTAGGTGTATTCAATATGTATACACTATTGGTCAGATATAAGTAGTTAGGTGTATTCAATGTGTATACACTATTGGTCAGATATAAGTAGTTAGGTGTATTCAATATGTATACACTATTGGTCAGATATAAGTAGTTAGGTGTATTCAATATGTATACACTATTGGTCAGATATAAGTAGTTAGGTGTATTCAATGTGTATACATTATTGGTCAGATATAAGTAGTTAGGTGTATTCAATGTGTATACACTATTGGTCAGATATATAGTAGTTAGGTGTATTCAATGTGTATACACTATTGGTCAGATATAAGTAGTTAGGTGTATTCAATGTGTATACACTATTGGTCAGATATAAGTAGTTAGGTGTATTCAATGTGTATACACTATTGGTCAGATATAAGTAGTTAGGTGTATTCAATGTGTATACACTATTGGTCAGATATAAGTAGTTAGGTGTATTCAATGTGTATACATTATTGGTCAGATATAAGTAGTTAGGTGTATTCAATGTGTATACACTATTGATCAGATATAAGTAGTTAGGTGTATTCAATGTGTATACACTATTGGTCAGATATAAGTAGTTAGGTGTATTCAATATGTATACACTATTGGTCAGATATAAGTAGTTAGGTGTATTCAATGTGTATACACTATTGATCAGATATATAGTAGTTAGGTGTATTCAATATGTATACACTATTGGTCAGATATAAGTAGTTAGGTGTATTCAATGTGTATACACTATTGGTCAGATATAAGTAGTTAGGTGTATTCAATGTGTATACACTATTGGTCAGATATAAGTAGTTAGGTGTATTCAATGTGTATACATTATTGGTCAGATATAAGTAGTTAGGTGTATTCAATGTGTATACACTATTGGTCAGATATATAGTAGTTAGGTGTATTCAATGTGTATACACTATTGGTCAGATATAAGTAGTTAGGTGTATTCAATATGTATACACTATTGGTCAGATATAAGTAGTTAGGTGTATTCAATGTGTATACACTATTGGTCAGATATAAGTAGTTAGGTGTATTCAATATGTATACACTATTGGTCAAATATAAGTAGTTAGGTGTATTCAATATGTATACACTATTGGTCAGATATAAGTAGTTAGGTGTATTCAATGTGTATACACTATTGGTCAGATATAAGTAGTTAGGTGCATTCAATGTGTATACACTATTGGTCAGATATATAGTAGCTAGGTGTATTCAATATGTATACACTATTGGTCAGATATAAGTAGTTAGGTGTATTCAATATGTATACACTATTGGTCAAATATAAGTAGTTAGGTGTATTCAATATGTATACACTATTGGTCAGATATAAGTAGTTAGGTGTATTCAATGTGTATACACTATTGGTCAGATATATAGTAGTTAGGTGTATTCAATGTGTATACACTATTGGTCAGATATAAGTAGTTAGGTGTATTCAATGTGTATACACTATTGGTCAGATATAAGTAGTTAGGTGTATTCAATGTGTATACTCTATTGGTCAGATATAAGTAGTTAGGTGTATTCAATGTGTATACACTATTGGTCAGATATAAGTAGTTAGGTGTATTCAATGTGTATATACTATTGGTCAGATATATAGTAGTTAGGTGTATTCAATATGTATACACTATTGGTCAGATATAAGTCTTTAGGTGTATTCAATATGTATACACTATTGGTCAGATATAAGTAGTTAGGTGTATTCAATATGTATACACTATTGGTCAGATATATAGTAGTTAGGTGTATTCAATATGTATACACTATTGGTCAGATATAAGTAGTTAGGTGTATTCAATATGTATACACTATTGGTCAGATATAAGTAGTTAGGTGTATTCAATATGTATACACTATTGGTCAGATATAAGTAGTTATGTGTATTCAATGTGTATACACTATTGGTCAGATATATAGTAGTTAGGTGTATTCAATATGTATACACTATTGGTCAGATATAAGTAGTTAGGTGTATTCAATATGTATACACTATTGGTCAGATATAAGTAGTTAGGTGTAATCAATGTATATACACTATTGGTCAGATATAAGTAGTTAGGTGTATTCAATGTGTATACATTATTGGTCAGATATAAGTAGTTAGGTGTATTCAATGTGTATACACTATTGGTCAGATATATAGTAGTTAGGTGTATTCAATGTGTATACACTATTGGTCAGATATAAGTAGTTAGGTGTATTCAATGTGTATACACTATTGGTCAGATATAAGTAGTTAGGTGTATTCAATGTGTATACACTATTGGTCAGATATAAGTAGTTAGGTGTATTCAATGTGTATACATTATTGGTCAGATATAAGTAGTTAGGTGTATTCAATGTGTATACACTATTGGTCAGATATAAGTAGTTAGGTGTATTCAATGTGTATACACTATTGGTCAGATATAAGTAGTTAGGTGTATTCAATATGTATACACTATTGGTCAAATATAAGTAGTTAGGTGTATTCAATATGTATACACTATTGGTCAGATATAAGTAGTTAGGTGTATTCAATGTGTATACACTATTGGTCAGATATAAGTAGTTAGGTGTATTCAATGTGTATACACTATTGGTCAGATATAAGTAGTTAGGTGTATTCAATGTGTATACACTATTGGTGAGATATATAGTAGCTAGGTGTATTCAATATGTATACACTATTGGTCAGATATAAGTAGTTAGGTGTATTCAATATGTATACACTATTGCTCAGATATAAGTAGTTAGGTGTATTCAATATGTATACACTATTGGTCAGATATAAGTAGTTAGGTGTATTCAATGTGTATACACTATTGGTCAGATATATAGTAGTTAGGTGTATTCAATATGTATACACTATTGGTCAGATATAAGTAGTTAGGTGTATTCAATATGTATACACTATTGGTCAGATATAAGTAGTTAGGTGTATTCAATGTGTATACACTATTGGTCAGATATAAGTAGTTAGGTGTATTCAATATGTATACACTATTGGTCAGATATAAGTAGTTAGGTGTATTCAATATGTATACACTATTGGTCAGATATAAGTAGTTAGGTGTATTCAATGTGTATACATTATTGGTCAGATATAAGTAGTTAGGTGTATTCAATGTGTATACACTATTGGTCAGATATATAGTAGTTAGGTGTATTCAATGTGTATACACTATTGGTCAGATATAAGTAGTTAGGTGTATTCAATGTGTATACACTATTGGTCAGATATAAGTAGTTAGGTGTATTCAATGTGTATACACTATTGGTCAGATATAAGTAGTTAGGTGTATTCAATGTGTATACACTATTGGTCAGATATAAGTAGTTAGGTGTATTCAATGTGTATACATTATTGGTCAGATATAAGTAGTTAGGTGTATTCAATGTGTATACACTATTGATCAGATATAAGTAGTTAGGTGTATTCAATGTGTATACACTATTGGTCAGATATAAGTAGCTAGGTGTATTCAATATGTATACACTATTGGTCAGATATAAGTAGTTAGATGTATTCAATGTGTATACACTATTGATCAGATATATAGTAGTTAGGTGTATTCAATATGTATACACTATTGGTCAGATATAAGTAGTTAGGTGTATTCAATGTGTATACACTATTTGTCAGATATAAGTAGTTAGGTGTATTCAATGTGTATACACTATTGGTCAGATATAAGTAGTTAGGTGTATTCAATGTGTATACACTATTGGTCAGATATAAGTAGTTAGGTGTATTCAATGTGTATACACTATTGGTCAGATATAAGTAGTTAGGTGTATTCAATGTGTATACACTATTGGTCAGATATAAGTAGTTAGGTGTATTCAATGTGTATACACTATTGGTCAGATATAAGTAGTTAGGTGTATTCAATGTGTATACACTATTGGTCAGATATAAGTAGTTAGGTGTATTCAATGTGTATACACTATTGGTCAGATATAAGTAGTTAGGTGTATTCAATGTGTATACACTATTGGTCAGATATAAGTAGTTAGGTGTATTCAATGTGTATACACTATTGGTCAGATATAAGTAGTTAGGTGTATTCAATGTGTATACACTATTGGTCAGATATAAGTAGTTAGGTGTATTCAATGTGTATACACTATTGGTCAGATATAAGTAGTTAGGTGTATTCAATGTGTATACACTATTGGTCAGATATAAGTAGTTAGGTGTATTCAATATGTATACACTATTGGTCAGATATATAGTAGTTAGGTGTATTCAATATGTATACACTATTGGTCAGATATAAGTAGTTAGGTGTATTCAATATGTATACACTATTGGTCAGATATAAGTAGTTAGGTGTATTCAATATGTATACACTATTGGTCAGATATAAGTAGTTAGGTGTATTCAATGTGTATACACTATTGGTCAGATATATAGTAGTTAGGTGTATTCAATGTGTATACACTATTGGTCAGATATAAGTAGTTATGTCTATTTAGCTATATCAGTGTTATGTCTATTTAGTTACATCAGTGGTATGTCTATTTAGTTATATCAGCGTTATGTCTATTTAGTTACAGCAGTGTTATGTCTATTTCGTTACATCAGTGTTATGTCTATTTAGCTACATCAGTGTGCTATGCCTATTTCGTTACATCAGTGTTATGTCTATTTAGTTACACCAGTGTGTTATGTCTATTTAGTTATATCAGTGTTATGTCTATTTAGTTACATCAGTGTTATGTCTATTTAGTTACATCAGTGTTATGTCTAGTTACATCTGGTGTTATTTATCTATTTAGTTATATCAGTGTTATGTCTATTTAGTTACATCAGTGTTATGTATATTTAGCTACATCAGTGCTATGTATATTTTGCTACCTCGGTGTTATGTCTATTTAGCGGCATCATTGTTTTGTATATTTAGTTACATCAGTATTGTGTCTATTTAGCTACTTTAGCGTTGTGTCTATTTAGCGGCATCAGTGTTATGTCTATTTAGCTTGTTCAACAAGGAAAACAAAGACTAAAAAAAAGATTTACGTCCGTTTTCTTTCTGTTTTTAAATTTTTGGTTGTAATTTCAGATACACATTAGACAACATGAACGGAGAAATACATGAAATTAGTGGCACCGTAAATACGATTGACAAGAAACTAAAAACATCTTCGCAAGATGTTCGTAACCAGTTCGAGTCCTTCATCAAGGTAGGTAATCCAGGTCATTATGTTGGGTTATATCTCAAGATCACATGTAGTTGGTTGCATTTTTACTAAGTCTGGGTCATTTATTATGCGTAAATGGTTATGAATGTCCACATCATTCGTAACTAACCTTTCAGCTGGAAGATCCGCCTTTATGGAAGCAATGGTACTTGAACATTCCACGTGGATGTCGTGATAGCGCAGTTGTAGCGCATTCGCCTAAAGTTCTAAATGCCCAGAGTTCACACCCACTTGTAGCCGTTCAGATTGTGCACTTAATCAAGGCACTTAAATTCCACAATGCCGTTTCTCTCTCCCTCATGACGATGAATTCCATCGGGAATGAGGTCTCGAGAGCGATTAATCTAATGTTGTAAATATTTATTTCGAAATCGAGCTAAAATAAATGTATATAAACATACATTACGTAACCAAATATCGACATGTACACGTCGGGGATAGTAACATTTCCTCGATAAAGGCGGGAACATTCCGCTGAATATGAAATGTGTGTTATGAGAACTAATATGAAAGGTGGTTATTGCTATTCTAATGTAGAAACTAGAAACGTGTATTTATATGGTGTTCCCAATCTGGTTCAAGGCATTCAGTTCTGCGAATATGAGCATGGTTTCTGTTCTTATGAAGAAACGACAAAAATATATTCCGATGTTCGCAAACCGCACACGTGTGTCATTTCAGGAATGAATCGCGGGTTAATAGCTTCCATCGGGATATGAACTACATTGGGCGAAGGCATCCACACTAACTTTAGTGTTAAAGCATGTCTAATGTAGTTCATACCCCGATGGAAACTATTAACCCGCGAATCATTACTTATATTTACATTAATTATTCTTTTCAATGTGACAAAGAAAACAAACGCATTCCAATTAAAAGGTGTTTAGTCCACTTTGCGACTTCCCGTGTGGCGGGGACCTGGTAATTCGATCATCCTTGGAACAGCGTAAACTGTAAGACACGCCTTTTCATCCGACGAACGTTGCCTAACACTGCGAATGCGCATGCCCGTAGCATCGAGTGCGCATGTCAGCTGCATATCATTAGTTGGGAACCCCCATACGAAATTGCATACAATCAGGGCACATACGTTCATCGAAGAAAATGCAATAGGGATGTAAATATTTAAGTATAAAGATCAATGCGATTACTGTAATGTAGATCCGGAGGTCTCGTGTCGTTGCTTTACACCGTGCACGTAAAAGAACCAGAGGAGCATCTGGACAGGGTCTCTGTCTGTATCATTGCACTATCCTCCACAAATCTAAAATGCCTAATTTCTTCAGGAGGCGCTGCTCATACGGGCAACCGTTAGCGACGATAAATAAACATATGCCACACATTTAGAAACACACACTGAGCCGTCGCAATCGATGCCAGTTCTGTGAACCTGTGTGTGATGTAGAAGTAATAGTCCGATATATTTAAGATATTCACAATCTGTCCGAGTCGCTAATCGTTTCTACCTGTTGCCCATATGAGCGACGGGTAGTTTACCGAACAACAGCTTTCCTGGATAGGCCCACAGGCACCAGACACAAACAAATAATTGTGTTGGCCTATGGTCATATAGTAAGTAATGTTTAAAAAAAATTGTGTCTGGTGCCTGTGGATAGGCCCCGGTGATCTCCCCCTCAGTATGTAACCTAGTGTAATGATTGAATCCAGCAGAAGCATGCATTCTAAATACAGTGTTCATACAATGGGGAACCTCGCTGGATTTCTATTACCTCCC
The DNA here is from genome assembly GCA_014843695.1 of Archivesica marissinica. NCBI lineage: Eukaryota > Metazoa > Mollusca > Bivalvia > Venerida > Vesicomyidae > Archivesica > Archivesica marissinica. The sequence continues at coordinate 27,810,705 of CM026391.1, read as the reverse complement.
TTGGCAGATAAGTCCGATTTATCCCTAAATGTATAGCGTCCTTTCAATTGAAATCCTTTGTTTTTATAATTGTTCCATAAGCAGGTGTTGCGTTATGATAATAAAAATGTTCCCATTGGATATACTGTAGGATATCTGTCGAGATATAGTAACATACTGATTATAATATGAGAAAGTGGAAGAAAATTGATAGCATGGTGTGCAAAGGAAACAACGATAAAAACAGAGGAAACAAATTAAGAGGACCTACATACTTTTAGGGAGTATTTAGAGGCAGTAACTGATCGATGTATCTCAGTGTGTTACAAACGAGCTAGGTGTAGCCACATATTTCTCTTTCAGGCAGCTAAGGCGGAGCTGACAGATGTAAAAGACGGGTTGGAGGACATCAATGAATTATCTACTAAAGTCGCGGCTCATTTCTGTGAAAATGAACAAAGTTTCAAACTAGAAGAATTTCTCAGCATTATGAAAACTTTCTGCGAGAAAGTTGTGCAATGTCAAAAGGTATATCGTTTAGTCTTCATATCTTGTAGGGGGTCCGCCGTGGCCTAATCCTTAAGGTCGTTGACTTCAAATCACTTGCCCCTCATTGATGTAGATTCGATTCGAATCCCACTGGCTGAGGAAGCTATAATCCAGCTGGCTTGCGGAACGTTGGTGGTTCTACCTGGGTGGTGCCCAACCGTACATGACCTAATGCTCTGAGATGATCTTCGCCCACCTACAATAGCTGGAGAGTCGCCAAATGACGTACGGTGTTGGTGAGACGTTAAGCCTCCAAAACAAACAAACATCTAATCTTAACCAACAGTAAGCATATGTGCATATTGCATTAATAAATAATAACTTGTTATGGAACGAGTAATTTTCAAATATATGTTCAACTATCTTCATGAAAATGATCTCATTTATAAGTACCAGTCTGGATTTTTACCAGGACATTCCACGGTTTTCCAATCAATAGACATATATCACCAAATATGCAAAGCTTATGGTGATAAACAAATTACTTGTATTGCTTTATGTGACATTTCAAAGGCCTTCGATCGGGTTTGGCATTCTGGATTGCTGTTAAAATTAAACAATATGGAATAACGGAATAACCCGAAAGCTTAACGAATGGCTTGAAAATGATTTATGTAATATAACGCAAGAGTATTAATTTTGTTGAATCGTCTTTCTCCGAAACAAAACGCATTACTGCTGTGGTACCTCAGGGCTCAGTGTTAGGGCCACTCTTGTTTCTAATCCACGTTAACGACATTGCTACCACTTTAGAAAGTTTATCAAGACTATTTGCAGATTACTGTTCAATGACAGTATCCTCCACAGATAAAACACGTATTGAAACACAGCTAAATTCAGATCTCCGAAAAGTTTCTGATTGATCAATGCAATGGTTGGTTAAATTTAACCCTTCTAAAACGGAGGTACTGGCCTTTTCGTTGACAGAAAAAGAACTTCCGAAATTACTGTTTGAAAATACAGAACTCTGTTGAACATATTGGAGTTACTCTCAGTAAAGACGGTTCGTAGCATGTACATATAACAAACATAATTACGTCTAATGTATTTGGATCCATGCAAATACTTAAAAGCTTAAGTTAAACGATCAACGCTTAACCAAATTTACATATCAGGATACATTCGACCACTACTCGAGTACGCTTCAATTGTCTGGGACAACTGTACTTTATATGAAAATGAAGCATTAGAAAAACTGCAATACGAGGCTGCTAGAGTAGTTACGGGGCTGCTAGGGTAGTAACGGGGCTGTAGTTGCGGGGCTGCTAGAGTAGTTACGGGGCTGCTAGAGTAGTAATATGGCTGCTAGAGTAGTTCCGGGGCTGTTAGAGTAGTAACGGGGCTGTAGTTGCGGGGCTGCTAGAGTAGTTACGGGGCTGCTAGAGTAGTAACGGGGCTGCTAGAGTAGTTACGGGGCTACTAGAGTAGTTACGGGGCTGCTAGAGTAGTAACGGGGCTGCTAGAGTAGTAACTGGTATAACACGTTCTGTTTCAACAGAACAGCATTTAAACGCGATAGGGTTGGTGTCACTTTCAGATCGACGTATAATGCAAACGTTAATATTAGTGTATATAGACAAGCATGGGACTTACCAGATTATCTTTCTGAATTATGTCCTCCATCTATACCAGAAACTACTCCGCTAACATAAATTATGCCACAGCTACGAGACGTTTAGAAATATACTCTAGATCAGTAATTACATCTTCTGTTAAACTCTGGAACGAATTTGACAACGATATCCGCAACCCGCCTTCACGCTCAAGCTTTAAATCAAACCTTAACAGACATTTCAAACCACCACTTATTCCAATATATGTTTTGACGGGAGAAAGAAGTTCCGCAGTTACCATGCTAGAATCAGAAACAGTTGTAGTACTGTGAACGCTGATCTCTTTCGCAACCAGTTAAGTGAAAACTTCTCTTTTGAATGTGGGAATCCTTGTGAAGACACACTGAACACTATATTTTCCAATGTAATAGATACCGCCATCAAAGAATCAAAGATACATCTTATTCCAAGATACTCGAATTTTTCATCCTCTTAATACAAACAAACTCCTGTTTGGTAACGAAAATCTCACGGATGAAGAAAACGAATTTATATTCCTTGAAGTACGGAACTTTATAAAGCGCACTCAAGCGTGAATAATAATAATAATAATTATTTCCATCACTCAAAGTTTATCAAACGTTTATTAGTGGAAACCGTAATATCAATAGTGACTTATAATTAAAATCGATACTGCTCATACTGTTGCATTTATTGAGATATCTCTGTCTTTATAACTTGACCAATATTGTTCTGAGGTGTGGTGTTTCGGGGAGAGGCATCAATCAGCTTATTATGTTCATTTTTTTGTATTCTGTTAAACGTATTCCGACATTTTCTTGTTCAATCTAAACAATATTTTGGATGTCCGATTAGCGCAGTTGTTAGCGCGCTCGCTTCTCACGAAGGCAACATGGTTCGATCCGCGGACCGGGAAGTATGTGAGATGATACGGTGGTCGCCAGATCGGACATGTGGGTTATCTCCGGGTTCCTCCCAGACGTATGACCACATTTACGCTTTCATCCCCGCCAACGAGAGTGATTAATATAAGTTGTTAAAACTGGCTTCGCAATCGTTGTAAAATAAATACAATAACGCTAACAACAAGAAAATGTCGGAATACGTATAACAGAATACAAAAAAAATGAACAAGAGAAGCGAGCGCGCTAACAACTGCGCTAATCGGACATCCAAAATATTGTTTAGATTGAACAAGAAAATGTCGGAATACGTATAACAGAATACCAAAAAAATGAACAAGAGAAGCGAGCGAGCTAACCACTGTGCTAATCGGACATTAATGAATATTGCTTGTGTACTGCATATTTTCATTATTAAATATATAGAAATTACATGTGTTATATACTCTTGATTTAACCATATTTTATTGCATATGCATATTAAACAGTACAGTTGACATACATGCATGATACAGAATAGAAATTAACAATGTATAAGATGCATACATACATTTGTGTAACATTGCAAAAGGGTCGGGCCACAAGTTATAACCAACATTAGAAAACGGCCCTTCCCAAACGGCCCTTATATACTCATAGTTCACTTTAAGCTAAAACGTTGGAAGACGTTGGTGAAATGACGTTTTTGTGAATTACCTCCCTTTATGTATATTTGTTCTCAAAATCATCTGTAAAAGGTGAATTATTAATGTTAACTGAATGGCAAACATGCTTATGAATGATATGTTTACGTTTCGATGTGACGAACGAAACCCCAACAATACATCGAACAAAAGGAAATATATAATATAAATGTTACTGCACGTGGATTCCTGGAATACACACAGACGGATCTGTCGTCCAGTGGTAACACGCTGGACTGGTAATCCAGGGATCGCAGGTTCGATCCCCCGTCTGACCCTAACAAAATTAACAATCTTTCAAATGTGACTTTAAACCGATGTCTCGTGTCGGTGCTTTACACCGTGCACGTAAAAGAACCAGAGCAACTCTGGAATGGGTCTCTGTCTGTATCATGCACTATCCTCCAAAAATCTAAAATGACTAATCTTGTCAGGAGGCGTCGCTCATATGGGCAACCTGTAGCGACGATAAATAAACGTAAAACACACCTTCGTGGAACACACATGAAGCATATGTTATATATATCTGCAGGAGATGTGAGAAGATTGTACCTACTGACCTCCAATTTGTCGCATATTTCAAAAGGAAAATGCAAATTGAAGAAACAATCTCAATTCTCAAAAGCAAACAAAATACACTCCGAGAAATTGAGACAGTTTATGAATCTTATCGATTAACGTGTCCATAAATGTATAATCTATGTAGGCAATCATCCACACTTATCTTTCATATGTAGGCAATCATCCACACTTATCTTTCATATGTAGGCAATCATCCACACTTATCTTTCATATGTAGGCAATCATCCACACTTATCTTTCATATGTAGGCAATCATCCACACTTATCTTTCATATGTAGGCAATCATCCACACTTATCTTTCATATGTAGGCAATCATCCACACTTATCTTTCATATGTAGGCAATCATCCACACTTATCTTTCATATGTAGGCAATCATCCACACTTATCTTTCATATGTAGGCAATCATCCACACTTATCTTTCATATGTAGGCAATCATCCACACTTATCTTTCATATGTAGGCAATCATCCACACTTATCTTTCATATGTAGGCAATCATCCACACCTATCTTTCATATGTAGGCAATCATCCACACCTATCTTTCATATGTAGGCAATCATCCACACTATTTCTTACTTTCCTTTGCTAGTCTTATTTCTTTCATTCAAAATCATCCAAACTTTCCTTTCAATATATATATCTAGTTATTATACAATTTAACATGATTGTGTATAACACGGAAATATGATGCATGGTTTGTGTTAATAGTCTAGGGATGTCAACGAGTAGTGATTTTGGTACTCGAGTACTCGGAAAGGTATTCGATCGAGTACTCGGTTACCGTTACCGTGGGAACGAACTGTATTCCTGCAAGGAATCTTATAGTCCGGGGCAACGATTTGTAGCAAATTACGGAACTCTTCCCCTTCCACTATACTGAGAGGAACATATGATCATATCCGCTATGACTTGCGTGATTGTATTCCGCGTTGACAGACGATCTCTTCAAGAATGAAGTCATAGGCATCTGTTTCGCTGTGCCATTAGAGGTGAGGCCTTCTGCTAGATGCTTCAGCCTCAGATGTTTATGCAGGTCGGTAGTGCCACCAGTAAATGTCAGACTGGCATCGCACAACTTAATACTGTTGGATATTAGCACTTGTCTATTCAAACTGATATTTTGTTGTTTTGTTTTCATAACATGTACTTTTTTATGGCCCAACGATAACGTGTTATTTACAAGCATTACTATAAATAGGTTTGGAATAAGCCACATCAATGTCAACACAATTCTATATTATAACGAACAATGACATAGTTACTATGGCCCAACGATAACATGTTATTTACAAGCATTACTATAAATAGGTTTGGAATAAGCCAAATCAATACGTAGGGTGTAATAAACAATCCTGTGTCCCAAGTAATGCATACATAAATGATAATAATCTTCTTTTTACCAGTTATAATAATATTAGTCCGTGCTATCTTTTTCGCGGGAATCACGTTATCGTTGGGGTATAGTTTTTTTAGTACGTATTTTGAATATGTGTAATTATTGTGTATATTGATCAGGAAATAAAATTTGGAAAAACAATATATATATATATATATCTGCAGGAGAACGAGCAGAGGAGACTGCAGGAGGAGAAACAAGAGAAACGAAGGAAGGCACAGGCAGAAATGAAAGCCAGACCAAAACGTAAGAAAATAATAGTATATTTTGATAACTGCAAATTGTTGCTGCTGTAAACGTAATGGCATTGTCCTATTTAGTAAGAGGAAATTATCGGCAATCTCTCTGTTTGTTTACGAATTACGTCATCGCTGTCAGTAGCAGGTACTTGGTTTATATGGTACACGCTAGCACTAAAACAAATATTCACATTATATTGTCATTAATGCCATTCGCGTGAATCTAGCCTGGGTTCCATTCTGTCTATTTTTCACTAATTTACTTCTGGCAAAATGATATCAGAAACTCGATACGGACCAATCAATAGTTTCGGTGTTAAAATATATGTATATGACTGACCAGGCAAAATATATCAACGCCTGTTCCCAGGCTAAATGAACCCTAAAATCACTTAGTCCGGTGTATACACAAAGACATATTTATGAATCGCCTTCCTCGGGTTTCTCTCTTTTTTAAATATCTTGTTTGTAATTTCAGGTACACATTAGATCGCATAAACAGAGAAATACACATAGTTTATTATCTCATTGACAATTGTATTCTCTAAAACATGCTGTTTAACCCTTTCCTTCATAGAGATTTAAGTTAACCCTTTCCTTCATACAGGTTAATATACTATTATATCTCCATACAAACGACAGCCATTTAGCTATCATGCAGTGGATGCGTATTCACCATATCTATCCCACCTCCTTAGATATTACTGGGACTTCATAGAGATTTAGGTTAATATACTATTATATCTCCATACAAACGACAGTCATTTAGCTATCATGCAGTGGATATGTAGTCACCATATCTATCCCACCTCCATAGATATTACTGGGACTTCAGAGATTTAGGTTAATATACTATTATATCTCCATACAAACAACAGTCATTTAGCTATCATGCAGTGGATGAGTAGTCACCATATCTATCCCACCTCCATAGATATTACTGGGACTACATGAGATTCTGGCCTATTGATCTGAACATTGGTTTGGCTACTACATTGTCAATGTATGTCGTATTGGTAATGGCGTCAAGAGGTGCTTCTATGAGGGAAAGGGTTAATGTATGTCGTATTGGTAATGGCGTCAAGAGGTGCTTCTATGAGGTAAAGGGTCAATGTATGTCGTATTGGTAATGGCGTCAAGAGGTGCTTCTATGAGGGTATGAGGGAAAGGGTTAATCTGTTCCATATTTCAGAGCTCCGTACAATACCATCTCAGGAAGACGATGTTATACTCTATAAACCGTGCTTATATTGTGTATTTCAGAGCCCCGCAAGATACCATCTCAAGAGGACGATGGGTGTATCATAGATAAACTATTGGTTGAAATCAAAAAGGGATACAATCTGCGAAAGTCGCCAAAGAAAGCCAGCGAGTCAAAATGTTAGCCGGAGAAGAGCATAATATACATGTATATATTTAGTATTGCGATAGTAGTCATTGGTTACACGCATCTAACTAATTACAGGCAGAGAAAACGGTCACTTGTGTATTTAACCAACGTAGTTAGGTTATTGATTTTGGCTGGGTCTGTCTGTCTGTCTGTCTGTCTGCTGCTGCTGCTGCTGCTGCTGTCTGCTGCTGCTGCTGTCTGTCTGTCTGTCTGCTGTCTGTCTGTCTGTCTGTCGTCTGTCTGTCTGTTCTCTCTGTCTGTCTCTGTCGTCTGTCTGTCTGTCTGTCTGTCTTCTGTCTCTGTCTGTCTGTCTGTCTGTCTGTCTGTCTGTCTGTCTGTCTGTCGTCTGTCTGCTGTCTCCTTCGTCTGTCTGCTGTCTGTCTGCTGCTGTGCTTTGCTCGCTCTGTCTGTCTGTCTGTTGTGTCTTCGTCGTTCCTGTCTGTCTGTCTGTCTGTCTGTCTGCCTGCCTGCCTGCCTGCCTGCCTGCCTGTCTGTCTGTCTGTCTGTCTGTCTGTCTGTCTGTCTGTCTGTCTGTCTGTCTGTCTGTCTGTCTGTCTGTCTGTCTGTCTGTCTGTCTGTCTGTCTGTCCGCCCGCCCAATCGCCCAATGGTTGTCAGCCAATCCCGGTGGTTTACATCCCTCCGAGTGGTAGTCTCCAGTTGTAATATAGCACACGTACGTCAAGTACCGTATCATCATAAAGACTATATGAAACTACTGCCAGGATAAGTATTATTTGGGCTGGATCAGTTGTCCAGTGGGTAACACGTTCGACTGGACATCAGGGGATCGTCAGTTCGATTTTCACTGCATCATTGTAATATTTAGGGGTTATTAAACCGCGGAGGTGGGCCATTTGTGGATATTGGCGCACCCTATGGAGATATTGGCCCGAGGGCCAATATCGGATAGGTGCGCCAATATCCACAAATGGCCCACCGCAGCCGTTTAATAACTTCTTTATTGCATACATAGCCGTATATGTTTCTTCTGCTGTTATTTGCGTATTTAGCTGAGCCATTTTACCGTCAAGAGACAACAATCTGTCAGACAACGACTTTAGTGTTACTTCGGCGGCCATGTTTACACAATGTAGTTACTATGCTGTTGCTATCTGTGACATGTGCTCATGATTCGTTCTCGGCGCGTGCCGGGCCAATATCGGCCCGGCAGAGCCGAAAATCGAAATATATTGCCAGCGTCCACCAGATATTTTGCTTTTCTACCATTAAATGTGTTACTATTTATATAATAATACAGTTTATTACGTAGATATAAATTGTAGCATATTTGTTTGCCTACTACAATACTGTCTACCACCCAGCTGTGTTTTACAGTCTGATATTACGCTTTCTGGTTTGATACGGTCACGAGCCCGTATCAAACCAGAAACATCCATATCATAACTAATTCCTGGGAGACAAACACATGCGCACTCGGTGCTAGCTTGTTTGCTTCCCGTAGCGTATCAGCTGACAGTTAACAGATGCAGGTAGTTTCGCTGTAATATTTCAATCGTTTTCGTGTATATAATTCAGTAATTGTGTTTTATTCCTGATGACGGAGAGCATGTATATATAAATAAACACAAATGTCCTCTATATCATAGTTAAAACTTTGTTTAAAGCGGAATTACATCGCAAAAAGGAAATCAAATGCATGTTTACATGTATAAATGCATTGCTAATACAAATTCTTCTGAATACATTCGAATACTAACATTGAATCAATAAACAGTGTTTTTGTGGTATACAAACTTTCAAAAGTGAAAGTAGGATTTGATATAACGGACATCCACGTTCCTGAATTGACGTTTGCTTGTCATTGGAGTCAATACTAAACACGTGCTACTTTCGTTTAAAGATAATTTAGCTAAGATTAGGCACACTTGTGAGATATCACGGTAAATATGTACAATATCTCGTGTTATTCAGGATAAACGCGTTATATTACGCATGAATGCCGACCCTATTTACATTATTTTATTATGTCAACATGCCGTGTATACGACGTTTGTTTAATTGTTGAAATACTCAGTATTTGAGGCAACTATTTGGAAATAATATTACCATATAATAGCAAATTACATTCTGCAGACATTTGCGTTTTCACCGATGTAGTGTCGCTTTAAAGTGTATGCTTTATTATGTATTCAGTTGTATTTCTTTACTAAGACAAATATTCTGGTTTTGTAACGAACACATTTACATCAAGACAACATTTTTCAGAATGTGTCAGTCATTTTGAAGAGCTATATGACTTTGAAGATTGCAAACGATTATTTTACAGGGACCTATTGTGTTTGAACATTCCACGAAATTTGGGGGCTTGCTGACTCACGCGATATTTCAAGCCTATACAACCCTTAGAAAAAAATCAATAAATATTTGGCTTTTTTATATTTTTTAGCGAGTTATGTTTGATTATTTTATGTTGAAAACTTCCCATTTTAAGGGCAATTTGTCTTTCCCCCTAACCCGTAATTGTTGAATGTTTATATGTATATATCAACAAATTTCAGAAAAGGGCGAACATTTGCAGATTTTGGAAACAGAGTATTATACACCCACCCTGTGCAGGTTTACCACCCTATGTACAAGCTATATGGGTGGATGTACCTCTCTTTCACAACATTATTTTCTTTCCACAGACGGATCTGTAGTCCAGTGGTTAACGCAGGTTCGATCCCATCGATCCCCCGTCTGACCCTCATAAAAGAGTATTCCACATGGGACGCTAACACCGAGGTCTCGTGTCGGTGCTGTACAACGTGCACGTGAAAGAACCAGAGGAGACTCTGGAATGGGTCACTATCTGTACCATTGCACTATCCTCCAAAATCTAAAATGACTAATCTCTTCAGGAGGCGTCGCTCATATGGGCAACCGGTAGCGATAAATAAACGTAAAACACACACACTATTTTCTTCCCTTATTCAGACTCAGGCCTCACCACTAGAATGGATAAAATGGACATACGTCACTATTACAATGGTGTCCATTTTTTTTATTAAAACAATTCTTTCGTACGTTTTTGCTTTAGTGGACTATATATAGTTTATACAAATTATACGATTGTGAAACAAGTTCTTACAACTTATATAAATCACTCTCGAGACCTCATTCCTGGCGGAATCCATCGCCACGAGGGAGAGAAGAGTCATGTGGAATTTAAATGCCTTGCCTAATGGCACAATCGTAACGGCTCCAGCGTTGCTCGAACTCCAGGCCTTTTGCACGTGAAGCGAGCGCTCTACCACTGCGCTATCACGACTTCCACTATATTTGGGCTATATTTAGTTTGTAGAGAAGTTAAATATGCATTTTGTTGACATTTATCTCTAGAGTACGTACATAACTTGAATACATGTATATAATGCTACTCTCTCTATCTGTCATAGATCTCTCTTTAGATATTTTTTAATGTATTATCTTCAATAAAATACATATAAATAATATTATTTCCACATTGTTTAGAATACATTGGTTTAAATGTTGACCATACAGTTAACCTGTGTTAGTGGTCACCTCCATTAAGCAGCCAACCTGTATTAAGAAACAAGATTCCATATTTGTTGTTTATTATACATTTGACCTCTATTAAGCAGCCACTTTCTGTGAGTCCCTTGGCTGGTTGATTAAGACAGGACTGACCGTTAGCCTTTAACCATTAACTACTGTCGGGGTCCTCCGTGGCTGAGTGGTTGAGGTCAACGACTTCAAAGCACTTGCCCCTCATCACAGTAGGTTCGAATCCCAGTGGGGGGAATAAATAAACTGGGTTATGTGATCTGTCACTCCGATTATCAATAACAGTTTTAGATAAAGTGCTGCCATTATCGCGTGCATGATCACGGAGTACTCCGAGCATATACGGAGATAGCCGATTTACTGTAATTATGGATATCCAAAAATAGAATTATGTTTATACAAATTTATTTGAGCTCGATTGCGAAACAAGTTTGTATAACTATTACTCACTCTCGAGACCTCATTCCTGATGACATCCATCGCCACAAGGGAGAGAGAATAGGCAACGAGGAATTTAAATGCCTTGCCTAAGGGCACAAGCGTAACGGCTCCAGCGGGGCTCGAACTCCAGACCTGAAGCGAACGCGATACCATTGCGCTATCACGACTTCCACTTTATACACAATAAAATTATGGATATCCATAAATACTGAATAAATAGCAAAACTGCGCCCCATACAAGGATAATTCTGGAATTAGTGTCTTCAAAAACTAGTGACTGGTACAATTTAGAGGGTGTCACCATGATTATCCGGATATGACGGTAAACAAACGTATCCCACACAATTATGACTTTCCAAAAACTGATTCGTTATGTAACTATACTCAATTCCAAAATAAAGTGTGCACTTTTGAATTTAGAATATTTCACTATTTAGAAGACGTATCGGTTAGAAATTTCGCATAGTATACCTCAAGTATATTTGTCATCGATCAATTGCATAATTTACCACGTGGTATGCAAAAAATGTCAGTCCAGTCTGTGAGACTTGATTTCGCATGATTTGCACGTGCAGCCCGAGGAAAATATACATGTCACCGGAAACTTGTATTAGTGTAATCCGTATGTCTTACATAACGGTTAAATCACATTTGAGTTCACATTGGTACACAACGAACATGCCTAGATTGAGCGAAAATCAACGTATCCAAGCATTAAACATGCTTGCCCGTGGTGACAATGTCACTGACGTGAGTAGGGCATTATGGTGCCACAGAAACACTATTATTCGCTTGCGCCAACGGTTCCAACAAACAGGTGATGTAGCAGATCGCCGAAGAACCGGTAGACCAAGAGTAACTAATCGGCAAACGAAATCACAGAAAACAAAGTGCACACTTTATTTTGGAATTGAGTATATATACTAGTACCTGTACTCATTTGTTATTGTGTACCTGCGTTTGATTGGCTTGTATTATACTTGTACGATTACTTACCGTGTACGTTGAATTTATTGTTCATCGGAGTCGATGGTAAGAAACAATGGAAGAAGTTGGAAAAGTGACAATGACAGATGATTATTATTGTCACGGTGTGAATACGTGACCGATAATTATTGTTGTCACGGTGTGAATACGAGACGATGATTATTGTTGTCACGGTGTGAATACGAGACATGTGATTATTATTGTCACGGTGTCAACGAGACATGTGATTATTGTTGTCACGGTGTCAATACGAGACAGATGATTGTTGTCACGGTGTGAATAAGAGACAGATGATCATTGTTGTCACGGTGTGAATACGAGTTATGTGTTATGAGAATAAAGAAGGATGTACTCATCAAATCTGGAACAGGATTCTCCAACCACAATCTGTCAAAACACTGTAGCTCCAAATCCAACGAACCGGAATATGAAGATGGTGTAGATGCGTGCGCAGACGTTTTGGGCGCGCTTGACACTCCGTCTTCTGTACCACTAACGGCACTCCAGCTTTTATAGGTGCAAAATCAATACGGCATGGGAAAACCACCGACCCTCCAGTTGGCTTTATCTAAAATTTACTTTTACTTTATGCCATCTCAAATACTTCCCGGTCTGATGATGCAACCCGGATGCATTGGAGAGAAGCGAGCGTGCTACCCACTGCGCTAATCACACAGCCGGAATGCAAATGGAATAATCCGACAATCCCAGTGGGATTTCATCCTACAGCGGTGATACATTGTATGCATGGGTTTGGAATGGAACTCACGACCCCTGTTTGCATGGTTTTGGAATGGACCTCACGACCCCTGTATGCATGAGTTTGGAATGGAACTTGCTACCCCTGGATACATGTTCTGGGAATGGAACTCACGACCCTTGGTTACATGTTCTGGGAATGTAACTCACGACCCCTGGATACATGTTCTGATGGGTTTGGAATGGAACTCACGACCCCTGTATGCATGAGTTTGGAATGGAACTTGCTACCCCTGTATGCATGGGATTGGAATGGAACTCACGACCCCTGGATACATGTTCTAGGAATGGAACTCACGACCCCTGGATACATGTTCTGGGAATGGAACTCGCGACCCCTGGATACATGTTCTGGGAATGGAACTCACGACCCCTGGATATATGTTCTACCTGATACATGTTCAGGGAATGGAACTCACGACCCCTGGATACATGTTCTGGGAATGGAACTCACGACCCCTGTATACATGTTCAGGGAATGGAACTCACGACCCCTGGATACATGTTCTGGGAATGGAACTCACGACCCCTGTATACATGTTCAGGGAATGGAACTCACGACCCTTGGATACATGTTCTGGGAATGGAACTCACGACCCCCTGTAAACCATGTGCACTGACAACTGAATCGTTCCACGTGATCATGGGTATACTATGGTGACAGTTGGCTGTTAGTGAGGGCTCGTGTTCGGAAAGCGGTATGTAATACACATCTATGCCATATGTATTACACACCATATGCAACGTGATACAACACTTCGTATCTATATAGAACGTCGATACACTGATACATGAAAATAACAGCAACCCGTCATCAGTTGGTTCAATCGAGTTTCATGGTAAACAATTATTCACAGTGAATGTGAGTTATTACATAGTTTATACACATTTATTTGAGCTCGATTGCGAAACAAGTTCTTACAATTTACATTAATCACTCTCGATACTTCATTCCGGGTGGAATACATCGCAACGAGGGAGAGAGAAGATGCTATGTGGAATTTAAATGCATTGTCTAAGGGCACAATCGTAACGGCTCCATCTGGGCTCGAACTCCTGGTCTTTCGCACCTGAAGCGTACGCGCTACCAAAGCGCTATTATTATATATGTTGCTCAGGATGTGAAAAGAATAATATGAAATCACATTTTACTAGGGTGCAGTTAACTGTAAAATAAGTTCAAAGACACAACATCTATATCGGATGCAGACAAAATTTATTTCATGTTTTAACTATAAACTATGCAATATTAAAATTCCTTTCTCGGTGCCTCATCAAACCTGAAAATAGATATGAAGCCGTGTCTTAGTTAAAGATTCGAACCATTTGCGCGTATGGATCTTTGTAACTGCCATGGCCCAGTATGCATTTCTAGCTTAACGCCCCAATATGCCTTTCTAACGTAAACCCCCTAGAAGGGTTTCTAGTTCAAAGCCCAACAATGCGTTTCCAGCTTAAACCCCCATTCAGCGGTTATCACTTAAAACCACATTATGCGCATCAAGCTTAAAGTCTCAGTATGTATTACTAACACAAGTTCCCATAATGCTTTTCAAATATAATACACATAATGCGTTTATAACATGTCTCTAACTTAGTTTAAACAATATTTTATTCAAGACAAATACTGGGATAGTTGTAACTAAACTGTTAAGTTGGGAAGAAAGTTACATAGTAACTTATTTGAATCCTTTCTAACCTAAAGCCCCAGAACGTGTTTTTAACTTAAAGTTACATAATGTGATTGACACTAAACGTCCCTAGTCAGTTTCTAACATAAATCCACAAAACAAGAAACAGCTAGTTTATTTTATTAAATTCCAGTAGGCGTTCAAGCCCACGAAGACATACATAAATATTATATACAGTTAGTGAACAGTGTAAACATAATGCATGCATTTTATACAAATGAGCTCCCACAATCATAGCCATTTATATTTATATCTATGTGTAAATACATGCAAACAGATATTGTGTGCGTCTAATGAAATTGTACTTTTACTAGAAGACAGGCAAATACTTAAGAAATAAACTAACCTCACAGTGCTTCCAAATACTTCAAATGCGCTCCTTCACTATTGAGGCTTCTAGCCTTTATATATTTCCCTAACCACCCGTTCGTACTCGGAGGGTGTCAGACTGCACTCGGAGAGTGTCAGACTGCACTCGGAGGGTGTACGGCTGTACTCGGAGGGTGTACGGCTGCACTCGGAGGGTGTACGGCTGCACTCGGAGGGTGTCAGACTGCACTCGGAGGGTGTACGGCTGCACTCGGAGGGTGTAGACTGCCTCGGAGGTGTCGCTGCACTCGGAGGGTGTCAGACTGACTCGGAGGTGTCTGACTCGGAGGGTGTCAGCTGCCTCGAGGGTACCTGCACTCGGAGGGTGTATGGCTGCACTCGGAGGGTGTACGGCTGCACTCGGAGGGTGTACGGCTGCACTCGGAGGGTGTCAGACTGCACTCGGAGGGTGTACGGCTGCACTCGGAGGGTGTACGGCTGCACTCGGAGGGTGTACGGCTGCACTCGGAGGGTGCAAGACTGGCATCGGAGGAGGGTGCAAGACAGGCATCGGAGTGTGTAATGCTGGCATCAGAGGGTGCAACACTGACCCCAGAGAGTACAAGACTGACCGCAGATGGTGCAAGACTACCCTCAGATGGTGTAATGCCTGCCTCGGCGGGTGCAAGACTGACATCGGAGGAGGGTGCAAGACAGGCATCGGAGTGTGTAATGCTGGCATCAGAGGGTGTAATGACTGCCTCGGATGGTGCAAGACTAGCCTCGGATGGTGCAAGGGAAACTGCATCACCTGCAAAAATAATGTTTGTATTAATAAAAACTCATTCCATTGAAGGCTGTCCGCTTAGCGTAGTGGATAACATGCTCACTGTTCACCAATGCAACACGAACAGTTCGATCCTCGGACTGGGACGTCTGCCAGATCGTCGGACATGCGGTTTTTCTCCGGGTGCCACATACTTTACCCCATTCAACACCAAGTAACTCACATGGACTGGTCCATGATATTCATAAACCAATAAATGAATCAGAAAATCACATTTGGACAAGTTCATTTATCAAAATGGGTAATTATGTCTAAATATAGTCATATCACTGGCAAAAATTGCAGATCCTGATGAGACGGCTCGTCACGAGCCAGCTCATCTGGATCTACACTTTTTGTAAGCCAATTTAGAGGTCTGTGGTGTTGAAAGGGTTAAATACGCTTTCATCTGTGCCGATGAGCTTGATTGATATAAGTTGATCAAGCTTATTTCGCGATCGTTAGAACATAAATAACATATATACAGTCAAACCTGTCTTAAGCAGCTGCTTAAGAGAGGTCAAATGTATATTAACACAACATATTGGGAATCTGTAAACTGGCTGCTTAATGGAGGTAACCACTAACACAGGTTTGACTGTATACTATATTTATCAATTGAACTAGAGTACCATATTGGTATCTAACGAACAAAATAGTAGACAACCGGAGTACCCTGAGAAAACCCACATGTCAGAGCTGGCGACCACTGTACCATCTCACATACTTCCCGATCCGAGGATCGAACCCGAGTTGCATTGGTGATAAGCGAGAGTGCTAATCGGACAGCCTTTGAGTTCGGGCCATAGCGCAGCGGAAACAGCCGGTGGAATCATGGCCTTTCGTTTAATGTATGCCTTTTGAGTGTGTTCTTTCTTTTCTTTAATTATACATAAATGTGGCATTCTGCTGCATGGGGGCTGTTTTATAATGTTAAAACATGTGGCCCAAATCATCTGTATTAGCATGCTATATGTTTGTAACTATGTGTTGGCACGGAAGTCGTGATAGCGCAATGGATGCACGTTTGCTTCAGGTACGAAAGGTATGGAGTTCGAGCCTCGCTGTAGCCGTTACGATTGTGCCCTTAGGCAAGGCATTTAAAATTCACGTTGCCTCTTCTCTCTCCCTCGTGGCGATGGATTCCATCAGGAATGAGGTCTCGAGAGTGATTAATATAAGTTGTAAGAACTTGTTTCGCAATCAAGCTAAAATAAATTTGTAGACAAAAAAAACATGTGTTGTATGTTATATCTTGATGAATTCGATAAAATCTGATTACACTAAACTAAAATACATAATACTCGTGAGAGAGTGCTGCAGAATACATGAACACAGAACACTTGGTCAATTGTCCGTTATCATAACATTTAGCTTTTTGGCATGCTATAACTGTTCGACGACATCATATCAAAATCAATTGTATTTACTGTCGGTATCCCCATTCAAGTTGTAATCTCAGTACATCACTTTATAACATGCAAATATACAAACACAATTCTAACAGCCAGGCCATAATACATGTCTGGGTAACCAGGCCATAATACATGTCTGGGTAACCAGGCCATAATACATGTCTGGGTAACCAGGCCATAATACATGTCTGGGTAACCAGGCCATAATACATGTCTGGGTAACCAGGCCATAATACATGCCTGGGTAACCAGGCCATAATACATGTCTGGGTAACCAGGCCATAATACATGTCTGGGTAACCAGGCCATAATACATGTCTGGGTAACCAGGCCATAATACATGTCTGGGTAACCAGGCCATAATACATGTCTGGGTAACCAGGCCATAATACATGTCTGGGTAACCAGGCCATAATACATGCATGGGTAACCAGGCCATAATACATGTCTGGGTAACCAGGCCATAATACATGTCTGGGTAACAAGGTCATGCATGCATGGGTAACCAGGCCATAATACATGCAGCCAGGCCATAATACATGTCTGGGTAACCAGGCCACAATACATGTATGGGTAACCAGGCCATAATACATGCAGCCAGGCCATAATACATGTCTGGGTAACCAGGCCACAATACATGTCTGGGTAACCAGGCCACAATACATGCATGGGTAACCAGGCCACAATACATGCATGGGTAACCAGGCCATAATACATGTCTGGGTAACCAGGCCATAATACATGTCTGGGTAACCAGGCCATAATACATGCATGGGTAACCAGGCCATAATACATGCATGGGTAACCAGGCCATAATACATGCAGCCAGGCCATAATACATGTCTGGGTAACCAGGCCATAATACATGTCTGGGTAACCAGGCCATAATACATGTCTGGGTAACTAGGCCACAATACATGTATGGGTAACCAGGCCATAATACATGTCTGGGTAACTAGGCCACAATACATGTCTGGATGATGGACAATGTTTTACTGTTTCCGTAGAAAAGTGCGGTTAAAAGTGCTTAGTCTACAAACAGTATCAATGTTTAATACTGAATAAACTAAACATATTCACTTACAACTTCAATGGGGTTATAGTATTATAATTATTATTATTTAAATAAATGTGTTTCTTTTAAAAGTATATCTCCGTACGTGAATATGTGGAAGTCGTGATAGCGCAGTGGTAGAGCGTTTCCTCTATACAATACTTATAGAACATTGTAGAACATATTGGATAGATGAAACGGACACGTTATTAGATAACATTTTAATAAGATTAAATTCCAATTTGCAATCTGAGACATAGCACGCAGTTAAATGTCATGAACCAGGATTCTAGAATGATATTGCAACTAATGGTCGTCGTGCTATCCTATTAAACGATTGCTTGTTGTCATGTTTCTAGATTTGATATTGTAACTAATGGTCGTCGTGCTATCCTATTAAACGATTGCTTGTTGTCGTGTTTCTAGATTTGATATTGCAACTAATGGTCGTCGTGCTATCCTATTAAACGATTGCTTGTTGTCATGTTTCTAGATTTGTGTAATTCATGCTATAAAATAGCGTCTGTATATTATAATGACGAGTTGAACAGTTGATAAGGCCACAGATGGATCTGTAGTCCAGTGGTAACACGCTGGACTGGTAATTCAGGGATCGCAGGTTTGATCCCCCGTCTGACCCTAATAAAATTAACAGTCTTTCAAATGGGACATTAAACCGAGGTCTCGTGTCGGTGCTGTACACCATGCACGTAAAAGAACCATAGGAGACTCTGGAATGGGTCTCTTGTCTGTATCATTGCACTATCCTCCAAAAATCTAAAATGACTAATCTCTTCAGGAGGCGTCGCTAATATGGGCAACCGGTAGCGACGATAAATAAACGTAAAACACACACGTTGATAAGGCCCACATTTTCAAAATTCATTAAAAGTATATATGAAATTGCAATTAAAACATCTGTAGCCGATACGATTGTGCCCTTAGGCAAGGCATTTAAATTCCACATTGCCTCTTCTCTCTACCTCGTGGCGATGGATTCCATCAGGAATGAGGTCTCGAGAGTGATTAATATACGTTGTAAGAACTTGTTTCACAATGGAGATAAAATAAATTTATATAAACGTGAATATAGCTACTATGCATTAAGCTTCATTTGGGAGAATATGTGTAAGCAGATGCACACCACTGTATTTTCTCCTTCCTGCTATGTAGCCTGGGTTCCAGTCTGTCAGCCTAGCCTGGGTTCCAGTCTATCATCCTAGCATGGGTGCCAGTCTGTCAGCCTAGCCTGGGTTCCAGTCTGTCAGCCTAGCCTGGGTTCCAGCCTGTCAGCCTAGACTGGGTTCCAGTCTGTCAACCTAGCCAGGGTTCCAGTCTGTCAGCCTAGCCTGGGTTCCAGTCTGTCAGCTAGCCTGGGTCCAGTCTGTCAGCCTAGCCTGGGTTCCAGTCTGTCAGCCTAGCCTGGGTTCCAGTCTGTCAGCCTAGCCTGGGTTCCAGTCTGTCAGCCTAGCCTGGGTTCCAGTCTGTCAGCCTAGCCTGGGTTCCAGTCTGTCAGCCTAGCCTCTGGGTTCCAGTCTGTCAGCCTAGCCTGGGTGCCAGTCTGTCAGCCTAGCCTGGGTTCCAGTCTGTCAGCCTAGCCTGGGTCCAGTCTGTCACCTAGCCTGGGTTCCAGTCTGTCAGCCTAGCCTGGGTTCCAGTCTGTCAGCCTAGCCTGGGTTCAGTCTGTGGTCCAGTCTTCAGCCTAGCCTGGGTTCCACACCACTGGGTTCCAGTCTATCACCTAGCCTGGGTTCCAGTCTGTCAGCCTAGCCTGGGTTCCAGTCTGTCAGCCTAGCCTGGGTTCCAGTCTGTCAGCCTAGCCTGGGTTCCAGTCTGTCAGCCTAGCTGGTTCCTGGGTTCCAGTCTGTCAGCCTAGCCTGGGTACCAGTCTGTCAGCCTAGCCTGGGTTCCAGTCTGTCAGCCTAGCCTGGGTTCCAGTCTATCAGTCTAGCCTGGGTCCAGTCTATCAGCCTAGCCTGGGTTCCAGTCTGTCAGCCTAGCCTGGGTGCCAGTCTGTCAGCCTAGCCTGGGTTCCAGTATGTCAGCCTAGCCTGGGTGCCAGACTATCAGTCTAGCCTGGGTTCCAGTCTGTCAGCCTAGCCTGGGTGCCAGTCTGACAGCCTAGCCTGGGTTCCAGTCTGTCAGCCTAACCTGGGTTCCAGTCTATCAGCCTAGCCTGGGTTCCAGTCTGTCAGCCTAGCCTGGGTGCCAGTCTGTCGATTTTTCAGTTTTAACTTCTGGCAAAATGACATGATCAGAAACTCATTACGGCCCAAATAATAGTCTCGGTGTTAAAATATATTAATTTGACTGACCTGGCAAAATATATCGACGCCTGTTCCCAGGCTACGTGCTATGGTAAATCGATGAATTGTCAGTCAGATTCTCAGTTCCAACAAGAGTCCACTTATAATGCATGCACTTCTGTAAGCTCCAAGGCTTCTGTTTGACGTTAGACACCAGTCATGGCATTGTCGATGCGGCTTAATGGTTATTCGGTGGGTCTACGGTTCTGTGTAGTAGTGTATGTAGTTGGGGGAACTCGCTTGGCGTGAGGTACCGGGGCGGGGCGGGCTAAAATAAAAAGATCCAATTCACAATTTAAATTTTACGAAAAGTTTAATTCTTATTTATTTAACCTATTTCAGATTCTGGATTCGCGTCATGCATAACGACAGCCTAAACACACAATAAACACGTATATGATGAGTCATAGCAATTCGGATATATCATGCATATGTATCACGCACATGCATATGTATCACGCACATACACACACATATGTATCACACACACACATATGTATCACACACACACACACCGCACACCGCACGCACGCACGCACTCACTCACTCACTCACTCACTCACTCACTCACGCACGCACGCACGCACGCACGCACGCACGCACGCACGCACGCACGCACGCACGCACGCACGCACGCACGCACGCACGCACGCACGCACGCACGCACGCACGCACGCACGCACGCACGCACGCACGCACGCACGCACGCACGCACGCACGCACGCACGCACGCACGCACGCACGCACGCACGCACGCACGCACGCACGCACGCACGCACGCACGCACGCACGCACGCACGCACGCACGCACGCACGCACGCACGCACGCACGCACGCACGCACGCACGCACGCACGCACGCACGCACGCACGCACGCACGCACGCACGCACGCACGCACGCACGCACGCACGCACGCACGCACGCACGCACGCACGCACGCTCGCTCGCTCGCTCGCTCGCTCGCTCGCACGCACGCACGCACGCACGCACGCACGCACGCACGCACGAATAAAAGAATATTAGAGACTCTTACCTATAATTAAAAGATCCAATTCTCAATTTAAATTTTACGAAAAGTTTAATTCGTATTTATTTAACCTGTTTCAGATTCTGGATTAGCGTAATGCATCCAGAATATCGGGGTATATAAGCTAGTGCTGGATTCGAACGCACACCTACCCAGATTGGGTAGCCAATGGGTGAATTTTGAAACACCCACCTATCCAGATTGGGCGTGGCCAATGGGTAAATTTTGAATCTTCATGGACCCAGAATGCCCGTGGCGTTTTGTGGCAGATGCTTGGTCGACACTTTTATTATGTACGCACATATGCAACAGAACAAACAATTAATGTCTATACTGCTCTGACACTAATCTCCTGTAATTACGCAGACAATATAGATGTTGCATAATAACTATCTAGTGTGAATGGCAGTAATTATCTGTGTAAAGAACAGAACATAAGTTTATTAAGACGTATACATGTAAGTACATAGTCATGATAATTTACATATTTTACATACTATTCACTATTCACACGTGATCAATGTAACACAAAACAAATTAATTATAAGCATCAGTATGTTGTTTTAGAGTCTAATTATTGTAGTTATCTATTGCTTAGAGGATAAACTTGAAATTTCCAAATTGCCAAGTATATAGTATTCTAGATGTTGATGGATGGTCTTGGCTATTCCTGGGACATCATGGTAAGTACAATAGCCGTTCTTTACTGCAACTTGAGGTAAGAATGTGACGTTTTCTTAATAACCTATTTAATATTTACACATATATATTTTTATAAGTGCATGTCTACTTGTCTATGCTCGGATACTAGGTAAGTATATTGACTGTCACCTACTGCATAGTTTATGTAAAGATATGAAGTATTTGATGTGCTTAATTGTAACGAACAAAATTTCTAAATTATAAATGTATAAACTCTTCGAAATTTAGTAAGGTTGAAAACGGTTACTTATTAGTTATGAAATTGAAGTCTCTATAAATAAATTGTCTCTCTTATTGTATATATAAAATGTACATCTAATAGGAATGAACAGGCTTGAGCTTGATAGCAGCATCACACTGAATGTTTTTCACCATTTTCAAATGTATACAAACACTGGTTAGTTTATACAAATTTATTTTAGCTCGATTGCGAAACAAGTTCTTTCAACTTATATTAATCACTCTCAAGACCTCATTCCTGATGTAATCCATCGCCACGAGGGAGAGAGAAGAGGCAACGTGGAATTTAAATGCTTGCCTAAGGGCACAATCGTAACGGCTCCAGCGGGGCTCGAACTCCGGACCTGGTTCAAAATGGAACACATGCATCCTAACGGTCATATAGGGCTGTGTACTCGTCAATGCACTTGAGCAAGTAGTACTGAAATAAAGTCACGGGGTGGGGGAGGATTCTAGGGGTATATTCAGCAAAATCGGCAAATTTCTTGCTTTTTGATCAATGGACGTCTGATCTGCTACCAATAGGAGAGTTAACCAAAATGTGTAAATGTCAAAATACATGTAAGAGTACTCTCCCATGGATGAGAAAACTGCAATAATTATGTCAATTGCAGGTGTAGGAGAATCCGATTCTCTGAATTCTAACCTGTTTCAGATTCTGGATTAGCGTAATGCATCCAGAATCTCGGGGTATATAAGCTAGTGCTGGATTCGAACGCACACCTATCCAGATTGGGTAGCCAATGGGTGAATTTTGAAACACCCACCTATCCAGATTGGGTAGCCCATGGGTGAATTTTGAAACACCCACCTATCCAAATTGGGTAGCCAATGGGTGAATTTTGAAACACCCACCTATCCAAATTGGGTAGCCAATGGGTGAATTTTGAAACACCCACCTATCCAGATTGGGTAGCCCATGGGTGAATTTTGAAACACCCACCTATCCAGATTGGGTAGCCCATGGGTGAATTTTGAAACACCCACCTATCCAGATTGGGTAGCCCATGGGTGAATTTTGAAACACCCACCTATCCAGATTGGGTAGCCCATGGGTGAATTTTGAAACACCCACCTATCCAGATTGGGCAGCCAATGTGTGAATTTTGAAACACCCACCTATCCAGATTGGGCAGCCAATGTGTGAATTTTGAAACACCCACCTATCCAGATTGGGTAGCCCATGGGTGAATTTTGAAACACCCACCTATCCAGATTGGGCAGCCAATGTGTGAATTTTGAAACACCCACCTATCCAGATTGGGCAGCCAATGGGTGAATTTTGAAACACCCACCTATCCAGATTGGGCGTGGCCAATGGGTAAATTTTGAATATTCGTGGACCCAGAATGCCCGTGGCGTATATCTTTGTGGCAGATGCTTGGTCGACACTTTTATTATGTACCCACATATGCAACAGAACAAACAATTAATGTCTATACTGCTCTGACACTAATCTCCTGTAATCATATTACGCAGACGAGTAATATAGATGTTGCATAATAACTATCTAGTGTGAATGGCAGTAATTATCTGTGTAAAGATATGAAATAGTTGATGTGCTTAATTGTAACGAACAAAATTTCTAAATTATAAATGTATAAACTCTTCGAAATTTAGTAAGGTTGAAAACGGTTACTTATTAGTTATGACATTGAAGTCTCTATAAATAAATTGACTCCCGTATTGTATATACAAAATGTACATCTAATAGGAATGAACAGGCTTGAGCTTGATAGCAGCATCACACTGAACGGTTTTCACCATTTTCAAATGTATACAAACACTGGTTAGTTTATACAAATTTATTTTAGCTCGATTGCGAAACAAGTTCTTTCAACTTATATTAATCACTCTCAAGACCTCATTCCTGATGTAATCCATTGCCACGAGGGAGAGAGAAGAGGCACCGTGGAATTTAAATGCTTGCCTAAGGGCACAATCGTAACGGCTCCAGCGGGGCTCGAACTCCGGACCAGGTTCAAAATGGAACACATGCATCCTAACGGTCATATAGGGCTGTGTACTCGTCAATGCACTTGAGCAAGTAGTACTGAAATAAAGTCACGGGGTGGGGGAGGATTCTAGGGGTATATTCAGCAAAATCGGCAAATTTCTTGCTTTTTGATCAATGGACGTCTGATCTGCTACCAATAGGAGAGTTAACCAAAATGTGTAAATGTCAAAATACATGTAAGAGTACTCTCCCATGGATGAGAAAACTGCAATAATTATGTCAATTGCAGGTGTAGGAGAATCCGATTCTCTGAATTCTAACCTGTTTCAGATTCTGGATTAGCGTAATGCATCCAGAATCTCGGGGTATATAAGCTAGTGCTGGATTCGAACGCACACCTATCCAGATTGGGTAGCCAATGGGTGAATTTTGAAACACCCACCTATCCAGATTGGGTAGCCCATGGGTGAATTTTGAAACACCCACCTATCCAAATTGGGTAGCCAATGGGTGAATTTTGAAACACCCACCTATCCAAATTGGGTAGCCAATGGGTGAATTTTGAAACACCCACCTATCCAGATTGGGTAGCCCATGGGTGAATTTTGAAACACCCACCTATCCAGATTGGGTAGCCCATGGGTGAATTTTGAAACACCCACCTATCCAGATTGGGTAGCCCATGGGTGAATTTTGAAACACCCACCTATCCAGATTGGGTAGCCCATGGGTGAATTTTGAAACACCCACCTATCCAGATTGGGCAGCCAATGTGTGAATTTTGAAACACCCACCTATCCAGATTGGGCAGCCAATGTGTGAATTTTGAAACACCCACCTATCCAGATTGGGTAGCCCATGGGTGAATTTTGAAACACCCACCTATCCAGATTGGGCAGCCAATGTGTGAATTTTGAAACACCCACCTATCCAGATTGGGCAGCCAATGGGTGAATTTTGAAACACCCACCTATCCAGATTGGGCGTGGCCAATGGGTACATTTTGAATATTCGTGGACCCAGAATGCCCGTGGCGTATATCTTTGTGGCAGATGCTTGGTCGACACGTTTATTATGTACCCACATATGCAACAGAACAAACAATTAATGTCTATACTGCTCTGACACTAATCTCCTGTAATTACGCAGACAATATAGATGTTGCATAATAACTATCTAGTGTGAATGGCAGTAATTATCTGTGTAAAGATATGAAATAGTTGATGTGCTTAATTGTAACGAACAAAATTTCTAAATTATAAATGTATAAACTCTTCGAAATTTAGTAAGGTTGAAAACGGTTACTTATTAGTTATGACATTGAAGTCTCTATAAATAAATTGACTCCCGTATTGTATATACAAAATGTACATCTAATAGGAATGAACAGGCTTGAGCTTGATAGCAGCATCACACTGAACGGTTTTCACCATTTTCAAATGTATACAAACACTGGTTAGTTTATACAAATTTATTTTAGCTCGATTGCGAAACAAGTTCTTTCAACTTATATTAATCACTCTCAAGACCTCATTCCTGATGTAATCCATTGCCACGAGGGAGAGAGAAGAGGCACCGTGGAATTTAAATGCTTGCCTAAGGGCACAATCGTAACGGCTCCAGCGGGGCTCGAACTCCGGACCAGGTTCAAAATGGAACACATGCATCCTAGCTGTCATATAGGGCTGTGTACTCGTCAATGCACTTGAGCATGTAGTACTGAAGTAAATTCACGGGGTGGGGGAGGATTCTAGGGGTATATTCAGCAAAATCGGCAAATTTCTTGTTTTTTGATCAACGGACGTCTGATCTGCTACCAATAGGAGAGTTAACCAAAATGTGTAAATGTCAAAATACATGTAAGAGTACTCTCCCATGGATGAGAAAACTGCAATAATTATGTCAATTGCAGGTGTAGGAGAATCCGATTCTCTGAATTCTAACCGGTAGCCAGGGGTGGTGCCGTTGGGTGCACCCTACATTTTCAGACAAGAAAAACATAGTGAATTGCTTCGTGAAATGACGTATCGGTTAGACCGAAGTGTTTATTATTTTGTCCTCATAACTACAACAATGATGAAACGAGTCCCTATAATGACGTCATCTAGTGGTACCGTCCGTCCCCAGTGGTAACACGCTGAACTGGTAATCCAGGGATCGCAGATTCGATCCCCCGTCTGACCCTAATAAAATTAACAGTCTTTCAGATTGGACTTTAAACCGAGATCTCATATGGGCAACCAGTAGCGACGATAACTAAACGTAACATACACACACCGTACCCACGATGCTGCCCTATATTACTAGTACTCACACGAACTAGTCCGGTACCTGAATGAGCTAGTCCAGTACCTGAATGAACCAGCTCGTACCAAGATCTACTAGCCACGGGCTACGGAACTGGGTCATGTATACGATACATCACCTCTATATGGCGAACACATGTTAGTTTTGTAATTACTCCATAGCCGAAGAAGTCACAGCCAGGACTGGGCATATTGACTCGGACGGACGGACGGACACACAGACACTGCGAAAACTATATATATAATATTAATTAAAGCGACATTACATTGCAAAAAGCAAATAAAATGCATTTTTTTCACGTATAAATGCATTGCTACTACAAATTCTTCCGAATACACTAGGACACTAACATTGAATCAATAAACAGTGTTTTCGTGGATTGAAAGTAGGATTCATGTAACGGTCATCCATGCTCCTGAATTGACATTTGTTTGTCATCGGAGTCAATACTAAACGCGAGATAATGTCGTTAAGAGATACTTTAACTAAGAATAGTCTACAAGTAAATAGGCACAAATTTGTGATATAACAGTAAATCTGTACATTAAATCGTATTATTCAGGATACACTAGGTCTAGTTGTATTACGCATGGATGTTTACATTATTTTGTTATCCTCGATCACCCGAAGTTCGTGCCCCTTTCCAGCTGTAGACTCGCTGGAGTTGTCTAGGGGGTTTCTTCTTCAATATATGTATTAATGATAACTCAACACAGATTTACATTTCTTCTATATAATATCTTGTTTAAATTGGCATCAGAGATATTCTGATATATATAATCAGTGATTTATATATATATATATCGTATCATTAAACGCTTATTTAACAATCCAATTTGCGTGAGCCGATTATGCGCTACACAATATAATTAACTCCAGTTTCTCTAATCCGTCATTACTCAATATCACTATAATCTAATCAATGTTTCTGATTTATTAACTTTTAATCACCTTCGATATGGTTCGCCGAAACTCTCTGTTTCTTCTATGGCTGAACGATTTTATTTAATTATTCGACAAATCTTTATAAGTTATAATTCTTATAATGTCCATAATATCTAAGTATCATAGAAACAGTTTCTATGTTCTATAGAATGAGATCACGCCACACTCTCACCTGGAGGTAGGCCTAAGTGTTCTGATTTTAGTTAATAAAATCCATTTCTTCTATACACGATTGAATCAGTGTCTATATGATATAACAATTCCTAAAACATCTGTTATTCCTAAAACATCTGTTATGTTATCTAATATTACACCATCAAACCAGTTAGTCGCCTTTATATTACATAACTGGACACCTGCAACCACGGCCTCGATAAACTGAGATTAGGCCTAAAATCTTAAGTCATTTCCCGCGCGAAGCGAGACTGGTAATTTTAGGCGCGAAAATAATAGCAGACGATTATGCATAAAGCAAATATATATATATTACATGGTAAACACTTGGCCATATATAGAAACAGTTTAATGTATTTATATAATACATTACTATATATATATAACAATAATAAACATTTCGTGCAAATAATTGTGGTTTTGCACAATCCTCCCTACCCGGGGAGAAGTTTGACATCGCCCGCTATCGGCCGATTTACAAATCTTCATTCCTTTGAATATACAGTAGAAAACAAATCATAATATCAATACATCATATGTCCTAAAATAGCATTTCTTTCGCTAGGTACCAACATTCTAATCATAGAGGCAATAACTATTTACTGAACAACTGAAATAATACCAAGTACATTTACTAAGTCAAACATCACAATCATTAAACTCTACTGAGAAAGTCTGCTAGAACATTTTGAGTCCCTTTGATATGTTTAATGGTCAAATTAAATTCTGAGAGACACAGTGCCCATCTTAAGAGGCGTTGATTGGACGTTTTCGACCTACTTAACCATACAAGGGGATTATGATCTGAATTGATGAGTGTTTTGCTTGTGCTTACATATATGCGAAAATGTTCGATACCGGCCACTATAGCTAATAATTCCTTCTCTATTGTAGAGTAGTTTTTCTCTCGTGGAATAAGTTTTCGGGAATAAAATGCTACTGGGTGTGGTACTTGGTCAACGGTCTGAGTCAGTACAGCCGAAATTCCCAAATCGGAAGCATCAGTATAGAGTTCGAACTCTTGGTTAAAGTCAGGGGCCTTCAGTATGGGTTTATTGGTTAAAGCCTTCTTTAAGGATTCGAAAGCAAGTTGATGTTTATCGCTCCACTGAGTTATGATGTTCCCTGATCGCTTGCCCTTTAATAAGTCAGTCAGGGGAGCGGCGATCTCAGCGAACTGGGGAATGAATTTCCTGTAAAATCCTACTGATCCCAGATATCCTCGTAATTGTTTCTTGGTCTGTGGGGGAGAGATATTACTAATACACTCAACCTTGCTGGAAATTGGTTTGATATTTCCCGAACCTAATTCATGTCCCAAGTACTTGACTGTTCCAGACCCAATTTTACACTTCTTCGGATTCAAAGTAACACCACTATCCTCTAGTCTATGAAATGTCCAATCCAAGTGATTTATGTGCTGTGACCATAAATTGGATCGAACAGCAATATCATCCAGATATGCGTCGGCAAATCTATCGCGGATGGGTTCTGTCGGGGATTGAGCGATTATCTCGTTTATGGCCCTCTGGAAGGTAACTCCACCATTTTTTAAACCAAATGGGAGAGTTAATGGTTCGAACAAGCCCCAGGGGGTTATGAACGCTGCAATTTCACTAGCTCGAGGGGTTAACGGAATCTGCCAATATCCTTTATTAAGATCTAAAATTGATATCAGACTCGAACCTGCGACCTGATCAATGAGATCGTCTAATCTCGGGATGGGGAAGGCTTCTCCTCGAGTCAGGTCATTAATTTTCCGATAATCAATACATGGTCGCCATTCCGAGTCTGATTTGCGTACCAATATTATGGGAGAGGCCCACTGGCTTCTGCTAGGGCGGATAATTCCTAACTCCAACATTTGATCTAGCTCAGTTTTTAATATTTGTTTCTTTTCTGGAGACATGCGGTAGTAAGGCTGGACTACGGGTGAAGCACCTTGCACATCAATATCATGGGTAACACCGTGGAAACGTCCCAGTTGTCCAGAGAATAGACGGGGTAACGGTCAAATAACTGACTAATATCGTCCCTGTGGTCTGGGTTTAAATGACTGATATCCGGCCAGGTTTTCTTAGGTACAGATTCAAGAGGACTGCAAGGATCGAATTCTTTCTCAATGTCCGTAGGGGCTTGGTAATCTAATAGGGTAGGGTCTTGGGACTCATACACCGGACTACTATCAGCTAGAGCTGCACCCTCCTCCCTACCTGTCCAGGGCTTCAACTGGTTTATATGCATAACACGGTATTTTACTCTCTTATCAGGCATGTATATAATATAGGTATGCGACGCTACCTTTTCGTGTACCGGATACGGTCCCTGGAGGGCATTCTTCAGCTTATTACCTTTGAACGGTAATCGTACTAACACTAATTCACCACGCTGGAATACACGCATTTTCGCTTTCTTACTTCTGTCATACTTTGTTTTACGACCATCTGCGGCCTGTTGGGCATTCTCGCTGGCGTCACGTAACGCTTCAGCTAATCTATGACATAATTCTTGTACATAGTTATTTATGGGGATCCCTTCATCCCGCTCATTTCTAGCCCAGAGATCATAAGTGGAATCTAGATTATCTCTAGGTTCGCGCCCATATAGAAGGTAGAAGGGAGAATATCCTGTGCTAGAGTGCTCTGCACTTCTATATGCAAATAATAGCCAGGGTAGCATCTCATCCCAAGGTGATAAAGAGTTCTCCCCAAGGATTCTAAGCATGGTTTTCAATGTACCATTATATTTCTCTATTGATCCGTTGGTTTGAGGCCTGTAACTCGTGCTAGTTAAGTGACGTATATCGTGCTCGGCTAGGAAGCGTGTGAATGTTTCAGCTATGAAAGCGCTTCCTCGGTCAGTCAACAGGGTCTGGGGTTTTCCATGTCGAGATATTATCTCGATCAGGGCTTTTTGTGCATTAACAGCAGTCGCTGCGGCGCATGGGAAAGATTCCGTATATTTAGTGGCATGATCAATAAAATTCAAGATATACTGGTTCCCATTAATAGTTTTCTTCATGGGTCCAACGAAATCAGCGGATATAAATTTGAATGGTTGGGATATAATGGGCAGGGGTTTCAATGGGGCTACAGTGGCTTTCTGTCCCTTACCCGCTCTCTGGCACGGCCCACAGCTATGGCAGAATCGTTTAACATCTGCGCGGATTCCCGGCCAAAAGAAGCTGCGCTTAATGCGCTTCAGGGTCTTACTAGGTCCCTGGTGTCCCGTACTTAAACTGTCATGGGCGAGTCCCGTTATATGATCCCGGAATCCCCGTGGAACTACCACCTGATCATATATTTTCCAGGGTCGAACTTTGGACGTGTCTTGAGGTTGTTCTCTCCTCATAAGTAGTCGGGGTTCGAGCTGGATGTAATATCCTTGCCGAATAGGTGTTCCTTCTTGAGCTATTTCCCAGAGGGGTGCTAAGGTCGGGTCATTATTCTGTTCTTGCAATAATTTATCAGGACTCAAATCGTCAATAGAGGGAATATTTTGGGGTTTAACTGTACTGGCTTTCTCAGAGGGGGAATTGATCTCAATTGTATTCCGAAAAGGTAAGACATTGTGATTTGTATCGGTCGTGTTTTCTGAGTCTGGGTTGGACGTGACAGTTTCATCAAACGGGATCATTTTCTTATTGGAGCGTGTAACCACGCCACAGGTAATCAAATCAGCGACAGGGGCAGTTTCACAGTCGTTACCTATTATAAGATCCACCCCCGCGGTGCATCTGTGCTTTAATACAGCCACCTTCAATGTTCCTTTGTAGATTGGACAATCAACGCTAATCTTTGCTATCGGGTAATTACCAGGGATATAATTGACACCGCGGATTGTTACCCGTTCACATGTGTATTCTAAATGATCAGCGGTTTGATCAGTAGCCGACAATAAACTGATTGTCGCACCTGTATCTCGCAAATACGTCACTTGTGCGGTGTTAGTATTTATGCGTGCTTGACCTGTATATTTGGCAAGTAATGGATTTACCATCTCGGTATTTTCACATGAGTTCGCTGGCTCATTGGTTATAAAGGCTGAACTATGAGTAGTGTTTGACACGTGGTGTCCGTTTGCTAGGTTTCTAGTACCCCTGTACCTAGGTGAATTGGGATCTGCCCAACACTCTATTCGTCCGTGGCCATTACGCCTACAATAACTACAATATTTTTCTATCCGGGGAGTTCTATGGGTAGCCTGGGAATTATCTATCCTCATACTGGGTCGATACATGGGTGATGGGATATATGGCCTTGGGGCTGGAGGTCGGTGTTCTGTATCTCTGGGTTTCACATTCGGATTTGAATTAATCCGTGTCCTGGGTGCTAATCTGCGATGGAGGTTATATTCATCAGCCAGGGAAATACATTCCTGGAGAGTAGATGCTTTCTTATCCAGAATGAACAAATTAAGCTCATCACTTAGCTGGGAATCGAACCTATATCTCAAGAGCAGCTCGATCCAGTTGACCTCGCTCGGATCATTGTTCTCCGTCCATAGAGTCATTTGCTCCCTTAATTCCTTAATGAATTCGGAATATGTCTGCTGAGGTTTCTTTACCCAAGAGAAGAAATTCTTTCTATATACAGTGGGTGAGAGTCTATATTCATCCAAGATGGCGGCCTTGAGGGTATCGTAATTATTAGCGTCTTGGACAGGAAGAGTGGCATATATATTTCTGGCCTTGTCGGACAACTTGTCTATAATATGGCGCACCCATGTTTGTTTGGCGACCTGGCTAGCTTCGAACAGTCTCTCACATGTTGCGAAGAATTTATCTGGCCTCATAGTCTGGGTCCAAATAGGAACAGAAATGTTTGTCTTAGAGGGCCTATTATCTGTATGGAGGGGTTATTTTGCTGAGATTCCTGATCTCTCTGGATTTCTCTCAGGCGAATCTCCATCTGCATTTTCTCCCTTTGCATTCTTTCCTCCCTGTCCCTTTCTTTCTCTTCTCTTTCCCTCTCTCTTTCTTCTCTTTGTTTTACTTCTTCCCTCTCTCTTTCCCTCTCTCTTTCTTTCTCATAAATCTCACCCTGACGTTCCAGATTTGCCTGATTAAAGAAAGGAAGTCTCATTAATTTGTCCCATATCTCATCACCTGTTGTCTGCAAGTCGGGGTGAACCAGCCCCTCAGTTTCCTTATTAGCACTCCTAGTTGTAGCCATTTTATTTTTTTATTTCCCAAAATTTTTAATCCCCAGAATGTATCTCCAAATGTATTATAGAATTGAGTTCAATAAAAGCAAGTAAATCACTAATATAATTTTAATGATAATATTAAGCCTCTATGAAAAGAAAACTGGTACTTACCGAAGTCCGTTAATCCAATATATAATTTATCACATATTCAAAGTTTGCACATTTCCAATAATTTAATCCATTTCACTAATTTAATAATTCGTTGACGTCTTTCACTTATTTACAAATTCTAACACTGTTTCGCATGCACTTCTATTTTCACACGTTAATTAATAGTCCCTTGTATTCTTCATGTATAAATCCTAGTGTCCTTCACAATATTCCATATATAAATTCTAGTGTCCTTCACAATATGTCACGATATGTCACTTCTTCTTTATTGTATTTTATTATCTCATGCAATAAAATGTTTTGTATTGTATTGTATGTCCAATCCCGGACGAGCGTCCCAATTGTCGCAAACTCTCCTTTTTCTTCTCGTAATTATATGTCTCAGTTGCTACGGCTCTTACCAGGGTCTATCCTATTGTAGACTCGCTGGAGTTGTCTAGGGGGTTTCTTCTTCAATATATGTATTAATGATAACTCAACACAGATTTACATTTCTTCTATGTAATATCTAGTTTAAATTGGCATCAGAGATATTCATATATATATAATCAGTGATTTATATATATATACATCGTATCATTAAAAGCTTATTTAACAATCCAATTGTGTGAGCCGACTATGCGCTACACAGTATAATTAACTCCAGTCTCTCTAATCCGTCATTACTCAATATCACTATAATCTAATCAATGTTTCTGATTAGATTAACTTTTAATCACCTTCGATATGGTTCGCCGAAACTCTCTGTTTCTTCTATGGCTGAACGATTTTATTTAATTATTCGACAAATCTTTATAAGTTATAATTCTTATAATGTCCATAATATCTAAGTATCATAGAAACAGTTTCTATGTTCTATAGAATGAGATCACGCCACACTCTCTCCTGGAGGTAGGCCTAAGTGTTCTGATTTTAGTTAATAAAATCCATTTCTTATATACACGATTGAATCAGTGTCTATATGTTATAAACAATTCCTAAAACATCTGTTATTCCTAAAATCTGTTATGTGATTAATATTACACCATCAAACAGTTTCGTCGCCTTTATATTACATAACTGGACACCTGCAACCACGGCCTTGATAAACTGAGATTAGGCCTAACATCTTAAGTCATTTCCCGCGCGAAGCGAGATTGATAATTTTAGGCGCGAAAATAATAGCAGACGATTATGCATAAAACAAATATATATATATATTACATGGTAAACATTTGGCCATATATAGAAACGTAGTTTAATGTAAATATATAAAAAACAAAAAAAAAAAAAAAACAGTTTAATGTATTTATATAGACATTTACTATATATATATAACAATAATAAACATTTCGTGCAAATAATTGTGGTTTTGCACAACATCACCTCTATATGGCGAACACATGTTAGTTTTGAAATTACTCCATAGCCGAAGAAGTCACAGCCAGGACTGGGCATATTGACTCGGACGGACACACAGACAGTGCGAAAACTATATATATAATATTAATTAAAGCGACATTACATTGCAAAAAGCAAATAAAATGCATTTTTTTCACGTATAAATGCATTGCTACTACAAATTCTTCCGAATACACTAGGACACTAACATTGAATCAATAAACAGTGTTTTCGTGGATTGAAAGTAGGATTCATGTAACGGTCATCCATGCTCCTGAATTGACATTTGTTTGTCATCGGAGTCAATACTAAACGCGAGATAATGTCGTTAAGAGATACTTTAACTAAGAACAGTCTACAAATAAATAGGCACAAATTTGTGATATAACAGTAAATCTGTACATTAAATCGTATTATTCAGGATACACTAGGTCTAGTTGTATTACGCATGGATGTTTACATTATTTTGTTATCCTCGATCACCCGAAGTTCGTGCCCCTTTCCAGCAAAATGCATGTCACAACCAATATTAGGAAGGATAAATAATAAACTGTACTTACTCGCTTTATTTCATCCTTTATCTATAATTTGATCCATTAATTCCTTTAAAACAACACATTTAATGCACCTATAAACGAAAGTAAACAGTCTACATGTGAAACATATTTACTTGGAGTTGCCTCCCCTAAGTTCGTGTACATTCTGTCAATCGTGATAATTATAAAATCGGGCTTTACTATCACGTCAAATGTTTGCTGGTATGTCCTGTTTGTTGTTTTTTAGATAAATACAACAGGTACTGAATTTTAAACAGTTTTAACACAGAATATGAACACTTCAAATAGATGGACAGTTCTATTCCTCAGTGCAATGAAGGCAGTAAAACGTATCAGCATAGGCCTCACCAACAGTCTGAGCCTGTGTACAGTACTTTACATGCACCCAGTGCATACATGCCTTGCCATCTCTAACTCCATCACACTCCTCATGGATACATTTGTATGCATTATGCAGATGTGGGTAAGGATTCTTTGTACTTTGACTTCAAGTGATGAGGAAAGGCATAAAAAAAAAATTAATTATCAAAATTTGCAGATTTTGACACCAGTAACAAACATTCTTTGCTAATGTGCTTGGCCAGTAAACTAAAAATTCAAAACGAGGCTGTCAGTTTACCAACATGCCAGACGGTACAGACGAACTTATGACTTTCAAAATAAGTGTTGTTTTATGCAGAAAAATCGATAGTTAACATAGCAACAGTTTGAGAATAGTGAATTTACAGGTAAAACTGCTCCTCCAAATAAAAGTGACAAATACTTACATCCTGGAAGCGCATTTTATTTGATGTTTACAACTTTGAAAGCTGTGACCTAGTTTTGTTTGTTTTTGTTTTTCCCGGCAGTAAAACGTCACGCGCTCAACCGGTGTTGAGGTAAAAATAAATAGCACGAACTTGCGGTGTGCACGAACATGAGGGGTGAGACGTATGTCAACAAACCGAGTATACGACGTTTGTTTATTAGTTGAAATACTCAGTATTTGAGGCAAATATTAGGGGGGAAATGATACCATATAATAGGAAAATACATTCTGTAGAAATTTGTGTAATGTCACTTTAAATAATAATCAAAATCATGATAATATTGCTTTCGATTTTCATTCGGTGAAATATAATTCGATCATATATGTTTTTCTGAATTCTATGCTTCAGAGGCGTTGTTCCGATTTATTAAAAGTATAGGTAGCGCCTCGACACATATGATATGGGCGAATACAGATACGACTACCCCGATATACGATCCGAAGTAACTGAATCGAGTCTAGCAACTTTCCGAAGAAACAATATTATTTGTGATGATGATGGTGACGATGATGGTGATGATGATGGTGATGATGATGGTGATGATGATGGTGATGATGAGGAGAAGGAGGATGAGGATGATGGTGATGATGATGATGATGATGATGATGAGGAGAAGGAGGAGGATGGTGATGATGATGGTGATGATGATGAGGAGAAGGAGGATGAGGATGATGGTGATGAGGAGGAGAAGGAGGATGAGGAGGATGGTGATGATGATGGTGATGATGATGAGGAGAAGGAGGATGATGGTGATGATGATGGTGATGATGAGGAGGAGAAGGAGGATGATGATGGTGAGGAGGAGAAGGAGGAGGAGGATGATGAGGAGGAGGAGAAGGAGGATGAGGATGGTGGTGATGAGGATGGTGACGATGAGGAGGAGAAGGAGGATGAGGATGGTGATGATGATGGTGATGATGAGATGATTATAATGATGTTGATCCCAGTACCCTATGCTGCTTCTGCGAGATGTGCTCAGACAGCGACGTACACGCCGTGATGAGATCTACCGGGCGTATTGTTGTCTGTACAGAAATAGAAATGAAATGAGATCATAAATGAGCTCAGTTGTGCAAGAATGTATGTACTCGACAAAAGTGTCATAATAATAATTCATAAAGACTAGCATACCAATTAGGCGGATGCTTCCACACATAAACAAAATCATGAGAACTGTGCTGGTTACTATGGAAACTAACATCATTTATCACAGCATTCCAGCGTTATTGGATAACTAATGTACTATATCTAGCAACAGTGCATGTTACAGTTACAGACGGAACTGTATTCCAGTGGTTACAACGATGAACTGGTAATCATGGGATCGCAGGTTCGATCAAAACAATCGTCTGACCCTAATAAAATTAACAGTCTTTCAGGTGGGACTTTACACCGTGCACGTAAACGAACCAGAGGAGACTCTGGTATGGGTCTCTGTCTGTATCATTGCACTATCCTCCAAAAATCTAAAATGACTAATCTCTTCAGGAGGCGTCGATCATATGGGTAACCGGTAGCGACGATAAATAAACGTAAAACACAACAACATGCTGCCACACATTTATATGCGAACAACTGGTTACCAAGGAAACACACATTGTTTATCACAGCATTCCAGCGTTATTTGACAACTAATGTAACTGACAAAGCATGTTAGTACTCGAGCCTCACAGGAAAGGTGTTAGCTAAATTGCACGGCGCTCAAATGGGTAACCGGTAGACGTTAAAGCGACACTACATCAGTGAAAAAACAAATTTCTACAGAATGTATTTTCCTATTGTATGGTATAAATTCTTTTCAACTAATAAACAAACGGTATAAATTCTTTTCAAATATTTGCCTCAAAAACTGAGTATTTCAAGAGGTTTGTTGACATAACAAAATAATGTAAATAGGGTGGACATCCATGATGCGTAGTACAACTCGTGTATCCTGAATAACACGAGTTATGGTACATGTACAGATTTCCCGTTATATCACACACTTATGCATATTTATTTGGAGACAAATCTTAGTTAAATTATCTCTAAACGACATTATCTCGCGTTTAGTATTGACTACGATGACAAACAAACGTCAATTCAGGAGCATGGATGACCGCTATATGAAATCGTACTTTGAATTTTGAAAGTTGTAGGCGTTTATTGATTCAATGCTAGTGTTCGAATGTATTCGGAAGAATTTATAGTAGCAATGCATTTATACATGAAAAAATGCATTTTATTTGCTTTTTGCGATGTAATGTCGCTTTAAATAAATTGAAATAAATAAAAATATCTAGTAAAAATGTCACATATTTTCTCGCAATTGCTATTCTACTGATCCTCCTAAGACAACGCTCTTGCATTTCCCCTAAGTAATGTATTATTGTATGACAGATAATATGTTTGGGTATCCAAGAACGGACATCATAACAATACAATGGTCAGACAGTATTACAACTTGCGTCCCGACTGACGTCCTCACTGCGTCCAACGATCTGGACACATCTCGCACCAACAGCGTAGGATATACTGGGATATCCTGGTTGTCGACCTTGCGACAAGGAACGTACGCTTCACTATCACTGTTTTAGCGAAGAGGTGGAGGCATGTACTTAGTTTATACAAATTTATTTTTAACTCGATTGCGAAACAAGTTCTTTCAACTTTCGCTTTACGTGCAAAAGGCCCGGAGTTCGAACCCCGCTGGAGCCGTTACGATTGTGTCCATATGCAAGGCATTTAAATTCCATGTTGTCTTCTCTCTCACTCGTGGCGATGGATTCCATCAGGAATGAGGTCTCGAGAGTGATTAGTATAAGTTATAAGAACTTGTTTCGCAATCGAGCTAAAATAAATTTGTATAAACTAAACTAACTTATATTAATCACTCTAGAGACCTCATTCCTGATGGAATCCATCGCCATGAGGGAGAGAGAAAGAGGCAACGTGGAATTTAAATGCCTTGCCTAAGGGCACAATCGTAACGGCTCCAGCGGGTCTCGAACTCCGGACCTTTCGCACCTGAAGCGAACGCACATCCACTGCGCTATCACGACTTGTCGTGTTACCTGTGGGACTATGTATACGACAGCGTAATGATATGACGTTCCAGATTATTGAGGATAGTAATTCGGCTTTTTTCACTTTTCAAGTCGTGGCGGTGTCTGATCTCAAACGGGAGCCATACTCGGCACTGTGTGAATACCGCGTGCACAATGACTGAAGTGGCACACTCCAGGAATACGATCTTATTTGATAGTAGAAGTATAAATTCAACAATACATATATAAGCAATATATGATTATTAATAATTTAGATAATGCATGAAAAATAAAAAATTAAAATTCACAACCTTTAAAGCACAACACTATGGGGCATGCTCTCTGGCACTATGGGGCATTTTACCGAGGTGGGTGGCAGTATGGGGCATTTTTTATGGCGCTATGGGGCATTTTACATGTTGAGGTAATTTGGGTAAAATATTGGGTGAGCATGCCCTATAGTTCCAACCCTAGTGACTACTAAATAACAAAACACATAATAATATATTTTCAAAATAATTTTATTTACTAATTATAACTAACCACTAAAACTATTTATTCATAATGAAATATCTAATATTCATTAATATTTCCCCAAATTTATGTTGTCCTTTCCAATGGTCTTATATTGTGGCATATTTATTCCACATATTTAAACCAATCCCCCAAATATAGTCTCTTGGATTAGCCTTAGCAAGAATTTTATTATTAGTACTTAATAAAATTCTTTTTAAGTCCTCATTTTGGTTATATTTTAACCAATGTGCTTCAAAAAGTACTTGTGATGAATCACTGTTCCATTGTTGTACATCAAAGTTTGTAGATCTATAGCTTCCTAGTTGTTTTATTTCATATGGATTAGTAGAATTAAGGATCTTCTCAGCGATGTTATGTTCTTGGCAGTTCAGCATTTTATTATATTGAAAATATTGTTCAGCACATATGTATTTCACTCCATCTCTATCTATAAATTCAGCAGGGTAAAAATTACTGAAAACACTGTTTTGTCCATAAAATAAAACCATATCGTTTGTTATTCTGTCATCCATTTTACTGTTCACCACTCTCTGTCTAAATGATGTTGTAGTATAACATCATATATATTTATGTAATCATTGTCTCCTGTTGTTATGTTGTTCTTTTTTTAATATTTATCATAATTATATTACACCCCAATCATCCATGGCAGGTTTTCTGCATACATCTTCTATATCTTTATGTTTAACAATCGCAATGTTTCTTTTACATAAATAATGTTTAATAACACTTTCCATATCTATGTATTTACCCAAATGTAAATGTGCATTTGTGAGCATATTTTAAAAATAGTTTACAATTGCTTTACCGTTGTAAGATAGATAACAGTTTTCTAGATGTACTTCTGTTAAGTCAACATCTTCGTCTGCTCTTCGCAATATTTCTTCATTTACCATTTCAATCAAAACATCAAGCCCTAAACCTAGATGCATACTAGTATGATAAAATTCCGAGCAATAATGATCCTCAACCTCGGTTTTTACTATATGGTTCATGATAACTATATACTACCAACGTCTATTTGAATGGCGATGTAGTAACACATCAAGTATATTTATATAGTTTACATCATATGGTAACGCCAACCTATTTTTAGATATAATAATTATAATCATCATACATTGAGACCCAACTGGTATAGGGTATACCTAATGTATTATACATATATTCTATATCATCCATTTCAACAATATCTAATTTTCTTTTCGATAAATAATGTGGTAATATACTTTTTATATCCATTTCCTTTCCTAAATATAGTTGCGCATTTTTAAAAAGCATTCCATAATAATTTTTATATGGTTCACCATCTAAAATTAGAATATAATCTGAGGTTATTGTTGTTAAGTCAACATCTGTACCTACTTTTCTGGTTATTTCCTCATTTACCATTTCTATATAAACATCTGTAACTATTCTTAAATGTACTTTAGAGTATTGTAACCCTTCATTTGTAGATACTATATGGTTATTATTCATTATTGATGTCTTATTACAATATCATAAGTATAGTTGTTGTAACTTATATATTGTTTTTACTTCTGTGTTATATTAATAGATCAATGACCTCTAGATGTTACGTTATATTAATAGTTCCATGTTCTATTTAAATGCCTGTGTAGTAGGACATTAATTATATGTATAGTATCTGGGTCAAATGGTATTCCTAATGTTATATAAATGTTGGAAAACATATAGGGCAATATATAATAAAGCTGAATGGAACATTGTTGAAGATGATGACATGGAAGTATTACATTATATGGAAATGTAATTATACACCACAATATATATGAACTATATATTAGACTTTTGAATTGATAGTATTGATAATGTATTGATAATAATGATATGTAATTATCTATTAAATAACATATTTTAAAATATTTGTATTAGTTATTACTTTTTCATCATGGAAGGTAGTATGTTTTTACATCATCCTTGTAATATTTTTATTTGTGGTCCTAGTGGGTGTGGTAAACACAATTTGTTAAACAATTAATCAAATATAAAAAAGATATATTTGATATAGTTCCAGAAAGGATAACATGGTGTTATAAAGAATGGTAATCTATTTATGGAGATTTACAAGAAAGTGAGGGTAATTCAATCAGATTTATTGATGGAATACCTGAAAATGATGAAGATATTACATCTGATGCAACATCTCCATGTTTAATAGTTTTTGACGATATGTTGGGAGATGTTGATGAAGAAAAAATCAAATTATGGTTTACACGTAACGGGCATCATCGTAATGCCAGTATAATATATATAGCTCAAAACATGTATCAACAATCCGAATCATCTAGAACAATACGTTTAAATTCTCATTATATGGTGTTATTTCAAAATAGTAGAGATAAAGGTCAAATAAAGGTATTAGCTAATCAAACACAATTACCCCATTTATTACATGCTTATCACGATGCAACTACTCAACCTCATGGTTATTTATTACTCGATTTCCATCCAACAACTCCAGAACAATTTAGAATTAGAACAGACATGTTTCACCATTGGCAAACAGGTGATGATAGAGGAGCTATAATATAATACACATTAGATATTATTTTTTCATTTACATTTTAACCATCAAGGAGGTTACACCTACTTCATTAATTAAAGCTTTAACAAATTTGGGGAATGAAACAAAGCATGAAAATATAATTATTTTATTAAATAAGGGTTTATCCCAAATGATGAAATGGTTTATAATAGCCTCAAAAAATGTTTTAGATAAAAAAATTAAATTACCTAAAGTACCCAAAAATTTATGGACAAAAATAAACATATTCTTGAACAAATTGTTGATGATAATGTAAGTTTAGATAAAAAGAGAGAATTAGTCTTAACTCCGGGGGGGATGGGTTTTTTGGGTGGTGGTTTAATAAACACACTAATAAAATGGGAAGGTAAAAAAATGATTAGAAGTTTAAAATCTCCTAAAAACTCTCCTAATAGACAAAATCATGTTGGTAAACATCAACATAGGAAACGATTATCTGGTAAACAAAAGCAAGTTGTTAAAAAACAACCTAGGAAACGAACTAAAAAAATAAAATCACCAACCGCAAAAAAACCAATAGGTAAAAATATGGATCTTTTAAGAAAAACCATTTTAAATAGTGATCGTCTAGCAAATTTAAAACTAAGATTAAAAATTAAAATATTAAATAAACAAAACCCAACTAGTTATCCATTACTTAGAAAAATATTAGGAACACCTGTTATAAATATAAACCATCAAAAACAAACCCAAAATTTAACAGATTTAATATCGGAAAATCCATTTATTTTAGATAATCAAAATTTAAAATCTAGGACTCCATCACCTATATTACCTTCATTGTCTCCAAATAATATATCAAAAATATTAACATCCATAGAAAAAGACAATGTACCTGATAGTAATGCATTTATTAATAACAGTATTAATAATAGTATTAATAGTACCCATATTCCATTACATTTACCTTTAGCTCCACATTATCAACTTGTTGGAGAACCATCTATAAATAGCCCCCAAAACAATAATGATATATCAAATATATCAAACATATCCGGGTTATATATGGATATATATAATGATACTAGTGCATTTCCATTTACAGCTACAAAAGTAGATCCAAAGGCTTTATTTGGAAGTCCTGAAATATCAGATGATTTATCATTTTTTCAGCCAAGTAGAACTTCTACACCAATTAGTGATATGTATATGTATAGGTTGCTCCTAGATCTCCTACCCGATAATATCACGTTTTCAACCATTAAATAGTACACCAAATAAAAAGAAAACAATATCATTTTTGTTACCAAATAAATAAATGAGTAAAAAAACTTTAAAATTTAAAAATAAAATGGATAAAGAAAATTAAAAAAATTAAAAAATTGGTTAAAAAGTATATTTAATTCTTTTGTATAAATACATTGGATATATTTTATATAAATCAGTTGCATTTAAACTGCTGAAAGGTATGGCTGGAAGAAAATCGAGAAAACCTAAAAGAAGAAGACGAAATCATATTAGCATCAAAAGAGTACGTAGAGGTAGAGGCAAAAGAAGGAGAAATCAAGTAGGCGGTAATCCTGATATGTCATTATTGATTCTAGGTTCAATGTTAGCTCCAGTTATAGAAAGATCACTTGGAGGTGTAATTGAAAAAATTTAGTTTTTTATAATGGTAAAATCTAATAAAGTTCCATTAATTAAACAAAAATGGAGAAATGTTGATAGCATTGTCAAATTCACCTCAGAAATTTAGAAGAAATATAATTGTACATGCACCAAATGAGTTAATTAATAGTATATGTGAATGTTGTAAAAATGTTTTAAAGGGTAATGTTACCATGTCAAATGGTCATACATCACAGTTGAAAGCTCATAGTAAACACATACGAAAATTAGCTGATCATAAAATAAGTATTAAAAAAAAGAAAAAAATATTAAATAATAAAAACAGTGGTGATTTACTTTCATTATTAGGAACTATTGAAAAAAATGGTTATTGTTCCAATGAAAACATTAGAAGAAATGAATCAATGGAAAACCCAGCATAGACCTAATTTACCAGTTAATCCTGATATTAGTAAAACGTCAAATTTACAATCTGAAATGGGTAATATTTTAAAACGAGATGATTTAAATGAA
The DNA here is from genome assembly GCA_014843695.1 of Archivesica marissinica. Lineage (NCBI taxonomy): Eukaryota > Metazoa > Mollusca > Bivalvia > Venerida > Vesicomyidae > Archivesica > Archivesica marissinica. The sequence goes on along the minus strand of CM026391.1, from coordinate 27,766,455 downwards.
TCAGATAAATCATGATTATTTGGTGAAACACTACATAAATTTAAATTATCACATACTAAAGCTATAGCAACCCCCACACCTAAAAATATTTCTGAAAATACTGACATAAAAAATGTACATGGTATTAATGATGATATTATTGAAAGTATTCGTAAAACTATGCAGCGTAAAGGTACATTATTATTAGAACGTTTAAAACAAGATCCAAATATAAAATGGGATGAAAAGGGTGTTTTAGAAATTAATGGAAAAACAATTGCAGGTTCAAATATAATAGATTTAGTTAATGATGTAATTAGACAAAGAAAAAAATCACACCCTCCTACTGGTTGAAATTAATTTTCTAAAATCTTAAAAGATATTAATATACCAAAAGAATTTATAGGGAATAAACAGCGGTGGCTATCAATGCAGAAACATTTAGATAGTGATGATGGTGAAGAATATTTTGACACAAGTAATATAGTAGATTCAAGTTTTTATTCTCCACCTACCCCGCAAACATCAGGGTTAAAAAAGAACATAGATAAAATAAAAGGAAAATTAACACAAAAATGTTTATATTAAAAGCAGGATTAATAAAAAAATTGAAATTACTTTAAAAAATATCTATTATAATCCTAAACATCCATCAAGTTTTTCTGGTATAAATAAATTATATCAAACAGTTAAAAATATAAATATATAGGTAAATATGTTTCGTTAAATATAGTAAAGAATTGGTACCAAAAACAAAATACTTATACATTGCATAAACCTATAATAAGAAAATTTAAAAGAAGAAAAACCATTTCAGGAGGTATTGATTATCAATGGCAAGCTGATTTAGCAGATTTACAAAAATATAGTAAATTTAATAATTAGGTTAGATATCTATTATGTGTTATATATGTTTTTCAAAATATGCATGGGTTATACCTATTAAAAATAAAAGTGGAGATACAATGATTAAAGCAAACTATTTTAAATAAATATAACAGAATTCCTAAATCATTACAAACAGACAAAGGTTCGGAATTTAAAAATAAAATATTTCAAACATTTTTAAAAAATAATATTTATTTTTTTACAAACTGAAAACCCTGAAACAAAAGCTAGTATTGTTTTCAACGCACCTTAAAAAATAGAATGTGGAAATATTTTCCACATAATAAAACTAAAAAATATATAAATAAATTAAATGATATGTTTATGCTTATAATCATAGCTTTCATGGAAGTATTCAAACATCTCCTGCACTAGTTACAGAAAAAAATGAGCCAGAAATAACTGATATCTTGTTTGGTAATAATATTAAAACAAATAAAACAAATAAAATAGAAATTGATGATTTAGTTAGAATTAATAAAACTAAAAAAACATTTGATAAAGGTTATTTACCTAATTGGACAATTGAATTATTTAAAGTTTATAAAATCCAGTATCGGTGAAAATAAAGGATTTAAATAATGGTATAATAAAAGGATAATTTTATTTACATGAAAATTCAACCTATAAAAGACAATAACATTTATGATATTGATTCAGTTGTTGGAAAACGTACACGGATAATAAACGGTAAGAAAATAAAAGAAATAAATGTACATTGGAAAGGGTATCCAAAAACATTTAATTCTTGGATAAAACTAATTTAGTATAATGGCAGCCGATGATTCAAAAATATTGCATTAGCATTTTGTGACAAAAAAAACTACTGATGACTCAAATATTATAACACCATTTTGTGACAGAAAACCTAAAAATACATTAATATTTATTTCACAAATCATTGTGATTTATTTCATGATTATAGCAGCTATCATACAATTAAGTTTACAAAATACAAAGATTTATGGATAATATTACTAAGTAGTTCTTTAGGATAATTATATATTACCGTCACCAAATATAAAATATGATAAGAAAAAATGAATTCGTTTTATGTAACTTTACTTAGTGATTCTTCATATGAAACATTTCCAAATAATACATTACATAATTTTACAACAAAATTACCTAAATCAATAAATATAAAAAAAGAAAATTGGGAAGTAGCCTTAGTTGAATTAATTCATCCGTCATAAAATATAAATATAAATAATGACGATTCAGTTTTTTATTATGTAACTTCTGATGTAACATTAGGAAACATTTTATTCTTAACTTCTAGTTCTAATTATAGTATTAAAAATGGACTTCATACAATTAAATGTATTATAAAACCAGGTGTATATTCAGGAATTGGTCATGTTGTATATAAAATTAATAATTATTTACAAAAATGTTTAAAGTATACCTTTGTGCATAATGAGATAGATTTATCTATATCATTATCAAAAACTAGTAAAAGACCTGAGGTAGATTATGTTGTAAATCTTAAAGATCCAAAACATACTGTAGGTAAAATAGGTCTTTTATTTTCAGATTCTTTATTTGAAAAATTAGGAGGAGATAAAAACAATAATCGTGTTATTTATGATGATGACAGAGATTCTTTCCCTTTTGCACCTGATTTAAATATAGGTTCAAATCAATTATTTATTTATTCCGATATATTAGATTATAGTTTATTAGGAGCTATAGAAAGTCCTATTTTGAGAATAGTACCATTTGAAAAGAAAAGAAAATCATTTCAGGTACATAGAGAATGTGTACACAAACATTACCTACCATTATCAAAATCTATTTTTGACGAAATAAATATATGTATAACAGGAGAATCAGGCATACCTATTTACTGTTAGTGGTAAGACAATATTAACATTGCATTTTAGAGAGAAGAAACAATATACAAAATTACGAATATGAATAATACAAATTATATTTATGTAACATTAATAAGTGATAAAGCAGAACGTTTATTAAAAAATAAAAGCGATTTTACAACTAAATTAATAAAAACAATTAATTTTAAAAAAGAAGAATGGAAAGTTGAATTAATTATACCATCACATGTAATTAACATAAATTTTTTAGCAGTAAGAAATATTAAAAGAAAATCAGTTAATTATAAAAATGAAATTCTTTGGTTAGAAACTGTAATTCGTTCAGATTTTAAATATATACATTTAGTCTCAAGCAAACTTAAAAACGCAGGTATAACTATAGATTTGAAACAGGAACGTTTTGGAGGTAAATATTCAAATCATGTTGTTTTATTAAAATGTATATACCCCATGGGGTCTATACATATATTGAACATTTATTAGAGGTAATTAATGCACAAATAGACACATATTTCTCAAAGGCTTTATTAACTTTAGATTATGATGTTTATAAAACAACTAAAACAGGAGTTGTTATAAAATTAGCTTATGATTATAATACTAACAGAATTTATTTAAAATCGAATGATAATAATCATATTGGATTAGCTTTTCATAAAAACGTTATTGAAAAATGTGGAGGAAGTTTAGATAATCTTATTGATATAAACATTTTTGACAAAATAAAGCTACAAAACTATGGACTTTTTAAAAAAATAAAAGACACGAAATTTTTTAATATAATTTAGACTTCCATATAAATTTTAATAATTTGTACATTTATAGCGATATAATAGATCACACAATAGTAGGGCATACAGAAAGTCAATTATTAAGAATTATTGAATATCAGACATCTATTGTTAATAATAATAATCATTTAGAATTCAAAAGTTATCATTATTTACCTGTAAGTAAATCTAATTTTGACGAACTTACTATATTAATAAGAGGGAACACTGGTGAAGATGTTCAGTTTATGAAAGGTGTTACAACTGTAAAGCTGCATTTAAAAAAATAAAATGTTGCCAGTATATAGAGGTCGGGGTAAACAATATGGGTATGGGGTAGGAAGTATAATAAAAGGTGTTACAAAAAAAACTATACCTCTATTACAACCAATTGGTAAAAATATTTTAAATACACTTAAACATGATGGAGTAAATGAAAGTATTGGAGCATTTACAGATATTGTTAAACATGGAAAAAATGTAAAGCAGGTCGTGGGGGATAGAGGGCTACAAACAATTAAATAAATAAGTAGAATGTATTATCTGGTTTAGATAATTCTATTCAAGGAAGAAAAACACTATTTAAAAATAAATCTATTAAAAGATCATCTAAAAACTATAAAATCAATTGGAGTCAAGAAAAAATTTCATTTGAAAAAAAAGAAACTAAGAAGTAAGGTTAATAAAAGGTCATTAGATATATTTGATTAAATATGATGGAACATTGTTCATGCGGTTGTAGTAAAAGTGAATTAGATGTTAACAGTGTACCCCCTACTATGGCTTCTATGGTAGAAGGTCAATGGACTGAACATTATCCAATTGTTAACCCTAGATATAATGACGGTCCTATATAATTTATGATTCCTGCACAAACACAAAAATGGACTGATATTAATCAGTCATATTTAAGATTATGATTAAAAATAACAAAAGATGACGGTAGTGAAATTGAAGATGCTACTAATTTATCTACAATTAACAATTTTTTTCATAGTATATTTAGTTGTATTGATTTATACTAGAATAATTAATTAATTCCATGTACAGATAAATATGGATATAGAGCTTATTTTGAAAATTTACTAGGTACATCAGCTCAATATAAAGTTAGTGTATTAAATGATTTAGAATTGTTTAGATTAGACAAAGCAGGAGATGTTACAAAAAATGTAAAACATAATGGAGGTGCTGGGTGGTTAGAAAGAAGTCAAAATTACAAACAAAACTTTAGAAATATGTGGGCAAATACATCTTGATTTATTTTTACAAGAAAAATATTTACCTAATGGAATATATATAAGACTTAAACGAAATAGAGCAAGTACAGATTTTTGTTTGATGGGGTCAGATGGTAAGGGTAAAATAGATATCCTAGAAGCTGGTTATAATGTTAGAAATGTTACACTAGCACCTACTGTAGCTAATAATTTATATCAAAACATTGCAAGGTGTAATATGAAAATACCAATTAGAAGAGCTGTAATAAAACATTTACAATTACAGCAGGTTTACAATCTAAAATTGATGATAATACCTTTTTAGGACAACTTCCTAAAAGAATTTTTTTAGGAATGGTTAAACATTCTGATATGAATGGTGATCCAACCACAAATCCATTAATTTTCAACATTTTAAAATATCAAAATTAGATATTAGTATAGATGGTAAAAGTATTCATAATAAAACACTAGAACCTGATTTTACTAGTGCTACAAATAAAAAAACTTTACAATCATATTTTACACTATTGAATTCCATGGGTGTAAATATGCATGATGATTCATTTGGATTTCCACTCAACGAATATGAAAATGGACATACATTGTGGGGATTTGATTTAACAGCCGATCAAGGAAGTGAAGAAGGAAATCTACATCCTATAAAAACAGGAAACCTACGAATTGAAATGGTATTTAGTGCTGCACTAACACAACCTATAAACGTTATTATATATGCTGAATATGATAATTAGATAGAAATTAATAGCATCAGAGAAGTAATTACAGATTATTAACAATGGATACATATTCACTACAATATTTATTGGACAAATCTACTATATTAAAACATTTAAATGGAATTGTGTGTGCAAAAGATGAACTAGCAAAGGAAAAATATCAAAAAAGCATATATTGTGAACACAGATGATTCATACCAACCAGGAAAACACTGGGTGCTAATATATTTCAAGGATAACAATGGATTTTATTTCGATTCTTATGGAAATACACAACATATAAAAGAAGAGATTGTGAACTTTATGAACACTAATTGTAAAACATGGACTAGAAATTGTATTAGAATTCAAAGCACATATAGTGTTATGTGTGGAATATTTTGTTTATGTGTACTAGATATTTTAGCTAAAGGTATTGATTTAAAACAAAAAATAAACAATATGTTCTATACAAATATTCATTATTAAAAAAATGGTTTGATAAACATTATGGAACATTATATGAACATGGTAAAATGATGAAAGAATTAGATAATACTGTTTATGTTAATTATAAAACTAACTAATGTTGTGAAAAAATGAATTAAACATGTATAGTTACTTAAAATAAAACAATATGTTTTATACAAATAATGTTTGTATAAAAAATGCCATTGTTTTAATTATAAAAAATAACCAATGGTATAAATGTGAAAAAAATGAATTAATGTTTTAGTTAATAGTTAATAGTTATAATTAGTAAATAAAATTATTTTGAAAATATATTATGTGTTTTGTTTTTTAGTAGTCACTAGGGTTGGAACTATAGGGCATGCTCACCCCAACATTTTTGCCCAAATTACCTCAAAATATAAAATGCCCCATAGTGCCATAAAAAATGCCCCATACTGCCACCCACCTCGGTAAAATGCCCCATAGTGCCAGAGAGCATGCCCCATAGTGCCACCCTATACTACTTATATCAGTGAAGACAGAGAAAAATAACTTTACAAGTAAGGTCGTAATTATTAACAAATAGTGCTACACGTTCAGGATGTCAGATTAATGTCTATTTTTCTACATTTCTGGAGATATGTTCGTCTTGAGAAATTGAACTTATCACCACTATATTCGACATTTATGATTCAATATTAACTTCACGTTCACGTCGAAAAGGTCATTGCGAGAACAGGATCCAGTAGCTACCAACTGTGACACAGCATAGTTTAAAAAAGAAATCAATCGTGATGTAAAATACCGCTATGTGATTGCTACATTACTTGTAATATAGTATCATCATATAATGAGTATATATTATATACTTTCAACATAACCCTCATATAAAGTGCATAGACGATTTCTTCAGCTATGCGTTACTTTCTACATAACCCTCATATAAAGTGCATAACAGATTTCTTCAGCTATACGTTACTTTCTACATAACCCTCATATAAAGTGCATAACAGATTTCTTCAGCTATACGTTACTTTCTACATAACCCTCATATAAAGTGCATAGAAGATTTCATCAGCTATTCCTTACTTTCTATATAACCCTCATATAAAGTGCATATAAGATTCCATCAGCTATTCGTTACTTTCTACATAGCACTCATATAAAGTGTATATACGATTTCATCAGTTATTCGTTACTTTCTACATAACCCTCATTTAAATTGTATATAATATTTCATCTCAGCTATTCATAATTTTCTATATAACCCTCATATAAAGTGTTTATAGGATATCATTATCTATTCGTTACTTTCTATATAACCGTCTTATAACGAATATATACTATTGCTCAGCTTTACATTACTTTCTATATAACCCTCATATAAAGTGTTTATAGGATATCATTATCTATTCGTTACTTTCTATATAACCGTCTTATAAAGAATATATACTATTGCTCAGCTTTACATTACTTTCTATATAACCGTCTTATAAAGAATATATACTATTGCTCAGCTTTACATTACTTTCTATAGAACCCTCATATAAAGAATATATACTATTGCTCAGCTTTACATTACTTTCTATATAACCCTCATATAAAGAATATATAATATTGCTCAGCTTTACATTACTTTCTATATAACCATCATATAAAGAATATATACTATTGCTCTTATTGCTCAGCTTTACATTACTTTCTATATAACCCTCATATAAAGAATATATAATATTGCTCAGCTTTACATTACTTTCTATATAACCCTCATATAAAGAATATATACTATTGCTCAGCTTTACATTACTATCTATATAAACCTCATATAAAGAATATATGCTATTGCTCAGCTTTACATTACTTTCTATATAACCCTCATATAAAGAATATATAATATTGCTCAGTGATTCATTACTTTCTATATAACCCTCATATAAAAATATATAATATTGCTCAGCTTCATATTACTTTCTATATAACCCTCATATAAACAATATATAATATTGCTCAGCTATTCATTACTTTCTATATAACCCTCATATAAAGCATGTATAATATTGCTCAGCTTTACATTACTTTCTATATAACCCTCATATAAAGAATATATAATATTGCTCAGCTTTACATTACTTTCTATATAACCCTCATATAAAGAATATATAATATTGCTCAGCTTTAGATTACTTTCTATATAACCCTCATATAAAGAATATATAGTATTGCTCAGCTTTACATTACTTTCTATATAACCGTCATATAAACAATACATAATATTGCTCAACTTTACATTACTTTCTATATAACCCTCATATAAAGACTATATAATATTTCTCAGCTTTACATTACTTTCTATATAACCCTCATATAAACAATACATAATATTGCTCAGCTTTACATTACTTTCTATATAACCCTCATATAAAGAATATATAATGTTGCTCAGCTTTACATTACTTTCTATATAACCCTCATATAAAGAATATATAATATTGTTCAGCTTTACATTACTTTCTATATAACCTTCATATAAAGAATATATAATATTGCTCAGCCAGATCAATTACATTCTCTAATATGGTCGTGATTCTTATTCCTGTTTGAACTAACATGAAACAGACTATAGTGAATCATTGTGTGGAACAATTCATTTTGCTATTCATTATAATTATTCTAGCACACTCTTACTACGCCAGTCAAGGTAGCTGGAATTGGCATCTATGTGCAAACTAATTGCAAAGGAATTTATTTTAACACTCTTACCTGGGTTAATATACACACCGTTACACTCGCAGAAAAATAAATACTGTCTGTTGGAGAACGAGGCCCATGTGAATAAAGTAATTCCACAAATATTCGGAACATTCTGTTTTACTGGTATCCGATCACAACCTACTGCCAGTATTGCTAAAAGACAATACGCCTGTTTAGACAGCCATATACAGTAGCCAGGATACAACGGTGGGCATTACTCCTTACATGTTACGAGTTAATGTAAATCAAAAAGGATGATGACACATAGGTCATGCTGGCTTGTCAACCGATGTATACGTCAGAAAAAATTAAAAGATTCACAAATACCTGGTGAAATAATAATTACACTTGAACAATTAGAGGAGATACCAATAAATACTGCCCACAATAGATAGTGTTACTGTCTAAAGCGGAACTGCTTGTACAACATGGTTGGTCCAAAAAGAGTTCCGACAAGGATTCACGATTGGCAAGCACTGAATTCAGTTTATATGGGTCAAATCATTATATCTGATATTGCAAGTAACATTACCTTATACAATAACCGGAAACGCACAATGTGAATTATTAATGGGTCGGAAATTAAGAACAACATTTGATTTAATAAGACCAACTTTGAATGAAAAAATGGAGAACAATCAAACCGATCTGAAATCCTACCTTGATAAGGGGCTGGTACGGTTACGGTGCATCCCGGTATAGCCCGAATAGACGATAGTCTCGACGGGCATCGGCTCTCTCGATGTCCCCCGGTGTGGACACAGCGGTGCAATACGGTGCAATGCAATGTGACCGGCGTTGTCACGGTGTGAACAGGGTACAGTCTGGCATGTTCGCTGCTGCCACGGCGTGCCGGGAAGGTCATTTTAATGTTTAAACATGCTTAACAAATAGAATATCCTTCCCGGCGCACCGCGGTCGGCCACGGTACATCCAGGCCTGACTACGGTTTCGACCCGGTACGCCAAGTTCGCCACAATGGGGTGCACCGGGGTCCCTATGTGACCTAGGCTTTAGCAAACATGGATTAATAGTGTAACAAACGGGACCAGAATCATATGAGATTGAGTTGCAAAATGGCATGGTAGTGGAGTATATTGAATACGGTACAGAAGGGATGTTTCCCGACAGGAAGTGGTACCAGTAACAGTAACTGAAGCGGTGTACAATCAATTAACGAATTGAGAAGTAGCTGAACATGTCCCGGGGCTATCAGCTATAGAACTAAGTGAACCGCAGCCGGTAAGCCACCAACTACACAAGACAGAGAAAGTGGGACCGGAACTAATTGATAAATCACAAAGGCCTCAACGGTACAGAGAGTAGCCAAATTCAAACTAACTAGTTGATACTACATGTGGAATCCTGAACTAACTTGATACAGACTATAGTGAATCATTTGTGGAATAATACATTATTTCATAGGGACATACAGGTCGGTATACTTTGGCTGTTCAACTATAAATATCATGCATTGAATGATTAGAGTTAGTACAAAGAAGTTGGAAACGTATTGAATTGATCTTTTCTTTGATGTTAAATTAAATAAGTTATTACAGTGTTTAAAATGTTTTTCTTGACAGTTAGCTCTGCAATACTTGTGTTCACTTTAGTGAAAACTGAGGCATCTTTGGCTTCCAAGCTAAAGTGCTCTAGGTTCCACTATGAGGAGCAGATGCTATATAAAATAGTTCGCGTAGAGCATGACATGGACCTCTTGGACATTGAAGTTAAGGATATGGGTGAGAAGATGGAAGCATTTACTGAACGAATGGGTGCGCAGATGGAAGCATTTAATGAGAGCAACTTGGAACTGAGAGACAAGATTGAGAATAACATAGGAAATTTTCGAATTGAATTAGACGACATACAAGTGGAGAGTGAGAAACAACGCGAAGATCTTGTCGCCCTCAAAGGTAAACGAATTACGAAATTCATAAATACATGTCTCTATTGCCCACATACTGAGAACATATAGTGGATGCAAACGTTGTAATACAGTGCATGTTTGCATGTGCTAGTATACTATATCCTTCATTTGGCGCAACAAGTGGAATAGATGAAATGTTTTCGCAAATCACTTTATGCATGTTATTGTGGAAAACATAAACCCGCATATGCAACAACACATATAGCTGTACTTGTGCTACTTGGCAACTGATATTATTGGCGAAATAAATCATGTAACCCAGGTGAGAAAAACATGCAGCCAGTCCGGGACTCGAACCCGGGACCTCTCGCTTACAGGACGATTGCTTTACCGACTGAGCTAACCGGGCTGCCTACATATCGGGTTAATATACATACCGTTACATACTCCCCCACCAAATTGGAATTCTTCCATGAATTTCCATAGGGATAGAGATACATTGTGAAATATTTCTCGGAGTTTATAATGTAACGTTTTCAAACGGGGGAATGTGTAACCCAAGTGAGAAAAGCATGCAGCCAGTCCGGGACTCGAACCCGGGACCTCTCGCTTACAGGGCGATTGCTCTACCGACTGAGCTAACACGGCTGCCTACATATCACCTCACATATTGGGTTAATATACACACCGTTACACTCGTATAACTGCATTGGTACTATTTGGCAACTGTCAATGTTGGCGAAACACCTCATATAACTGCACTGGTACTACTTGGCAACTGTCAATGTTGGCGAAACACCTCATATAGTGTTGTTGGGTTACTGCACTGGTACTATTTGGCAACTGTCAATGTTGGCGAAACAACTCGTATAACTGCACTGGTACTATTTGGCAACTGTCAATGTTGGCGAAACAACGCATATAGCTGCACTGGTACTATTTGGCAACTGTCAATGTTGGCGAAACAACTCATATAGCTGCACTGGTACTATTTGGCAACTGTCAATGTTGGCGAAACAACGCATATAGCTGCACTGGTACTATTTGACAACTGTCAATGTTGGCGAAACAACTCATATAACTGCACTGGTACTATTTGGCAACTGTCAATGTTGGCGAAACAACTCATATAACTGCACTGGTACTATTTGGCAACTGTCAATGTTGGCGAAACAACTCTATATGCACTGGTACTATTGGCAACTTAATGTTGGCGAAACAACTCATATAGCTGCACTGGTACTATGTGGCAACACTTAATGTTGGCGAAACAACTCATATAACTGCACTGGTACTATTTAACAACTGTCAATGTTGGCGAAACAACTCATATAACTGCACTGGTACTATTTAACAACTGTCAATGTTGGCGAAACAACTCATATAGCTGCACTGGTACTATTCTGGAATGTACCAAATGCATACAACCGCCGAACTTCGGGAAGGGCCGTAACTAATGCTTCCCAATCCGTTTGCCTTTCTTTAATGTGTCATGTTTGTATGCACATATATATATGTAAAATGAATCGAGCAATACAATATATGATTAAGCTAACTGCTGAACATGTTATTTGGAAGCAAAACGTTTTCTTCCAGTTATCCGATAGAGCTTACATTTTGAGCACGTCTGTAAATAAACCTTTTTAAAGTCTAAACTGTAAACATTTACAGTACCATCCAATTAGAAATCAAGATTCGCCATATGACCTAATTAAGCTGTTGTAGCGAAACCCCCAAAATAACATACTAATTGGAATTCAACAGACCTACACGATCTGTTTTGCAGGTATAACTTCAACATTTTTAGGTTTCAATGGTTTTAGTTTTTGTATTGGCAGTATACCACACATTGGGGGATGATTAGGTGATTATGTGCACGGTGTGTTTCGTGAATGTACGATTGTATAGCCATTTAGTCGTGTGGATCAGTTGCAACCAGTTGCATTTTTTGTTTTGAGGATGATGCATTACATTTAATGTATGTTTTCATTATGAGTGTGTCTATATAATGAAATGGAATTCGATCATGCACAGCAGTATACGGTGGCTGCCGATGACTCCAAAGGGCTTAAACCAACAGATATATATATATATGTAGTTATGTTGGATCTGTTGAAGAATTGAAGAAATATTAGGACAATGGAACGATTATACGACAACGGTATAACGCTGACACGATGCTATTCCTAATACGCTGCCCTGGTGGAACACAGTATGGCGTCCAATTAGAAAATAATCAAAATAATAAGAATTCATCAAATTGAACGGAAATAAGAAAAACGACAATCAACAGAAACAAATAATAAATTATTCTCCCTTGCACTTGATCTCCCACAGAAGCTTGGGATCTGGAAAATGGTTTAGGGATTCAAACCCCAAATACATGTTTAACTACACTATGATACACTACAGGCTTGGTACTATACATACATTTGTTTAGGGCATATCCAAGCAATATTAAAAACAACGCCCAGTCACCATCAATGCCAGTAGCGTCTGTTGTATAAACGTATATTATATTAGCCCAGTCACCACCAATGCCAGTCTGTGGTATAAACGTATATTATATTAGCCCAGTCACCATCAATGCCAGTCTGTTGTATAAACGTATATTATATTAGCCCAGTCACCATCAATGCCAGTAGCGTCTGTTGTATAAACGTATATTATATTAGCCCAGTCACCATCAATGCCAGTCTGTGGTATAAACGTATATTATATTAGCCCAGTCACCATCAATGCCAGTCTGTGGTATAAACGTATATTATATTAGCCCAGTCACCATCAATGCCAGTCTGTGGTATAAATGTATATTATATTAGCCCAGTCACCATCAATGCCAGTAGCGTATGTTGTATAAACGTATATTATATTAGCCCAGTCACCATCAATGCCAGTAGCGTCTGTTGTATAAACGTATATTATATTAGCCCAGTCACCATCAATGCCAGTAGCGTCTGTTGTATAAACGTATATTATATTAGCCCAGTCACCATCAATGCCAGTAGCGTATGTTGTATAAACGTATATTATATTAGCCCAGTCACCATCAATGCCAGTAGCGTATGTTGTATAAACGTATATTATATTAGCCCCGTCACCATCAATGCCATGAGTTACAGCCTTGCACAAGTAATATACACGTAGTATTGGTATATTATACGTATTGTTCCTACTGATATTGTAATTGAGCAGGGAAGTCGGGAGGAGGGACGAAGGTTCCAAGCGAAAAAGTGATTTATAAAATGTTCGTGCAAAACAGATGACTGGCTCGTTCAAATAATTTATGTATGTTACGTAATTACTTTCAGAGAAACAGTTCGTCCGGCCTCCAGCGTTCAACGTCCATAGTCCAACAGATCTCATTCTTGCTTCTAGCGAGGTCCTCGTGTACAACGTAGAGCTGCTAAATGAAGGCGAGGGCTATGATATAACTACTGGTGTATTCACTGCACCTACAGCTGGTCTCTACATGTTTACTGCGCATATGTGCAATTATGGTGGTCAATACATTCATTACGGTATTGTTGTTGAAGACAACCTGGTGGCCGCTAGCTCACAGAGACACGACAGCGCATATTCTTCCTGTTCTTCAGTTAGTGCTGTTGTAAGAGTAAACAAAGGGGGACTTGTCTATGTTAAATGTACGAATGGACACGCGGCACAACGTATTTACAATGATATCTATCGTTGGAATTCCTTCAATGGCATTCTACTTCATGAATGATGCAATACACTTCTTATGCCAGCATGCTAGAGCCAAGTGTAGTAGCACATAGTTTGCACATCAAGCACTGTAGGATCATTATATGTCACACATCATATACATCACACCGGTGTGGTAAATACCATTGTATTTGTCCCATATTTAGCGACAATCAAATCATATACATTACACCGGTGTGGTAAATACCTTTGTATTTGTCCCATATTTAGCGACAATCAAATCATATACATCACAACGGTGTGGTAAATACCCTTATATTCGTCCCATATATTAAAAATATACCTTCATTGAGGATTGAGCCCTGTCCCTTCGACGCCACAAGCATTCTATATTACCACATCATCAACGAGGCTGGTTTTTATAATGTGCGTTTCCATGGAGTGTGGTGATGCATGTTTACTGGCAGCGCTATAGGAATTTGACCGTTGATCTATGAAACAAACAGAACAACAGATCGCCTTCGAATATCACGCCAGTTTTAATCTACGATCTGAGTTACATGAGGTCCAGTTTCGTGTATTCTCGCTGGTTCTGATATAGTATTGTTCTTCTTCTTCCAATTATTGGACTGGATTCCGACTGGAATGTACTTAGTCCAGCGTGACTGGTCATGTCGGACGAGGACAGCAGCCATCTCAAAATGTTCTGTTTAGGAACATCCCTGGTGTAGTTAATCCTATCTGTGTTACTGAATATTCCTGTTAAGTGATCGATATATGTAGATGGGTGTAATTTACTGTTTAGACCAACTGTATTTTGTTTAGCATGTAGGCCGCCATCTTGAATGCACCCTGTGTAATAGACGCTACTCGGCGGTGTTCCATCCACTGCTTTTGTAAACAAAGAGTATCGCTTGTATGTGGTATTCCTAAAGGGCGAACTTGTTTAATCGTAAGCTTGTGGTGTTATTTTATAAGTATATATATATTTTTGGTATGTATGCAGTGCTTAGTTGGTGCAACAGTCTTATTTTAGTTGTGAGTACCTGTTGTACTACACATTTGTGTGTGACGTAATGCGACATGTGGGGCACGTGCATGTACTGCGACGTCGCATTGTGTGTTAGTATAAATACCGAGCAGAATGTCATGCTTGGCCTCCAACACTCTGAAATAACCGGAAATCATTGCCTGTTTGTATGAAATAGCAGACGTGTTAAGAATTGGTGCGTTTTTATTGTCATTTCATGATATAATTCGGATTTCTTGGCCAGTTTGTAATATTAAGAATTACATAGTGATCATTAACTGTCACACTTATTAATAGCAGTTGCAATATAGTAAAAGAAAATACATCACATCGTTGTCGTCACTTTGTTAATTGTCCGCTGTGATCAGCCTACGTCCGTTCTCCTGTCTGTCCACTAGATTGACCCCGGTTGGCGCGTAACACTATTGATATGTACCCATATGTAGCAAGATGGACCGACAAAGCTAGATCACAATACTCAATCAGATTCAATCAACACTCAGTATAATATTTACAAGTTACAATAAGACGATGAATTATTTGTATGAATGATGATGATGATGCTTGTACAAAACAATGTATGTTGAGCTATCTCAAGTAGACCAAGAACATCGTAGTGAGTGTTGTGGCGAGACACGCTGCGAGCCCCAAATTATCTCGACTCCGGGGGATACACTACGTCCGTGTAAAACAGTAAACTCTGGCTCCGGGAACTCAATGTCCGGGCAAAACAGCAAATAATGTTATGTTCTGGGTAATGTCCTTCCGTGCAACGATGCAATCTCATTCCACGCCGGGAATATACGTCCGGTGGATGAAGCTTAAATATATATAGCATATGGAAAATACTAGGTAAATTCCTATAATGTAGCGTGCACCAATAGTATACTGGATATACTATTTTCAGTCACGATACGTCACGCTTCTTTCTTCCCTTACAGTTACACTTAATATCGTTGGTTTATGATGATCAATCATAGTAAATGATAATGAAATAAACAGTACGGACAGAAATACTCAGCATGGCGTAACTCTATACGGCATAATTTCGGCATAAATTATGAAAGTATAACTAAACAGAATGAACGTTTAAATACACAATGTTCAAATTAGCTAATACAATTTTAACATAAATTTCCACGTACCTCGTTTTCCGAGCATAAATAAAAAATGTCCTGGAATATATTCACTCTATTCCAGGTCTGTCGTAACAGTCAAATGTGTGCGCGCCTAATAGCATGAAACCGGCGGCTTTTATTAAAACAATGGTCTGCATAGACAGTAAATGTGCACGAGATAAGTACACATTCCGTGAATTTGATACAACGCTATGCGACTGTATCTTTATCAACCGAGGCCTCACCTAGGGGTTTATAACTTTTTAACAATAAGTCAAAAGAAATGATAACTTTGTCAGTTTTGAACCAAATTTGATAAAAAAAATTACATGTACATGTACGTTCATGATTTCTAATGCCGAAACTAATGCACTAAGTTTTAAACGAAAACTTTAAAGATTTATGCATGAACGCAAACATTTACAAAAACCTGATGTAACCTTAGCATACAAATATGGCACAATTGAGGCCCGTATCAAGTCATCACAGGATCCAGTATGTCTTTCCGGATAGATGGACGGACGGTCGACCACACCCACAAGTGTTTATTACGTGCCTTATCCTTTATTCTCTATAGCCACATAAACAGAATTGATAAGGTAAGTCACATTCTATTGGTGCGGACAGGCGGAGGATAAACACATTGTCCACTCCGGTGACACCAATTAAAGGCCTGCAGTTTGACCCCGTCCAATTGTAAAGATTTATACTTTACTACCTGTTTCATGTGATTAGTGGCTTGTATCAACAATGTAGCAGTACATTCAGTATAATTTGGCGTATGTAGGTATTTTCTAACGGTTAATATGCACGATCACTCTGTGAGCTGAGAATTAGTCAAAATGAGGCCCTGACAATTTAAGTAAACGTATATTATTGATTGTAAAGAAAATTGATAGTTATGAGTATTCAAACTACATAATCCAGATCAGCCCAGGGACATAGATTACATGTTATGTAGGTGCCTCATCAGCCGTAGCGTAATCACTGAGACTGATAATTTGTATGCATGTATATAATATATGTGTATGGGCCGGAGGCCTTGAATTACGAATAAACTGTGAAACTGATCAGGATCTATGTTGTTTGTAAGGTCGGAGTTTCGTCACTTTCATATTCTGTTCTGTCACGATGCCATTGAGTAAAATAACAATGTATATAACTGATGAGCAGAGAAAAGAATTGCTGACTTTCTTGCAAAATAAGAACTGGGATGTAGAGATGGAAATAGAAGAAACAGCCACCGCCATGCCCGTTGCAGAGGCTGCTTACGTACCCCCCCCTTTGCCTCAGCATGCTGAAGGTGTTGCTGAGTGTCCACTGTGCTTGTGTTTCCCTTGAATAATAAATGAACAGAACAAACAACTTTGGTGGCCTGCTAATAATCGTCCACCGCATAATCTAAATTCACATGAGAGAAAGCTTCTATACAGGAGGTTTTGGGCAATGCTATATAATTGTGGCGCATGGAAAGATGTCAGATATATAGAGAGAAAAGTAGCGGCTAGAAGAGGAGACTGTACTTGGCATAAGAGAGAACTGTTGCCTGAATGTGTGGTACAGCAATGCAGGAACTGGCTGCCTAATCCGCGCAACCAGCCTTATTTGGGCCATAAGTGGAGTTGAATTGTTTATACCAGTTGTAAGTACTATAAAAATACAGAACTTCAATTTCAGCAATTTATAACCTCTGATATGTACGTGGGTCATAATAGATATAAGTGGTGCTCATGTATTAGATGTATACCATGCAGGGCCTCGCATGTGGCAAATACGATGTGCGTCGACCGTCAGATTTGTACCGCTATTCCTCGTGTGTTTAGTGCGTCGACCGTCAGATTTATACCGCTATTCCTCGTGTGTTTATGGTCAAATATAGGTCAACCTGCAGGCCTTTAAGATGTGACAAATATTCAGTATATGACGCCAGTGGTGTTAAAGAGTAGGTCTTTGAAGGTGAAATTAAATAAAATACGTAGACTATCGTCAGGTTATTGTGTCAGGAAATAACTGTCTCTATGAAGCTTAAGACATACATCTATAACAAATGAGTATCTAAGAATATTCCGATACATTTTATGTTGTCTATAAAGATATGTGATATGAGGCGTGACACATATGATTTCATGTCACTTACAAATGCAACCCGATGACATATCAGGTACAAGGTAGTATATATCCAGTACTGATGTGCAATGAAGTATATACACAGTGC
>CM026391.1:27591204-27746938 GCA_014843695.1 Archivesica marissinica | reverse complement strand
GCACTGTGTATATACTTCATTGCACATCAGTACTGGATATATACTACCTTGTACCTGATATGTCATCGGGTTGCATTTGTAAGTGACATGAAATCATATGTGTCACGCCTCATATCACATATCTTTATAGACAACATAAAATGTATCGGAATATTCTTAGATACTCATTTGTTATAGATGTATGTCTTAAGCTTCATAGAGACAGTTATTTCCTGACACAATAACCTGACGATAGTCTACGTATTTTATTTAATTTCACCTTCAAAGACCTACTCTTTAACACCACTGGCGTCATATACTGAATATTTGTCACATCTTAAAGGCCTGCAGGTTGACCTATATTTGACCATAAACACACGAGGAATAGCGGTATAAATCTGACGGTCGACGCACTAAACACACGAGGAATAGCGGTACAAATCTGACGGTCGACGCACATCGTATTTGCCACATGCGAGGCCCTGCATGGTATACATCTAATACATGAGCACCACTTATATCTATTATGACCCACGTACATATCAGAGGTTATAAATTGCTGAAATTGAAGTTCTGTATTTTTATAGTACTTACAACTGGTATAAACAATTCAACTCCACTTATGGCCCAAATAAGGCTGGTTGCGCGGATTAGGCAGCCAGTTCCTGCATTGCTGTACCACACATTCAGGCAACAGTTCTCTCTTATGCCAAGTACAGTCTCCTCTTCTAGCCGCTACTTTTCTCTCTATATATCTGACATCTTTCCATGCGCCACAATTATATAGCATTGCCCAAAACCTCCTGTATAGAAGCTTTCTCTCATGTGAATTTAGATTATGCGGTGGACGATTATTAGCAGGCCACCAAAGTTGTTTGTTCTGTTCATTTATTATTCAAGGGAAACACAAGCACAGTGGACACTCAGCAACACCTTCAGCATGCTGAGGCAAAGGGGGGGGTACGTAAGCAGCCTCTGCAACGGGCATGGCGGTGGCTGTTTCTTCTATTTCCATCTCTACATCCCAGTTCTTATTTTGCAAGAAAGTCAGCAATTCTTTTCTCTGCTCATCAGTTATATACATTGTTATTTTACTCAATGGCATCGTGACAGAACAGAATATGAAAGTGACGAAACTCCGACCTTACAAACAACATAGATCCTGATCAGTTTCACAGTTTATTCGTAATTCAAGGCCTCCGGCCCATACACATATATTATATACATGCATACAAATTATCAGTCTCAGTGATTACGCTACGGCTGATGAGGCACCTACATAACATGTAATCTATGTCCCTGGGCTGATCTGGATTATGTAGTTTGAATACTCATAACTATCAATTTTCTTTACAATCAATAATATACGTTTACTTAAATTGTCAGGGCCTCATTTTGACTAATTCTCAGCTCACAGAGTGATCGTGCATATTAACCGTTAGAAAATACCTACATACGCCAAATTATACTGAATGTACTGCTACATTGTTGATACAAGCCACTAATCACATGAAACAGGTAGTAAAGTATAAATCTTTACAATTGGACGGGGTCAAACTGCAGGCCTTTAATTGGTGTCACCGGAGTGGACAATGTGTTTATCCTCCGCCTGTCCGCACCAATAGAATGTGACTTACCTTATCAATTCTGTTTATGTGGCTATAGAGAATAAAGGATAAGGCACGTAATAAACACTTGTGGGTGTGGTCGACCGTCCGTCCATCTATCCGGAAAGACATACTGGATCCTGTGATGACTTGATACGGGCCTCAATTGTGCCATATTTGTATGCTAAGGTTACATCAGGTTTTTGTAAATGTTTGCGTTCATGCATAAATCTTTAAAGTTTTCGTTTAAAACTTAGTGCATTAGTTTCGGCATTAGAAATCATGAACGTACATGTACATGTAATTTTTTTTATCAAATTTGGTTCAAAACTGACAAAGTTATCATTTCTTTTGACTTATTGTTAAAAAGTTATAAACCCCTAGGTGAGGCCTCGGTTGATAAAGATACAGTCGCATAGCGTTGTATCAAATTCACGGAATGTGTACTTATCTCGTGCACATTTACTGTCTATGCAGACCATTGTTTTAATAAAAGCCGCCGGTTTCATGCTATTAGGCGCGCACACATTTGACTGTTACGACAGACCTGGAATAGAGTGAATATATTCCAGGACATTTTTTATTTATGCTCGGAAAACGAGGTACGTGGAAATTTATGTTAAAATTGTATTAGCTAATTTGAACATTGTGTATTTAAACGTTCATTCTGTTTAGTTATACTTTCATAATTTATGCCGAAATTATGCCGTATAGAGTTACGCCATGCTGAGTATTTCTGTCCGTACTGTTTATTTCATTATCATTTACTATGATTGATCATCATAAACCAACGATATTAAGTGTAACTGTAAGGGAAGAAAGAAGCGTGACGTATCGTGACTGAAAATAGTATATCCAGTATACTATTGGTGCACGCTACATTATAGGAATTTACCTAGTATTTTCCATATGCTATATATATTTAAGCTTCATCCACCGGACGTATATTCCCGGCGTGGAATGAGATTGCATCGTTGCACGGAAGGACATTACCCAGAACATAACATTATTTGCTGTTTTGCCCGGACATTGAGTTCCCGGAGCCAGAGTTTACTGTTTTACACGGACGTAGTGTATCCCCCGGAGTCGAGATAATTTGGGGCTCGCAGCGTGTCTCGCCACAACACTCACTACGATGTTCTTGGTCTACTTGAGATAGCTCAACATACATTGTTTTGTACAAGCATCATCATCATCATTCATACAAATAATTCATCGTCTTATTGTAACTTGTAAATATTATACTGAGTGTTGATTGAATCTGATTGAGTATTGTGATCTAGCTTTGTCGGTCCATCTTGCTACATATGGGTACATATCAATAGTGTTACGCGCCAACCGGGGTCAATCTAGTGGACAGACAGGAGAACGGACGTAGGCTGATCACAGCGGACAATTAACAAAGTGACGACAACGATGTGATGTATTTTCTTTTACTATATTGCAACTGCTATTAATAAGTGTGACAGTTAATGATCACTATGTAATTCTTAATATTACAAACTGGCCAAGAAATCCGAATTATATCATGAAATGACAATAAAAACGCACCAATTCTTAACACGTCTGCTATTTCATACAAACAGGCAATGATTTCCGGTTATTTCAGAGTGTTGGAGGCCAAGCATGACATTCTGCTCGGTATTTATACTAACACACAATGCGACGTCGCAGTACATGCACGTGCCCCACATGTCGCATTACGTCACACACAAATGTGTAGTACAACAGGTACTCACAACTAAAATAAGACTGTTGCACCAACTAAGCACTGCATACATACCAAAAATATATATATACTTATAAAATAACACCACAAGCTTACGATTAAACAAGTTCGCCCTTTAGGAATACCACATACAAGCGATACTCTTTGTTTACAAAAGCAGTGGATGGAACACCGCCGAGTAGCGTCTATTACACAGGGTGCATTCAAGATGGCGGCCTACATGCTAAACAAAATACAGTTGGTCTAAACAGTAAATTACACCCATCTACATATATCGATCACTTAACAGGAATATTCAGTAACACAGATAGGATTAACTACACCAGGGATGTTCCTAAACAGAACATTTTGAGATGGCTGCTGTCCTCGTCCGACATGACCAGTCACGCTGGACTAAGTACATTCCAGTCGGAATCCAGTCCAATAATTGGAAGAAGAAGAACAATACTATATCAGAACCAGCGAGAATACACGAAACTGGACCTCATGTAACTCAGATCGTAGATTAAAACTGGCGTGATATTCGAAGGCGATCTGTTGTTCTGTTTGTTTCATAGATCAACGGTCAAATTCCTATAGCGCTGCCAGTAAACATGCATCACCACACTCCATGGAAACGCACATTATAAAAACCAGCCTCGTT
This sequence comes from Archivesica marissinica, assembly GCA_014843695.1. Lineage (NCBI taxonomy): Eukaryota > Metazoa > Mollusca > Bivalvia > Venerida > Vesicomyidae > Archivesica > Archivesica marissinica. Next base: position 27,742,980 of record CM026391.1, on the reverse strand, counting down.
GATGATGTGGTAATATAGAATGCTTGTGGCGTCGAAGGGACAGGGCTCAATCCTCAATGAAGGTATATTTTTAATATATGGGACGAATATAAGGGTATTTACCACACCGTTGTGATGTATATGATTTGATTGTCGCTAAATATGGGACAAATACAAAGGTATTTACCACACCGGTGTAATGTATATGATTTGATTGTCGCTAAATATGGGACAAATACAATGGTATTTACCACACCGGTGTGATGTATATGATGTGTGACATATAATGATCCTACAGTGCTTGATGTGCAAACTATGTGCTACTACACTTGGCTCTAGCATGCTGGCATAAGAAGTGTATTGCATCATTCATGAAGTAGAATGCCATTGAAGGAATTCCAACGATAGATATCATTGTAAATACGTTGTGCCGCGTGTCCATTCGTACATTTAACATAGACAAGTCCCCCTTTGTTTACTCTTACAACAGCACTAACTGAAGAACAGGAAGAATATGCGCTGTCGTGTCTCTGTGAGCTAGCGGCCACCAGGTTGTCTTCAACAACAATACCGTAATGAATGTATTGACCACCATAATTGCACATATGCGCAGTAAACATGTAGAGACCAGCTGTAGGTGCAGTGAATACACCAGTAGTTATATCATAGCCCTCGCCTTCATTTAGCAGCTCTACGTTGTACACGAGGACCTCGCTAGAAGCAAGAATGAGATCTGTTGGACTATGGACGTTGAACGCTGGAGGCCGGACGAACTGTTTCTCTGAAAGTAATTACGTAACATACATAAATTATTTGAACGAGCCAGTCATCTGTTTTGCACGAACATTTTATAAATCACTTTTTCGCTTGGAACCTTCGTCCCTCCTCCCGACTTCCCTGCTCAATTACAATATCAGTAGGAACAATACGTATAATATACCAATACTACGTGTATATTACTTGTGCAAGGCTGTAACTCATGGCATTGATGGTGACGGGGCTAATATAATATACGTTTATACAACATACGCTACTGGCATTGATGGTGACTGGGCTAATATAATATACGTTTATACAACATACGCTACTGGCATTGATGGTGACTGGGCTAATATAATATACGTTTATACAACAGACGCTACTGGCATTGATGGTGACTGGGCTAATATAATATACGTTTATACAACAGACGCTACTGGCATTGATGGTGACTGGGCTAATATAATATACGTTTATACAACATACGCTACTGGCATTGATGGTGACTGGGCTAATATAATATACATTTATACCACAGACTGGCATTGATGGTGACTGGGCTAATATAATATACGTTTATACCACAGACTGGCATTGATGGTGACTGGGCTAATATAATATACGTTTATACCACAGACTGGCATTGATGGTGACTGGGCTAATATAATATACGTTTATACAACAGACGCTACTGGCATTGATGGTGACTGGGCTAATATAATATACGTTTATACAACAGACTGGCATTGATGGTGACTGGGCTAATATAATATACGTTTATACCACAGACTGGCATTGGTGGTGACTGGGCTAATATAATATACGTTTATACAACAGACGCTACTGGCATTGATGGTGACTGGGCGTTGTTTTTAATATTGCTTGGATATGCCCTAAACAAATGTATGTATAGTACCAAGCCTGTAGTGTATCATAGTGTAGTTAAACATGTATTTGGGGTTTGAATCCCTAAACCATTTTCCAGATCCCAAGCTTCTGTGGGAGATCAAGTGCAAGGGAGAATAATTTATTATTTGTTTCTGTTGATTGTCGTTTTTCTTATTTCCGTTCAATTTGATGAATTCTTATTATTTTGATTATTTTCTAATTGGACGCCATACTGTGTTCCACCAGGGCAGCGTATTAGGAATAGCATCGTGTCAGCGTTATACCGTTGTCGTATAATCGTTCCATTGTCCTAATATTTCTTCAATTCTTCAACAGATCCAACATAACTACATATATATATATATCTGTTGGTTTAAGCCCTTTGGAGTCATCGGCAGCCACCGTATACTGCTGTGCATGATCGAATTCCATTTCATTATATAGACACACTCATAATGAAAACATACATTAAATGTAATGCATCATCCTCAAAACAAAAAATGCAACTGGTTGCAACTGATCCACACGACTAAATGGCTATACAATCGTACATTCACGAAACACACCGTGCACATAATCACCTAATCATCCCCCAATGTGTGGTATACTGCCAATACAAAAACTAAAACCATTGAAACCTAAAAATGTTGAAGTTATACCTGCAAAACAGATCGTGTAGGTCTGTTGAATTCCAATTAGTATGTTATTTTGGGGGTTTCGCTACAACAGCTTAATTAGGTCATATGGCGAATCTTGATTTCTAATTGGATGGTACTGTAAATGTTTACAGTTTAGACTTTAAAAAGGTTTATTTACAGACGTGCTCAAAATGTAAGCTCTATCGGATAACTGGAAGAAAACGTTTTGCTTCCAAATAACATGTTCAGCAGTTAGCTTAATCATATATTGTATTGCTCGATTCATTTTACATATATATATGTGCATACAAACATGACACATTAAAGAAAGGCAAACGGATTGGGAAGCATTAGTTACGGCCCTTCCCGAAGTTCGGCGGTTGTATGCATTTGGTACATTCCAGAATAGTACCAGTGCAGCTATATGAGTTGTTTCGCCAACATTGACAGTTGTTAAATAGTACCAGTGCAGTTATATGAGTTGTTTCGCCAACATTGACAGTTGTTAAATAGTACCAGTGCAGTTATATGAGTTGTTTCGCCAACATTAAGTGTTGCCACATAGTACCAGTGCAGCTATATGAGTTGTTTCGCCAACATTAAGTTGCCAATAGTACCAGTGCATATAGAGTTGTTTCGCCAACATTGACAGTTGCCAAATAGTACCAGTGCAGTTATATGAGTTGTTTCGCCAACATTGACAGTTGCCAAATAGTACCAGTGCAGTTATATGAGTTGTTTCGCCAACATTGACAGTTGTCAAATAGTACCAGTGCAGCTATATGCGTTGTTTCGCCAACATTGACAGTTGCCAAATAGTACCAGTGCAGCTATATGAGTTGTTTCGCCAACATTGACAGTTGCCAAATAGTACCAGTGCAGCTATATGCGTTGTTTCGCCAACATTGACAGTTGCCAAATAGTACCAGTGCAGTTATACGAGTTGTTTCGCCAACATTGACAGTTGCCAAATAGTACCAGTGCAGTAACCCAACAACACTATATGAGGTGTTTCGCCAACATTGACAGTTGCCAAGTAGTACCAGTGCAGTTATATGAGGTGTTTCGCCAACATTGACAGTTGCCAAATAGTACCAATGCAGTTATACGAGTGTAACGGTGTGTATATTAACCCAATATGTGAGGTGATATGTAGGCAGCCGTGTTAGCTCAGTCGGTAGAGCAATCGCCCTGTAAGCGAGAGGTCCCGGGTTCGAGTCCCGGACTGGCTGCATGCTTTTCTCACTTGGGTTACACATTCCCCCGTTTGAAAACGTTACATTATAAACTCCGAGAAATATTTCACAATGTATCTCTATCCCTATGGAAATTCATGGAAGAATTCCAATTTGGTGGGGGAGTATGTAACGGTATGTATATTAACCCGATATGTAGGCAGCCCGGTTAGCTCAGTCGGTAAAGCAATCGTCCTGTAAGCGAGAGGTCCCGGGTTCGAGTCCCGGACTGGCTGCATGTTTTTCTCACCTGGGTTACATGATTTATTTCGCCAATAATATCAGTTGCCAAGTAGCACAAGTACAGCTATATGTGTTGTTGCATATGCGGGTTTATGTTTTCCACAATAACATGCATAAAGTGATTTGCGAAAACATTTCATCTATTCCACTTGTTGCGCCAAATGAAGGATATAGTATACTAGCACATGCAAACATGCACTGTATTACAACGTTTGCATCCACTATATGTTCTCAGTATGTGGGCAATAGAGACATGTATTTATGAATTTCGTAATTCGTTTACCTTTGAGGGCGACAAGATCTTCGCGTTGTTTCTCACTCTCCACTTGTATGTCGTCTAATTCAATTCGAAAATTTCCTATGTTATTCTCAATCTTGTCTCTCAGTTCCAAGTTGCTCTCATTAAATGCTTCCATCTGCGCACCCATTCGTTCAGTAAATGCTTCCATCTTCTCACCCATATCCTTAACTTCAATGTCCAAGAGGTCCATGTCATGCTCTACGCGAACTATTTTATATAGCATCTGCTCCTCATAGTGGAACCTAGAGCACTTTAGCTTGGAAGCCAAAGATGCCTCAGTTTTCACTAAAGTGAACACAAGTATTGCAGAGCTAACTGTCAAGAAAAACATTTTAAACACTGTAATAACTTATTTAATTTAACATCAAAGAAAAGATCAATTCAATACGTTTCCAACTTCTTTGTACTAACTCTAATCATTCAATGCATGATATTTATAGTTGAACAGCCAAAGTATACCGACCTGTATGTCCCTATGAAATAATGTATTATTCCACAAATGATTCACTATAGTCTGTATCAAGTTAGTTCAGGATTCCACATGTAGTATCAACTAGTTAGTTTGAATTTGGCTACTCTCTGTACCGTTGAGGCCTTTGTGATTTATCAATTAGTTCCGGTCCCACTTTCTCTGTCTTGTGTAGTTGGTGGCTTACCGGCTGCGGTTCACTTAGTTCTATAGCTGATAGCCCCGGGACATGTTCAGCTACTTCTCAATTCGTTAATTGATTGTACACCGCTTCAGTTACTGTTACTGGTACCACTTCCTGTCGGGAAACATCCCTTCTGTACCGTATTCAATATACTCCACTACCATGCCATTTTGCAACTCAATCTCATATGATTCTGGTCCCGTTTGTTACACTATTAATCCATGTTTGCTAAAGCCTAGGTCACATAGGGACCCCGGTGCACCCCATTGTGGCGAACTTGGCGTACCGGGTCGAAACCGTAGTCAGGCCTGGATGTACCGTGGCCGACCGCGGTGCGCCGGGAAGGATATTCTATTTGTTAAGCATGTTTAAACATTAAAATGACCTTCCCGGCACGCCGTGGCAGCAGCGAACATGCCAGACTGTACCCTGTTCACACCGTGACAACGCCGGTCACATTGCATTGCACCGTATTGCACCGCTGTGTCCACACCGGGGGACATCGAGAGAGCCGATGCCCGTCGAGACTATCGTCTATTCGGGCTATACCGGGATGCACCGTAACCGTACCAGCCCCTTATCAAGGTAGGATTTCAGATCGGTTTGATTGTTCTCCATTTTTTCATTCAAAGTTGGTCTTATTAAATCAAATGTTGTTCTTAATTTCCGACCCATTAATAATTCACATTGTGCGTTTCCGGTTATTGTATAAGGTAATGTTACTTGCAATATCAGATATAATGATTTGACCCATATAAACTGAATTCAGTGCTTGCCAATCGTGAATCCTTGTCGGAACTCTTTTTGGACCAACCATGTTGTACAAGCAGTTCCGCTTTAGACAGTAACACTATCTATTGTGGGCAGTATTTATTGGTATCTCCTCTAATTGTTCAAGTGTAATTATTATTTCACCAGGTATTTGTGAATCTTTTAATTTTTTCTGACGTATACATCGGTTGACAAGCCAGCATGACCTATGTGTCATCATCCTTTTTGATTTACATTAACTCGTAACATGTAAGGAGTAATGCCCACCGTTGTATCCTGGCTACTGTATATGGCTGTCTAAACAGGCGTATTGTCTTTTAGCAATACTGGCAGTAGGTTGTGATCGGATACCAGTAAAACAGAATGTTCCGAATATTTGTGGAATTACTTTATTCACATGGGCCTCGTTCTCCAACAGACAGTATTTATTTTTCTGCGAGTGTAACGGTGTGTATATTAACCCAGGTAAGAGTGTTAAAATAAATTCCTTTGCAATTAGTTTGCACATAGATGCCAATTCCAGCTACCTTGACTGGCGTAGTAAGAGTGTGCTAGAATAATTATAATGAATAGCAAAATGAATTGTTCCACACAATGATTCACTATAGTCTGTTTCATGTTAGTTCAAACAGGAATAAGAATCACGACCATATTAGAGAATGTAATTGATCTGGCTGAGCAATATTATATATTCTTTATATGAAGGTTATATAGAAAGTAATGTAAAGCTGAACAATATTATATATTCTTTATATGAGGGTTATATAGAAAGTAATGTAAAGCTGAGCAACATTATATATTCTTTATATGAGGGTTATATAGAAAGTAATGTAAAGCTGAGCAATATTATGTATTGTTTATATGAGGGTTATATAGAAAGTAATGTAAAGCTGAGAAATATTATATAGTCTTTATATGAGGGTTATATAGAAAGTAATGTAAAGTTGAGCAATATTATGTATTGTTTATATGACGGTTATATAGAAAGTAATGTAAAGCTGAGCAATACTATATATTCTTTATATGAGGGTTATATAGAAAGTAATCTAAAGCTGAGCAATATTATATATTCTTTATATGAGGGTTATATAGAAAGTAATGTAAAGCTGAGCAATATTATATATTCTTTATATGAGGGTTATATAGAAAGTAATGTAAAGCTGAGCAATATTATACATGCTTTATATGAGGGTTATATAGAAAGTAATGAATAGCTGAGCAATATTATATATTGTTTATATGAGGGTTATATAGAAAGTAATATGAAGCTGAGCAATATTATATATTTTTATATGAGGGTTATATAGAAAGTAATGAATCACTGAGCAATATTATATATTCTTTATATGAGGGTTATATAGAAAGTAATGTAAAGCTGAGCAATAGCATATATTCTTTATATGAGGTTTATATAGATAGTAATGTAAAGCTGAGCAATAGTATATATTCTTTATATGAGGGTTATATAGAAAGTAATGTAAAGCTGAGCAATATTATATATTCTTTATATGAGGGTTATATAGAAAGTAATGTAAAGCTGAGCAATAAGAGCAATAGTATATATTCTTTATATGATGGTTATATAGAAAGTAATGTAAAGCTGAGCAATATTATATATTCTTTATATGAGGGTTATATAGAAAGTAATGTAAAGCTGAGCAATAGTATATATTCTTTATATGAGGGTTCTATAGAAAGTAATGTAAAGCTGAGCAATAGTATATATTCTTTATAAGACGGTTATATAGAAAGTAATGTAAAGCTGAGCAATAGTATATATTCTTTATAAGACGGTTATATAGAAAGTAACGAATAGATAATGATATCCTATAAACACTTTATATGAGGGTTATATAGAAAGTAATGTAAAGCTGAGCAATAGTATATATTCGTTATAAGACGGTTATATAGAAAGTAACGAATAGATAATGATATCCTATAAACACTTTATATGAGGGTTATATAGAAAATTATGAATAGCTGAGATGAAATATTATATACAATTTAAATGAGGGTTATGTAGAAAGTAACGAATAACTGATGAAATCGTATATACACTTTATATGAGTGCTATGTAGAAAGTAACGAATAGCTGATGGAATCTTATATGCACTTTATATGAGGGTTATATAGAAAGTAAGGAATAGCTGATGAAATCTTCTATGCACTTTATATGAGGGTTATGTAGAAAGTAACGTATAGCTGAAGAAATCTGTTATGCACTTTATATGAGGGTTATGTAGAAAGTAACGTATAGCTGAAGAAATCTGTTATGCACTTTATATGAGGGTTATGTAGAAAGTAACGCATAGCTGAAGAAATCGTCTATGCACTTTATATGAGGGTTATGTTGAAAGTATATAATATATACTCATTATATGATGATACTATATTACAAGTAATGTAGCAATCACATAGCGGTATTTTACATCACGATTGATTTCTTTTTTAAACTATGCTGTGTCACAGTTGGTAGCTACTGGATCCTGTTCTCGCAATGACCTTTTCGACGTGAACGTGAAGTTAATATTGAATCATAAATGTCGAATATAGTGGTGATAAGTTCAATTTCTCAAGACGAACATATCTCCAGAAATGTAGAAAAATAGACATTAATCTGACATCCTGAACGTGTAGCACTATTTGTTAATAATTACGACCTTACTTGTAAAGTTATTTTTCTCTGTCTTCACTGATATAAGTAGTATAGGGTGGCACTATGGGGCATGCTCTCTGGCACTATGGGGCATTTTACCGAGGTGGGTGGCAGTATGGGGCATTTTTTATGGCACTATGGGGCATTTTATATTTTGAGGTAATTTGGGCAAAAATGTTGGGGTGAGCATGCCCTATAGTTCCAACCCTAGTGACTACTAAAAAACAAAACACATAATATATTTTCAAAATAATTTTATTTACTAATTATAACTATTAACTATTAACTAAAACATTAATTCATTTTTTTCACATTTATACCATTGGTTATTTTTTATAATTAAAACAATGGCATTTTTTATACAAACATTATTTGTATAAAACATATTGTTTTATTTTAAGTAACTATACATGTTTAATTCATTTTTTCACAACATTAGTTAGTTTTATAATTAACATAAACAGTATTATCTAATTCTTTCATCATTTTACCATGTTCATATAATGTTCCATAATGTTTATCAAACCATTTTTTTAATAATGAATATTTGTATAGAACATATTGTTTATTTTTTGTTTTAAATCAATACCTTTAGCTAAAATATCTAGTACACATAAACAAAATATTCCACACATAACACTATATGTGCTTTGAATTCTAATACAATTTCTAGTCCATGTTTTACAATTAGTGTTCATAAAGTTCACAATCTCTTCTTTTATATGTTGTGTATTTCCATAAGAATCGAAATAAAATCCATTGTTATCCTTGAAATATATTAGCACCCAGTGTTTTCCTGGTTGGTATGAATCATCTGTGTTCACAATATATGCTTTTTTGATATTTTTCCTTTGCTAGTTCATCTTTTGCACACACAATTCCATTTAAATGTTTTAATATAGTAGATTTGTCCAATAAATATTGTAGTGAATATGTATCCATTGTTAATAATCTGTAATTACTTCTCTGATGCTATTAATTTCTATCTAATTATCATATTCAGCATATATAATAACGTTTATAGGTTGTGTTAGTGCAGCACTAAATACCATTTCAATTCGTAGGTTTCCTGTTTTTATAGGATGTAGATTTCCTTCTTCACTTCCTTGATCGGCTGTTAAATCAAATCCCCACAATGTATGTCCATTTTCATATTCGTTGAGTGGAAATCCAAATGAATCATCATGCATATTTACACCCATGGAATTCAATAGTGTAAAATATGATTGTAAAGTTTTTTTATTTGTAGCACTAGTAAAATCAGGTTCTAGTGTTTTATTATGAATACTTTTACCATCTATACTAATATCTAATTTTGATATTTTAAAATGTTGAAAATTAATGGATTTGTGGTTGGATCACCATTCATATCAGAATGTTTAACCATTCCTAAAAAAATTCTTTTAGGAAGTTGTCCTAAAAAGGTATTATCATCAATTTTAGATTGTAAACCTGCTGTAATTGTAAATGTTTTATTACAGCTCTTCTAATTGGTATTTTCATATTACACCTTGCAATGTTTTGATATAAATTATTAGCTACAGTAGGTGCTAGTGTAACATTTCTAACATTATAACCAGCTTCTAGGATATCTATTTTACCCTTACCATCTGACCCCATCAAACAAAAATCTGTACTTGCTCTATTTCGTTTAAGTCTTATATATATTCCATTAGGTAAATATTTTTCTTGTAAAAATAAATCAAGATGTATTTGCCCACATATTTCTAAAGTTTTGTTTGTAATTTTGACTTCTTTCTAACCACCCAGCACCTCCATTATGTTTTACATTTTTTGTAACATCTCCTGCTTTGTCTAATCTAAACAATTCTAAATCATTTAATACACTAACTTTATATTGAGCTGATGTACCTAGTAAATTTTCAAAATAAGCTCTATATCCATATTTATCTGTACATGGAATTAATTAATTATTCTAGTATAAATCAATACAACTAAATATACTATGAAAAAAATTGTTAATTGTAGATAAATTAGTAGCATCTTCAATTTCACTACCGTCATCTTTTGTTATTTTTAATCATAATCTTAAATATGACTGATTAATATCAGTCCATTTTTGTGTTTGTGCAGGAATCATAAATTATATAGGACCGTCATTATATCTAGGGTTAACAATTGGATAATGTTCAGTCCATTGACCTTCTACCATAGAAGCCATAGTAGGGGGTACACTGTTAACATCTAATTCACTTTTACTACAACCGCATGAACAATGTTCCATCATATTTAATCAAATATATCTAATGACCTTTTATTAACCTTACTTCTTAGTTTCTTTTTTTTCAAATGAAATTTTTTCTTGACTCCAATTGATTTTATAGTTTTTAGATGATCTTTTAATAGATTTATTTTTAAATAGTGTTTTTCTTCCTTGAATAGAATTATCTAAACCAGATAATACATTCTACTTATTTATTTAATTGTTTGTAGCCCTCTATCCCCCACGACCTGCTTTACATTTTTTCCATGTTTAACAATATCTGTAAATGCTCCAATACTTTCATTTACTCCATCATGTTTAAGTGTATTTAAAATATTTTTACCAATTGGTTGTAATAGAGGTATAGTTTTTTTTGTAACACCTTTTATTATACTTCCTACCCCATACCCATATTGTTTACCCCGACCTCTATATACTGGCAACATTTTATTTTTTTAAATGCAGCTTTACAGTTGTAACACCTTTCATAAACTGAACATCTTCACCAGTGTTCCCTCTTATTAATATAGTAAGTTCGTCAAAATTAGATTTACTTACAGGTAAATAATGATAACTTTTGAATTCTAAATGATTATTATTATTAACAATAGATGTCTGATATTCAATAATTCTTAATAATTGACTTTCTGTATGCCCTACTATTGTGTGATCTATTATATCGCTATAAATGTACAAATTATTAAAATTTATATGGAAGTCTAAATTATATTAAAAAATTTCGTGTCTTTTATTTTTTTAAAAAGTCCATAGTTTTGTAGCTTTATTTTGTCAAAAATGTTTATATCAATAAGATTATCTAAACTTCCTCCACATTTTTCAATAACGTTTTTATGAAAAGCTAATCCAATATGATTATTATCATTCGATTTTAAATAAATTCTGTTAGTATTATAATCATAAGCTAATTTTATAACAACTCCTGTTTTAGTTGTTTTATAAACATCATAATCTAAAGTTAATAAAGCCTTTGAGAAATATGTGTCTATTTGTGCATTAATTACCTCTAATAAATGTTCAATATATGTATAGACCCCATGGGGTATATACATTTTAATAAAACAACATGATTTGAATATTTACCTCCAAAACGTTCCTGTTTCAAATCTATAGTTATACCTGCGTTTTTAAGTTTGCTTGAGACTAAATGTATATATTTAAAATCTGAACGAATTACAGTTTCTAACCAAAGAATTTCATTTTTATAATTAACTGATTTTCTTTTAATATTTCTTACTGCTAAAAAATTTATGTTAATTACATGTGATGGTATAATTAATTCAACTTTCCATTCTTCTTTTTTAAAATTAATTGTTTTTATTAATTTAGTTGTAAAATCGCTTTTATTTTTTAATAAACGTTCTGCTTTATCACTTATTAATGTTACATAAATATAATTTGTATTATTCATATTCGTAATTTTGTATATTGTTTCTTCTCTCTAAAATGCAATGTTAATATTGTCTTACCACTAACAGTAAATAGGTATGCCTGATTCTCCTGTTATACATATATTTATTTCGTCAAAAATAGATTTTGATAATGGTAGGTAATGTTTGTGTACACATTCTCTATGTACCTGAAATGATTTTCTTTTCTTTTCAAATGGTACTATTCTCAAAATAGGACTTTCTATAGCTCCTAATAAACTATAATCTAATATATCGGAATAAATAAATAATTGATTTGAACCTATATTTAAATCAGGTGCAAAAGGGAAAGAATCTCTGTCATCATCATAAATAACACGATTATTGTTTTTATCTCCTCCTAATTTTTCAAATAAAGAATCTGAAAATAAAAGACCTATTTTACCTACAGTATGTTTTGGATCTTTAAGATTTACAACATAATCTACCTCAGGTCTTTTACTAGTTTTTGATAATGATATAGATAAATCTATCTCATTATGCACAAAGGTATACTTTAAACATTTTTGTAAATAATTATTAATTTTATATACAACATGACCAATTCCTGAATATACACCTGGTTTTATAATACATTTAATTGTATGAAGTCCATTTTTAATACTATAATTAGAACTAGAAGTTAAGAATAAAATGTTTCCTAATGTTACATCAGAAGTTACATAATAAAAAACTGAATCGTCATTATTTATATTTATATTTTATGACGGATGAATTAATTCAACTAAGGCTACTTCCCAATTTTCTTTTTTTATATTTATTGATTTAGGTAATTTTGTTGTAAAATTATGTAATGTATTATTTGGAAATGTTTCATATGAAGAATCACTAAGTAAAGTTACATAAAACGAATTCATTTTTTCTTATCATATTTTATATTTGGTGACGGTAATATATAATTATCCTAAAGAACTACTTAGTAATATTATCCATAAATCTTTGTATTTTGTAAACTTAATTGTATGATAGCTGCTATAATCATGAAATAAATCACAATGATTTGTGAAATAAATATTAATGTATTTTTAGGTTTTCTGTCACAAAATGGTGTTATAATATTTGAGTCATCAGTAGTTTTTTTTGTCACAAAATGCTAATGCAATATTTTTGAATCATCGGCTGCCATTATACTAAATTAGTTTTATCCAAGAATTAAATGTTTTTGGATACCCTTTCCAATGTACATTTATTTCTTTTATTTTCTTACCGTTTATTATCCGTGTACGTTTTCCAACAACTGAATCAATATCATAAATGTTATTGTCTTTTATAGGTTGAATTTTCATGTAAATAAAATTATCCTTTTATTATACCATTATTTAAATCCTTTATTTTCACCGATACTGGATTTTATAAACTTTAAATAATTCAATTGTCCAATTAGGTAAATAACCTTTATCAAATGTTTTTTTAGTTTTATTAATTCTAACTAAATCATCAATTTCTATTTTATTTGTTTTATTTGTTTTAATATTATTACCAAACAAGATATCAGTTATTTCTGGCTCATTTTTTTCTGTAACTAGTGCAGGAGATGTTTGAATACTTCCATGAAAGCTATGATTATAAGCATAAACATATCATTTAATTTATTTATATATTTTTTAGTTTTATTATGTGGAAAATATTTCCACATTCTATTTTTTAAGGTGCGTTGAAAACAATACTAGCTTTTGTTTCAGGGTTTTCAGTTTGTAAAAAAATAAATATTATTTTTTAAAAATGTTTGAAATATTTTATTTTTAAATTCCGAACCTTTGTCTGTTTGTAATGATTTAGGAATTCTGTTATATTTATTTAAAATAGTTTGCTTTAATCATTGTATCTCCACTTTTATTTTTAATAGGTATAACCCATGCATATTTTGAAAAACATATATAACACATAATAGATATCTAACCTAATTATTAAATTTACTATATTTTTGTAAATCTGCTAAATCAGCTTGCCATTGATAATCAATACCTCCTGAAATGGTTTTTCTTCTTTTAAATTTTCTTATTATAGGTTTATGCAATGTATAAGTATTTTGTTTTTGGTACCAATTCTTTACTATATTTAACGAAACATATTTACCTATATATTTATATTTTTAACTGTTTGATATAATTTATTTATACCAGAAAAACTTGATGGATGTTTAGGATTATAATAGATATTTTTTAAAGTAATTTCAATTTTTTTATTAATCCTGCTTTTAATATAAACATTTTTGTGTTAATTTTCCTTTTATTTTATCTATGTTCTTTTTTAACCCTGATGTTTGCGGGGTAGGTGGAGAATAAAAACTTGAATCTACTATATTACTTGTGTCAAAATATTCTTCACCATCATCACTATCTAAATGTTTCTGCATTGATAGCCACCGCTGTTTATTCCCTATAAATTCTTTTGGTATATTAATATCTTTTAAGATTTTAGAAAATTAATTTCAACCAGTAGGAGGGTGTGATTTTTTTCTTTGTCTAATTACATCATTAACTAAATCTATTATATTTGAACCTGCAATTGTTTTTCCATTAATTTCTAAAACACCCTTTTCATCCCATTTTATATTTGGATCTTGTTTTAAACGTTCTAATAATAATGTACCTTTACGCTGCATAGTTTTACGAATACTTTCAATAATATCATCATTAATACCATGTACATTTTTTATGTCAGTATTTTCAGAAATATTTTTAGGTGTGGGGGTTGCTATAGCTTTAGTATGTGATAATTTAAATTTATGTAGTGTTTCACCAAATAATCATGATTTATCTGATTCATTTAAATCATCTCGTTTTAAAATATTACCCATTTCAGATTGTAAATTTGACGTTTTACTAATATCAGGATTAACTGGTAAATTAGGTCTATGCTGGGTTTTCCATTGATTCATTTCTTCTAATGTTTTCATTGGAACAATAACCATTTTTTTCAATAGTTCCTAATAATGAAAGTAAATCACCACTGTTTTTATTATTTAATATTTTTTTCTTTTTTTTAATACTTATTTTATGATCAGCTAATTTTCGTATGTGTTTACTATGAGCTTTCAACTGTGATGTATGACCATTTGACATGGTAACATTACCCTTTAAAACATTTTTACAACATTCACATATACTATTAATTAACTCATTTGGTGCATGTACAATTATATTTCTTCTAAATTTCTGAGGTGAATTTGACAATGCTATCAACATTTCTCCATTTTTGTTTAATTAATGGAACTTTATTAGATTTTACCATTATAAAAAACTAAATTTTTTCAATTACACCTCCAAGTGATCTTTCTATAACTGGAGCTAACATTGAACCTAGAATCAATAATGACATATCAGGATTACCGCCTACTTGATTTCTCCTTCTTTTGCCTCTACCTCTACGTACTCTTTTGATGCTAATATGATTTCGTCTTCTTCTTTTAGGTTTTCTCGATTTTCTTCCAGCCATACCTTTCAGCAGTTTAAATGCAACTGATTTATATAAAATATATCCAATGTATTTATACAAAAGAATTAAATATACTTTTTAACCAATTTTTTAATTTTTTTAATTTTCTTTATCCATTTTATTTTTAAATTTTAAAGTTTTTTTACTCATTTATTTATTTGGTAACAAAAATGATATTGTTTTCTTTTTATTTGGTGTACTATTTAATGGTTGAAAACGTGATATTATCGGGTAGGAGATCTAGGAGCAACCTATACATATACATATCACTAATTGGTGTAGAAGTTCTACTTGGCTGAAAAAATGATAAATCATCTGATATTTCAGGACTTCCAAATAAAGCCTTTGGATCTACTTTTGTAGCTGTAAATGGAAATGCACTAGTATCATTATATATATCCATATATAACCCGGATATGTTTGATATATTTGATATATCATTATTGTTTTGGGGGCTATTTATAGATGGTTCTCCAACAAGTTGATAATGTGGAGCTAAAGGTAAATGTAATGGAATATGGGTACTATTAATACTATTATTAATACTGTTATTAATAAATGCATTACTATCAGGTACATTGTCTTTTTCTATGGATGTTAATATTTTTGATATATTATTTGGAGACAATGAAGGTAATATAGGTGATGGAGTCCTAGATTTTAAATTTTGATTATCTAAAATAAATGGATTTTCCGATATTAAATCTGTTAAATTTTGGGTTTGTTTTTGATGGTTTATATTTATAACAGGTGTTCCTAATATTTTTCTAAGTAATGGATAACTAGTTGGGTTTTGTTTATTTAATATTTTAATTTTTAATCTTAGTTTTAAATTTGCTAGACGATCACTATTTAAAATGGTTTTTCTTAAAAGATCCATATTTTTACCTATTGGTTTTTTTGCGGTTGGTGATTTTATTTTTTTAGTTCGTTTCCTAGGTTGTTTTTTAACAACTTGCTTTTGTTTACCAGATAATCGTTTCCTATGTTGATGTTTACCAACATGATTTTGTCTATTAGGAGAGTTTTTAGGAGATTTTAAACTTCTAATCATTTTTTTACCTTCCCATTTTATTAGTGTGTTTATTAAACCACCACCCAAAAAACCCATCCCCCCCGGAGTTAAGACTAATTCTCTCTTTTTATCTAAACTTACATTATCATCAACAATTTGTTCAAGAATATGTTTATTTTTGTCCATAAATTTTTGGGTACTTTAGGTAATTTAATTTTTTTATCTAAAACATTTTTTGAGGCTATTATAAACCATTTCATCATTTGGGATAAACCCTTATTTAATAAAATAATTATATTTTCATGCTTTGTTTCATTCCCCAAATTTGTTAAAGCTTTAATTAATGAAGTAGGTGTAACCTCCTTGATGGTTAAAATGTAAATGAAAAAATAATATCTAATGTGTATTATATTATAGCTCCTCTATCATCACCTGTTTGCCAATGGTGAAACATGTCTGTTCTAATTCTAAATTGTTCTGGAGTTGTTGGATGGAAATCGAGTAATAAATAACCATGAGGTTGAGTAGTTGCATCGTGATAAGCATGTAATAAATGGGGTAATTGTGTTTGATTAGCTAATACCTTTATTTGACCTTTATCTCTACTATTTTGAAATAACACCATATAATGAGAATTTAAACGTATTGTTCTAGATGATTCGGATTGTTGATACATGTTTTGAGCTATATATATTATACTGGCATTACGATGATGCCCGTTACGTGTAAACCATAATTTGATTTTTTCTTCATCAACATCTCCCAACATATCGTCAAAAACTATTAAACATGGAGATGTTGCATCAGATGTAATATCTTCATCATTTTCAGGTATTCCATCAATAAATCTGATTGAATTACCCTCACTTTCTTGTAAATCTCCATAAATAGATTACCATTCTTTATAACACCATGTTATCCTTTCTGGAACTATATCAAATATATCTTTTTTATATTTGATTAATTGTTTAACAAATTGTGTTTACCACACCCACTAGGACCACAAATAAAAATATTACAAGGATGATGTAAAAACATACTACCTTCCATGATGAAAAAGTAATAACTAATACAAATATTTTAAAATATGTTATTTAATAGATAATTACATATCATTATTATCAATACATTATCAATACTATCAATTCAAAAGTCTAATATATAGTTCATATATATTGTGGTGTATAATTACATTTCCATATAATGTAATACTTCCATGTCATCATCTTCAACAATGTTCCATTCAGCTTTATTATATATTGCCCTATATGTTTTCCAACATTTATATAACATTAGGAATACCATTTGACCCAGATACTATACATATAATTAATGTCCTACTACACAGGCATTTAAATAGAACATGGAACTATTAATATAACGTAACATCTAGAGGTCATTGATCTATTAATATAACACAGAAGTAAAAACAATATATAAGTTACAACAACTATACTTATGATATTGTAATAAGACATCAATAATGAATAATAACCATATAGTATCTACAAATGAAGGGTTACAATACTCTAAAGTACATTTAAGAATAGTTACAGATGTTTATATAGAAATGGTAAATGAGGAAATAACCAGAAAAGTAGGTACAGATGTTGACTTAACAACAATAACCTCAGATTATATTCTAATTTTAGATGGTGAACCATATAAAAATTATTATGGAATGCTTTTTAAAAATGCGCAACTATATTTAGGAAAGGAAATGGATATAAAAAGTATATTACCACATTATTTATCGAAAAGAAAATTAGATATTGTTGAAATGGATGATATAGAATATATGTATAATACATTAGGTATACCCTATACCAGTTGGGTCTCAATGTATGATGATTATAATTATTATATCTAAAAATAGGTTGGCGTTACCATATGATGTAAACTATATAAATATACTTGATGTGTTACTACATCGCCATTCAAATAGACGTTGGTAGTATATAGTTATCATGAACCATATAGTAAAAACCGAGGTTGAGGATCATTATTGCTCGGAATTTTATCATACTAGTATGCATCTAGGTTTAGGGCTTGATGTTTTGATTGAAATGGTAAATGAAGAAATATTGCGAAGAGCAGACGAAGATGTTGACTTAACAGAAGTACATCTAGAAAACTGTTATCTATCTTACAACGGTAAAGCAATTGTAAACTATTTTTAAAATATGCTCACAAATGCACATTTACATTTGGGTAAATACATAGATATGGAAAGTGTTATTAAACATTATTTATGTAAAAGAAACATTGCGATTGTTAAACATAAAGATATAGAAGATGTATGCAGAAAACCTGCCATGGATGATTGGGGTGTAATATAATTATGATAAATATTAAAAAAAGAACAACATAACAACAGGAGACAATGATTACATAAATATATATGATGTTATACTACAACATCATTTAGACAGAGAGTGGTGAACAGTAAAATGGATGACAGAATAACAAACGATATGGTTTTATTTTATGGACAAAACAGTGTTTTCAGTAATTTTTACCCTGCTGAATTTATAGATAGAGATGGAGTGAAATACATATGTGCTGAACAATATTTTCAATATAATAAAATGCTGAACTGCCAAGAACATAACATCGCTGAGAAGATCCTTAATTCTACTAATCCATATGAAATAAAACAACTAGGAAGCTATAGATCTACAAACTTTGATGTACAACAATGGAACAGTGATTCATCACAAGTACTTTTTGAAGCACATTGGTTAAAATATAACCAAAATGAGGACTTAAAAAGAATTTTATTAAGTACTAATAATAAAATTCTTGCTAAGGCTAATCCAAGAGACTATATTTGGGGGATTGGTTTAAATATGTGGAATAAATATGCCACAATATAAGACCATTGGAAAGGACAACATAAATTTGGGGAAATATTAATGAATATTAGATATTTCATTATGAATAAATAGTTTTAGTGGTTAGTTATAATTAGTAAATAAAATTATTTTGAAAATATATTATTATGTGTTTTGTTATTTAGTAGTCACTAGGGTTGGAACTATAGGGCATGCTCACCCAATATTTTACCCAAATTACCTCAACATGTAAAATGCCCCATAGCGCCATAAAAAATGCCCCATACTGCCACCCACCTCGGTAAAATGCCCCATAGTGCCAGAGAGCATGCCCCATAGTGTTGTGCTTTAAAGGTTGTGAATTTTAATTTTTTATTTTTCATGCATTATCTAAATTATTAATAATCATATATTGCTTATATATGTATTGTTGAATTTATACTTCTACTATCAAATAAGATCGTATTCCTGGAGTGTGCCACTTCAGTCATTGTGCACGCGGTATTCACACAGTGCCGAGTATGGCTCCCGTTTGAGATCAGACACCGCCACGACTTGAAAAGTGAAAAAAGCCGAATTACTATCCTCAATAATCTGGAACGTCATATCATTACGCTGTCGTATACATAGTCCCACAGGTAACACGACAAGTCGTGATAGCGCAGTGGATGTGCGTTCGCTTCAGGTGCGAAAGGTCCGGAGTTCGAGACCCGCTGGAGCCGTTACGATTGTGCCCTTAGGCAAGGCATTTAAATTCCACGTTGCCTCTTTCTCTCTCCCTCATGGCGATGGATTCCATCAGGAATGAGGTCTCTAGAGTGATTAATATAAGTTAGTTTAGTTTATACAAATTTATTTTAGCTCGATTGCGAAACAAGTTCTTATAACTTATACTAATCACTCTCGAGACCTCATTCCTGATGGAATCCATCGCCACGAGTGAGAGAGAAGACAACATGGAATTTAAATGCCTTGCATATGGACACAATCGTAACGGCTCCAGCGGGGTTCGAACTCCGGGCCTTTTGCACGTAAAGCGAAAGTTGAAAGAACTTGTTTCGCAATCGAGTTAAAAATAAATTTGTATAAACTAAGTACATGCCTCCACCTCTTCGCTAAAACAGTGATAGTGAAGCGTACGTTCCTTGTCGCAAGGTCGACAACCAGGATATCCCAGTATATCCTACGCTGTTGGTGCGAGATGTGTCCAGATCGTTGGACGCAGTGAGGACGTCAGTCGGGACGCAAGTTGTAATACTGTCTGACCATTGTATTGTTATGATGTCCGTTCTTGGATACCCAAACATATTATCTGTCATACAATAATACATTACTTAGGGGAAATGCAAGAGCGTTGTCTTAGGAGGATCAGTAGAATAGCAATTGCGAGAAAATATGTGACATTTTTACTAGATATTTTTATTTATTTCAATTTATTTAAAGCGACATTACATCGCAAAAAGCAAATAAAATGCATTTTTTCATGTATAAATGCATTGCTACTATAAATTCTTCCGAATACATTCGAACACTAGCATTGAATCAATAAACGCCTACAACTTTCAAAATTCAAAGTACGATTTCATATAGCGGTCATCCATGCTCCTGAATTGACGTTTGTTTGTCATCGTAGTCAATACTAAACTCTTATTTCTCTGGACGATCAGTAGAATAGCAGTTGCGATAAAATATGTGACATTTTTACTAGTACTGTATTTAGGATTGTTTCCTGTTCTCGCGGTACGAAGACTTAAAGCCTGCCTCCGTGGTCGAGTGGTTGAGGTCGCTGACTTGTATACCACTGTAACCTATCATCACTGATGGTCACGGGTTCGAGCCCCGCTCAGGTCGTGTCTCATTTATATGAAAAAGTTGGCAGTTTCTTACGGAGGTTGGTGCACCCAAGTACTGGTTAACCATTGGAGCCTGCCCAGGAAAGGTGTTGTTAGGTAAACTGCCCGCCGGCGATATAGCCCGAAATGGTTCTGATGCAAGCGTAAAACCCGAAATATAACATAACATAATATTTATTTAAAGCGACATTACATCGCAAAAAGCAAATAAAATGCATTTGTTCATGTATAAATGCATTGCTACTATAAATTCTTCCAAATACATTCGAACACTAACATTGAATCAATAAACGCCTAATAATTGTATTAAGCATCATGGATGTCCACCCTATTTACAGGATACACGAGTTGTATTAAGCATCATAGATGTCCGCCCTATTTACACGAGTTGTATTAAGCATCATGGATGTCCGCCCTATTTACACGAGTTGTATTAAGCATCATGGATGTCCGCCCTATTTACACGAGTTGTATTAAGCATCATAGATGTCCGCCCTATTTACACGAGTTGTATTAAGCATCATGGATGTCCGCCCTATTTACACGAGTTGTATTAAGCATCATAGATGTCCGCCCTATTTACACGAGTTGTATTAAGCATCATGGATGTCCGCCCTATTTACACGAGTTGTGTTAAGCATCATGGATGTCCGCCCTATTTACAGGATACACGAGTTGTATTACGCATCATAGATGTCCGCCCTATTTAAACGAGTTGTATTAAGCATCATGGATGTCCGCCCTATTTACACGAGTTGTATTAAGCATCATGGATGTCCGCCCTATTTACACGAGTTGTATTAAGCATCATGGATGTCCGCCCTATTTACACGAGTTGTATTAAGCATCATAGATGTCCGCCCTATTTACACGAGTTGTATTAAGCATCATGGATGTCCGCCCTATTTACACGAGTTGTATTAAGCATCATGGATGTCCGCCCTATTTACAGGATACACGAGTTGTATTAAGCATCATGGATGTCCACCCTATTTACAGGATACACGAGTTGTATTACGCATCATAGATGTCCGCCCAATTTACAGGATACACGAGTTGTATTAAGCATCATAGATGTCTGCCCTATTTACAGGATACACGAGTTGTATTAAACATCATGGATGTCCACCCTATTTACACGAGTTGTATTAAGCATCATAGATGTCCGCCCTATTTACAGGATATATGAGTTGTATTTAGCATCATAGATGTCCGCCCTATTTACAGGATACACGAGTTGTATTAAGCATCATGGATGTCCACCCTATTTACAGGATACACAAGTTGTATTACGCATCATGGATGTCCGCCCTATTTACTGGATACACGAGTTGTATTAAGCATCATGGATGTCCACCCTATTTACATGAGTTGTATTAAGCATCATGGATGTCCGCCCTATTTACACGAGTTGTATTAAGCATCATAGATGTCCGCCCTATTTACAGGATACACGAGTTGTATTAAGCATCATGGATGTCCACCCTATTTACATGATTGTATTAAGCATCATGGATGTCCGCCCTATTTACAGGATACACGAATTGTATTAAGCATCATGGATGTCCGCCCTATTTACACGAGTTGTATTAAGCATCATGGATGTCCGCCCTATTTACAGGATACACGAGTTGTATTAAGCATCATGGATGTCCACCCTATTTACAGGATACATGAGTTGTATTAAGCATCATAGATGTCCACCCTATTTACAGGATACATGAGTTGTATTAAGCATCATGGATGTCCGCCCTATTTACACGAGTTGTATTAAGCATCATGGATGTCCGCCCTATTTACAGGATACACGAGTTGTATTAAGCATCATGGATGTCCGCCCTATTTACAGGATACACGAGTTGTATTAAGCATCATAGATGTCCACCCTATTTACAGGATACATGAGTTGTATTAAGCATCATGGATGTCCGCCCTATTTACACGAGTTGTATTAAGCATCATGGATGTCCGCCCTATTTACAGGATACACGAGTTGTATTAAGCATCATGGATGTCCGCCCTATTTACAGGATACATGAGTTGTATTAAGCATCATGTATGTCCGCCTTATTTACACGAGTTGTATTAAGCATCATGGATGTCCGCCCTATTTACACGAGTTGTATTAAGCATCATGGATGTCCGCCCTATTTACATGAGTTGTATTAAGCATCATAGATGTCCGCCCTATTTACATGATACACGAGTTGTATTAAGCATCATGGATGTCCGCCCTATTTACAGGATACACGAGTTGTATTAAGCATCATAGATGTCCGCCCTATTTACACGAGTTGTATTAAGCATCATGGATGTCCGCCCTATTTACACGAGTTGTATTAAGCATCATGGATGTCCGCCCTATTTACACGAGTTGTATTAAGCATCATAGATGTCCACCCTATTTACAGGATACATGAGTTGTATTAAGCATCATGGATGTCCACCCTATTTACAGGATACATGAGTTGTATTAAGCATCATAGATGTCCGCCCTATTTACACAAGTTGTATTAAGCATCATGGATGTCCGCCCTATTTACACGAGTTGTATAAGCATCATGGATGTCCGCCCTATTTACACGAGTTATATTAAGCATCATAGATGTCCACCCTATTTACAGGATACATGAGTTGTATTAAGGATCATGGATGTCCGCCCTATTTACAGGATACACGAGTTGTATTAAGCATCATAGATGTCCGCCCTATTTACACGAGTTGTATTAAGCATCATGTATGTCCGCCCTATTTACAGGATACATGAGTTGTATTAAGCATCATAGATGTCCGCCCTATTTACAGGATACATGAGTTGTATTAAGCATCATAGATGTCCGCCCTATTTACACGAGTTGTATTAAGCATCATGGATGTCCGCCCTATTTACAGGATACTCGAGTTGCATTAAGCATCATATATGTCCGCCCTATTTACACGAGTTGTATTAAGCATCATGGAACGTCCGCCCTATTTACATTATTTTGTTATGTCAACATACGACGTTTGTTTATTAGTTGAAATACTCAGTTTTTGAGGCAAATATTTGAAAAGAATTTATATCATACAATAGGAACATACATTCTGTAGAAATTTGCGTTTTCACTGATGTAGTGTCGCTTTAACGTCTACCGATTGCCCATTTGAGCGACGTGCAGTTTAGCTAACACCTTTCCTGTGAGGCTCCAGTACTAACTATTACATGCTTTGTCAGTTACATTAGTTGTCAAATAACGCTGGATAAACAATGTGTGTTTCCTTGGTAACCAGCACAAGTTGTTCGCATATAAATGTGTGGCAGCATGTTGTTGTTTCTTAATGCTCGCCCATATGGTTCGCCGGCGGCGAGGGTAAATAAGCTCAATCATCGTTGTTTCTTACGTTTATTTATCGTCGCTACCGGTTGCCCATATGAGCGACGCCTCCTTAAGAGATTAGTCATTTTAGATTTTTGGAGGATAGTGCAATGATACAGACAGAGACCCATTCCAGAACCTCCTCTGGTTCTTTTACGTGCACGGTGTAAAGCACCGACACGAGACCTCGAACCTGCGATCCCTGGATTACCAGTTCATCGTTGTAACATCTGGACTACATATCCGTCTGTAACTGTACAAGGATCAGTTTAGAGGGCGATGTGGGCGAAATTGTCGCCCTAGGGACCCTGACTTCGCCCTTTGGGGGCCCCACTTCTCCCTTTCAAACAAAATTTTGTCTAATAAGTAAGATACACTGGCCCATTATAAAGCACTCGTATTCAAATGCTGTATTTAATGGTTGTACTGTGAATTTTAACCCTATTTTGCAGAAGTATATTAAAGAACACCATCACGCGCTTTCTCACTTCTCCCAAAAATTCTGACCTAGAATGAACATGCACTGTTGCTAATTATAGTACATTAGTTATCCAATAACGCTGGAATGCTGTGATAAATGATGTTAGTTTCCATAGTAACCAGCACAAGTTGTTCTCATGATTTTGTTTATGTGTGGAAGCATCCGCCTACTTGGTGTACTAGTCTTTATGAATTTTATAATTGATTTCATAATTGATTTGTGCGATACTTTTGTCGAGTACATTCTTGCAAACTGAGCTCATTTATAATCTCATTTCATTTCTATTTCTGTACAGACAATACGCCCGGTATATCTCATTACGGCGTGTACGTCGCTGTCTGAGCACATCTCACAGCAGCAGCATAGGGTACTGGGATCATCATCATTATAATCATCTCATCATCATCATCATCACCACCACCATCATCATCCTCCTCCTCCTCATCATCATCACCATCATCATCATCCTCCTCCTCACCATCATCATCCTCATTCTCCTCATCATCATCACCATCATCATCCTCATCCTCCTTCTCATCATCATCACCATCATCCTCCTCCTCCTTCTTCTCATCATCACCATCACCATCATCATCATCATCATCATCATCATCATCATCATCATCACCATCCTCCTCCTCCTCTTCTCATCATCACCATCATCATCATCATCATCATCATCATCATCATCATCATCATCATCATCATCATCATCATCATCATCACCATCATCCTTCTCCTCACCATCATCATCATCATCCTCATCCTCCTTCATCTCATCATCATCACCACCATCATCATCACCATCATCATCATCATCACCATCCTCATCCTCCTTCTCATCATCATCACCATCCTCCTCCTCCTCCTCCTTCTTCTCATCATCACCATCACCATCACCATCATCATCATCATCATCATCATCATCATCATCATCATCATCATCATCATCATCATCATCACCATCATCCTCCTCCTCCTTCTTATCATCATCACCATCATCATCACCATCACCAGCATCCTCCTCCTCATCACCATCACCAGCATCCTCCTCCTCCTCATCATCACCACCATCATCATCATCATCACCATCACCATCATCACCATCCTCCTCCTTCTCATCATCATCATCATCACCATCATCATCACCATCATCATCACCATCATCATCACCATCATCATCACAAACAATATTGTTTCTTCGGAAAGTTGCTAGACTCGATTCAGTTACTTCGGATCGTATATCGGGGTAGTCGTATCTGTATTCGCCCATATCATATGGGTCGAGGGGCTACCTCTACTTTAAATAAATCGGAACAACGCCTCTAGAAGCATAGAAATCAGAAAAACATATATGATCGAATTATATTTCACCGAATGAAAATCGAAAGCAATATTATCATGATTTTTATTATTATTTAAAGTGACACTACATCAGTGAAAACACAAATTTCTACAGAATGTGTTTTCCTATTATATGGTATCATTTCCCCCTAATATTTGCCTCAAATACTGAGTATTTCAACTAATAAACAAACGTCGTATACGCGGTTTGTTGACATAACAAAATAATGTAAACATCCATGAGTAATACAACTCGTGTATCCTGAATAACACGATTTAGTGTACAGATTTACTGTTATATCTCACATTTGTGCCTATTTATTTGTAGACCATTCTTAGCTAAAGTATCTCTAAACGACATTATCTCGCGTTTGGTATTGACTCCGATGACAAACAAAAGTCAATTCAGGAGCATGGATGACCGTTATATGAAGTCCTACTTTCAATCCACAAAAACACTGTTTATTGATTCAATGTTAGTGTTCTAGTGTATTCGGAAGAATTTGTAGTAGCAATCATTTATACGTGAAAAAAATGCATTTTATTTGCTTTTTGCAATGTAATGTCGCTTTAATTAATATTATATATATAGTTTTCGCATTGTCTGTCCGTCCGTCCGTCCGTCCGTCCGAGTCAATATGCCCAGTCCTGGCTGTGACTTCTTCGGCTATGGAGTAATTACAAAACTAACATGTGTTCGCCATATAGAGGTGATGTATCGTATACATGACCCAGTTCCGTAGCCCGTGGCTAGTATATCTTGGTACGAGCTGGTTCATTCAGGTACTGGACTAGTTCGTGTGAGTAGTAGTAATATAGGGCAGCACCGTGGGGACGGTGTGTGTATTTTACGTTTATTTATCGTCGCTACTGGTTGCCCATATGAGATCTCTGTTTAAAGTCCAATCTGAAAGACTGTTAATTTTATTAGGGTCAGACGGGGGGTCGAATCTGCGATCCCTGGATTACCAGTTCAGCGTGTTACCACTGGGCACGGACGGTACCACTAGATGGCGTCATTATAGGGACGCGTTTCATCATTGTTGTAGTTATGAGGACAAAATAATAAACACTTCGGTCTAACCGATACGTCATTTCACGAAGCAATTCACTATGTTTTTCTTGTCTGAAAATGTAGGGTGCACCCAACGGCACCACCCCTGGCTACCGGTTAGAATTCAGAGAATCGGATTCTCCTACACCTGCACTTGACATAATTATTGCAGTTTTCTCATCCATGGGAGAGTACTCTTACATGTATTTTGACATTTACACATTTTGGTTAACTCTCCTATTGGTAGCAGATCAGACGTCCGTTGATCAAAAAGCAAGATATTTGCCGATTTTGCTGAATATACCCCTAGAATCCTCCACCACCCCGTGACTTTATTTCAGTACTACTTGCTCAAGTGCATTGACGAGTACACAGCCCTATATGACAGCTAGGATGCAGGTGTTCCATTTTGAACCAGGTCCGGGGTTCGAGCCCCGCTGGAGCCGTTACGATTGTGCCCTTAGGCAAGGCATTTAAATTCCACGTTGCCTCTTCTCTCTCCCCCGTGGCGATGGATTACATCAGGAATGAGGTATTGAGAGTGATTAATATAAGTTGAAAGAACTTGTTTCGCAATCGAGCTAAAATATAGTTGTATAAACTAACCAGTGTTTGTATACATTTGAAAATGGTGAAAACCGTTCAGTGTGATGCTGCTATCAAGCTCAAGCCTGTTCATTCCTATTAGATGTACATTTTGTATATACAATACGTGAGTCAATTTATTTATAGAGACTTCAATTTCATAACTAATAAGTAACCGTTTTCAACCTTACTAAATTTCGAAGAGTTTATACATTTATAATTTAGAAATTTTGTTCGTTACAATTAAGCACATCAAATACTTCATATCTTTACACAGATAATTACTGCCATTCACACTAGATAGTTATTATGCAACATCTATATTGTCTGCGTAATTACAGGAGATTAGTGTCAGAGCAGTATATACATTAATTGTTTGTTCTGTTGCATATGTGGGTACATAATAAAAGTGTCGACCAAGCATCTGCCACAAAGATATACGCCACGGGCATTCTGGGTTCACGAAGATTCAAAATTTACCCATTGGCCACGCCCAATCTGGATAGGTGGGTGTTTCAAAATTCACCCATTGGCTGCCCAATCTGGATAGGTGGGTGTTTCAAAATTCACCCATTGGCTACCCAATATGGATAGGTGGGTGTTTCAAAATTCACCCATTGGCTACCCAATCTGGATAGGTGTGCGTTCGAATCCAGCACTAGCTTATATACCCCGAGATTCTGGATTAGCGTAATGCATCCTGAATACAGGTTAAATAAATAAGAATTAAACTTTTCGTAAAATTTAAATTGTGAATTGGATCTTTTTATTTTAGCCCAACCCGCCCCGGTACCTCACGCCAAGCGAGTTCCCCCAACTAGATATTTGTTATTTATATGAAGAATACTCATAATCCAATCAGAACGCTCGTTTCAATGCGAACTGCGCCGCTTGAGAAATTTTTAAAACAAATTGAAAAATTCTCCGAAATCTCTTTTTGACGTACATATTTGCCGAATAAACCTACACGTTAGTGGAAACACATTTTATTGATAATGTTATTCACAATTAAAACTCTCCGGTCGAAGATTGTTTGTTGTTGCTGACAGAACCCGTGTCCTAGTATGGAAATGTGACCTGCTATGGCCAATGTATGTGGCAATTGTTTGCAAAGTATACATGCATGCAGCTTAAAGTTGTGTTTTATTTGAAGAACAATATAAAGACTCGGGATAGGCGTTATATTCGGATAGATGTGTACAAAATTGTTTCAGATAGGGCCATTTTACTGATCGATGCGAAATCTGACATCCCACAGAGTAGAATCCCTGTACTTAAATATATATATTGGTACCCCCAAACGTGCCGAATCCCTGTGAACATGTCATTTTGCCAGAAGTTAAACTGAAAAATCGACAGACTGGCACCCAGGCTAGGCTGACAGACTGGAACCCAGGCTAGGCTGACAGACTGGAACCCAGGCTAGGTTGACAGACTGGAACCCAGGCTAGGCTGACAGACTGGAACCCAGGCTAGGCTGACAGACTGGAACCCAGGCTAGGCTGACAGACTGGAACCCAGGCTAGGCTGACAGACTGGAACCCAGGCTAAGTTGACAAACTGGCACATAGGCTAGGTTGACAGACTGGAACCCAGGCTAGGTTGACAGACTGGAACCCAGGCTAGGTTGACAGACTGGCACCCAGGCTAGGCTGACAGACTGGAACCCAGGCTAGGCTGACAGACTGGAACCCAGGCTAGGCTGACAGACTGGAACCCAGGCTAGGCTGACAGACTGGAACCCATGCTAGGCTGACAGACTGGAACCCAGGCTAGGTTGACAGACTGGAACCCAGGCTAGGTTGACAGACTGGAACCCAGGCTAGGTTGACAGACTGGCACCCAGGCTAGGCTGACAGACTGGAACCCAGGCTAGGCTGACAGACTGGAACCCAGGCTAGACTGATAGACTGGAACCAAGGCTAGGCTGATAGACTGGTACCCAGGCTAGACTGATAGACTGGAACCCAGGCTAGGCTGACATACTGGCACCCAGGCTAGGCTGACAGACTGGAACCCACATACTGGAACCCATGCTAGGCTGACAGACTGGAACCCAGGCTAGGCTGATATACTGGAACCCAGGCTAGGTTGACAGACTGGAACCCAGGCTAGGCTGACAGACTGGAACCCAGGCTAGGCTGACAGACTGGAACCCAGGCTAGGCTGACAGACTGGAACCCAGGCTAGGTTGACAGACTGGAACCCAGGCTAGGTTGACAGACTGGAACCCAGGCTAGGTTGACAGACTGGCACCCAGGCTAGGCTGACAGACTGGAACCCAGGCTAGACTGATAGACTGGAACCCAGGCTAGGCTGATAGACTGGTACCCAGGCTAGACTGATAGACTGGAACCCAGGCTAGGCTGATAGACTGGAACCCAGACTAGGCTGACAGACTGGCACCCAGGCTAGGTTGATAGACTGGAACCCAGACTAGGTTGACAGACTGGAACCCAGGCTAGGTTGACAGACTGGAACCCAGGCTAGGTTGACAGACTGGAACCCAGGCTAGGCTGACAGACTGGAACCCAGGCTAGGCTGACAGACTGGCACCCAGGCTAGGCTGACAGACTGGAACCCAGGCTAGGCTGACAGACTGGAACCCAGGCTAGACTGATAGACTGGAACCAAGGCTAGGCTGATAGACTGGTACCCAGGCTAGACTGATAGACTGGAACCCAGGCTAGGCTGACATACTGGCACCCAGGCTAGGCTGACAGACTGGAACCCACATACTGGAACCCATGCTAGGCTGACAGACTGGAACCCAGGCTAGGCTGATATACTGGAACCCAGGCTAGGTTGACAGACTGGAAACCAGGCTAGGCTGACAGACTGGAACCCAGGCTAGGCTGACAAACTGGAACCCAGGCTAGGCTGACAGACTGGAACCCAGGCTAGGTTGACAGACTGGAACCCAGGCTAGGTTGACAGACTGGAACCCAGGCTAGGTTGACAGACTGGCACCCAGGCTAGGCTGACAGACTGGAACCCAGGCTAGGCTGACAGACTGGAACCCAGGCTAGACTGATAGACTGGAACCCAGGCTAGGCTGATAGACTGGTACCCAGGCTAGACTGATAGACTGGAACCCAGGCTAGGCTGATAGACTGGAACCCAGACTAGGCTGACAGACTGGCACCCAGGCTAGGCTGACAGACTGGAACCCACATACTGGAACCCATGCTAGGCTGACAGACTGGAACCCAGGCTAGGCTGATAGACTGGAACCCAGGCTAGGCTGACAGACTGGAACTCAGGCTAGGCTGACATACTGGAACCCAGGCTAGGATGATAGACTGGAACCCAGACTCGGCTGACAGACTGGAACCCAGGCTAGGCTGATAGACTGGAACCCAGGCTAGGCTGACAGACTAGAACACAGGCTAGGCTGACAGACTGGAACCCAGACTAGGCTGACAGACTGGAACCCAGGCTAGGCTGACATACTGGCACCCAGGCTAGGCTGACAGACTGGAACCCAGGCTAGGCTGACAGACTGGCACCCAGGCTAGGCTGACAGACTGGAACCCACAGACTGGAACCCAGGCTAGGCTGACAGACTGGAACCCAGGCTAGGCTGACAGACTGGCACCCAGGCTAGGCTGATATACTGGAACCCTGGCTAGGCTGACAGACTGGATCCCAGTCTAGGCTGACAGACAGGAACCCAGGCTAGGCTGATAGACTGGCACCCAGGCTAGGCTGACAGACTGGAACCCAGGCTAGGCTGACAGACTGGAACCCAGACTAGGCTGACAGACTGGAACACAGGCTAGGCTGATATACTGGCATCCAGGCTAGGCTGACAGACTGGAACCCACATACTGGAACCCATGCTAGGCTGACATACTAGAACCCAGGCTAGGCTGATAGACTGGAACCCAGGCTAGGTTGACAGACTGGCACCCAGGCTAGGATGACAGACTGGAACCCAGACTAGGATGATAGACTGGAACCCAGGCTAGGCTGACAGACTGGAACCCAGGCTAGGCGGACAGACTGGAACCCAGGCTAGGCTGACAGAGTGGAACCCAGGCTAGGCTGACAGACTGGCACCCAGGCTAGGCTGACAGACTGGCACCCAGGCTAGGCTGACAGACTGGAACCCACATACTGGAACCCAGGCTATGCTGATAGACTGGAACCCAGGCTAGGCTGACAGATTGGAACCCAGGCTAGGCTGACAGACTGGTACCCAGGAACCCAGGCTAGGCTGACAGACTGGTACCCAGGCTAGGCTGACAGACTGGTACCCAGGAACCCAGGCTAGGCTGACAGACTGGTACCCAGGCTAGTCTGACAGACTGGAACCCAGGCTAGGTTGACATACTGGAACCCAGGCCAGACTGACAGACTGGAACCCACAGACTGCAACCCATGCTAGGCTGACATACTAGAACCCAGGCTAGGTTGA
This sequence comes from Archivesica marissinica, assembly GCA_014843695.1. Taxonomy (NCBI): domain Eukaryota; kingdom Metazoa; phylum Mollusca; class Bivalvia; order Venerida; family Vesicomyidae; genus Archivesica; species Archivesica marissinica. Next base: position 27,710,805 of record CM026391.1, on the reverse strand, counting down.
CAGACTGGCACCCAGGCTAGGATGACAGACTGGAACCCAGACTAGGATGATAGACTGGAACCCAGGCTAGGCTGACAGACTGGAACCCAGGCTAGGCGGACAGACTGGAACCCAGGCTAGGCTGACAGAGTGGAACCCAGGCTAGGCTGACAGACTGGCACCCAGGCTAGGCTGACAGACTGGAACCCACATACTGGAACCCAGGCTAGGCTGACAGACTGGAACCCAGGCTAGGCTGACAGACTGGCACCCAGGCTAGGCTGACAGACTGGAACCCACATACTGGAACCCAGGCTATGCTGATAGACTGGAACCCAGGCTAGGCTGACAGACTGGAACCCAGGCTAGGCTGACAGACTGGTACCCAGGAACCCAGGCTAGGCTGACAGACTGGTACCCAGGCTAGGCTGACAGACTGGTACCCAGGAACCAGGCTATGCTGACAGACTGGTACCCAGGCTAGTCTGACAGACTGGAACCCAGGCTAGGTTGACATACTGGAACCCAGGCCAGACTGACAGACTGGAACCCACAGACTGGAACCCATGCTAGGCTGACATACTAGAACCCAGGCTAGGCTGATAGACTGGAACCCAGGCTAGGTTGACAGACTGGCACACAGGCTAGGATGACAGACTGGAACCCAGACTAGGATGATAGACTGGAACCCAGGCTAGGCTGACAGACTGGAACCCAGGCTAGGCGGACAGACTGGAACCCAGGCTAGTCTGACAGAGTGGAACCCAGGCTAGGCTGACAGACTGGCACCCAGGCTAGGCTGACAGACTGGAACCCACATACTGGAACCCAGGCTAGGCTGACAGACTGGCACCCAGGCTAGGCTGACAGACTGGAACCCAGGCTAGGCTGACAGACTGGAACCCAGACTAGGCTGACAGACTGGAACACAGGCTAGGCTGACATACTGGCATCCAGGCTAGGCTGACAGACTGGAACCCACATACTGGAACCCATGCTAGGCTGACATACTAGAACCCAGGCTAGGCTGATAGACTGGAACCCAGGCTAGGTTGACAGACTGGCACCCAGGCTAGGATGACAGACTGGAACCCAGACTAGGATGATAGACTGGAACCCAGGCTAGGCTGACAGACTGGAACCCAGGCTAGGCGGACAGACTGGAACCCAGGCTAGGCTGACAGAGTGGAACCCAGGCTAGGCTGACAGACTGGCACCCAGGCTAGGCTGACAGACTGGCACCCAGGCTAGGCTGACAGACTGGAACCCACATACTGGAACCCAGGCTATGCTGATAGACTGGAACCCAGGCTAGGCTGACAGATTGGAACCCAGGCTAGGCTGACAGACTGGTACCCAGGAACCCAGGCTAGGCTGACAGACTGGTACCCAGGCTAGGCTGACAGACTGGTACCCAGGAACCCAGGCTAGGCTGACAGACTGGTACCCAGGCTAGTCTGACAGACTGGAACCCAGGCTAGGTTGACATACTGGAACCCAGGCCAGACTGACAGACTGGAACCCACAGACTGCAACCCATGCTAGGCTGACATACTAGAACCCAGGCTAGGTTGACAGACTGGCACCCAGGCTAGGATGACAGACTGGAACCCAGACTAGGATGATAGACTGGAACCCAGGCTAGGCTGACAGACTGGAACCCAGGCTAGGCGGACAGACTGGAACCCAGGCTAGGCTGACAGAGTGGAACCCAGGCTAGGCTGACAGACTGGCACCCAGGCTAGGCTGACAGACTGGCACCCAGGCTAGGCTGACAGACTGGAACCCACATACTGGAACCCAGGCTATGCTGATAGACTGGAACCCAGGCTAGGCTGACAGACTGGAACCCAGGCTAGGCTGACAGACTGGTACCCAGGAACCCAGGCTAGGCTGACAGACTGGTACCCAGGCTAGGCTGACAGACTGGTACCCAGGAACCCAGGCTATGCTGACAGACTGGTACCCAGGCTAGTCTGACAGACTGGAACCCAGGCTAGGTTGACATACTGGAACCCAGGCCAGACTGACAGACTGGAACCCACAGACTGGAACCCATGCTAGGCTGACATACTAGAACCCAGGCTAGGCTGATAGACTGGAACCCAGGCTAGGTTGACAGACTGGCACACAGGCTAGGATGACAGACTGGAACCCAGACTAGGATGATAGACTGGAACCCAGGCTAGGCTGACAGACTGGAACCCAGGCTAGGCGGACAGACTGGAACCCAGGCTAGTCTGACAGAGTGGAACCCAGGCTAGGCTGACAGACTGGCACCCAGGCTAGGCTGACAGACTGGAACCCACATACTGGAACCCAGGCTAGGCTGACAGACTGGAACCCAGGCTAGGCTGACAGACTGGCACCCAGGCTAGGCTGACAGACTGGAACCCACATACTAGAACCCAGGCTATGCTGATAGACTGGAACCCAGGCTAGGCTGACAGACTGGAACCCAGGCTAGGCTGACAGACTGGTACCCTGGAACCCAGGCTAGGCTGACAGACTGGTACCCAGGCTAGGCTGACAGACTGGTACCCAGGAACCCAGGCTGACAGACTGGTACCCAGGCTAGTCTGACAGACTGGAACCCAGGCTAGGTTGACATACTGGAACCCAGGCCAGACTGACAGACTGGCACCCAGGCTAGGATGATAGACTGGAACCCAGGCTAGGCTGACAGACTGGAACCCAGTCTAGGCTGATAGGCTGGAACTCAGGCTAGGCTGACAGACTGGAACCCAGTCTAGGCTGACAGGCTGGAACCCAGGCTAGGCTGACAGACTGGAACCCAGGCTACATAGCAGGAAGGAGAAAATACAGTGGTGTGCATCTGCTTACACATATTCTCCCAAATGAAGCTTAATGCATAGTAGCTATATTCACGTTTATATAAATTTATTTTATCTCGATTGCGAAACAAGTTCTTACAACGTATATTAATCACCCTCGAGACCTCATTCCTGATGGAATCCCTCGCCACGAGGTAGAGAGAGGAGGCAATGTGGAACTTAAATGCCTTGCATAAGAGCACAATCGTAACGGCTACAGATGTTTTAATTGCAATTTCATATATACTTTTACCCCCCCCCCCCAGCTGGGCAGGGGTTAGAATATCCCAGCTGTCGCACTACAGAGGGGTACAACCCCCCCCCCCCAATGTGCCTGCCTGTTTGCCGTGGGCGGAGAACTGTGTCGCCTGATGAGAGGATCCTGGTGGTTGAGTAGAATCAGTGTTGGCAAATAATACCCTGTTTCCACAACACACCACTTCGGCCTTAAGTTGGGTTAAACGGGAGGTCAGGAAAGCCCGTCCTTGATCAATCGGCTGGTCATGCCGAGCCCTAGGGCATCGTTAATCTTAAACACATATTTTCAAAATTTGTCTTGAAAACAAATATTGATTCTCTAAATATTTATACTCTTTCATTGTCTTCTTTTTGATGCCCTAGCAGGCGGTGGCTCATGGGCTAATCGGGTGAAAGTTTGATGTTTGATTGACTTTTGTAACCTCCCAAGGATAATCTAAACTTGGTAGGACCTTCTGTGGGAATACACTTGTCCGGTCTAGTCCTTTCATTCTGAGTATATCATTGATGTATCCCCGTCATGATCTGTGATGGATTTCCCCAGATCATGTCCCCTTGTTAGGCTCTGAGACGGGTGGGGAGCATTGACGATGAACTATATATTACTATTATGAGTTCCACTCAAAAAAAAGCCAAGCGTGCACTAAGTGAATCCAATGATGATTCTGTTGAACAATAGAGAGTGAACTTCCCTCGCTTCATTCTCATTGAGGCTGTAGACAGTTCAAAACCTATCACAAAAATGTCCCCTTTCGTCATTGAAAAGCAAATGAAATCTATCCTAGGTACACCTAAATCTGTTAAAAGTCTTCGAAATGGAAGTCTTTTGGTTGAAATTACTTCAAAAGCTCAATCTCAGAATTTATTATCAACGAACACCTTCTTTGGACATTCTGTGAAGGTCAGTCCCCACAAATCTTTGAACTCATCCAAAGGTGTCATCAGGTGCAGGGAATTATCTTCCTGCTCTTTGGATGAGATCAAAGAAGGTTTGTCAAGTCAAGGGCTCATTGACGTGAAGAGAATATCTATAAAACGTAACAACGAAATAAAACCCACACACACATATATAATTACATGTGACACACCAGTCATCCCGTCACGTATCAAAGTCGGCTACCAGATTGTCACCGTCGACATATATGTACCTAGCCCTCTTAGATGCTTTAAACGCCAGAGGTATGGTCATCATGAGGATAGGTGTCGGAACGAGTCTGTATGCTCCAAGTGTGCTGAGACTGCTCCACAACATCAAGAGAACAACTGCCCCAACACAAATAAATGCGCCAATTGTGGCGCTGATCATATATCCAATTCTAAAGATTGTGACTCCTGGAAAAAAGAAAAAGAAATTGTTAAGATCAAATATTCGGAAAACATTTCATTCCAGGATACAAGAAAGATTTATGAATCTCGGTACAAATCCGAAAATCAGCCAAGCTATGCAAGTGTTGCTAAAACAGCTTCTGTTGAATGCAAAACTTGCAAAAACTTGTTGACCAAACTTTGCCAAATCTTTCCAGACAAAAAAACAGAAATAATGCAGTTATTCCCTGGTTCTGACAGTTCTTCTTATCTTGACCAGCTTAAAAATCAAAATACACCACATACACCTAAACCTACAGCAGACAAACAAAAACAAGCAAAAACAAACATACACAAGAATCCAACAACAAAAAACACTCGAAACAACAATACACAAGAAAAACACATTCAACCAAAAACAACATCAACTTCATCAAAACCAAAACCTACTAAAGAATCTACAACTCAACAAGCATCAACTTCAACAAAAAAGCAATTTGCTGTCACTTCTAGACAGCAGAAAAATAAACCTATGCAATCAGATAAACAGTCAGATAAACACACAGTGTCCAGTCCAGTGTCTACAAGCAATAGATACTCGGATTTGGACACGGACGATGACAATCTGGAGGGCGAGGCATCAGACTCGGACAAGTCCGAGTCTATGACCTGGCACGATGGCGAGGGTGGCTGGAGCAAGAACCTCCAGTCGTGGCAGGATGCCACTTAATATATTTTTAACTTTATATTTTATCTATGAATAATAATTATGTAAATATCGGTATAGTATTTTTAATAATTAATCTCTCCATAATGGCCAATGGAATTATCCAGTGGAATTGTCGAGGTTTAAAATCTAATTTTGCAGAGCTTTCTCTTTTAGTGCAAGAATATAAACCTGCTGCGTTATGCCTTCAAGAAACATTTTTGAAACAAAATGATACAATTTCTATAAAACATCACATCATTTTCAATAAAATATACAGTGAAGGTGATAAAGCCCAGGGTGGGGTATCTATCATCGTCAATAATAGTGTTCCACATAAGGAATTACTGTTAAATACAAACTTACAAGCTGTTGCTGTAAGACTGTCATTACATAGCACTATCACACTGTGTTCACTATATCTTCCCCCAAGTAAACCAATTGAAGAACATAGGCTGAATGATCTTATAATACAATTACCCTCTCCATATATTCTAATAGGTGATTTCAATGCACATAACATCATCTGGGGTTGTAATAATACAAATCAAAGAGGTCTCCAGATAGAGAATTTCATCTCTGATAATTCTCTTTCTTACATGAACGATCCATCGTCCAAAACATATTTACACCCAGGAACAGGATCCTATTCTGCAATAGATCTTACACTATGTAGCCCAGTCATACTTCCAGATTTCTCATGGAAAGTCGATGATGATCTCCACGGAAGCGACCACTTCCCCATCCTCATATCTGAAAATCAGCCTACAGCTTATAGTCAACCCAGAAGATGTAAACTTTCTAAAGCAAATTGGACTAAATTCCAACAACTTTGTGAACAAACAATTTCATATGAAACATTCAAGGATTGTCGTGATCAAACACAGCTATTCACTACATTACTAATAAAAGCAGCAGAACAATCCATACCTCAGACTTCACCTAATCCAAAGAGACCATACAAACCCTGGTATGATGATGATTGTAAGAAAACCATCCAAAATAGGAAATCGGCCATAAGAAAATTCAATTTGAGACCCACCACAGAAAATTTAAACAACATTCGCATATATAGAGCAAAAGCACGACGTACAATACAAAGCAGCAAACGCAAATGTTGGAAACAATACATCTCAAGACTAAATAACAGAACAACAACTAAGAAAACCTGGGACATGATAAGAAAATTTAATGGCAAAGGTACTTCACCTATTAACCACCTCACTGCAAACAACAAACAAATCACCACACCTCTGGAAATTTCAAACACCTTAACAGAAACATTTGCACAAAAATCATCAGCAAATAATTATTCACAAAAATTTCAGAAATTCAAAGACACTAATGAAAAGAAAAAACTAAACTTCAATTCAAAGAACAAAGAACATTACAACAAACTATTTAATCTTAAAGAACTCAAGTCTGCTTTGTCAAAAGCACATGATACATCCCCAGGTCCAGATAAAATCCACTATCAATTCTTAAAACATCTACCTAGCTCCTCCCTCTTTATCTTATTGGACATGTTTAATTCTATATGGCAAACTGGTGAGTTTCCTACATCTTGGAGGGAGGCTTTAGTCATCCCAATACCACACCCAGATAAGGATAAAAAGGATCCAAACAACTATAGACCCATAGCGTTAACACGTTGTATATGTAAAACTATGGAAAGAATGGTATACAACCGGCTTGTATGGTTTCTCGAATCAAATCATTTAATTGTTAATGTCCAGAAGCACACTGGATCATCTAGTTCGTTTCGAAACATTTATAAGAGAGGGCTTTGTCAATAAACAACATGTTGCTTCAGTATTTTTCGACCTGGAGAGTGCTTATGACACAACCTGGAAATATGGCATTTTAAAAGATCTTCACGACTTTGACCTCAGAGGACGCCTTCCATTATTTATTTCTGCATTTTTAAATGAAAGACTCTTTCGTGTCCGTGTTTGTAATACCCTATCAGATGCTCGGGAACAGCAGATGGGTGTACCACAGGGTTGTATTTTGTTCGTTACATTGTTTAGTATTAAGATAAACAATATTGTTAAATCAATAAATCCATGGGTTGAGTGCTCCCTTTATGTAGATGATTTTGTTATTTGCTTCAGGTCTAGTAATATGAACATAATAGAACGCCAACTCCAGCAATGTCTGAATAAACTTCAGACTTGGTCGGATGAAAATGGTTTTAAATTTTCTAAATCAAAAACTAAATGTATGCATTTTTGTAATCTACGTGGACTTCATCCAGACCCAAACATTTACCTGGATGGCTCACGTGTAGAAGTAGTCTCAGAATACACAGTTTTAGGTGTTATCTTTGATAAAAAACTCTCATTCATTCCTCATATCAATAATTTAAAAAAGAAATGTCAAAAAGCTCTAAATATTTTAAAGGTTGTGGCACATTCCGATTGGGGAGCTGATAGAAAGGTACATCTACGGCTCTATCGGTCATTGGTTCGCTCTAAGCTGGATTATGGTTCGATAATTTACGGATTGCACGAAAATCGTACCTGAAAATACTTGATCCTATACATAATCAAGGTCTACGATTAGTCCTTGGAGCTTTCAGAACTTCCCCTGTTAAAAGTCTTTATGCTGAAGCAAATAAACCCTCTCTGTATGCTAGACGACAGAAGTTAGCTCTACAATACCTACTGAAACTCAAGTCAAATCCTCAAAACCCAGCTCACAAAGTGGTCTTTCAACCCCAATTTAAAGTGCAGTTTCAAAGAAAACCGAGAGCTATTGCCCCACTAGGTATACGCATGGAACAATGTCTAGATGACCTACATATTGACATGAAATTTATTGCACAGTATAAAATCCCAGATTCTCCTCCTTGGACCCTTAAAACTGCCAAGTTTCGCTTTGATCTCATTTCTGATAAAAGGTCTATTACAGACAGGAGCCAGTTTCAAACAAAATATCATGAAATCAGGGAATTTTATTCGGACTTCAAAGCCAACACAGATGGTTCAAAAGCTGGTGACACTGTTGCGTCAGTGGCAATCTTTGGGAATAAAAATCGGAAATGTAGACTTACACACAAGTCCTCAATTTTCTCTGCCGAACTGAAGGCCATATATCTCGCTCTAGATCTTGCAGTGGAATCACACTATGTTCAATATATCATTTTCTCTGATTCCTTGTCTGTTTTACAGGCTTTGTATTATGAAAAGTTTGAAAATCCTATTGTTTGTACTTTGCTTGAAAGGATTTCTTCCCTTTCAGAAACAAATACATTTGTGTTCTGCTGGCTTCCGAGTCATATGGGTATAAAAGGTAATGTAATGGCTGACCAGAATGCAAAGCTGGCTTTGTCATTACCAATTTCTAGGATTAGAGTGTGTTATACCGATTTTAAGTCTACAATTCTTACCTTAATTCAATCCTCTTGGCAGGCCCAATGGGATGGTGAAATTTTTAACAAACTTCATTCGATCAAACCAACACTTGGCGAATGGTGCCCAATTTACAGGCCTATTCGTCGAGAAGAAGTCATTCTCGCCCGTCTCAGGATTGGTCATTCTCGAATATCACATTCATGGCTGTTGTAACGAGATTATGCACCAGAATGTATCCCATGCAATACTCTATACACGATGGAGCATATCTTCATACACTGTGTTGACCTTCAACCAATCCGGTTGCAGTACTACAATGTGGACAACATTAAAAAACTCTTCGACTCTATCATAGTAGAGTCCATCATATCATTTATCAAGGCAATAGGAATTTGTAATAAGCTGTGATATCAATTGTTAATCATGCCTTTGTAGTAATCATTCATTCATATATTACCTGTAATTAATCTTACGTCTTTATAACTTCTTAGTATTCATTTTTACGTAATGCATATACTTATATAGAATTTTATTTCATACACTCGACAATAAACATAACATTAATGCGCGCTACATGACCTTAGATGTCGATGCGCCGTCCAACCATTCATTCATTCATTCATCATTCATTCTGTGGTGCAGTTCCAGAGCATAATGACGAGCTATCTATCCATGTGGTGCAGTTCCAGAGCATAAACCGAGCTATCCATGTGGTGCAGTTCCAGAGCATAATGACGAGCTATCTATCCCACGTGGTGCAGTTCCAGAGCATAATGCCGAGCTAGCTATCCCATGTGGTGCAGTTCCAGAGAATAAAGCCGAGCTATCAATGTGGTGCAGTTCCAGAGCATAATGACGAGCTATCTATCCATGTGGTGCGGTTCCAGAGCATAAAGCCGAGCTATCTATCCATGTGGTGCAGTTCCAGAGCATAATGCCGAGCTAGCTATCCACGTGGTGCAGTTCCAGAGCTTAATGCCGAGCTATCTATCCACGTGGTGCAGTTCCAGAGCATAATGCCGAGCTATCTATCCATGTGGTGCAGTTCCAGAGCATAATGCCGAGCTAGCTATCCATGTGGTGCAGTTCCAGGGCATAATGCCGAGCTAGCTATCCATGTGGTGCAGTTCCAGAGCATAATGCCGAGCTATCTATCCATGTGGTGCAGTTCCAGAGCATAATGACGAGGTATCTATCCCATGTGGTGCAGTTCCAGAGCATAATGCCGAGCTATCTATCCATGTGGTGCGGTTCCAGAGCATAAAGCCGAGCTATCTATCCATGTGGTGCAGTTCCAGAGCATAATGCCGAGCTATCTATCCCTGTGGTGCAGTTCCATGGCATAATGCCGAGCTAGCTATCCCATGTGGTGCAGTTCCAGAGAATAAAGCCGAGCTATCAATGTGGTGCAGTTCCAGAGCATAATGACGAGCTATCTATCCATGTGGTGCGGTTCCAGAGCATAAAGCCGAGCTATCTATCCATGTGGTGCAGTTCCAGAGCATAATGCCGAGCTAGCTATCCACGTGGTGCAGTTCCAGAGCTTAATGCCGAGCTATCTATCCACGTGGTGCAGTTCCAGAGCATAATGCCGAGCTATCTATCCATGTGGTGCAGTTCCAGAGCATAATGCCGAGCTAGCTATCCATGTGGTGCAGTTCCAGGGCATAATGCCGAGCTAGCTATCCATGTGGTGCAGTTCCAGAGCATAATGCCGAGCTATCTATCCATGTGGTGCAGTTCCAGAGCATAATGACGAGGTATCTATCCCATGTGGTGCAGTTCCAGAGCATAATGCCGAGCTATCTATCCATGTGGTGCGGTTCCAGAGCATAAAGCCGAGCTATCTATCCATGTGGTGCAGTTCCAGAGCATAATGCCGAGCTATCTATCCCTGTGGTGCAGTTCCATGGCATAATGCCGAGCTATCTATCCATGTGGTGCAGTTCCAGAGCATAATGCCGAGCTAGCTATCCCATGTGGTGCAGTTCCAGAGCATAATGCCGAGCTAGCTATCCATGTGGTGCAGTCCCAGGGCATAATGCCGAGCTATCTATCCATGTGGTGCAGTTCCAGAGCATAATGCCGAGCTATCTATCCATGTGGTGCAGTTCCAGAGCATAATGCCGAGCTATCTATCCCTGTGGTGCAGTTCCAGAGCATAATGCCGGGCTATCTATCCCTGTGGTGCAGTTCCAGAGCATAATGCCGAGCTATATATCCCTGTGGTGCAGTTCCAGAGCATAATGACGAGCTATCTATCCATGTGGTGCAGTTCCAGAGCATACTGCCGAGCTATCTATCCATGTGGTGCAGTTCCAGAGCATAATGCCGAGCTATCTATCCCTGTGGTGCAGTTCCAGGGCATAATGACGAGCTATCTATCCATGTGGTGCAGTTCCAGGGCATAATGACGAGCTATCTATCCCTGTGGTGCAGTTCCAGAGCGTAATGCCGAGCTAGCTATCCATGTGGTGCAGTTCCAGGGCATAATGACGAGCTATCTATCCATGTGGTGCAGTTCCAGAGCGTAATGCCGAGCTAGCTATCCATGTGGTGCAGTTCCAGGGCATAATGACGAGCTATCTATCCATGTGGTGCAGTTCCAGAGCATAATGACGAGCTATATATCCATGTGGTGCAGTTCCAGAGCATAATGACGAGGTATCTATCCATGTGGTACAGTTCCAGAGCATAATGCCGAGCTATCTATCCATGTGGTGCAGTTCCAGAGCATAATGCCGAGCTATCTATCCATGTGGTACAGTTCCAGAGCATAATGACGAGCTATCTATCCATGTGGTGCAGTTCCAGAGCATAATGCCGAGATATCTATCCATGTGGTACAGTTCCAGAGCATAATGACGAGCTATCTATCCATGTGGTGCAGTTCCAGGGCATAATGCCGAGCCATCTATCCACTGCATTAGTTACGTGGCCAACTATTATGCTGCAATCTGTAATGAGTTGAAACAGCTGAGAAGAGTCCCTCATGTAAATCAAGCCATTAAACAACACATCAGCTTCATGCGCATGATTCTGTATTAGTTATTAATAAACAGAACTTGCCTTTCACAGCTATCGCCACTCCCTATCAGGTACACACGATAACACTCTCGTTGGCGCGGATGAAAGCGTACATATATGATCATTCGTGTGGGAGGAAACAATATAATTATATTTGCAGAACGCTGACTAAATGTAATCCATAATCAGAATACACGCTTACTGCATCTATCATATCATAAAGTGAGTAATGTAACATAATGGGGTTATATGTTGATTATGTTAATTAATTACCTCCATAATTAGTTGTATACCATGATACATATTCATGAGTATTGGTCCATTTATAATAATAAGCTGTATACGGTCGTTATACAAGGCAATTATACATGGAACTGTACTAACTGTTGGCGGAGAAGCAAGTACATTTGGCAGATAAACAAGTATACTTGGCGTGGACATCCCTTACACGTATGCCTGATCAGCATATTAAAGGTTTTCCCACACATGTGTGCTATTACATCAGAAATGTACTCTGATGTTTTAAGTTTAAACAGTACAATTTCAAAATATTAACATGTTATTTTCCGTACAAGCATGTGTTTGCACCAAAACAAGATATCCGAATTGATATATTGAGTGGCAGTTATGCCAAACATGTTTACTGGAACATCTGTAGCTTGACATTTTATGGAATACCTGTCCCAGCTTGCTTCTCTATAAAAGATGGGATACATTTAGATTAGGGGGAGACGAACTGGGATTATTGAAAGCGCCATATGGTGCTTGGGCACACCGTAGAAATTTATTTAAATAAACACTTATAACTTGGACTTGTTTTGGAACTTAGAGTGGTGGAACCTATGCACGGCGTAAATCCCACATATAATGACCAGTATAAAATGTTAATTGCACATGCCGTATACTATTATTTTCCTAAGTCGTGAAAACAACTTTCAAAATACTCTTGTCGATAGTTTTAGCTTCATCGCGTGACCTTGCTGCTCAATACAGCTATCGCAACGGTGTCGGTCGGCACCCGTGTATATGGGAAACTGAAGACGTCAGGGCATCTATGCACGGCGTACTTGTTGTTTTTTATTTATCCACCATAACTTGTTGAATATCTTATTTTGATATAGTGCATCATTGAGTAAAAACACTTATTGGTCTTAATCAGAAATGGTATAGAAACTATGTTTCGGGTTAGGTGTAGAATTTTAAATTCCGATAGCTACCCGAATTGCTCATACACCGGTACAATTTCGGTGGATATATTCTCCCAATGATTTGCGTGTTTATATTCGTCTGCTGGACCAGTCACGTGACAGTTGCCTAAGCCTACCGATACTCTCAATGGAATGCTATTGAACCATGCTTCAGCTCTGTCGGCGAAATTAGCCTAGAACTATATAACTATTTGAAATACGGATGAAAATGGAAAATACGCCGAGCATAGGAATACGCCGAGCTTAGGAATACGCCCGCCGAGCTTAGGAATACGCCGCCGAGCTTAGGAATACGCCGAGCATAGGTTCCACCACTCTATACGATTACGGTACAGTAAGCAGTTCCAGCATCATACAGTGCCGCCGAATTTTGTCTATTAATACTAATCATGTTTTGCACTTGTTTTATCTTAACACAATGACCGTTGTAGGTCATACATGAGGGTGACACCCCCTCCCCCTCCCCCTGAATCCCGAATACTTCTTATTTTCTTATCTTACAAGCATTAAACATGCAACAGAAGGGATACGAATGCACCAAAGGTGCAAATGACAAAAATAAAAAACAATCCAGGGAGAATACTCCCCCGGAAACCCAATAATAGTTAACATGCGTTGTCTGCCTTACATCGTACATGTGTGTGCTTGTTTTACCATTCACATTTTGTTTTAAACCATTTAATAAGCTCGATTGTGGCGAACATTTCTAGCTATTTTAATACATCTATCTTGTTTGGTTCACTCTAAAGTCAGCTTCCTCAAAAGCAGCTCTTTGTTTAACAAGTCTAGCCTGTGACATGCCACGTAGCCGGGGGAGGGGTCGTCCACTTTTCGAACAATAACAACTTTTTACGTTTATTTATCGTCGCTACCGGTTGCCCATATGAGCGACGCCTCCTGAATAGATTAGTCATTTTAAATTGTTGGAAGATAGTGCAACGATACAGACAGAGACCCATTCCAGAGTCTCCTCTGGTTCTTTTACGTGCACGATGACACGAGACCTCGGTTTAAAGACCCATCTGAAAGACTGTTAATTGTATTAGGGTAAGACGGGGGATCGAACCTGCGATCCCTGGATTACCAGTCCAACTACGTTTGGTCAGAAGCCACCTGTCAATCAAACTACTTAATAATCCAATCAGCTATCGTTATTTCACACCCACCCAGACAACACATATCCTCCGACAACCTAGTGTGCAACAGTATCACATACTACAGTGAAGTAACAGAAAACATTGTGTTTTAAACTTAAAACCGTCTGACCCTAATAACATTAACAGTCTCTGGGACGTTAAACCGAAGTCTCGTGTCGGTGCTTTACACCGTGCACGTAAAAGAACCAGAGGAGACTCTGGAATGGGTCTCTCTGTGTATCATTGCACTATCCTCCAAAAATCTAAAATGACTAATCTCTTCAGGAGGCTTCGCTCATATGGGCAACCGGTAGCGACGATAAATAAACGTAACACACACGTTTTAAGCTTAGAAAATAATGGTTAACCTTTTATTACCTATCGGTTAGACATCATAATGTCCCCATGTTAGCAACCCTGAGTTTGACACTATCACCAGAGTGTCATACCGAGACGGACATGGCATAAGGAGTGCCATACCGAGACGGACATGGCATAAGGAGTGCCATACCGAGACGGACATGGCATAAGGAGTGCCATACCGAGACGGACATGGCATAAGGAGTGCCATACCGAGACGGACATGGCATAAGGAGTGCCATACCGAGACGGACATGGCATAAGGAGATAACATATCCACATAATAGCCACAATTATTGCTTAATCGCAAATACTGATGAAAAGCGTCCCTCTGGTGCCGGCGTCCCTAATGTGGTGCTCTATATTACTTACATGGACTAGTCCGGTGCCTGAATGAACAGGTACAATCGAGTAAAGTAGGGCACGTATCCGGCACAATCGAGTAAAGTAGGGCACGTATCCGGTACAATCGAGTAAAGCAGGGCATGTATCCGGTACAATCGAGTAAAGCAGGAACCGTATCCGGTACAATCGAGTAAAGCAGGACACGTATCCGGTACAATCGAGTAAAGTAGGACACGTATCTGGTACAATCGAGTAAAGCAGGGCACGTATCCCGTATAATCGAGTAAAGCAGGAACCGTATCCGGTACAATCGAGTAAAGCAGTAACCATATCCGGTACACTCTATTAAAGCTAGAATCGTATCCGGTACAATCAGGTAAAGCAGGATCCGTATCCGGTACAATCGGGTAAAGCAGGGCACGTATCCGGTACAATCAGGTAAAGCAGGACCCGTATTCGGTACAATCAGGTAAAGCAGGACACGTATCCGGTACAATCAGATAAAGCAGGACCCGTATCCAGTACAATCAGGTAAAGCAGGAACCGTATCCGGTACAATCGAGTAAAGCAGGACCCGTATCCGGTACAATCGAGTAAAGCAGGGCACGTATCCGGTACAATCAGGTAAAGCAGGAACCGTATCCGGTACAATCGAGTAAAGCAGGAACCGTATCCGGTACACTCGAGGAAAGCAAGACTCGTATCCGGTACAATCGAGCATAGCATGACACGTGTTCTGTACAATCGAGCATACCAAAACTCGTATCCGGTACAATCAGGTAAAGCAGGAACCGTATCCGGTACAATCGAGTAAAGCAGGACCCGTATCCGGTACACTCGAGGAAAGCAAGACTCGTATCCGGTACAATCGAGCATAGCATGACACGTGTTCTGTACAATCGAGCATAGCAAAACTCGTATCCGGTACAACCGAGTAAAGCAAAACTCGTATCCGGTACAATCGAGCATAGCATGACACGTGTTCTGTAAAATCGAGCATAGCAAAACTCGTATCCGGTACAATCGAGTAAAGCCGGACCCGTATCCGGTACAATCAGGTAAAGCAGGACCCGTATCCGGTACAATCAGGTAAAGCAGGACCCGTATCCGGTACAATCAGGTAAAGTTAACCCGTATCCGGTACAATCAGGACAAACAGGATCCGTATCCAGTACAATCAGGTAAAGCAGGACCCGTATCCGGTACAATCAGGTAAAGCAGGACCCGTATCCGGTACAATCAGGTAAAGCAGGATTCGTATCCGGTACAATCAGGTAAAGCAGGACCCGTATCTGGTACAATCAGGACAAACAGGATCCGTATCCGGTACAATCAGGTAAAGCAGGACCCGTATCCGGTACAATCAGGACAAACCAAACAGGATCCGTATCCAGTACAATCAGGTAAAGAAGGATTCGTATCCAGTACAATCATGACAAACAGGATCCGTATCCGGTACAATCAGGTAAAGCAGGACCCGTATCCGGTACAATCAGGTAAAGCAGGACCCGTATCCGGTACAATCAGGTAAAGTTAACCCGTATCCGGTACAATCAGGACAAACAGGATCCGTATCCAGTACAATCAGGTAAAGCAGGACCCGTATCCGGTACAATCAGGTAAACCAGGACCCGTATCCGGTACAATCAGGTAAAGCAGGATTCGTATCCGGTACAATCAGGTAAAGCAGGACCCGTATCTGGTACAATCAGGACAAACAGGATCCGTATCCGGTACAATCAGGTAAAGCAGGACCCGTATCCGGTACAATCAGGACAAACCAAACAGGATCCGTATCCAGTACAATCAGGTAAAGAAGGATTCGTATCCAGTACAATCATGACAAACAGGATCCGTATCCGGTACAATCAGGTAAAGCAGAATCCGTATCCGGTACAATCAGGTAAAACAGGATCCGTATCCGGTACAATCAGGTAAAGCAGGATCCGTATCCGGTACAATCAGGTAAAGCAGGACCCGTATCCGGTACAATCAGGACAAACAGGATCCGTATCCGATACACTCAGGTAAAGCAGGACCCGTATCCGGTACAATCAGGACAAACCAAACAGGATCCGTATCCAGTACAATCAGGTAAAGAAGGATCCGTATCCAGTACAATCAGGACGAACAGGATCCGTATCAGGTACAATCAGGTAAAGCAGAATCCGTATCCGGTACAATCAGGTAAAGCAGGATCCGTATCCGGTACAATCAGGTAAAGCAGGATCCGTATCCGGTACAATCAGGTAAAGCAGGACCCGTATCCGGTACAATCAGGTAAAGCAGGATCCGTATCCGGTACAATCAGGTAAAGCAGGACCCGTATCCGGTACAATCAGGTAAAGCAGGACACGTATCTGGTACAATCAGGTAAAGCAGGACCCATATCCGGTACAATCTGGTAAAGCAGGACCCGTAACCGGTACAATCAGGTAAAGCAGGACACGTACTCGGTACAATCAGGTAAAGCAGGATCCGTATCCAGTACAATCAGGTAAAGCAGGACACGTATCCGGTACAATCAGGTAAAGCAGCACACGTATCCAGTACAATCAGGTAAAGCAGGATCCGTATCCAGTACAATCAGGTAAAGCAGGATCCGTATCCGGTACAATCAGGTAAAGCAGGACCCGTATCCCGTACACTCAGGTAAAGCAGGACACGTATATGGTACAATCAGGTAAAGCAGGACCCGTCTCCGGTACAATCAGGTAAAGCAGGACCCGTAACTGGTACAATCAGGTAAAGCAGGACACGTACCCGGTACAATCAGGTAAAGCAGGATCCGTATCCAGTACAATCAGGTAAAGCAGGACACGTATCTAGTACAATCAGGTAAAGCAGGATCCGTATCCAGTACAATCAGGTAAAGCAGGACACGTATCCGGTACAATCAGGTAAAGCAGGATCCGTATCCAGTACAATCAGGTAAAGCAGGACACGTATCCGGTACAATCAGGTAAAGCAGGATCCGTATCCAGTACAATCAGGTAAAGCATGACACGTATCCGGTACAATCAGGTAAAGCAGGACACGTATCCAGTACAATCAGGTAAAGCAGGATCCGTATCCAGTACAATCAGGTAAAGCAGGATCCGTATCCAGTACAATCAGGTAAAGCAGGACATGTATCCAGTACAATCAGGTAAAGCAGGATCCGTATCCAGTACAATCAGGTAAAGCAGGATCCGTATCCAGTACAATCAGGTAAAGCAGGATCCGTATCCAGTACAATCAGGTAAAGCAGGACACGTATCCGGTACAATCAGGTAAAGCAGGACACGTATCCAGTACAATCAGGTAAAGCAGGATCCGTATCCAGTACAATCAGGTAAAGCAGGATCCGTATCCAGTACAATCAGGTAAAGCAGGATCCGTATCCAGTACAATCAGGTAAAGCAGGACACGTATCCGGTACAATCAGGTAAAGCAGGACACGTATCTGGTACAATCAGGTAAAGCAGGACCCGTATCCGGTACAATCAGGTAAAGCAGGACACGTACCCGGTACAATCAGGTAAAGCAGGATCCGTATCCAGTACAATCAGGTAAAGCAGGACACGTATCCGGTACAATCAGGTAAAGCAGGACACGTATCCAGTACAATCAGGTAAAGCAGGATCCGTATCCAGTACAATCAGGTAAAGCAGGATCCGTATCCAGTACAATCAGGTAAAGCAGGATCCGTATCCAGTACAATCAGGTAAAGCAGGACACGTATCCGGTACAATCAGGTAAAGCAGGACACGTATCTGGTACAATCAGGTAAAGCAGGACCCGTATCCGGTACAATCAGGTAAAGCAGGACCCGTAACCGGTACAATCAGGTAAAGCAGGATCCGTATCCAGTACAATCAGGTAAAGCAGGACACGTATCTGGTACAATCAGGTAAAGCAGGACCCGTATCCGGTACAATCAGGTAAAGCAGGACCCGTATCCAGTACAATCAGGTAAAGCAGGACACGTATCCGGTACAATCAGGTAAAGCAGGATCCGTATCCAGTACAATCAGGTAAAGCAGGACACGTATCCGGTACAATCAGGTAAAGCAGGACCCGTATCCAGTACAATCAGGTAAAGCAGGATCCGTATCCAGTACAATCAGGTAAAGCAGGACCCGTATCCAGTACAATCAGGTAAAGCAGGATCCGTATCCAGTACAATCAGGTAAAGCAGGACCCGTATCCGGTACAATCAGGTAAAGCAGGACACGTATCCGGTACAATCAGGTAAAGCAGGACCCGTATCCAGTACAATCAGGTAAAGCAGGACACGTATCCGGTACAATCAGGTAAAGCAGGATCCGTATCCAGTACAATCAGGTAAAGCAGGACACGTATCCGGTACAATCAGGTAAAGCAGGACACGTATCCAGTACAATCAGGTAAAGCAGGTCCGTATCCAGTACAATCAGGTAAAGCAGGATCCGTATCCAGTACAATCAGGTAAAGCAGGATCCGTATCCAGTACAATCAGGTAAAGCAGGATCCGTATCCGGTACAATCAGGTAAAGCAGGACCCGTATCCGGTACAATCAGGTAAAGCAGGACACGTATCTGGTACAATCAGGTAAAGCAGGATCCGTATCCGGTACAATCAGGTAAAGCAGGACCCGTATCCGGTACAATCAGGTAAAGCAGGACACGTATCCAGTACAATCAGGTAAAGCAGGATCCGTATCCAGTACAATCAGGTAAAGCAGGACACGTATCCGGTACAATCAGGTAAAGCAGGATCCGTATCCAGTACAATCAGGTAAAGCAGGATCCGTATCCAGTACAATCAGGTAAAGCAGGATCCGTATCCAGTACAATCAGGTAAAGCAGGACACGTATCCGGTACAATCAGGTAAAGCAGGACACGTATCCGGTACAATCAGGTAAAGCAGGACCCGTATCCAGTACAATCAGGTAAAGCAGGATCCGTATCCAGTACAATCAGGTAAAGCAGGACCCGTATCCAGTACAATCAGGTAAAGCAGGATCCGTATCCAGTACAATCAGGTAAAGCAGGACCCGTATCCAGTACAATCAGGTAAAGCAGGACACGTATCTGGTACAATCAGGTAAAGCAGGACCCGTATCCGGTACAATCAGGTAAAGCAGGACCCGTAACCGGTACAATCAGGTAAAGCAGGACACGTACCCGGTACAATCAGGTAAAGCAGGATCCGTATCCAGTACAATCAGGTAAAGCAGGACACGTATCCGGTACAATCAGGTAAAGCAGGACACGTATCCAGTACAATCAGGTAAAGCAGGATCCGTATCCAGTACAATCAGGTAAAGCAGGATCCGTATCCGGTACAATCAGGTAAAGCAGGACCCGTATCCAGTACAATCAGGTAAAGCAGGACACGTATCTGGTACAATCAGGTAAAGCAGGACCCGTATCCGGTACAATCAGGTAAAGCAGGACCCGTAACCGGTACAATCAGGTAAAGCAGGACACGTACCCGGTACAATCAGGTAAAGCAGGATCCGTATCCAGTACAATCAGGTAAAGCAGGACACGTATCCGGTACAATCAGGTAAAGCAGGATCCGTATCCAGTACAATCAGGTAAAGCAGGACACGTATCCAGTACAATCAGGTAAAGCAGGATCCGTATCCAGTACAATCAGGTAAAGCAGGATCCGTATCCAGTACAATCAGGTAAAGCAGGATCCGTATCCAGTACAATCAGGTAAAGCAGGACACGTATCCGGTACAATCAGGTAAAGCAGGACACGTATCCAGTACAATCAGGTAAAGCAGGACCCGTATCCAGTACAATCAGGTAAAGCAGGACCCGTATCCAGTACAATCAGGTAAAGCAGGACACGTATCCAGTACAATCAGGTAAAGCAGGATCCGTATCCAGTACAATCAGGTAAAGCAGGATCCGTATCCAGTACAATCAGGTAAAGCAGGATCCGTATCCAGTACAATCAGGTAAAGCAGGACACGTATCCGGTACAATCAGGTAAAGCAGGACACGTATCCGGTACAATCAGGTAAAGCAGGACCCGTATCCGGTACAATCAGGTAAAGCAGGACACGTATCCAGTACAATCAGGTAAAGCAGGATCCGTATCCAGTACAATCAGGTAAAGCAGGACACGTATCCGGTACAATCAGGTAAAGCAGGACACGTATCCAGTACAATCAGGTAAAGCAGGATCCGTATCCAGTACAATCAGGTAAAGCAGGATCCGTATCCAGTACAATCAGGTAAAGCAGGATCCGTATCCAGTACAATCAGGTAAAGCAGGACACGTATCCGGTACAATCAGGTAAAGCAGGATCCGTATCCAGTACAATCAGGTAAAGCAGGACACGTATCCGGTACAATCAGGTAAAGCAGGACACGTATCCAGTACAATCAGGTAAAGCAGGACACGTATCCAGTACAATCAGGTAAAGCAGGATCCGTATCCAGTACAATCAGGTAAAGCAGGACACGTATCCGGTACAATCAGGTAAAGCAGGATCCGTATCCAGTACAATCAGGTAAAGCAGGATCCGTATCCAGTACAATCAGGTAAAGCAGGATCCGTATCCAGTACAATCAGGTAAAGCAGGACACGTATCCGGTACAATCAGGTAAAGCAGGATCCGTATCCAGTACAATCAGGTAAAGCAGGACACGTATCCGATACAATCAGGTAAAGCAGGACACGTATCCAGTACAATCAGGTAAAGCAGGATCCGTATCCAGTACAATCAGGTAAAGCAGGATCCGTATCCAGTACAATCAGGTAAAGCAGGATCCGTATCCAGTACAATCAGGTAAAGCAGGATCCGTATCCAGTACAATCGGGTAAAGCAGGACACGTATCCGGTACAATCAGGTAAAGCAGGACACGTATCCAGTACAATCAGGTAAAGCAGGACACGTATCCGGTACAATCAGGTAAAGCAGGGCACGTATCCGGTACACTCAGGTAAAGCAGGGCACGTATCTGGTACAATCAGATAAAGCAGGACACGTATCCAATACAATCTGGTAAAGCAGGATCCGTATCCAGTACAATCAGGTAAAACAGAATCCGTATGCGGTGCAATCGAATCTGAATCGATGTGACGATTGTGCTGTGGATTATTCTAGTGGATATCATGGAATTTCGAAACGAGCCCCAATATATATATATACATGTACACGATTCCATTCGTCCATCTGTCTTTCAATGATATCACGTTGTTTGAAGACGAAACGTTTTGTCATCCTATAGTTTCTACCTAAACCATTACAAAGACATTGACAGTATAATGGCCGTTGGGAATTAAGTATGCTAATATGTTATTGTTAGGTTGTGCCACATTTGGTGGTATCAAGTTTTATAACATGTAATAAATATGCGATAATTTCGCTGAATGCAACCAAGAGAGTATTATAAAACACATTAAACTGGGGTCGCGTAGTATCTGCCGAAAATATAAAAACGAAACTTTATGAGAGGAAATTTATAATGTCCATGATCTATGGGGCGCCGTTTTGCTATTTATTCAGTATTTCTGGATATCCATAATTCGATTTCTGGATATCCATAATTCCATTTTTGGATATCCATACTTCAATTATTATATATCCATAATTCGATATATGGATATCCATAGCTCCAAGATATTAATGGATATCCAAAAATCGATGGATATGTTGGAAATCTATGATTCCAGTCGCGCCGTTTTGCTATTTATTCAGCATTTATGGATATTCATAATTCGAATTTTCGAATATCTAATAATCGATTTATGGATATCCAATACCCTATTTATGGATATCCAAAAATCAAATTATGGATATCCATAAATGCTGAATAAATACCAAAACGGTGCGGCTGAAATTATGGATACCCATAAATCGAATTATGGATATCCATAAATAACGAATAAATAGCAAAACGGCGGCCCATAATGGGTGATCAAGCCGGTTATGTTTACAGTTTATACTTGATATATCGCGCTGATAAAGAATATAATCCGTGACAGTTTTCTCAAATAGTGGCACATTAAATACGTTTGGAGACATACAAAAGCAATGAAGATCGGTACATTTTGTATCAGTTATAGTTTAATAGTTTTAAACGACAGACAGTGGAGATTATATCTAAGTTCTCAAGTAACTTCTGGTTTTATAACAAAATGTTAATTTTCAAGACCCATTGTTGTGTGTTTGTATTAAATTTTGGGATTGCACGGGAAATTAACTCAGCTAAGCGGAAGTGTTAGCCCGTTGATTGTATGTGTGTCTTACTTATATATTTCATTTCATATCCATTTTCGTTTGCAGTTTTCCAAGAAGTAGCTGCTAATCAGTTCACCTACAGTCTGACTGGGGTGATATATGATCTTGTTATGTTATATTTCGGGTTTTACGCCGGCATCCGCACCATATCGTGCTATATCGCAGGCGGGCAGTTTACCTAACAGCACCTTTCCTGGGCAGGCTCCAGCGGTTAACCAGTACTTGGGTGCACCAACCTCCGTAAGAAACTGCCAACTTTTTCAAATAAATGAGACACGGCCTGAGCGGGGCTCTAAACCGTGACCATCAGTGATGATATGCTACAGTGGTATACAAGTCAGCGACCTTTACCACTCGACCACAGAGACGGACACTATATGATCATGTAAAACATTTTTTAAGATATGCGTTAGTGCTTATTTTCTCAACTCAGTGTTTTAATATTATTTTCATTTAACATTTTTTTAATATAAAGATTAGCAACTCCTTGGCTTTTATATTGTAGATATAGAGAATATTAGGTTACTGTCTTATAAATTTTAATTTATTAGGCGAGTCGGAGAAAAAATACAAGGCGAGAGCCTCGCCTTGTATTTTTTCTCCGACTCGCCTAATAAATTAAAATTTATAAGACAGTAGAGAGCCTCGCCTTGTATTTTTTCTCCGACTCGCCTAATAAATTAAAATTTATAAGACAGTAACCTAATATTCTATTTATCCTACATTCTGAGTGTGCACCCGACACAACTACTAACAAACTAGCCATGACAGCTTACAAACTCGCTACGCACTTGGTAATATGTTGCGCATTGATATTTCTATTTATAGATAAATGATAAATGACATTTCTCCGACAACAGTAGTTTCCAGAGGGGTCTCATCGAGTGCTGTTAATTCATCCCAAACAACCTGAAAGTTTGCCTGTACACGACTTTCTTCTTGGGACATTTTCCAAACTCAGCAGACAACACAATGTGATGACAGACGCTTTGTTTATTTACAAACCGTAATCTGGGTCATAAAAGCTTTATTAGGCACTGACTAATAAAGCAAAATTTAGTCAGGCCGTTTTTGTACGTTATTTCGCTTGAAGGTAGGATAAACAAGTATATGTGAATGATGATGTCTATATATTGAGTTTTAGTCTCATATAATTCATATATTGAATGGCAATGCATGTGATTTTATTGTGTATCATATTGTGATTTGTGAATGTATTATGTGATATGCATTTGATGAGACGATAATAAAGATTTATATATACGTTTATTTATCGTCGCTACCGTTTGCCCATATGAGCGACGCCTCCTGAATATATTAATCATTTTAGATTTTTGGAGGATAGTGCAACGACACAGACAGAAACCCATTCCAGAATCTCCTCTTGTTCTTTTACGTGCACGGTGTAAAGCACCTACACGAGACCTCGGTTTAGATTGTTAATTTTATTAGAGTCAGACGGGGGATCAATCCTGCGATCCCTGGATTACCAGTCCAACACGTGTTAACCGCTGGACTACAGATACGTCTGTAGATTGTAGCAATGGTGTTCGTATTTGTGTTATCCAACTGTCACGTGCCTGCGTTCGACGCTTTATATTGTTAGCACTTTGCATGATAGCGGTGAAAATACTAGTCAAATATGTCATGCACATTTATTAGAATTGTATGGTAACGACACTAATTGAATTTCATGACATATTTCCAGAGAATAAGAAAAAAATAATATTATAATTAATGAATTGTTGTCTGCTACATATTTTGAACTATTTATAGCCTTTATTTTGCCCAGCATGCAAATAGTGATGCTCGCCCATATGGTTAACTAGCGGCGAGAGTAAATAATCTCAACCATCATCAGCTATTATTATTAGTAATTAGTCAACAATTGCTGCACAGCTGTCATCCGTGTAATTGACCATTCTATGAAATTGTAGTTGAAGACGGATCTGTAGTCCAGTGGTAACACGCTGGACTGGTAATCCAGGGATCGCAGGTTCGATCCACCGTCTGACCCTAATAACATTAACAGTCTTTCAGATGGGACGTTAAACCGAGGTCTCGTGTCGGTGCTGTACACGTGCACGTAAAAGAATCAGAGGAGACTCTGGAATGGGTCTCTGTCTGTATCATTGCACTATCCTCCAACAATTTAACATGACTAATCTCTTCAGGAGGCGTCGCTCATATGGGCAACCGGTAACGACGATAAATAAACGTTACTACATGTACACGTAGGATTTAATATAATACTCTGTCCTTTTGACAGCAGTCCAATATTAATAATAATGGACTGCAAGTACAACAGTATGACGTCATGATTTAAGTGTTAATAATTGTGATACTTCTCCTATGACATAGTATAGTATAGAATGAATGGATGTGTATGTTTGTTTGTTTCGTGGTTTAACGTGGCCCCGACAACCTAGGTCGTACACATGGCGACTATATATCCAGCTAGTAATTGTGGAGGAAGACCCTGGAAGTCCCCTCCTATGATGAGAGATGGTACGATGGTCGCCAAATCGGACAGGTGGGTTTTCTCCGGGTGCTCCGGTTTCCTCCCACACGAATGACCACATATACGCGTTCATCCGAGCCAACGAGAGTGATTAATATAAGTTGTTAAAACTTTCTCCGCAATCGTTGTAAAATAAATAAAGTATTAAAACAAAGAAAGAAAAAAAGTCCCCTCCTAGCTGTATTCCAGGCACCTGGGTAGAACCACCGAACTTCCTCAAGCCAGTGGGATTCGAACATACACCATGAGGTCAACTACCTTAACCACTGCCATGGCTGTATAGTGTTTTACATTATAGTATGTAATGTGATTTTATATAATCAGACTATATAATGAACATTAACAGATATCCCCTATTACAATAATTTTTATGAGCTAAACTTGCACGGACAAGGTGTTCGTCTTGTTGGCGGTGGCAGTTGTTGCTGTGAGCAAACTCTACATTTATTCAAAGCTTATAGCTACAGTCAAACCTGTCTTAAGCAGCCATCCAAGGGAGTCAGAGAAAGTGGCTGCTTAGCGCAGGTAGCTGCTTAATAGAGGTCAAATATATAATAAAACAACTGATTGGGAATCTGGAAACTGGCTGCTTAATACAGGTTGGCTGCTTAATGGAGGTGACCGCTAACACAGGTTTGACTGTATATATAATACAGGTTGGCTGCTTAATGGAGGTGACCGCTAACACAGGTTTGACTGTATATATAATACAGGTTGGCTGCTTAATGGAGGTGACCACTAACACAGGTTTGACTGTATATATAATACAGGTTGGCTGTTTAATGGAGGTGACCACTAACACAGGTTTGACTGTATATATAATACAGGTTGGCTGCTTAATGGAGGTGACCACTAACACAGGTTTGACTGTATATATAATACAGGTTGGCTGCTTAATGGATGTGACCACTAACACAGGTTTGACTGTATATATAATACAGGTTGGCTGCTTAATGGAGGTGACCGCTAACACAGGTTTGACTGTATATATAATACAGGTTGGCTGCTTAATGGAGGTGACCACTAACACAGGTTTGACTGTATATATAATACAGGTTGGCTGCTTAATGGAGGTGACCACTAACACAGGTTTGACTGTATATATAATACAGGTTGGCTGCTTAATGGAGGTGACCACTAACACAGGGACTGTATATATAATACAGGTTGGCTGCTTAATGGAGGTGACCGCTAACACAGGTTGACTGTATATATAATACAGGTTGGCTGCTAATGGAGGTGACCGCTAACACAGGTTTGACTGTATATATAATACAGGTTGGCTGCTTAATGGAGGTGACCACTAACACAGGTTTGACTGTATATATAATACAGGTTGGCTGCTTAATGGAGGTGACCACTAACACAGGTTTGACTGTATATATAATACAGGTTGGCTGCTTAATGGAGGTGACCACTAACACAGGTTTGACTGTATATATAATACAGGTTGGCTGCTTAATGGAGGTGACCGCTAACACAGGTTTGACTGTATATATAATACAGGTTGGCTGCTTAATGGAGGTGACCACTAACACAGGTTTGACTGTATATATAATACAGGTTGGCTGCTTAATGGAGGTGACCACTAACACAGGTTTGACTGTATATATAATACAGGTTGGCTGCTTAATGGAGGTGACCACTAACACAGGTTTGACTGTATATATAATACAGGTTGGCTGCTTAATGGAGGTGACCACTAACACAGGTTTGACTGTATATATAATACAGGTTGGCTGCTTAATGGAGGTGACCGCTAACACAGGTTTGACTGTATATATAACAGGTTGGCTGCTTAATGGAGGTGACCACTAACACATGTTTGACTGTATATATAATACAGGTTGGCTGCTTAATGGAGGTGACCACTAACACAGGTTTGACTGTATATATAATACAGGTTGGCTGCTTAATGGAGGTGACCACTAACACAGGTTTGACTGTATATATAATACAGGTTGGCTGCTTAATGGAGGTGACCACTAACACAGGTTTGACTGTATATATAATACAGGTTGGCTGCTTAATGGAGGTGACCACTAACACAGGTTTGACTGTATATATAATACAGGTTGGCTGCTTAATGGAGGTGACCACTAACACAGGTTTGACTGTATATATAATACAGGTTGGCTGCTTAATGGAGGTGACCGCTAACACAGGTTTGACTGTATATATAATACAGGGTTGACTGTATAATGGAGGTGACCACTAACACAGGTTTGACTGTATATATAACACAGGGTTGACTGTATAATGGAGGTGACCGCTAACACAGGTTTGACTGTATATATAACACAGGGTTGACTGTATAATGGAGGTGACCGCTAACACAGGTTTGACTGTATATATAACACAGAGTTGACTGTATAATGGAGGTGACCACTAACACAGGTTTGACTGTATATATAACACAGGGTTGACTGTATAATGGAGGTGACCGCTAACACAGGTTTGACTGTATATATAACACAGGGTTGACTGTATAATGGAGGTGACCACTAACACAGGTTTGACTGTATATATAACACAGGGTTGACTGTATAATGGAGGTGACCACTAACACAGGTTTGACTGTATATATAACACAGGGTTGACTGTATAATGGAGGTGACCGCTAACACAGGTTTGACTGTATATATAACACAGGGTTGACTGTATAATGGAGGTGACCACTAACACAGGGTTGACTGTATAATTGAGGTGACCACTAACACAGGGTTGACTGTAGTTGTGACTACCAGGTTAATGTCTCTACACCCATTCCAACCACTAATATTCATAACAAAAGTTTACAAACTTTATTTATTTTACAACGATTGCGAAACAAGTTCTAACAACTTATATTAATCACTCTCGTTGGTGCGGATGCAAGGGTAAATGTGGTCATTCGTGTGGGAGGAAACCGGAGTACCCGGAGAAAACCCACATGTCCGATCTGGCGGCCACCGTACTATCTCACATACTTCCCGGTCCGAGGATCGAACCCGGGTTGCATTGGTGAGAATCGAGCGCGCTAACCACTGGGCTAACAGGACAGCCAAGCTTTACTATATAAAAGCTGCTAAGAATATTTTATCGTAAAAGAATACATTTGTCACTACACTGTCTGTTCAATGCAGCTGAACTATTCAATGCCTCAACACAATGAATACATCCATGCGTTGTGATTTCCACAAACAATTTACCCGTCATGCATTGTTTATAGAGCTGGTAACAGATACCCCGAACTGATCTCCCCTCTTCAGAAACGCAATTCACCACGGAACAGCCATTATTGACATCTCTAAGGATGTTTCCTTAAGTAAATATTTTCATAACGCTAGTACGAAAATCAATGTTTAAATCGTCTTATTCTATTATTTCTACCTGTCGTAAGATGTTTTGACTCCCGGTATTATGTGTGTTGAGGAGGTTAAATGCTTTCGAGTGTCCGATTTCGTTGTGACAGTGTTTGGTTTATAGCCTTGGGCCGAACACTTGTGTTTGTTGTTCTATTCGGTTTCATCCACTTATGCGACCCAATTGAGAGAGAGACAGACACCAAAACATCTTTAATATGTGTGTGTTTTACGTTTATTTATCGTCGCTACCGGTTGCCTATATGAGCGACGCCTCCTGAAGAGACCCATTCCAGAATATCCTCTTGTTCCTTTACGTGTACGATGTAAAGCACCGACACGAGACCTCGGGTTAACGACCCATCTGAAAGACTATTAATGTTTTGTCATGATAAGGAAAACGAATGCAGCGCATGTACACGTGTAGTATGTACTATAGTCTATACTGCTATACATGTAGTATGTACTGTAGTGTATACTGCTATACATGCAGTATGTACTGTAGTTTATACTGCTATACATGTAGTATGTACTGTAGTTTATACTGATATACATGCAGTATGTACTGTAGTTTATACTGCTATACATGTAGTATGTACTGTAGTCTATACTGCTATACATGAAGTATGTACTGTAGTTTATACTGCTATACATGTAGTATGTACTGTAGTTTATATCGCTATACATGTAGTATGTACTGTAGTTTATACTGCTATACATGTAGTATGTACTGTAGTTTATACTGCTATACATGTAGTATGTACTGTAGTTTATACCGCTATACATGTAGTATGTACTGTAGTTTATACTGCTATACATGTAATAAGTACTGTAGTTTATCTGTAATGTATACTGCTATACATGTAGTATATACTGTAGTGTATACTGCTATGCATGTAGTATGTACTATAGTGTATACTGCTATACATGTAGTATGTACTGTAGTTTATACTGCTATACATGTAGTATTTACTGCAGTTTATACTGCTATACATGTAGTATGTACTGTAGTTTATACTGCTATACATGTAGTATGTACTGTAGTATATACTGCTATACATGGAGTTGGTACTGTAGTTTAAACTGCTATACATGGAGTTGGTACTGTATTTTGACTTAAGCCGCAGTTGATAGTTTACTTTAAAGATATTATATTATATTCTGATAAATAATACAGGACGGAACCATAGGTGATTTTATTTAAGAAATAATAAGTATCAACCGTGGTATATCGCAGAATAACCCTCGTTTGAAGTGAACGACACACGAGGGTTATTCTGCGATATACCACGGTTGATACTTATTATTTCGATTCTAACACGACTTACTTCTAATAATTTTAGATGCGAATCAAAGGAGTATTTTCTTCAAACGCGGTGCTACCCCGCTGCATTTGGCTTTCGAAATTTCCTCCCGCGTAAGGGGTGATGACTTTATTTTTTATGGAAAATATCAATCTAGTGCATAAATAAACAAATGTTGTAACTGATCAATAATTTTATTTATTTTGTCAAATAAAACTGTACAGAATAGTAACTGAAACGTTACTTAACAGAAAAACAAGACGGACAAGAGATTATCTGATTCTAAATATAGCTCACTTCCGCGAATTCCCACGGTAGTATTTACAAACATCACGTGACTTTCATTCATAAAACTTTACACGCATTGTATAAATGGAATAGCCAAAACATGTTGCGCGCGCAGCATAGTTCAAGGTAGGTCTATCGCAGAATAACCCGAGGTAGATTTTTACTCTACAAATATGTATGTTATTAGCTGGGTCGTGTTAGAATACTATATATTCAACTGGAAACCGTTTTTTGGAGTAATTTGTTTCTCCTGTATAGTCCATATAAAATCGCCATCTTGAAAATGTGGAATCATTTTTCTGTGTGGAGGCAATGTTTTTCTCCTATATAATCCATATCTAAATACAATATATGCCAATCAGTCGCCCAAATGCATTTATGCGGTGGCGACTTTAAATAAACTTATTAGTTAGTCATATATGCCAATTACGCAAAAATGGGCTGAGCCGCAAATTCTTACAACCCTGGAAATGGCTCTTTCCAAGATGAACAAAATGATAATTGAACATATGTAAAGATTCAAGCACTCGTATTATAGAATTCGTCATGTCTATGTGATGCTGGTTGTAGTATATGATTGATTACCCTGGTATTAATCCATACAATTCCCTCTCAATCGTATCGCACAATCTTCATTTATAACCAAACAGACATATTGTCAACTCTCTGCCCGTATATTCCTCATCCCATATCTGTATGTATTATATTACAGGGATATAAATTTTCAAAATTTCGACATGTTATTCGGACAAACCTCTTAAAGCCACTTAACCACGTCTGAAGATGGTGTCATTTTCTACCAACCATGGCCACACAAACAGAGTACAAAGCAAAGTTGAGGAGGTGACTGTGCATTTCAAACAATGTGTGTGTATTACGTTTATTTATCGTCGCTACCGGTTGTCCATATGAGCGACGCCTCCTGAAGAAATTAGGTCCCATCTAAGAGACTGTTCATTTGATTAGAGGCAGACGGGGGATCGGACAGACAGACAGACAGACAGACAGACAGACAGACAGGCAGAGAGGCAGGCAGGCAGACAGACATATAGTGTGTATTTTACGTTTATTTATCGTCGCTACCGGTTGCCCATATGAGCGACGCCTCCTGAAGAGATTAGTTATTTTAGATTTTGGAGGATAGTGCATGATACAGACAGAGACCCATTCCAGAATCTCCTCTGATTCTTTTACGTGCACGGTGTAAAGCACCGACACGAGACCTCGGTTTAACGTCCCATCTGAAAGACTGTTAATTTTATTAGGGTCAGACGGGGGATCGAACCTGCGATCCCTGGATTACCAGTCCAGCGTGTTACCACTGGACTACAGATCCGTCCGTAGTTTATTTATGTCTCACTTTTATACAAAATTTAATGTTTTGTATTCTTTATAACTGTTGTTGTATTATTTTATTTATACTCGCCACTTTTGAGGAATTTGGGCGAGTGTATCTTCTTAGATTATTGTTCCGATCTAATAAGCCTATGGGGGAGGCATCTTCTTTCTTCGCAGGGGACAAGTCCTGTGTTGCTTCTTTCGAATGGGTTCAATTTAGGGCCACACCCCTTACTGTTGATCATCTCGTAGCCGCATACAGACGGACACTGCAGTTAGACATCAGAGCCTCGTATGTCACCTCCTGGTATGCACGAGTTGTTCTTCGTGACGGTCGGGTCATGTTGGATGAAGGCTGCGAGTACTCATGAACTCCAAGACGGTCCAGTCGACGAGACGATGCGCGCGCATACCGGAAGAGAGTGCGACACGCTGAAGATGCATGTGTTCTAGGTTGCTGCTGCGAGACGTGCATGTCACGAGGAGATCAGCAGGGTTTTCTTTATAGAAGCAAAGATTATTTTCCCTAATATACTGAAAATAAATAATGTGCACGTGAGTACACACTAATGCAATCGGGGTGCTGTTTTAGTTCGTTTAATTAACTGAATTTATGTTGAACTCGAAACAAGTTTAAGCTATTTTTCAAATTATAATTTATTTTAATGAAGTTAATGTAAACTTTTGTAATCCCATTTAAGCAAGTCTTTTCTGTTTGTCGCTGTATTTACGAGAGATATAAGACTGACTGTCAGCATAATTTGTTTTTACGTTTATTTATCGTCGCTACCGGTTGTCCATATGAGCTACGCATCCTGGAGAGATTAGTCATTTTAGATAGTTCAATGATTAAGACAGAAACCAATTTCTGAGTCTCCACTGGTTATTTTGCGTGCACGGTGTAACGCACTGAGACGAGAGGTTTAAAGTCCCAATTGAAATACTGTTATTATTAACAGAACGATCTGTAGTCCAGTGGTAACACGTTGGACTGGTAATCCAGGGATCGCAGGTTCGATCCCCCGTCTGACCCTAATAAAATTAATAGTTTTTCAGGTGGGACTTTAAACCGAGGTCTCTGTACACCGTGTACGTAAAAGAACCAGAGGAGACTCTGTAACGGGTCTCTGTCTGTATCATTGCACTATCCTCCAACTGAATAATCTCTTCAAGAGGCGTCGCTCATATGGGCAACCGGTAGCGACAATAAATAAACGTAAACCACATACACTGTTAATGTTATTAGGACACGACGGGGGGGGGGGGTGTACAAGCGTTATTCAGGCAACCCTTTAAGTGGGGCTGTGGATGTGGCACAGTTGTAGTGTATTTTAATAAGAATTACTTTAATGCCGTAAATAAAACTGTACAAGCGTTATTCAGGCAACCCTTTAAGTGGGGATGTGGAGGTGGCACAGTTGTAGTGTATTTTAATAAGAATTACTTTAATGCCGTATATAAAACTGTACAAGCGTTATTCAGGCAACCCTTTAAGTGGGGTTGTGGAGGTGGCGCAGTGGTAGTGTATTTTAATAATAATTACTTTAATGCCGTATATACGACTGTACTTTATAATTGATCGCACATGCACACGCTATCTCGATTAGTAAGCCAGAGACTGTGATTTATGTGGATAAATGGAAATGTAATGACAATCCGCTTTGCGATTATTAATACAATATTTTAATATCTCGTTGAGAATATAAGATATATAGCTTTTAATTGTTGAACGATGTAATAAAACTGAACAATACGATGGCCAGCATGATAAGCACGGTGCATTAAAGCGAATAAATTATACTTAAAAATGGGCAATATGAATTTAACTGTCACTCACTGTTAAAGCAGAAGACACCACACGTAAATGGGTTTTTTTAATAGTGAAGGGGCTTGTCCTTTTATCGATTAAAATGGTTTTTAAAGGAATCTGAAAATATTTACTTTCTGTACTAATATTTGATTAATCAGATCATTGAGAGACATTACTGGTTTTCTATTACCTCCCTTGACTGGTAAAGTCCGAACTGTATATTGTCCTTTCAGTTGGAATCCTTTGTTTTTACTGTGGTTGTTTTCTAACCAGATGTTACGGTAGGATAAATGTAATTTTATCACAATTATATTAATTAGTTGCGGAGGTTCCACCCTTGAAACTCCACCACGGAGGCTACACCACGGAGGCTAAACCGCGGAGGCTACACCGCGGAGGTACATATCAGGTTTTTAATATACTAGAGGACATAAAAAACCCACACTTCGGATAAGTATGTTTTTACACGAAAAACAATAACTATAAATATACATAGTTTTAAACATTTTGGAATATTTTAGTTGTTCAGTTTGTGTTTTGTAATAAAGATGTGATATATCTTTGATTAAATCCTTCGTATTTCGTGTTCATGTAATAATAATCATATACTGTAAGTGAGCGTTTTCTATATCCTCTAGTATACGATACAGATGTTATATGTTATATTTTCGGGTTTTACGCCTGCATCAGCATTTTGGGCTATCTCACCAGCGGGCAGTTTTACCTAACAACACCTTTCCTGGGCAGGCTCCAGCTGTTAACCAGTACTTGGGTGCATCAACCTCCGTAAGAAACTGCCAACTTTTTAAAATAAATGAGACACGGTCTGAGCGGGGCTCGAACCCGTGACCATAAGTGATGATAGGTTACAGTGGTATACAAGTCAGCGACCGTAACCACTCGACCACGAAGGCGGACTCGATACAGATGAATTACAAGATACGTACAATGTACTTCCAAAACTCAGTTTAAGATCATTGTAAAATTATAATAGAATAGTGTTTATAGATCGTGCGTTACTTTCAGAACTCCTCCACAGATCAGCTGCTTGATTAAACCACGTGCCCGCTTACTGCGCGCGCTGCGGCAGACGTCAAATATCCCAAAATAGGATAACATTGATTTCACGCAATGTCCCCTAAATAAAATCTTGATCAGCCTCCAAGAATTGATCCCTAATTGATTTTCGTTGACATGATCATTTTCTGTAAGATTTAGAAGGGGACACCATATGATTTAGCTGAGGGTTATTTGGATTGGAAATGAGAACGGGCGGGAAATAACGCCCTACCTAATCAGAACATATTGTAAATCAACTCAGTAATTAAGTGTCTTCCGTTTAAAGCAACGTTAATGGCATTTGAAACAGTTTGGGAGAGAAAACGCAAAAATGTCATTTACAGTTTCAACAAAGTTGTCCCAGAATACAGTGCGTATTTACAAAAATTGACGTTTCCCGAAATTATGAACAAATAATGAATTTCAGCCATGTTCTTGCAGCACATTCATGTTGGAAACTAACATGTTTCCGTTCCTTAAACATGTCGCTCGCTTCTCACCAATGCGACCCGACCCGGGTTCGATCCTCGGACAGGGAAGTATGTGAGATGGTACGATGGTCGCCAGATCGGACAGGTGGGTTTTCTCCGGGTACTCCGGTTTCCTCCCACATGAATGACCACATATACGCTTTCATCCGAGCCAATGAGAGTGATTAATATAAGTTGTTAAAACTTGCTTCGCAATCGTTGTAAAATAAATAAAGTATAAAAAAATTAAGCATGTCAATATTAACAGCGTATATGTATATTAAGGAATACACGTTAAGGGCCGTAACGTTGTTAAAATGTGTTGTCCAACCCATTTGTTTCAACATATATTGACAATACTTGTGCAAAACAATGCAAAACATCGAATATCGTACAAAGTATACAAGTTTGTTAATTTATTTTGCATTGTACATTGTATATATAGAATGAATGCAATACAATATACGGAAACCAAAAATTGAGCAATTGCCTTAGAGGTAACATTTTATAAAAAAAATAGACAAATTTGGTATTCTGTAACGAAAGAATATGCGTAATTAACGTTACTGTTTTGGCAATGTTTTAGTTTATACAAATTTATTTTAGCTTGATTATGAAACAAGTTATTTCAACTTATATAAATCACTCTCGAGACCTCATTCCTGATGGAATCCATCGCCACGAGGGAGAGAGAAGAGGCAACGTGGAATTTAAATGCCTTGCCTAAGGGCACAATCGCAACGGCTCCAGTGGGGCTCGAAGTCCCGACCTTTCGCACCTGAAGCGAACGCGCATCCACTGCGCTATCACGACTTCCACTTTATTACGGCCATTTTGGCAATGTTTTAACGGAATACCAAATGTGCGTATATTATTTTTCTAAACGGACATAAAGAAGTTTACCTCTAAGACAAGTACACAGTTTCTTTTTGGTTCCAGTATTATGATTAAACCAAGAATACGTGTTTTCCCGCGTTTAGTATCGAACCTTATTTTGATAACCTCATTTTCTCAATGACAAAGATGTCAACGTTTAAAGCAGATTTAATTGGCAAGGTCCAGTAACCAAATCGTTTAAAGATCAGCCAATTTGAAGCAATTTCCGTTTACAAATCACATATTGAGAGTGTGAAAAGGCGAGAATTGTGCAGCACTAATGCTGAATGACCTTAATTTTTTGCACCACATTGACCAAAGTCATGGGTATCTTTGGTCACTTTATTACGGCCATTTATCCTCCATAAAACCTATGAAATCGCATTTTATGCTTTTTTGCTTTTAAAATTTTGATTTTGCCAATTATGAAAAGATCTTTTTGACAAAGCTGTGTTCCACAAGCAGATATAATAACTGGACAAGGCTTTATTATTTTTCACATGATTAATTTATAGTACCCGAGATTGAAAGGGTTTAATAAGCGTTGGTTTTCAGTTCCGTTTCTCACCACAATAATTGAGCTAATTCCTCTTTTATTGATTCGAACAATTTCAAAAAATATTGTTCACCATCACAAAAGAGACAAAGACGTGGTTGTTGCTGAGATTGAAGTCAGCACGGTATCTTTCTATGGAACCTCTTCAAAATCACACTAATCCCAGAGGTTCCAAAGGTCGAGAATAAACTGGGCTTGATGTTACATGCAGCTCTTTTATGATTAATACCCAATACTATCATGTAGTGTGTTTAATTGTATGTACAGTCAAACCTGTGCTAAAGGCCACCTCCGAATAAAGGCCGCATATCAAAAACCCTGTCTCTAAAGACCACTATGTTTCTCTCCCGTTTAGCCAGTTTCAATGCATGTTTACCCCACTATTGAGAGGCCACCTGCCAATAAAGGCCACATTCGTGAACGTAAAAAAGTGGCCTTTATTGGCAGGTGGCCAGGTTTGACTGTATATAAATATGCTGTACATAATTGTTTTTGTCTTCAGGGCCTCGTATATGGAAGCTAGCGCGCTAACCACTGCGTTAATCGAACGCTCGCTTCTCCCCAATGCAACCCGGATTCGATCCTCGGACCGGGAAGTATGTGAGATGGTACGGTGGTCGCCAGATCGGACAGGTGGGTTTTCTCCGGGTGCTCCGGTTTCATCCCACACGAATGACCACAGTTACGTTTTCATACGCGCCAACGAGAGTGATTAATATAAGTTGTTAAAACTATATGAAAGATTGAACTTGTCATATACGTTTCCTCGGTAACTAAAGTATTTTTAAAAAAATTATTGTTATAAAAGTTAAAAGCATGAATAACAACATATTGGGGTGTGAACTGAGTTTGAGCCGTTGGCAGTTACATATTTTGTCTAGTGCCCCATATTTCTCATTTTGTTGTTTTCTTTTTCAGTACGTCATTGTCATTGTTTGATAATATTGTATTGCTCTAGCATACATGTATATAACAATCACGTATATACATTTAGCAAATGGGTTGGGCCACAAGTTCTAACAACATTGTCATTGTTGGTGTTACACGATGGATGTTCAGCCAAATACGTGTTCACTTAGTGTTGTGTTGTTGCGCAATAAACGCCCCACACGCTAGACAAAAACAGCATCTGGTGTCGTCAACGAACTATTCTTTGTAATTAGTAATACATCGGGACGTAACAAGTCAAAAATACTATCATGATACATGACTAACGCAGCATTAGCCGGGATATACCGGCAACCAGTGACATAAGCAATAACCTGTGTAGTTGTGTTTCAAAACGAGGCTGTGCAAATAATGTTCACTCCCAAATAAGCATATATTTATTTTATTGTATGCAATATTAGTTAGTAAGAAATAAATCATAACTGAATCAACAACAGAGTGAAAGCAACAGTACATGCCTCCATCTTTTATTTACGTGGTGATACAAATGTTCGGTGACGATGTATGTGTGTATTACGTTTATTTATCGTCGCTACCGGTTGCCCATATGAGCGACGCCTCCTGAACATATTAGTCATTTTAGATTTTGGAGGATAGTGCAATGATACAGACAGAGACCCATTCCAGAGACTCCTCTGGTTCTTTTACGTGCACGGTGTAAAGCACCGACACGAGACCTCGGTTTAACATCCCATTTGAAAGACTGTTAATTTTATTATGAACGGGGGATCGAACGGGGGATCGAACCTGCGATCCCTGGATTACCAGTCCAGCGTGTTACCACTGGACTACAGATCCGTCTGTTATTGTATTATGACATGATGTTACGTTGTTTTGGCTGAGTAAATATTGTTTTGAGATTAAATGCAATAGTTATAACAACTTTGTAAGAGTTCAGTAGTGTTTTGTTTATCATTTCCCCGAGGGTGACACAATACGATCTGGTCTTGTATGTTGCGTAATAACATTCTATATCATTTGTTGCAATCAAATGTCATTAATAAACGTATCAAGCCCTTGCCTCTGCCATGTGTGTCTGAATCTTGTAAGAAGTGGGCTTTCATAATTCTTGGCGTGTGTGATTCGTCACATTATGTGACAAACTAGCCTCTGGCTTTCTCTTGTCATTTTGTTGCATGGAGGATCGGGTTCATCATATTTGATAATAATCTTATTAATTTCTGAACAAGTCTGTATATTATGAAGTGTGTTATTCCTCTGGTGACAACTGGTTAGAACAGTTTTGGACCAGCTAATGTTGCTATGGCATCACACCTAAGAGCACGTGCTTTGCATTGGAATTATTGAAGTATAAGCCAGGCTTTGAACCCGCATTGAGACGGCGAGGCGGCCTTGCAATAACCCACATAACCACACTGCAACCAAGGTTCGACGAAAACGTTTCATGTTTCTAATTTACTAGTGGTTACTCAATTGTGAAGCACTTTCTTATAACATTTAAATTAATCGCCTTCGAGATCAGTTTGAATCCGTCTCAACACCCCCGCCCCATCACCCCTGTATTTTAGAGGAATGTGCACATTGTCAATTAAAAACACAAGCATGTGTGAGTTGGCGCCATGAATCAGTCTCGCTAAATTTACTCGAAGGTCGGCATCAGTACCCTTTGTTTAACTTGCAGCAAGCTTGTATCCAGAGTCCGTCTCCCTATACCTTTGTTTATATCCACCGTGCTTCATTCCGCATTGTCATTTACAGCGTGGTCAGTAGCTGGACATAAAACCATCATATTTATAATATTAGAAAGACAACAATGGCAATTATAGAAGCATTTTATAAAGCACCTGTCGCATCCGACAATGAAACCATACGGTATGAAATAACAGTCATTAAAACTTCAGCGACGGTATCAGTTTAGGAATTAAAAATCTTGTCGCCAATACATCCGTTATTAACGATAGTGAAAAATTGAAAGTTGTCACGAGATGGCAGGGCGATTGAAAGTAAGAGAAGCGCTTCTTCTGGTTAGCTAAATGAAGTAATATAAACTGCGGGATGCGGACCGAAAACTCGTGGGTATAGATTGTTTAGTGTTAGAGCTAGTTAGTGTATGCATACAACCGATTAAACTTATTCGATCTTATCTTAGAATTTCATATTTTAAGCTTATTACCTAAAGCATGAATACAACTATATTACAAAAGTGTACAACAAGTTGTCATGCCGCCGCGACCAATCAGAATCATTCCATGTTGTATTACACGTGTGTGCATACAAGCAAATATGTGATGGCTGTATTAAACTTATTACCTAAAGCATGAACACAACTATATTACAAA
The DNA here is from genome assembly GCA_014843695.1 of Archivesica marissinica. Taxonomy (NCBI): domain Eukaryota; kingdom Metazoa; phylum Mollusca; class Bivalvia; order Venerida; family Vesicomyidae; genus Archivesica; species Archivesica marissinica. The sequence goes on along the minus strand of CM026391.1, from coordinate 27,671,247 downwards.
AGTGTAAAGCAAGCTGTCATGCCGCCGCGACCAATCAGAATCCTTCCATGTTGTATTGCACGTGTGTGCATACAAGCAAATATGTGATGGCTGTATTAAACTTCTTACCTAAAGCATGAACACAACTATATTACAAAAGTGTACAACAAGCTGTCATGCCGCCGCGACCAATCAGAATCCTTCCATGTTGTATTACACGTGTGTGCATACAAGCAAATAAATAATAAAATTAACAGTCTTTCCGATGGGACGTTAAACCGAGGTCTCGTGTCGGTGCTTTACACCGTGTACGTAAAGGAACCAGAGGAAACTCTGGAATAGGTCTCTCCCTGTGTATCATTGCACTATCCACCAAAAATATCTAAAATGACTAATCTCTTCAGGAGGAGTCGCTCATATGTACAACCGGTAGCGACGATAAATAAACGTAAAACACAAACAAGACATGATGGTAACTGGATTGGAGTGTCTGTGATAAATGACAAGCGTGTAAATACAGTAACATGTAGGTGGCAGTGTTATTGTCATGCTGTAGTAACCTATCAATCAGGTTGACAACATTTAGACGAGAGTGCTAGCTCACCTATATAATTAATAACGAACGATATATTTTTCTTTAAAGTCGCCTCCGCCGAGGCATTTGAGCGACTGGTTTCTCTACGAAGTTGATGTAGTGATCAACGTTGTTTATGTGGACAGCTGGAAAGGCATCTCCGTTCTTCTCAGAGTGGCAAGTCCTGTATCATCTTTCGAAGGGGTCCCTTGTAGGGCCACATCCTCCACGATTTGTCAGCTCACAGCAGCAATAATGGTTTCGGTTTCTTCGCTGGGGTCCTCGCGCCTTCAAGAAGTGTGTGTCCCACCGTCTTCCTTGAAGGAGATCCGTCCCCTTGAAGGAGCCGGCTAAAAGAAAACCAGTTATCCGCCGCCGCCAGCACTAAGTGTTGCTGTCTCGCCAAGTAGGGAAGTGAGTAGTAAGGTACTCTATATGTGTGATTATGTGTGGTTGTTCAATATGTATTATATTGGGAAATAAAATATGTTTAATCTATATGTAAATGTATAGAGTCACGCGATTCCGATGGCGCGGCATCCGTCAGCGAAGTGCGTGAACCATATTCCTGCTGTGGAGATCGTTGAAAGAAGCATATATATATATGTCGCACCACTCTGAGAATATGTAAGTACTGTAGGGTGACAATTTGCCGTGTACATGGCGTTTCAACTTTAGTATTTCGTCATCAGGTAATTAGTTTATCCATTTTTATATTAGCTCGATTGCAAAACAAATTCTTACAACTTATATTAATCACTATCGAGACCTCATTCCTGGTGGAATCAATCGCCACGAGGGGGAGAGAAGAGGCAACGTGGAATTCGAATGCCTTACCTAAGGGCACAATCGTAACGGCTTCAGCGGGGCTCGAACTCCGGACCTTTCGCACCTGAAGCGAACGCACATCTACTGCGCTATCACGACTTCTCCAAAATAGATGGGGAGCCGCTATATTCGTACAGTTTGGTATTATCATATGGTAATTAACTACATCCTTAACGAATGATTATATTTATAGAATATTAAACAACATTTATCACGTTTCTATAGTTACACACGTGACAACTATATTAATTTACATTTTATTCATTTTATTGGGTTTTGTTAATGTGTGTTTTACGTTTATTTATCGTCGCTACCGGTTGCCCATATGAGCGACGCCTCCTGAAGAGATTAGTCATTTTAGATTTTGGAGGATAGTGCAATGATACAGACAGAGACCCATTCCAGAGTCTCCTCTGGTTCTTTTACGTGCACGGTGTAAAGCACCGACACGAGACTTCGGTTTAACGTCCCATCTGAAAAACTGTTAATTGTATTAGTGTCAGACGGGGGATGGAACCTGCGATCCCTGGATTACCAGTCCAGCGTTTTACCACTGGGCTACAGATCCGTCTGTAGTTTTGTTAATAAAGAAGACACGTGTTTAAGAATTGTTGGGAAATGTGTTCCAGTGAACGATGGTACTGATATCACAGACAATTACGTGTGTTCAAACACTTTAATTTCTTTTTTTCGTTTCGTATCTAATTGATCAGCAGGGCCGTAGCTAGCCCTCTATCCATTCGGATTCATAATTGTACTAGGGGGGTCCGGGGGCATGTTCCCCCCGAATTTTTTTTTTAAACAATGGTGCAGTCTGGTGCATTCTGTGCGTTCTGAGGTGCATTATTTAGTACTGGAAATTTGAACGTGTTATGATCATAAATCAACAAATAAACCCTTTACTCGGCAGATTTTTTTTCTCTAAAATAGAGCTGAAATATCAAACAAATACAAGCCCCGATTGTCTAACAGAAGTCTAATTTTCTGTCCTTTTTGCCAGCGAACTGCATGATTACATGTTCAATGTCAATGTCCATATGTCTGTAGCTATGCATCACTGCTAGCCCAGACAGGCGTTCAGTGGACATAGTAGACCTTTTCCCCCCTTCATAATCATGTGGATTCAGCCGCGTACTCGCGTATAGGCAGCTACGCGCCTGATCAGGATCCAGAAGTGATATAGAACTTATTATCGATTGATATATATTAATTGTTTAATTGTGTTTTTGTTTGTTTTCTAAGTACTCTTTAGAGATTGTTGATTATTTACACACGAACTCGTACAGTTTTGTATCATTTGTGGTCACTAGAAAGTGATTTTATTCTCAAATGTATATAATCTAATCGTAGCTGTCATCTCATTTGACAATGGTGTCAGAAACATGAATCAGTGCGCATGCTTGCGGTCACGTGACAATCGCGACACGCGCTGATTGGCTGACGAATTGATTCTGACGGATTTATCTGTTTTGCCCGATTTGGTACATACGTATTCACGGTGAAATACGAAGTTACTACTAAAATAGTGAATACACAATTATATTTGTACTACAGTTATCTTGTTATGTGTGTTTTATGTGATCGATTAGAAAATAACCTGACATAAACTAACACTATCGTATGTCGTTTTAGAAGCTGGATTTTAAAAAGATAAATTTGGTAAGAAACTTTAAAATATATCTTATTGTTAGCAGTTTATTAATCCACGTGAACCAAGCGGACACTTATTTTATTTGCTTAGTGATTCGGTTTTGTGTTTTTGTGATAAGATTAATCACATTTTTATTGTTGTTGGGTTTAAAGTCATATAGCGACTCTCCAGCTATTATTGGTGGAGGAAGACCCCGGGTGCTCCTCCACAAGCAGTATCTCAGGCACCCGGATAGAACCACCGACCTTCCACAAGTCAGCTGAATTGCTTCCTCACATGAAAGAATTGGATATCCCCAATGGGATTCGAACCTACAGCGGTGAGGGGCAACGACCATAACCACTCTGCCACAGACACCCCATAAGATTAATCATATACATGTACGTATATCTTATTTCCTATGAAAGTTTTACTGGTTACTGTTTACATGTTTCATTATGCTATTTTAATTTGTTGATGGCCTCATGGTAGATTGACTTAATTGTTCAAATGAATTCTCTTGTTAAATAAAGTCTTTATTATTATTATTATTATTATTATTATTATTATTATTATTATTATTATTATTATTATGTACATGTACTAATATAAGAACGGAAATGAGTGTCGGATATATATTATGAATGTGTTGATTTTTGTTTAAATGTGTTTATAATTATATAGACATATGTAATATAATATTATTACACTAAAAACGCAAGAAAAGATGGAGATGTATGCAAGTATGTAATTAGTAAGTTTGTATGTAAGTAAACTAATTTATTTTAGAGAGGTTAACCCATTTTAGGGTTAGGGCCTTCCATGGGGCTCTCTTAAATATAAAACAATATTGTGGCTGTCCGATTAGCGCAGTGATTAGCACGCTCGCTTCTCACCCGTTGCAACCCGGGTTCGATCCTCTGTCCGGGAAGTATGTCAGATGGTACGGTGGTCGCCATATCGGACATGTGGTTTCGTCCCACACGAATGACCAAACATATGCTTTCATCCGCGCCAACGACAGTGATTAATATAAGTTATTAGGGCTTGTTTCGCAATCGTTGTAAAATAAATAACGTTTAAACTAATATTGTATACTCTCATGTGACATGTACAAAGAACAGACGTACACGTCACGTGACATATAACTTGATAAATGATCATATAAATTATAAATTTTATAAGATAATATAATATTATTTCCAGTCATTGCTATGTACACCCCCATAATTATACCGCATGAATCACAATACTCGGAATAAACAATAAAATATGCATAACTAATTATATTATTATTTAAGCGATACTTAAGTTGATTTATTTACATTTATGTTAATATATTTAACAATGCAAGCTACGTGCATGTATGCAAACGTGTAATTTATTACCATATTTATATCTGCTTTATGTAATTTGTTTTACATTATGTTACTATGTTACACCTGGGGAGCTTTGTATACATGTATAAACATTGCACTCGTGTTACAAAAACAGCCCCCCGGGAAGAGAAGAAGAAAAACATACGCTACAGCCGGTGTGCATCCTCTTCATAGGTTCATATGAGGTGTGTGCGCGCGTATGCGTGTGTGTGCGTATGCGTGTGTACGTGCTTGCGTGCTTCGACTTTATAAATATACATTAGGACCAATATAGACTTGCCCGCCGCCGTGTACCTCGCACGAGTTTAGCTTGCCCGCCGCCGTGTACCTCGCACGAGTTTAGTTTGCCCGCCGCAGTGTACCTTACACGAGTTTAGCTTGCCCGCCGCAGTGTACCTCGCACGAGTTTAGCTTGCCCGCCGCCGTGTACCTCGCACGAGTTTAGCTTGCCCGCCGCCGTGTACCGCGCACGAGTTTAGCTGGCCCGCCGCCGTGTACCGCGCACGAGTTTAGCTTGCCCGCCGCCGTGTACCTCGCACGAGTTTAGCTTGCCAGTCGCCGTGTACCGCGCACGAGTTTAGCTTGCCCGCCGCCGTGTACCTCGCACGAGTTTAGCTTGCCCGCCGCCGTGTACCGCGCACGAGTTTAGCTTGCCCGCCGCCGTGTACCGCGCACGAGTTTAGCTTGCCCGCCGCCGTGTACCTCGCACGAGTTTAGCTTGCCCGCCGCCGTGTACCGCGCACGAGCTTAGCTGGCCCGCCGCAGTGTACCGCGCACGAGTTTAGCTGGCCCGCCGCCGGGTACCTCGCACGAGTTTAGCTTGCCCGCCGCCGTGTACCGCGCACGAGTTTAGCTTGCCCGCCGCCATGTACCTCGCACGAGTTTAGCTTGCCCGCCGCAGTGTACCTCGCACGAGTTTAAGACTGAAGGCTGAAGCCAACTGGGTTCATTTACCTCATGGAATGATTGGGAGTTTTCGCCTCAAAGTGAATGTTGAAGCCAAAAGCGATCCGTCGTATTGCTAGCCAATACCATATATCATGTGAATATGTCATGCATGTGCTTAAGTCCACGAACACGATGCTAAGAATGGAAGGGATATATTAACAGAACATTCTACATATCTACAATAAATCATCATTGTCTTCTAATGTAATAGATTGTCGCGTGTTACAAGATACATCTATATACTTTTATATTGATCAACCTATATATACGGCATACATGTATGCTAATGCATTGTTTGAAGTACACCGTGTCACAATTTCCCAGACATTTAAATCTTGGGCTGTATCGAGCTTAGTTTATACAAATTTATTTGAGCTCGATTGTGAAACAATTTCTTTCAACTTATATTAATCACTCTCGAGACCTCATTCCTGATGGAATCCATCGCCACGAGGGAGAGAGAAGAGGCAATGTGGAATGTAAATGAATGCCTTGCCTAAGGGCACACTCGTAACGGCTCCAGCGGGGCTCGAACTCCGGACCTTTCGCACCTGAAGAGAACGCGCATCCACTGCGCTATCACGACACGCTTATTATAATGTTTAATAATTAAACAGCAATCCAAGAAAAACAAATGAAGCTCGAGTCACGCTCTGTTGTGACTACTGTTCATAGTTATTCCCACTGTCCTTACAATACGCAATGTATAAACACACAAACTAGTCAATCACTTCTATATGACACTTTGATCTTACTATCTTCGACGTGAACGTCTTTGGTGGCTCAACTGTGAAATAAGTCATAAATCTGACAAATTACTTCAATACTGGGATCGTAAAAAAAGATATAAAAGTTTGTCATCAAAGTGATTTTAATGCATATATAATTAATTTTGCCCTTTAATAATGGAATTAAGACATTTTAATCTGCTGTGCTGCTATTCGGTAGACTATGCTAAGTTTACAGTGCGTGTAGTTTGTACCGCAACAACACACACTGGCGTGTGCGTGTACAATGATGAGATGTAAATATAGATTACGTACGTACTCATGCGCTGTATGTGAGTGTCCCGTGCTGTATGCGAGTGACCCGTGCTGTATGCGAGTGCCCCGTGCTGTATGTGAGTGTCCTGTGCTGTATGCGAGTGTCCCGTGCTGTATGCGAGTGCCCCGTGCTGTATGCGAGTGCCCCGTGCTGTATGCGAGTGTCCCGTGCTGTATGCGAGTGTCCCGTGCTGTATGCGAGTGCCTCGTGCTGTATGCGAGTGCCTCGTGCTGTATGCGAGTGCCTCGTGCTGTATGCGAGTGTCCCGTGCTGTATGTGAGTGTCCCGTGCTGTATGTGAGTGTCCTGTGCTGTATGCGAGTGTCCCGTGCTGTATGTGAGTGTCCCGTGCTGTATGTGAGTGCCCCGTGCTGTATGAGAGTGTCCCGTGCTGTATGCGAGTGTCCCGTGCTGTATGCGAGTGTCCCGTGCTGTATGCGAGTGCCCTGTGCTGTATGCGCGTGTCCCGTGCTGTATGTGAGTGCCACGTGCTGTATGCGAGTGTCCCGTGCTGTATGCGAGTGTCCCGTGCTGTATGTGAGTGCCCCGTGCTGTATGCGAGTGCCCCGTGCTGTATGCGAGTGTCCCGTGCTGTATGTGAGTGCCCCGTGCTGTATGAGAGTGTCCCGTGCTGTATGCGAGTGTCCCGTGCTGTATGTGGGTGTCCCATGCTATATCAGAGTGTCCCGTGCTGTATGAGAGTGTCCCGTGCTGTATGCGAGTGTCCCGTGCTGTATGTGAGTGTCCCATGCTGTATCAGAGTGTCCCGTGCTGTATGAGAGTGTCCCGTGCTGTATGTGAGTGTCCTGTGCTGTATGCGAATGTCCCATGTATGCGAGTGTCCCGTTTTTAAGTGAGCAGTTTTCAATTTTAACAAAACATTCTAAATGTGATGTACGCATTGTATTTCTGTTATGAGTTGTTAAGGAGAAATGGAGCTAAGACGAGAACAAGGACTAACCAAGTCAAACTAATATTATACATGTTTTAACAATGTACATTAACAATGTTATATAGGGTGTATGCCATTAATGAATTAATGTGTATGATAGTAATATCGCAATTGCATTAAGTACCTTGCTATAGAAGAAGACCTTTATAAGGAGGAACCGGTTTACCCGGAGAAAACCCACCTGTTCGAGGATCGAACCCGGGTTGCGTTGGTGAGAAGTGCGTATGCTAATCGGCCAATCAAGTAGGGTATGTCATATAGCATGCTTGTATAGCACACGTCCTATATTACCCACACACATGTCACTACAACAACAACAGAACAGAACTTGGTATTCTTATCACACGTGTACATACTACATTAGCATATACATATAATAAAATGATATTCGTCTTCTATGTCTAATGCATTACAAAACAGACCAACTTTTTATTATCAGACGTGTACATAGTACAGAATCATATACTAATACAGAATCATATAATATATTTACATCACGTGACTGGTTAGATACATATTCAAGTGTGTTTATTGTATTAGTAACAGAGGATGATTATAGTTCAGCAGAATATCATACAGTAGCATATACTATTTATCAAGAAACACGATTACGTTGACATTAAAATTTACACTGTCGTTAGGGAATTTATATAATACAAAGCTGTTTTCATATAATATCCTAATTTATATATGATTGTTGTAACGGATGTTTTGATTAATTCTAGATATTTATACACGGACGGCCTCCTGTAATAGTACGGCTTTAAATATATTAGTCGAATGTTAATGTAGCATGGACAAACACATACACAGTGGTATTCATCTTCTATGACATTGGTATTGCAATAAATGCAGTATCGTTCATTTCTAGGTATTACAGTGCGCGCATAGCGCTCAGTTTGTAGTGTTGGAGAGTGGGCAGATAAGTTTAATCTAGATTCTAGTAAATCTCGCACTCAAATTGAAGTTTATATAATTTATAACTTTTGGTGAAGTTTCGACTGAGAGAACCGTACCATTGCTGTATGAATGAGTCAATTATGCGTTGTCTGAAAACACTGATGGATAAAGAATGATTATCTACGCGTTGTTCCCAAAAAACATAAGCAAAGCCATAGTCGCATAGCAACTTATTTTTTTATTATTTAAGTTTATTTAACGTCGCTACCGGTTTCCCATTTCCCAGTTTACCTAGCAACACCTTTCCTGGACAGGCTCCAGCGGTTAACCAGTACTTGGTGCACCAACCTTCGTACGAAACTGCCAACTGTTTCATCTAAATGAGACACGGTCTGAGCGGGGCTCGAACCCGTGACCATCAGAGATGATAGGTTACAGTGGTATACAAGTCAGCGACCTTAACCACTCGACCACGAGGCGGACTATATATATACGACCCAGTCTACAGTCTGAAAGTACTTGCTTATAAACAGTTTCTAAAATAATATCATCCGTTTAATAATCTTACACCACTATTTATTTATTTATTTATTTATTTATTTATTCGAATATAACGTGTAACATAAATTTAGTAACGACATAATTCACCGTAAGCACCGGAAGTGCAGGTACTTGATGTACATTAAGAAGTATGTTGCACCATATTAGATGAATCCATTATATCCGGTATATTTAGCAAAACCCCAGATCTCAGACCCATAGCTTAGCGTAGAACCAACAAAGGCATCAAACAATTAGAAAGAGATTTTCTCCGTACCGCATGCACGCAATCGAAAATTGATTTTGCTAAGAATATGTATACCAATTTGTAAAACCCATTATTACTCATTGACAAGTGCTTTTAAAATCAATACAGCGTTATAACAGTTGGTTTAAAACGGTTCCTGCTAAATCAAACATACGGAAATAAATTGGTGAGCGTCCAGAGGATTGGGTAGCGTCCATGGCAGTAATTCAGGCGTCCCAGAAGAACGGTTCATGGAGGGTTACAAAACGAGTTACAAGCATGATAGGTTTTGTTGAAGTACTTTCATCAAGATAATGTAACGTTAACCCTATGATGAAATAATAATCATTAGTTACGAGTGATATTCATGTTTGTATGTATACTGACACCATTGGCCGTCCGATTAGCGCAGTGGTTACCGCGCTCGCTTCTCAACAGTGCAACCCGGGTTCGATCCTCGGACTGGGAAGTATGTGAGATGACGTCGGTCGTCAGATCGGACAGGTGGGTTTTCTCCGGGTACTCCGGTCCCCCCCCCCATACACGAATGACCATATATACGCTTTCATCCGCGCAAACGAGAGTGATTAATATAAGTTGTTAGAATTTGCTTCGCAATCGTTGTAAAATAAATAAAGTTTAAACTGTCTGACACCATCAAAGAAGTGTGCATTTTTATATTGAGCGTTAATTTTTCGTTACAAATTTTAAAATTATAGATTTAATCCCTAACACATTGCACTAATTTATCCAATATTTCTCACATTTTGATACCAAATGTGGCTATGTTGTTTTCAAAAAGTATATCAATTGTACCTTTAAGGCAAGTGCACCGTTTCTTGTTCGTGTCAGTATATAATACTGTATGCTGTCTTTTATTCATAAACTGTTATAAGTGTAATAAGGTTATTCATGATTCTTGAGAAATGCGAAATTCCACTGCACGTGGGAGTGTCCCTTATTTTATTCCAGAAATGTCCAGAGTAGTACTATCGAACTTGCTCGAAATACCACGTCTTATATTAAGGGGCCACTTAGATTATGGGACTACTTTTTCAGCTTCCGTTTATTGTGTTAGGAACAAATTAGCCTGTATTAAGTGACAATTCCTGCTTACAGATCACTTGCTGGGGGGGGGGGCGTGAAGAAAGTAGTCAAAATGATATTATATATACTTCATGTACATTACATATTTCCAAGGTTAGACATTTCTGTAATACTGGTTACGCTCGTCAGGCGAGGGTAAATAAGCTCAATCATCATAATAATACTGGTTTTGTAACGAATTCAATTACACACTATACATTTATGTATAGGTGTCGCACCAAAATGAAATTGGCCTATATAACAATGATATATATACATGTTTCGGCTTTCTGTCATAATTTCACTAACACTCCAACATATTCAAGACACTATATTCCATCAACTTCAACCACTTGTCATCAGTACAATCCACAACAAATGCCGCCATGATAATCTACTTTCTTCGCTATTTCTCAGCATAGACGACCACTATGACACTTTTGAGTGTTCACATGCGCAATGATACAGTATCACCGAACATCTGCGAATAAATATCCCTGTTAAACACACCATAGATCCTTGTTATTCTACAGTCAAACCTGTCCTAAGCAGCCACCCAAGGGAATCATAGAATGTCGCTGCTTAGCACAGGTAGCTGCTTACTATAGGTCAAATGTATAATAAACCAGCATATTGGGAATCTGGAAACTGGCTGCTTAATACAGGTTGGCTGCTTAATTGAGATGACCACTAACACAGGTTTGACTGTATATACATAGACTGAAATTAAAGTTTATGCTCATACCTTGCCATGTTCTGTTCTGTTCGTAGCCTCATCCGGCCGAAATATCTCTGCACGAAACGTCTCTTCATCGTATTGTTGTCATCTAGTACCATTCCGCTTCACAATAACACATGCAAAATGTACATTGTGAGATTCACTAAGAACTATTTTGGCATACTACGACCCGGACGTAATCTCGTTGTGGTGCGACCTATATAACAACCTTGTTAGAAATTGTAGCAGCCATTTTGAACAAGAATACGACATTACGTCCTTGAGTATGCCGTAAATCGTGCAAACTACACTGCATAGGGCTGACATGCATTAATTAAACTAGTATGCCATTCGACTTCATAAATCACAAGCCATATTTAATTTTACATGCTTGTTTTTTTCCACAGGTCTAGAATATTGTACGTGTTTTAATGATACATGAACTCACATCCATGTACACCATAGATGATAAATCATGAACTCTCATCCATGTACACCATAGATGATAAATCATGAACTCTCATCCATGTACACCATAGATTGTAAATCATAATATTTTTGTTTGTGTTATTTTTACTATAGACAGTCTCATTCATTTGTATATATATTAAAATAGATAACAGCATGCATCATGCATAACAACCACATGATCACAGTGTGCATTGTCATTCACAATTTAATTGATTTTGTTATCTGCTTAGAGGTGCGCCGACAGCTTAGGTCATACGGTACACTTGAATTGTAGTTATTTTATTTATTTTGACGAGACTGAAATAAAGAATAAAATAAATTAAATTCACAATTTAATTGATTTTATTATCTGCTTAAAGGTGCGCCGACAGCTTAGGTCATACGGTACAATTGAATTGTATGAAACCATAGCAACCAATTGGAACAGGCATATTTCTAGATATTAACCATGGAGTATGTGTTGTTGTTATTGTCAGGTTTCCACGTCCAAATCTTAACTGGATGGTATACTTTGAAATGTTTGTACAAACTCAAAGTGCCGTTTCTCTATATAAAAATTAGTTTTCTTCTCAAAATCATACCTTTGTATCCTAGTTACCTGTTGCCTCAGACTATCCTCTCCTGTAGCTGGACATACTAGTATCATATATGGAACCGATACTTGCATACCTAGCGGATCTAGTCGTGGATCTAGGGTGTATGTGGGTTTACCCCCCCCCATTTCGGCTGTCAATTTATATTCCCCTCCATTAAAATATAATTATAATATATAAACTACCCCCCCCCCACCCACCTTCAGACCAAAATGTTTCACCACCACCTGGCAAATCCTATACCCGCCTGTGCACGGAGTAATCACGGAGATGACGCACAATCAAGTATCGAGTATATATTGCTCACCTAATATACATACGTGCTATACCAGTGGAGCTCATTCTAGGATAACTCGATTTCCCCGGAAGCAATAATATTTCTTTCCTGGAAACGTCAACCAGTAGAGTAGGACAACCGAGCGATAATAAATGAAAGCGTTAGAAATAAACAGTTACATCTAACACCCGGATACATGTATATATCACTAGGTTCGATCCTTCGTCCGGTCCCAATACTATTAACATTCTTTCAGAATGGACTTTAATCCGCCGTTTCGGGTCGGTGCTTTACACCGTGCACGTATAAGAACCAGAGGAGACTCTGGAATGGGTCTCTGTTTGTATCATTGCACTATCCTCCAAAAATCTAAAATGACTAATCTCTTCAGGAGGCGTCGCTCATATGGGCAACCGGTATCGACGATAAATAAACTTAAACACACACTCTATCAGTAGGAAACGAGGACGATAATACCAACCCAATCCTCCATGGTGGTCTCGCATGGAGGGAGAATGAAAACTGAGATTATTTGATGACGACTTTGAAAGTATAAATTTAGTGTTTTGGGGAGCAAAAACAGGTTATTATGTTGTTCAACGTTCTAGAGAGTCACCCGAGAGAGACGCTGGTATCACAAGAGGTGTGTCAAACTATATATTGTGTGTTGCGTAGTTTGATTGATAGCTTACGACAGGTTTCTTCTATACCCGCGTTGGCGTTATTAATATTAATTTCACTGAAAAACGAGAAAAGTGCAATATACAGTCAAACCTGTCTTAAGCAGCCAGTCAAGGGAATCACTGAAAGTGGCTGCTTAGCACAGGTGGCTGCTTACTAGAGGTCAAATAGATCGTAAAATAGCATATTGATAATCTTGAAACTGGCTGTTTAATACAGGTTGGTTGCTTAATAGAGGTGACCACTAACACAGGTTTGACTGTATTAGAATTTATGATTTCCTATACTCTTTATAGTTGTACAATGGTTTATTCAAACATGGGTCCATATACTTTATCATATCGATAAATGCACCATGCACCTAATGCATTTATCGTGTGTTCATAATGAATAGATTCGCATATATCATCGTTTACTATACTGTCTGCAATCTTGACAAGTGAAGAAATGTAATACTGCAAAATTTAGAGTTTTTTAAAAAATAATTATTAATTATTTGTTTGCAAAAGAAAGGGTCTGGAGACGTACACCCACCTGTGAAATTGAAGATTTGTGTGCGCAATTTAATGGTGTATAGTATTCTCTGTATGCATACTAAGTATTAATTATATAATATAGCCAACATGACATATATGTAACTACTCGGACCACGTAAGGGTCACATATATGTAAGTAACTATAATGGTGCTTTTGTAATATGCGACTATTTACACCAAAATCAACATCGCCGGCTTAATTATCTCCGTCGTAATAATCTCCGTCGGCGGCATACTACTAGTAATCTCCGTCGGCGGCGTAATAATCTCCGTCATAATACTAGTAATCTCCGTCATGGGCGTAATAATCTGTCACCTTGTACAAAATGCTGTCACCTTGTCACCTTGAACTTAGTGTTGTCACCTTGTACTTAGTGTTGTCACCTTGAACTTAGTGCTGTCACCTTGTACTTAGTGTTGTCACCTTATACTTAGTGTTGTCACCTTATACTTAGTGATGTCACCTTATACTTAGTGCTGTCACCTTGAACTTAGTGCTGTCACATTATATTTAGTGCTGTCACCTTGAACGTAGTGCTGTCACATTATACTTAGTGCTGTCACCTTGTTCTTAGTGTTGTCAACTAGAACGTAGTGCTGTCACCTTGAACTTAGTGCTGTCAATTAGAACGTAATGCTGTCACCTTGTACTTAGTGATGTCACCTTGTACTTAGTGCTGTCACCTTGTACTTAGTGCTGTCACCTTGTACTTAGTGATGTCACCTAGTACTTAGTGCTGTCACCTTGAACTTAGTGCTGTCACCTTGTACTTAGTGTTGTCACCTTATACTTAGTGTTGTCACCTTATACTTAGTGATGTCACCTTATACTTAGTGCTGTCACCTTGAACTTAGTGCTGTCACATTATATTTAGTGCTGTCACCTTGAACGTAGTGCTGTCACATTATACTTAGTGCTGTCACCTTGTTCTTAGTGTTGTCAACTAGAACGTAGTGCTGTCACCTTGAACTTAGTGCTGTCAATTAGAACGTAGTGCTGTCACCTTGTACTTAGTGATGTCACCTTGTACTTAGTGCTGTCACCTTGTACTTAGTGCTGTCACCTTGTACTTAGTGATGTCACCTAGTACTTAGTGCTGTCACCTTGTACTTAGTGTTGTCACCTTGTACTTAGTGTTGTCACCTTGTACTTAGTGCTGTCACCTTGTACTTAGTGCTGCCACCTTGTACTTAGTGCTGTCACCTTGTACTTAGTGCTGTCACCTTGTACTTAGTGTTGTCACCTTGTACTTAGTGCTGTCACCTTGTACTTAGTGATGTCACCTAGTACTTAGTGCTGTCACCTTGAGCTTAGTGCTGTCACCTTGTACTTAGTGTTGTCACCTTATACTTAGTGTTGTCACCTTATACTTAGTGATGTCACCTTATACTTAGTGCTGTCACCTTGAACTTAGTGCTGTCACATTATATTTAGTGCTGTCACCTTGAACGTAGTGCTGTCACATTATACTTAGTGCTGTCACCTTGTTCTTAGTGTTGTCAACTAGAACGTAGTGCTGTCACCTTGAACTTAGTGCTGTCAATTAGAACGTAGTGCTGTCACCTTGTACTTAGTGATGTCACCTTGTACTTAGTGCTGTCACCTTGTACTTAGTGCTGTCACCTTGTACTTAGTGATGTCACCTAGTACTTATTGCTGTCACCTTGTACTTAGTGTTGTCACCTTGTACTTAGTGTTGTCACCTTGT
The DNA here is from genome assembly GCA_014843695.1 of Archivesica marissinica. NCBI lineage: Eukaryota > Metazoa > Mollusca > Bivalvia > Venerida > Vesicomyidae > Archivesica > Archivesica marissinica. The sequence goes on along the minus strand of CM026391.1, from coordinate 27,656,156 downwards.
ACTTAGTGCTGTCACCTTGTACTTAGTGCTGTCACCTTGTACTTAGTGTTGTCACCTTATACTTAGTGTTGTCACCTTATACTTAGTGATGTCACCTTATACTTAGTGCTGTCACCTTGAACTTAGTGCTGTCACATTATATTTAGTGCAGTCACCTTGAACGTAGTGCTGTCACATTATACTTAGTGCTGTCACCTTGTTCTTAGTGTTGTCAACTAGAACGTAGTGCTGTCACCTTGAACTTAGTGCTGTCAATTAGAACGTAGTGCTGTCACCTTGTACTTAGTGATGTCACCTTGTACTTAGTGCTGTCACCTTGTACTTAGTGCTGTCACCTTGTACTTAGTGATGTCACCTAGTACTTAGTGCTGTCACCTTGTACTTAGTGTTGTCACCTTGTACTTAGTGTTGTCACCTTGTACTTAGTGCTGTCACCTTGTACTTAGTGCTGCCACCTTGTACTTAGTGCTGTCACCTTGTACTTAGTGCTGTCACCTTGTACTTAGTGTTGTCACCTTGTACTTAGTGCTGTCACCTTGTACTTAGTGATGTCACCTAGTACTTAGTGCTGTCACCTTGAGCTTAGTGCTGTCACCTTGTACTTAGTGTTGTCACCTTATACTTAGTGTTGTCACCTTATACTTAGTGATGTCACCTTATACTTAGTGCTGTCACCTTGAACTTAGTGCTGTCACATTATATTTAGTGCTGTCACCTTGAACGTAGTGCTGTCACATTATACTTAGTGCTGTCACCTTGTTCTTAGTGTTGTCAACTAGAACGTAGTGCTGTCACCTTGAACTTAGTGCTGTCAATTAGAACGTAGTGCTGTCACCTTGTACTTAGTGATGTCACCTTGTACTTAGTGCTGTCACCTTGTACTTAGTGCTGTCACCTTGTACTTAGTGATGTCACCTAGTACTTATTGCTGTCACCTTGTACTTAGTGTTGTCACCTTGTACTTAGTGTTGTCACCTTGTACTTAGTGCTGTCACCTTGTACTTAGTGCTGCCACCTTGTACTTAGTGCTGTCACCTTGTACTTAGTGCTGTCACCTTGTACTTAGTGTTGTCACCTTGTACTTAGTGCTGTCACCTTGTACTTAGTGCCGTTACCTTGTACTTAGTGTTGTCACCTTGTACTTAGTGCTGTCACCTTGTACTTAGTACTGCCACCTTGTACTTAGTGCTGTCACCTTGTACTTAGTGCTGTCACCTTGTACTTAGTGTTGTCACCTTGTACTTAGTGTTGTCACCTTGTACTTAGTGCTGTCACCTTGTACTTAGTGCTGTCACCTTGAACTTAGTGCTGTCACCTTGTACTTAGTGCTATCACCTTATACTTAGTGCTGTCACCTTGTACTTAGTGCTGTCACATTATACTTAGTGCTGTCACCTTATATTGAGTGATGTCACCTTGAACGTAGTGATGTCGCATTATACTTAGTGCTGTCACCTTGTACTTAGTGCTGTCACCTTGTACTTAGTGTTGTCACCTTGTACTTAGTGTTGTCACCTTGTACTTAGTGATGTCACCTTGTACTTAGTGCTGCCACCTAGTACTTAGTGCTGTCACCTTGTACTTAGTGCTGTCACCTTGTACTTAGTGCTGTCACCTTGTACTTAGTGTTGTCACCTTGTACTTAGTGATGTCACCTTGTACTTAGTGCTGCCAACTTGTACTTAGTGCTGTCACCTTGTACTTAGTGTTGTCACCTTGTACTTAGTGTTGTCACCTTGTACTTAGTATTGTCACCTTGTACTTAGTGCTGTCACCTTGAACTTAGTGCTGTCACCATGAACTTAGTGTTGTCAACTAGAACTTAGTGCTGTCACCTTATACTTAGTGCTGTCACCTTGTACTTAGTGCTGTCACCTTGTACTTAGTGCTGTCAACTAGAACGTAGTGCTGTCACCTTGAACGTAGGGCTGTCACCTTGAACTTAGTGCTATCAACTAGGACGCAGTGGTGTCAACTAAAACGTAGTGGTGTCAACTAGAACGTAGTGCAGTCACTTGTATACATTTCAAAGTCATATCCATATTCCAAGCGAAGCACGTGAGCAATTGTAATAAACTAATGACATGGTGCGCGCATGCGCATGTACATGCACCACAATTTGCATCTATAATTGCAGTCCCAACTGGTACGTGTGAAGTATTTTCGATGTAAAAATGTCATAAAAATTAGACATTAATCTATCAGAAATTGATAATTCAATAAGTTTGAAAATTAAGAAAGGAAATGATCGTCTATGTAGCCGTTGTCAAAATCATTCATGTTATCACCAATACTACTCCGATGACACAAAGCAATTACATTTCGAAACCGATACCTTCCTTCAATAGAGTATTGAAAATCTCTAAATAATTTTGACAATTTAATAAGAAACGATCTCTATTATTTTCTACAATATTATTACAGGTTCTCTATTTCCTTTTTAAGTGCGCCTCCTCTTTTACAGCAAGCTATGAACTCAACACGGTTCTATTGTACGTCGGTAATAGGCGCTATATTGAGGCCATTTCTTACCATATCCAAGGTCCGTATTTGTAGTCGCGAGTTAATTAAATGTCTCTTTTCAATATCACTAGATTATATCAACCATTTAAATCGTAAGATAAACAGAGAAAGCAGAAAAGCGATTTGAAAATTAGATTTGATTGCGGCCATTAGACAAAATGCTAAGCTACAATAGTCGTCTCCCGGTGTTTTTACATGTTTAAAGACATTTTGATAGCTTACTAAGTGTCCACAGTTTACAAAAATCGTCAACACATCAATAGATATTTGCTAAATAAATAACCAAACTTACTAGTATTAATGCAGAGAAGACATTTACCATTTTGTGAAGAAGCTTGTTTTTGGCAATGAATTACAAATTGGCCTCTACAGTGTTATTATTATTATTATTATTATATCGTGTCCATTAAACAGGGCTGCACGGGATCACGGTACTCAGATAAACAGTCTGTTTTACGGGTTGACAGCTTACTTCAACTAAGCTTTCACAAACAATATCGAAATTATGCAGTTCAAGCAACGGTCTTCAGTTTTCACGATTAGCAACAGTACTGTTCAGGTCGGCGTTAAAATGTATATAGAATTTTTAAACGGTATTGTTCACGATTGGCAGCAGTACTGTTCGGGTCGGCGTTAAAATGTATATATAATTCTTAAACGGTATAGGTCTTTACGTTTTCTCTATGGAAACAAGTACGTGTGTTGTCCTAATTAATAGTAATTTGGCGGGAAAAGCGGTCACTTTCCTCAAAATCGAGAAAACTCAGAATGTTAACTTAGTATATCAATTGGACGTTTGATTTTCCTAGCAACAAGATGTTTGTATTTAATGTATTCCTTAAAACTCTCCTTAATATCCGTAGTCTTAATCATGAAATCACCGCAGCCACTTAAACGTTGGATCTAAAGTAATCAGAACACCCAGGGATTATTGTCAAATACTACTTCCGCTTGTAAATTTCCGGTTCCTCTTTATCCTCTTAAATGAAATCCAAAACAAGAACGTGTCATTCTGCCGCCTGTTTGGTGTGTCTCTTGTGTCTGTTTAATGATATGTCGCAATGCTTGCAAATATCAGTTGGTATAAATGTCACTTCATCAATAATGTTTGTAATGTCGTCATTTCAAATATAACGTTTAGAGGGCCCTAAGGAAGATTAGTTCAGAACTAATTAGGTCACCCTCTATAAATAAAGAAATCTATCTAACTGGTTGTTCTCTAAGCTTCACAATATATAGGGGCTATAATGCATACTCTAATTAGTACTTGAACAACTTAACGTTTAACCTTTATTGCATTTTAATTCGGTGAAATGCAAGGGCGATAGATTAGTTTATGCAAATTTATTATAGCTCCATTGCGAACATTAAGTTTAATCCCTCTAAGTACATTGTTGAAGAATCAATCCATCGCTATGTTGTAGATAGACGAGGCAATGTGGAATTTAGGTTAGCCTGGGTTCCAGTCTGTCGTTTTTTCATTTTTTTTAACTTCTAGCCAAATGACAGCCTGGGGAAACTGGATTTCCGATCGTAGCGCCATCTACTTACACCCACTTTTTTGAGGGTGTAGATTTGAAGAACGACAACTCTTGATATGTTCAGAAACTCAATACGCAATACGGCCCATTTAATAGTCTCGGTGTTAAAATATATTTATTTGACTGACCAGGCAAAATATATCGACGCCTGTTCCCAGGCTACATTTAGGTGTCTAGCATAAGAACACCACCGGATCCTTTTGCACCACATAGGGTCCGGTCCGCATGTGGAATAATTGGATTTGGAACGCTAAGGTGTGGTAAGGGGTTCGTGTTATTATTGCTCACTATTATTAAACCCACCCCTAGTCAAGAACATGTACGCAAACGGTAACAAACAGGAGGGCAATTTCATAAAAACTGAAAGCATTAATTTTGTTTAAATTGATTTCTGGACAGCGAAATCAGATACCATGTACTAATTGATTTGAAGTCAAATTGTCTTCCTAAAATACCACACGCTGATTAGCTGCACTGTGACATGGTGTGGTATTTTTATCATTATCGCCGAATTTCTGTGTCGCATACGTCAAGGGATTGAGGAAGGATCAGATAACATCATCAGTAAGGGCCCTCAGGGGACATAATCCTGGATGATTGGCAGTCTTATTGTGGAAAAATACTTTGTACAAATAGTATGAAAACACACAAACATTTTGCTAAAATGACTCGTTAATGAGAAAATATTTGATAATGAGCTTTTGTTAAGGTGACTGAGTCAGCCCGTGTTTGTACATGTTACTAGCTCATTTGGGTTTACGGCTCGTATCATAAACTCCCGCGCACTTTTGTATGGAGCTACCGTTGTGAAATACAATAAAGCAGCTGGTGCGAAAGGTGCGGAGTTCGAGCCCCGCTGGAGCCGTTACGATTGTGCCCTTAGGCAAGGCATTTAAATTCCACGTTGCCTCTTCTCTCTCCATCGTGGCGATGGATTCCATCAGGAATGAGGTCTCCAGAGTGATTAATATAAGGTGTAAGAACTTGTTTCGCAATCGAGCTAAAATAAATTTGTATAAACTAAGCTAATAAATGAGAATGAATGAGTATTTATAAATAACTCTACAGTGTAATGTAGGGATGCTATTTTAAGACGTTGTTAATACATTGTACTGCGAAGCCAGGGATCACAGTTTCGATCTCCCATCTGACCATAATATTAATATGTTGGGACATTAAGTCGTGTCGGTACTTTATAGCCTGGGAACAGGCATTGATGTAATTTGCCTGGTCAGTCATATAAATATATTTTAACACCGAGATCATTCCGTAATCCAGGGATCGCAGGTTCGATCCCCCGTCTGACCCTAATACAATTAACAGTCTTTCAGATGGGACGTTAAACCGAGGTCTCGTGTCGGTGCTTTACACCGTGCACTTAAAAAACCCAGAGGAGACTCTGGAATGGGTCTCTTTCTGTATCATTGCACTATCCTCCAAAATCTAAAATGACTAATCTCTTCAGGAGGCGCCGCTCATATGGGCAACCGGTAGCGACGATAAATAAACGTAAAACACACGATCATTACTTGAGCCGTATTGAGTTTCTGATAATGTCATTTTGCCAGACGTAAATTAGTAAAATATTGACAGACTTGCACCCAGACTAGGTACTTCACATCGTGCGCGTAAATGATGTCTGTATCATTGCACTAACTCACAATCTAAACAGCCTAATCTCTTCAGGAGGCGTCGCTCATATGGGCAACCGGTAGCGACGATAATAGCAACAATATGTGAAAACATAAACGTGTTTCTGTGCACAGCGGCTGTCATATGGATGTGTTACAGGGCAACCAGTAGCGACGATACATAAACGTAAACACACTCAATAGACTTTATAGCAATGATATGAGAAAACATAAACGTGTTTCTATGCACAGCGGCTGTCATATGGATGTGCTACAGGGCAACCAGTAGCGACGATACATAAACGTAAACGTAAAGCATACTCAATATACTTTATAGCAACGATATTAGAAAACATAAACGTGTTTCTATGCACAGCGGCATGTGTTACGGATGTGTTGCATGATGTCACATGTCCGTGATTGCAATGATAAACTGTATTGTTAATATCAATCTGTATTCTATTTTTTATCGTCAAATAAATAAATAAATACGGGTTAATATGTGCATTCGTATATGCATATAGAGCCGGGGCAACGGACATGTGGATTTCGTGGAAATCATATGATATAGACGCTGTAGATGCATGAATTAAAACACGCGTGCATATAGAGCCGGGGCAACGGAAATATGGATTCATCATATGACACATATTTAGACGTTCCACAATTAACCAATGGATATGATTTAGAGTTGTATATTCATCCCGTTTCACATCCTAGCTGAACAGCACAAAACTACATAAACTACATAAAACTACACAAACTACATAAAACTACACAAAACTACACAAAAGTACACAAAACTACACAAAAGTACATAAAACTACATAAACTGCATAAAACTACACAAAACTACACACAACTACACAAAAGTACACAAAACTACACAAAAGTACATAAAACTACATAAAACTACACAAAGCTACACAAAACTACATAAAACTACACAAAACTACACAAAACTACATAAAACTACATAAAACTACACAAAACTACATAAAACTACACAAACTACATACAACTACACAAACTACACAAATCTACATGAACTACATAAAACTACACAAAACTACACAAGACTACACAAATCCTAAACACAATGTTTACCTTTCCTTTAAGGCGTTGTAATCTATTCAGTATCTGTTGTGTTATTTATTTTCATAACATTTGCAGGTGAATATCGTATTCTCTGTACAATAAATCACACGTTTCTCATACAGACTTCATCCACTGAACATTATTAAACAACGTATAAACCCACAATCAACCATTCTAATCCTGATGGCGGCGCCAATTTTTATAGCCCATCGAAAATAATTAATTAAAAAGCACAATAAATGTTTGCTGTAATTCTTTGGAGGTTTCTGTGGGCTTTTCTTGCATGCATATAAAGATTTACGAAGATAACACTATTCAGAATGTTTATTGTGTTTAACAACGAACAATAATGTATATGCTAATATGGCATTTTTGACTTTAAACAGATGCTTTCATTTTTTATTAAATATTTTTATATTCAACAGCTTTGGGCTTTTTCTATTGGTATCGAAAACATTATAGTTCTTGTATTGCATGTTATTGCCGCCTCTTAAGTTAGTGTGACACGTGGATTCGGGTTTCATGCGTGTCTGTGTGTTTTGTGTTTTTTTTGTCGTCGATACCGGCGACCCATAATGTGCCGCGCCTCCTGAAAGGATTAACCATTTAGATTCTAGAGGATGGTGCAATGCTACACACAGAGCCCGATTCTCGAGTTTAGTTTACGTGCTTGTTGTAAAAGCACCGATAGGAAACGTCTGTCCCATTTCAGTATGGTGTAGTCGTGGATCGAACCTGCGATACCATATTTTGCGCTATGTACGTCACATTTAGCGTGTCAGAGACACCCGGCGATGTGCAGCTCCCAATGAAGTCAGATTTGGTTATTTCTAACCATAACTGTGTACAAAACAATACATCCAGCCAGACACAATTAGATGAAGAGACTTGCATTGTGACTTGGGATACACTAGCCTGGGTTCCAGTCTGTCCATTTTTCACTTTTTCACTAGTTTAAACAATATTTATTTCTTTGAATATACATAGTCTAGTATACATAATATGTACATGCATGCAGGATTGAGGAGAAAGCAACTTGCTTATATGGTTACCTCTTTCCTATGTACATACATGTAGGATTGAGGAGAACGCAACTTGCTTATATGGTTACCTCTTTCCTATGTACATGCATGTATGATTGAGGAGAAAGCAACCTGCTTATATGGTTACCTCTTTCCTATGTACATGCATGCAGGATTGAGGAGAAAGCAACTTGCTTATATGGTTACCTCTTTCCTATGTACATACATGTAGGATTGAGGAGAACGCAACTTGCTTATATGGTTACCTCTTTCCTATGTACATACATGTAGGATTGAGGAGAACGCAACCTGCTTGTATGGTTACCTCTTTCCCATATACATACATGTAGGATTGAGGAGAAAGCAACCTGCGTGTATGCTTACCTCTTTCCTATGTACATGCATGTAGGATTGAGGATAAAGCAACTTGCTTATATGGTTACCTCTTTCCTATGTACATACATTCGCTAATTTAAACACTATTTATTTCTTTGAATATACATAGTCTAGTATACATAATGTACATACATGTAGGATTGAGGAGAAAGCAACTTGCTTATATGGTTACCTCTTTCCTATGTACATACATGTAGGATTGAGGAGAAAGCAACTTGCTTATATGATTATCTCTTTCCTATGTACATACATGTAGGATTGAGGAGAAAGTAACCTGCTTATGTGGTTATCTCTTTCCTATGTACATACATGTAGGATTGAGGAGAAAGTAACCTGCTTATGTGGTTACCTCTTTCCTATGTACATGCATGTAGGATTGAGGAGAAAGCAACTTGCTTAAATGGTTACCTCTTTCCTCACTTTTTCACTTCTGGCAATATGATCAGAAACTCAATACGGCCCAATTAATAGTCTCGGTGTTAAACTATATTTATTTGACTGACCAGACAAATATATATCAACGCCTGTTCCAAGGCTAGGGATACACATCAGATGGTACACCATGTATTCATGGAAGTAAAGTGTTCCTGTTGGCCAATTCAAACCACCGTCTTCCCGCATAAAGCTGGCTAAATTTTAAGGACATATCAATCTTTAGCTTGTGCAATGCAAACTCAATTATTTGTATTTAATCTGCTGTTAGCATACACATGCATATATTATGTTTTTTTTACCAAATTGATGAAATTAATATTGACATACTATAACACGTTCACATTTTAAAGTAATAGGGCGCGCTTATTCTCTCAAGGGGGTGTGAAACTTCCGTCAATTGTCTAACAAAAAGTATGTACAAATCTATATAGATTCTAGAAGAATAATTATCTTTTAGAATATTATTCTCTATAAAACAATCAAGGAAGTAATTAGCCAGGCAGTCACTCGATTAGAATTTTCAATTCTAGTGTACGATGTAACTGATTTTTACGACGGTGACTATAATGTTCTTGTTTATTTGCTGTTGAGATTTCAGATGTCTGTGAATCCAGATTCCTAGTTCGGTTTGTTGTTTGTTCGAGTTTATGAAGGTCCGTCTTCCCGAAGGCACTGCATGTGAGTGCCCACGTCGCTCACCCGTTCAGGCTTGACACAGACGTCAGGGCCGTAGCCAGGAGGCAAATTATGTGCAGGCCCGGGTAAAGAATGTTGAGTGAGCGTAGCGAACGAGGTTGCTAGGGGGGTTCGGGGACATGCACCCCCTGAATATTTTGGTTTTTAGGATGCAATTTCCAGCATTCTGCTGCATTTAAAAGACAATGTTTTTATAACAAATAAACATCATATATATATTTAATTTGTTGGGTCAAAATGATGTGCAGGCCCGGTCCTTTTGGCCTAATGGCGCATGGACGTGTAACACTCACTTCGTAAAGACCTATTTGGTGAATTCCAACATGATACATATTGTTAAAAACTAGTGATGGTAACGAATACTCGATTCGAATATTTATTCGGACGTCCGAATATCCAAATACTATTACAGTATTCGAATATTCGTAAATTTGTTGTTTGTTTTATTAAGAACAGTTTGATCTCAAAATAAAACCGATGCACTGTTCCCAGTACGAAGGTAGTCCCGACAAGCAGTAAACAATCGTTGCATTGTTCCCAGTACGGAGGTAGTCCCGACATTTAAAAGCAGCAAACAACAGTTGCATTGTTCCCAGTACGGAGGTAGTCCCGACATTTAAAAGCAGCAAACAATAGTTGCATTGTTCCCAGTACGGAGGTAGTCCCGACAAGCAGTAAACAACAGTTGCATTGTTCCCAGTACGGAGGTAGTCTCGACAAGCAGCAAACAACAGTTGCATTGTTCCCAGTACGGAGGTACTCCCGACAAGCAGCAAACAACAGTTGCATTGTTCCCAGTACGGAGGTACTCCCGACATTTAAAAGCAGCAAACAACAGTTGCATTGTTCCCAGTACGGAGGTAGTCCCGACAAGCAGCAAACAACAGTTGCATTGTTCCCAGTACGGAGGTACTCCCGACAAGCAGCAAACAACAGTTGCATTGTTCCCAGTACGGAGGTACTCCCGACATTTAAAAGCAGCAAACAACAGTTGCATTGTTCCCAGTACGGAGGTAGTCCCGACAAGCAGCAAACAACAGTTGCATTGTTCCCAGTACGGAGGTAGTCCCGACAAGCAGCAAACAACAGTTGCATTGTTCCCAGTACGGAGGTACTCCCGACAAGCAGCAAACAACAGTTGCATTGTTCCCAGTACGGAGGTACTCCCGACATTTAAAAGCAGCAAACAACAGTTGCATTGTTCCCAGTACGGAGGTAGTCCCGACAAGCAGCAAACAACAGTTGCATTGTTCCCAGTACGGAGGTAGTCCCGACAAGCAGCAAACAACAGTTGCATTGTTCCCAGTACGGAGGTAGTCCCGACAAGCAGCAAACAACAGTTGCATTGTTCCCAGTACGGAGGTAGTCCCGACAAGCAGCAAACAACAGTTGCATTGTTCCCAGTACGGAGGTACTCCCGACATTTAAAAGCAGCAAACAACAGTTGCATTGTTCCCAGTACGGAGGTAGTCCCGACAAGCAGCAAACAACAGTTGCATTGTTCCCGGTACGGAGGTAGTCCCGACAAGCAGCAAACAACAGTTGCATTGTTCCCGGTACGGAGGTAGTCCCGACAAGCAGCAAACAACAGTTGCATTGTTCCCGGTACGGAGGTAGTCCCGACAAGCAGCAAACAACTGTTGCATTGTTCCCAGTACGGAGGTGCTCCCGACAAGCAGCAAACAACAGTTGCATTGTTCCCGGTACGGAGGTAGTCCCGACAAGCAGCAAACAACAGTTGCATTGTTCCCGGTACGGAGGTAGTCCCGACAAGCAGCAAACAACAGTTGCATTGTTCCCAGTACGGAGGTAGTCCCGACAAGCAGCAAACAACAGTTGCATTGTTCCCGGTACGGAGGTAGTCCCGACAAGCAGCAAACAACAGTTGCATTGTTCCCAGTACGGAGGTAGTCCCGACAAGCAGCAAACAACAGTTGCATTGTTCCCGGTACGGAGGTAGTCCCGACAAGCAGCAAACAACAGTTGCATTGTTCCCAGTACGGAGGTAGTCCCGACAAGCAGCAAACAACAGTTGCATTGTTCCCGGTACGGAGGTAGTCCCGACAAGCAGCAAACAACAGTTGCATTGTTCCCAGTACGGAGGTGCTCCCGACAAGCAGCAAACAACAGTTGCATTGTTCCCAGTACGGAGGTAGTCCCGACAAGCAGCAAACAACAGTTGCATTGTTCCCAGTACGGAGGTAGTCCCGACAAGCAGCAAACAACAGTTGCATTGTTCCCAGTACGGAGGTAGTCCCGACAAGCAGCAAACAACAGTTGCACTGTTCCCAGTACGGAGGTAGTCCCGACAAGCAGCAAACAACAGTTGCATTGTTCCCAGTACGGAGGTAGTCCCGACAAGCAGCAAACAACAGTTGCATTGTTCCCAGTACGGAGGTAGTCCCGACAAGCAGAAACAACAGTTGCATTGTTCCCAGTACGGAGGTACTCCCGACAAGCAGCAAACAACAGTTGCATTGTTCCCGGTACGGAGGTAGTCCCGACAAGCAGCAAACAACAGTTGCATTGTTCCCAGTACGGAGGTAGTCCCGACAAGCAGTAAACAACAGTTGCATTGTTCCCAGTACGGAGGTAGTCCCGACATTTAAAAGCAGCAAACAACAGTTGCATTGTTCCCAGTACGGAGGTGCTCCCGCCGCCATTTAAAAGCGGCAAATTCAGACATAGATAGTGTGTCAACCATATGTGACCGAACTACAAGATGGTATGATGCTTGACGCGAAGCTATTACCGTTTATTACTCTCCAGTCTGAGTTGACAGACTAGTTACGGATACCTCATGTACTACCTTGCATGACATGAGCGCACTAAATGATTTACTTGATTGTACATTACACGTATGGTCATAGGTTTGTGTCAGCTGCCCTCAATAAAATAATAGTCAACTATATTTGACACAGATGAGCCATGCATCATAGGTCGTGCATACTGGATAACCTTTACATAGTTGCTTTCAGTGTTTTACGTTTATTTATCGTCGCTACAGGTTGGCCATATGAGCGACGCCTCCTGAAGAGATTAGTCATTTTAGATTTTTGGAGGATAGTGCATGATACTGACAGAGACTCATTCCAGAGTCACCTCTGGTTCTATTACGTGCACGGTATAAAGCACCGACACGAGACCTCGGTTTAACGTCCCATCTGAAAGACTGTTAATTTTATTAGGGTCAGACGGCGGATCGAACCTGCATGCGATCCCTGGATTACCAGTCCAGCGTGATACCACTGGACCACAGATCCGTCTCATGTGTGTTTTACGTTTATTTATCGTCGCTACCGGTTGTCCATATGAACGACGCCTCCTGAAGAGATTAGTAATTTTAGATATTTGGAGAATAGTGCAATGATACAGACAGAGACCCGTTCCAGAATCTCCTCTGGTTCTTTTACGTACACGGTGTACAGCACCGACACGATACCTCGGTTTAAAGTCCCATCTGAAAGACTGTTAATTTTATTAGGGTCAGACAGGGGATCGAACTTGCGATCCCTGGATTACCAGTCCAGCGTGTTACCACTGGACTACAGATCCGTCTGCTGTAGCTATAAAGACAAACGTAAATATTAAACATATCCTTCGCATCCTCTCTAAGTATATCCAGGTGCAGTTATTTCTACGTACACATAATGGGGCTTTAAAGGTCAGCGTAGATATTAAATCCGTCCTCCTCATCTCGTAATTATAAAACGTAATGTCAGAGGATGATACTTAGTGTGCAGGCAGATTGTGGGCATTTAGATACCAGGGGCGTATACAACGCTTTGATATTGGGGCGACCATATCATTTTGATGTTTTTTGACAACTGCATCAACATAGGTGGATTCAAACTGATTAATACAAACGGTCACACATTTACATGTGTGGATGCTGCATTGCAGTTTGGTTAATTTCGGTAAAAATACACAAATATTATACTTTATACACATATGTCATTCCTATTACAGTCCGCCTCCGTGGTCGAGTGGTTAAGGTCGCTGACTTGTATACCACTGTAACCTATCATCACTGATGGTCACGGGTTCGAGCCCCGCTCAGGCCGTGTCTCATTTATATGAAAAAGTTGGCAGTTTCTTACGGAGGTTGGTGCACCCAAGTACTGGTTAACCGCTGGAGCCTGCCCAGGAAAGGTGTTGTTAGGTAAACTGCTCGCCGGCGTTATAGCCCAAAATGGTGCTGATGCAGGCGTAAAACCCGAAATATAACATAACATTACTATTATAGGGGCGTGTAGATATACAGTAGACGCCCCTATATTTGATATTGGTACGTTTCATGGGTGGACTAGTCTCGAATACATTACGCCAATAGATATCCTACATGTACAGGAAAAATGGTTTTATTTTTCATCTATTACAAAATGGCAGGCTTTATTTCATTCGTGTCGTGTCCTTTGTTACGCGAACTGTAATACTATCTACATACATCAAGACACACAAAGGTGTTGTTGATTTGTGATGCATTTACTGCTGACAGTTTAGTGTATTCACGTCACTGTCGTCTGCTAAGATAATAACGCGCAGTATACCTAAAACCACACCACAAAAAATGGGACTACATTTCTGGAGGAGCCATAGCTAAAAACCAAAACACCGTGAATGTTAAATATTCCGTACGCTGTTCGTACGGCACAATAACTACCGTATGGAGTTGGACAATGAGCCATCTGAAGTTTTACAACCAAATTAGCATAATCCAAATTTTATTAGGTATAATATTTACAAGATTTGCTGGAATGAATAATTACAGTGTAGTGGGTTCACCATGCATTTGCTTTGAGATCCTTTAACATAGCTCATGTTTTTCAATAAAAAACCTGTAGGCATACAAATGTATTGATGGACTGGATTACCAGTTTGGCCTATAGAATGGAGAGGGTCTATCCACTTGAATTCTTTGTTCGTGTTTTATTTCTCTAGAATCTGAAGAGGGACGCAATGTTGGTTTAAAGCATACTGTTTAATATGTTTACTTTGATGTATTAAATTTACCGTGTGTTTAAAAATTCACCTAAGGGCTGTAATTATATTTTTAGAAATCTAATCCAATCAGATTGTCTTGTGTTAGCGGGTTTAGGTTTTATGATGCGTCAGTCCATTCGTCATTCGACGGATCTATAGCCCAGTGGTAACACGCTGGACTGATAATCCAGGGATCGCAGGTTCGATCCCCCGTCTGACCCCAATAATATTAACAGTCTTTCAGATGGGACGTTAAACCGAGGTCTCGTGTCAGTGCTTTACACCGTGCACGTAAATGAACCAGAGGAGACTCTGTAATGGGTCTCTGTCTGTATCATTGTACTATCATCCAACAATCTAAAATAACTAATCTCTTCAGGAGGCGTCGCTCATATGGGCAACCGGTAGCGACGATAAATAAACGTAAAACACACTCGTGAATGCAATGTTGATCCTGGGCACGGATATGAAAGTTTCCAGCTGCGCGACGAGTTGTTGTGTTTAGATCTTTTGTCTTAACGGAAGCAGTAATTATCTTGCATGTCAGAGCTACTCGCTTTTTCTTGGATGTCAAGTAGACAAGTGTGTAGAGATAACCTATAACCTAGCATGGGTTCCAGTCTGTCGATATTTCACTTTTTAACTTCTGGCAAAATGACATGATCAGAAGCTCAATACGGCACAATTTATAGTATCTGTGTTAAAACATATTTATTTGACTGACCAGGCAAAATATATCGACAACCGATCCCAGGCTACCTATAACCATAAAACTTATCGCTCACCAAGGAAGTGTCCGCCTCCGTGGTCGAATGGTCGCTGCTGACTGTTACCATTGTAACCTATCATCATTGGTTGTCACGGGTTCGAGCCACGCTCAGACCGTGTCTCTTTATATGACAAAGTTGGCGTTTTTTTGGTGCGCCAAGTACTGGTTAACTGCTGGAGCCTGCCAAGGAAATGTGTTGTTAGGTAAACTGCCCGTCGCTCAAATGGGCAACCGGTAGCGACGCTAAATAAATTTAAACAAAAAAGTAAAAGTTAATGGTCAAAATAATGGCTACGTACGAGTGTTTAATATGATATTGATTGCTATTTTCAGAAGTTCAATAATTCATGAAATACTCAAGATTCATATAGTCAAGCAGAAAGTATTCCAATTTATCTGAGGGCTGTTCACTATTACTAAACTTATACGGATGCCTGCCCCACGATGTCTGACTACAGAGAACGGGGACTCGCGCGCTGGACATTGCATTTAGCGTTCTCTCCATCACGACCCCCACACATCCATCTCTGTCTTTCTCCCTCCCTCTCTCATAAGTCAAACCTTTACTTATAATATTCTTTGTTATTTTGTTTTCATAATTGTCACAGTGTAAAAATAAAAATAGTTATGCTCATAAGATACTATTTATTTTCATTTACTATCTATTGACTTTCATTAATGCATCATGTTTTGTAATGTATATGTAAATCGAATCTAAAATAGGATTAAACAAATTGGGCTCGTGTAAAATAATATAATACAATGATAGATAGCGTCCTTAGTATGTACACATTTCCTTTAGCTCAGTTATATAACAAGTTCAAACAGCATTATAATACTCACCAAAGGGACCTCGTCCCCGGTGGAATTCATCGCCACAATGGGGGGAGGCAATGATTAATGAAGTGTCTTGCTGACACAACCACCACAATGGCTCGAACTCATAGCGCATTGGTTAGGAGACGGTCATCATGTTCACCGCACCATCACAGGCTAACTTGAAGTTGTTTAATATAATATTGTGTGTGTATTACGTTTATTTATCGTCGCTACCGGTTGCCCATAAGTGATTAGTCATTTTAGATTTTTGGAAGATAGAGACACAACCCATTCCTCGGGTTCCTTTACGTTTACGGTGTAAAGCACCGGCACGAGACCTCGGTTTAATGTCCCATCTGAAAGACTGTTAATTTTATTAGGGTCAGACGGGGGTTCGAATCTTCAATCCCTAGATTACCAGTCCAACGTGTTAACCACTGGACTACAGATCCGTCTGTAATATAATACGTAGGTGCTATCATGTGACAAATAGCAAAGCTATTCCATATCCAAGTACACGTGATGGAGTCAGGAATTCCGTGTTCGTGTGTTATTCTGTCACCAGTATTTGGGTAAAACAACATATTTACAGAGTATTTCTTACGTTCTTTTATGAACCAAATAAAGGATCATTTTACACCTTCCAACTTTGTTTAAATATTTTGCAGATGTGAAATGCTTCTTTATTTATGAGGGTGCACCGTGTACAAAACTGTGTTTATCTTTCGGTGATAGGGTTTGCAGAGGATTTGACAACGGATGTCTAAACAAATACACCCTTTTCCACCCATACATATGCAGCTAGAAGCAATTATTCGTCCAATTTCTTGTGTAAGTCGAAACATTCAATGTGCTTAATACAATTATATTTGCTCAATAAATATTCAAAATACAAGAAACCTGATGAAACACATTTTTTCTAAGATGTTTCAACACGTTTTCTTATATATAAAATGTAGTGTTTGCTTGATAGCGAAACAAGTGTTTAAAACATTAGATTACTCGCTCTCGACACGTCATTCATAATGCTGTAATTCATGGCCACGGGAGAGCGAGAGAGAGAGAGAATGAGAGAGAGAGAGAAAATGAGAGAGAGAGAGACAGTGAGATGGAGAGAGAGAATGAGAGAGAGAGACAGTGGGATGGAGAGAGAGACAGTGAGATAGAGAGAGAGCATGAGAGAGAGAGAGCATGAGAGAGAGAGATAGTGAGATGGAGAGAGAATGATAGTTTATACACATTTATTTTAGCTCGATTGCGAGTTCTTACAACTTATATTAATCACTCTCGAGACCTCATTCCTGATGGAATCCATCGCCACGAGGGAGAGAGAAGAGGCAACGTGGAATTTAAATGCCTTGCCTAAGGGCACAATCGTAACGGCTCCAGTTGGTCTCGAACTCCGGACCTTTTCGCACCTGAAGCGAACATGCATCCACTGAGCTATCACGACTTCCACAGAGAATGAGAGAGAGAGAAAGATAAGAGAAGAAGCAATGTAGATTTAAGTGTCTTGCCTAAGGAAACCACCACAGGCACCAGACACAAACTTTTTTTTTTTTGGCCTATGGTCATATAGTAAGTAATATATAATCCAGACACAAATTATTATTATTTTTGGCCTATGGTCATATAGTAAGTAATATATAATACGGGGTTCAATCTCACAACATCTCGGATACAAGGTTGCAGCTGTATCCACTACACCACGGAGGCTATTATCTAAAATACGGTGGAAGTCGTGATAGCGCAGCGGAGTTCGAGCCCCGCTGGAGCCGTTACGGTTGTTTTTTTAGGCAAGACATTTAATTTCCACATGACTCTTCTCTCTCCCTCGAGACGATGGATTCCATCAGGAATGAGGTCTCGAGAGTGATTTGAGTAATATGAGTTGTAAGAACTTGTTTCGCAATCGAGTTAAAATAAATTTGTATAAACTAAAATACAAATTTAAAATTCTGTTCTTCTGGGGGGGGGGTCTAAAGGGATACTAATATATTCCGCATTTTAGGCATACCCTGTATAGATTGAACTAGGATTCGCAGTGCTATTACACCGTATTTGCATTGGTAAATATATGTTCTATTACTAATATAATTCCTCTATCGATAAAATAAATTTGTATAAACTAAAATACAAATTTAAAATTCTGTACTTCTGGGGGGGGGGGGGTCTAAAGGGATACTAATATATTCCGCATTTTAGGCATACCCTGTATAGATTGAACTAGGATTCGCAGTGCTATTACACAGTATTTGCATTGGTAAATATATGTTCTATTACTAATATAATTCCTCTATCGATATCGTGCAAATATTAGTTTTCAAAGTAAGTTAATTTCCTCCGCATGAAAGAGGGTTTAGCTGTTGGTTTTTGGCAATTGTTGATTTTGGCCATTCAATTTCATTTTCTGTCTTTATGTACATAAAAACCTTAAACTCATTTTATAATTGGTGATTGTAGAGATTTGTAAACTGATTTGCCCGATATGTTCTATAGTGATGAGTTAAAGGAGCTCGTTGTGAGATTTGCAAAAGAAAAGAAAAAGAATTTTAGAATTACCCGCTAATCAATTTTATTAACAAATGAAATCAACCATATAAATAAAAATATGTGCCACGTGCACGGCTCGAACTCACACCACATAGAGGAATAATCATTAATAATAGATGCACAAATGGTTGCCTCATCTCCCCCGTGCCATCGTGTTGGCCAAATCGATGTCACATGACCACTCGTGATTCTAAAGCAGACGACTAAGCGACGCACGTGTCATTGTAAGTCATAACGACTCAATTTTTAAAAAAAAATCGCAGTTTCTTACGGAGGTTGGTGCGCCAAGTACTGGTTGACCGCTGGAGCCTGCCCAGGAAATGTGCTGTTAGGTATACTGCCCGTCGCTTAAATGGGCAACTGGTAGCGACGCTAAACAAACTTAAAATTTAAAAAAAGTCCCTAATTAAAAAAAAATAGTCCCGAATAATGTTCAGTAGTAACCGCTGTAAAGCATATTGTAACGCATGTTCAGTCAATAACATTATTGGTCACTTATTACTAACGATATCAAAACATAGATTTTCTTAAAGAATTTTAAATTTTATTTTTTTATTCATTTTGGTTTCGACAACAAGGCCCTTTAAAAAGAATAAAACCACAGCGTAAATACGGGTTCCAAATTAACTACGATGGCTTGAAGCATAAGAAATTGACGAGCGTGACGCATTTTTAAAGGGAAGTCTGTATGAAAACCCGCTGGTATTTGAGCATTCAACTACTTTCGGTTGAGGTGATATGTATGCGGGATTATGAGTTAAACATGATCCATGTGGCGCTTGTTTTGTATGGAATAATAAATGCAACATCATTTCGTTAGATACAGAGTGTCGGGAGGACGTGTAAAATACTTACATTTTAAAAGTTCAACGGAGTTTCAATTAATAGCACAAGACGATTTAACTGGACGTAAGTACGTTATATATATAAACTTTTAATTTTGATATAATTTAATATTTTAAAATTACAATGTATAGTAAAATGAATGTGTGTGAAAATAATGGACAATGGACGTAAGTACGTTATAGAAACTTTTAATTTTTTTATATAATTTAATATTTTAAAATTATAAAAGTAAAATGAATTTGTTTGAAAATAATGGACAAAATGCATGCAAATGCAGTAGGGGTGTTTCATTAACGGCACGATGATGTAGCTGGCATTATTGTGGTTGCTGTGATTACTGATGATGATGATTGATGACGACGACGACGATAATGACGACGACGATGATGATGATGATGATGATGATGATGATGATGATGATGATGATGATGATGATGATGATGATGATGATGATGATGATGATGATGATGAGTAATTGAATTCATTTAATTCCGTGAATGGTTAGCTTTAACATCATATTTGTATATTAGGGTATGTTCGTGACCGTGGAATTCCATGATTCTTCAGAAGCCCACAATTCCTGTCAATGCATCTTGCTAAAAAGGCTTCTAAGAACTGGGGAGACCACATTTTGCGACATATACATATAACTGGTTGCTATGGTAACACATTTCACTTTCTATTGCAACGAACGAGTCAGAAGATAACATGAACAGCCTATATTAGGGCACTCAGTGGTAACACGCTGGACTGGTAATCCAGGGATCGCAGGTTCGATCCCCCGTCTGACCATAATAATATTAACAGTCTTTCAGATGGGACTTTAAACCGAGGTCTCGTGTCGGTGCTATACACCGTGCACGTAAAAGAACCAGAGGAGACTCTGGAATGGGTCTCTGTCTGTATCATGCACTATCCTCCAAAATCTAAAATGACTTATCTCTTCAGGAGGCGTCGCTCATATGGGCAACCGGTAGCGACGATAAATAAACATAAAACACAGGGCACTCGTATTGTTGTCGTGGGTTTTACAAACATAACGTGGCCAACAGCACACGGCAATGGGCACTCGGACATAATTAACAAATATGAAGTTGATATAACAAGTCTATACCACAATGTCTCACAAATAATTCCAGGATAAATTTCAACTCGATATGTTAGCAGTTGCGAATGTGACCTGTTTAGTGACACACATAGACACTATGCTTAATTTTATTTATTTTACAACGATTGCGAAGCAAGTTTTAACAACTTATATTAATCACTCTCGTTGAAAGCGTGAATGTGGTCATTCGTGTGGGAGGACACCGGAGTACCCGGGGAAAACCCACCTGTCCGATCTGACGGCCACCGTACCATCTCACATACTTCCCGGTCCGGGGATCCGAACCCGTGTTGCATTGGTGAGAAGCGAGCTCGCTAACTATATATATATAATATATATATATATATATATATATATATATATATATATATAATATATACACACAAGATTGTTTATGAAGGAACGTTTGAACGGCCGTGCATTGACGTTCTATAATCTGTAATTATGACGTCAATAAGTTTTACTATCAATATAAACATTGTTCCTATGGCAACAGTTTCGAAGTTTTTACACTCTTTGATATCGAAATTTAAAAACGGCACTGCATTAACTAATAATCCCATGGAATTATACAGTATGTAAAGTGGTGTGTGTGTGGGGGGGGTGATACAGTATGTAAAGTGGTGTGTGTGTGGGGGGGGGGTGATACAGTATGTAAAGTGGTGTGTGTGGGGGGGGGTGATACAGTAATGTAAAGTGGTATGTGTGGGGGGGGGGTGATACAGTATGTAAAGTGGTGTGTGTGGGGGGTATGGGTGATACAGTATGTAAAGTGGTGTGTGTGTGTGGGGGGGGGGGGGTGATACAGTATGTAAAGTGGTGTGTGTGTGGGGGGGTGATACAGTATGTAAAGTGGTGTGTGTGTGGGGGGGGGGGGTGATACAGTATGTAAAGTGGTATGTGTGGGGGGGTATGGGTGATACAGTATGTAAAGTGGGGAGAAATGTAATTTTTGTCTAATTTAAACATTTTCTTCCAATTGTTCTGAAAAAGGTCCGCGTGCCCATTTTCGCACGGCGTCGACCATATATCAACATTTATTTCATCGCACCTGGATCAGGTTTATCTGACATACTAACATATAGGTTAATTGTTTACAGAATCATGTGACAAATGTTTTGCCAATTTGTCATATCGGTGGAAATATCATAGTAATGTTTATATGTCAAACCTCGTATCTCGCACATAAACAGATAGCGAAGCATTTCTAAATTGGCGCTATCAAAACTGTGTATACCATCCCAAGTATGAAATAATTTTCACTCTATTTTCAGAAGTAATATGTACATGTCATCGTCCCATATCTACCTAATTTTTTAATCTGTCAATAGACTTGGACCCGTAAGCAGGAACAAATAAGGGTATTACGATAGTACGAGATTACATTCAGACTTTCGGAGAAGACAAAGATAAACTAGAGTAATACTTAGTAGACATTGAAATTAGCGAAATGTCCATATTAACCATATATTATATTAAACTAACGAACGATCATGAACAAGCAAAGAATAAAGATCATGAACAAACCAAGGATCGTGAACTGAGCAAAGATCAAAAATCATGAACTTTTTAAAGATGATGAACTGATAAAAGATAATGACCTAATCAAATGTAATGAACTAATAGAGGGTAATGAACTAAGCAAAGATTATAAACTGACCAAGGATAATGAACTAAGCAAAGATTATAAACTGACCAAGGATAATGAACTAGCCAAGGATAATGAACTAACCAAAAACCATGAACTAACAACATTTTGAATGGTCAACGTAGTCTACACTCAAAGCATATGCTTTCTAAGCTGAAAAAAGCTGTCCGATTAGCTCAGTGGTTAGCGAGCTCGCTCCTCACCAATACAACCTGGGTTCGATACTGAACTCGGGAAGAATGTGAGATGGTACGGTGGTCGCCAGATCGGACAGGTGGGTTTTCTCCGGGTACTCCGGTTTTCCTATCGCACGAATGAACACATTTACGCTTTCATCCGCGCCACGAGAGTGATTAATATTAAGTTGCTAAAACTTGCTTCGTAATCGTTGTAAAATAAATAAAGTTTAAACTTTAAGGTGAAAATAAAATTTAATATTAGTAAATTTGAATATTTAAATGTTAAAATGTGTCAATAGTCTCATATTGCACTTTTAATATGCTATATCCTATCTTAATATATTCATTTATGCAATGAAATAAATCCCATCCTTAAGCAAAAACACACACAAAACATGCAAAAACACACACAAAACATGCAAAAACACACACAAAACATGCAAAAACACACAAAACAAAAACACACAAAACATGCAAAAACACACAAAACATGCAAAAACACAAGTATAACAATACAAAATCAGGATACAGTGTAACTGATCTTGTAAAGTAATCTTGAAAGATGGCGATTGTCACGGACATTTTGTCACTCCACCAGCGACTAAAATAAACTTAATACAAAGTTAAAGTTATACGTCATAAACACATACATTGAATTGTACAGCCAACTTGATAGTGTCACTGATCAGAATAAACACATATGGTACAGAATCAAACATTAGATAATGCAAATATATCAAATCTGTATCTACAGTCAAACCAGTCTTAAGCAGCCACCCAAGGGAATCATAGCTTAGCACAGGTGGCTGCTTAATAGAGGTCAAATGTATAATAAAACAGAATATTAGGAATCTGGAAACTGGCTGCTTAATACAAGTTGGCTGCTTAATAGAGGCTTGACTGTATTGTTGGTTTTATTATTTGCATTCATGTGGCTATACGATTTCTTTTCTTTTTCTTTTGTGGTCTACTTTTGATCTAAGGGTGGCCATTAATGATCGTAAAACGCGTGCCCCAATCCCTCTTTGCTTCTCATATGTTCCTTTAATATTCCTTATAGAACAGAACAGAAAATTATTAACGTTGAGTTTATTATAAAAAAATATATATTTATGAACTAACATATTTATTTCTGTCTCATCTATGTACAGTACATATATTTCAATTAATATGAATACATACATTGCACATAGCTATTCTACAAATGAGAATTATAAGAGACAATAACATTTTACAATACGTGAACACATTAAATGTTCTTATTTTTCTAATAATTATGGAAAATACACTATAAAATATTTAAAATACTGATCAAGATTCTGACATGGAAAATGTGCATTATCACGCAAATTATAATATGTTTTAAGAAATCAGAACCACCTCTGATCAGATGAGGGATGAGTGTGGTTTACGTTTATTTATCGTCGCTACCGGTTGCCCATATGAGCGACGCCTCCTGAAGAGATTATTCATTTTAGACTTTGGAGGATAGTGCAATGATACAGAGAGAGACCCATTCCAGAGTCTCCTCTGGTTATGTTACGTGCACAGTGTAAAGCACCGACACGAGACCTCGGTTTAACGTCCCATCTGAAAGACTGTTAATTTTATTAGGGTCAGACGGTGGGTCGAACCTGCGATCACTGGATTACCAGCCCAGCGTGTTACCACTGCACTACAGATCCGCCTGTTATGAGGGATATTGATCAGGGCTACCAGCTTTTACATAGTTCACATAAACAAATTGTTCACATGTACACACTATTTAGATAGATAAAAACTACGGCGCTGTAAAATATCAAAGCAGGTTTTGGCACATATACGTATTAATGCCGGATTAGTGAATAACATAACGTGATCAATCGATTTGTTTTAGACAATGTAAGAACATTATCACAGATACTGGAAGCTTTAATAAATAATATATCCCTGATATCCTCATACATACAACAATTTATAATGACATGCATTTCATCCTCAACATCATTACACAATGCGCATAGGTATTTGATTATATACATGTATATTAATGTACAAAGTATATTAATTAGCGCGTTCGCTTCTCACCAATGTGTTTGATCCTCAGACCGGGAAGTATGTGAGATGGAACGATGGTCGCCAGATCGGACAGGTGGTTTTTATCGGGTACTCCTGTTTCCTCCCACATGAATGACCACATATACGCTTTCACCCGAGCCAACGAGAGTGATTAATATAAGTTGTTAAAACTTGCTTCGCAATCGTTGTAAAATAAATAAAGTATAAAAAAATTAAACATGTCAATATTAACAGCGTATATGTATATTAAGGAATACACGTGAAGTGCCGTAACGTTGTTAAAATGTATGGACCAACCCATTTGTTTCAACATATATTGACAATACTTGTGCAAAACAATGCAAAACATCGAATATCATACACAAGTATACAAGTTTGTTAATTTATTTTGCATTGTACATTGTATATATAGAATGAATGTTAAAACTTGCTTCGCAATCGTTGTAAAATAAATAAAATTGAAACATAGTGTATATGTGTGTCACTAAACAGGTCACAACCTGCGCAACTGCTAACATATCGAGTTGAAATGTCCTGGAATTATTTGTGAGATATTGTGGTAAAGTTTTAAAAAAAAAAAATAATGTAAAGAAAACATTGAAGAAAGACCACATGTCTATTATAATAGTTAGAGTACATGCACAAGCATGTTATAAACATGTACTTTCATAGATGGAGAATGGACAGTGTATTTATGATGTAACGTATATAAAATTCCAATTCAAATGTTATATAGAATTTAATGTTATCCAACTGGCATCTCGGTCCTTCTTTTTAAAGCAAATACAATAATTATATTTCCTAAGCTGGATTTAATTCTTTTTATTGCTAGCATTGGGCATTTCAAACCAATTTGAACCAAGATCTACTCGCACTAACTCGATAATAACGTCACATGTAGCTTGTTGCATAACTATTGTGCAGTTTGTACATGTTTTGTATATATTTATGTATGTAGGATCCGCTAGTTACGCTGTCCAAGGGCAATGTTACCAAGCGTGTTCTCTTCTTTTCAATTATATACAGTGACCTAAATTGTCTGAAGTATCATTTAAATTGGAGGCATGGATGACAGGTTAGCGAAACCGGCCTCAGGATTCCACCAGCGACTAAAGTAAACTTAGTGTATACACATTTATTTGAGCTCGATTGCGAAACAAGTTCTTACAACTTATATTAATCACTCTCGAGACCTCATTCCTGATGGAATCCATCGCCACGAGGGAGAGAGAAGAGGCAACGTGGAAATTAAATGCCTTGCATAAGGGCACAATCGTAACGGCTCCAGCGGGGTTCGAACTCCGGACCCTTCGCACCTGAAGCGAACGCGCGTTCACTGCGCTATCACGACTTAATACTAAACTAAAGTTATACGTCATAAACACATACACAGAATTGTACAGACACATAGTTTCAGGATCAGCACTAAGTTATCCAAAATATGCAACTCTGCCATGTATAGCTAGTGGAAAGGAATGACTACGTGCGGCATGCTTCCGATACGTTGGAGATGTTAGACCTTGGTGTAATCGGCCACTAAACCAAGCCGTTTCTTTTTTTTGCGATTTCTAATGAATCCTGTACCTTTCTGTTAATAGATTATCTTTAATGCATTATGATTAATTTGATAATATTTTAAAATAAACACGTTATACATCGACGTCGTGTCATAAGCTGTAGCTATACATCGACGTCTTTTCATAAGTTGTAGCTATACATCGACGTCTTTTCATAAGCTGTAGCTATACATCGACGTCTTTTCATAAGCTGTAGCTATACATCGACGTCTTTTCATAAGCTGTAGCTATACATCGACGTCTTTTCATAAGCTGTAGCTATACATCGACGTCTTTTCATAAGCTGTAGCTATACATCGACGTCTTTTCATAAGCTGTAGCTATACATCGACGTCTTTTCATAAGCTGTAGCTATACATCGACGTCTTTTCATAAGCTGTAGCTATACATCGACGTCTTTTCATAAGCTGTAGCTATACATCGACGTCTTTTCATAAGCTGTAGCTATACATCGACGTCTTTTCATAAGCTGTAGCTATACATCGACGTCTTTTCATAAGCTGTAGCTATACATCGACGTCTTTTCATAAGCTGTAGCTATACATCGACGTCTTTTCATAAGCTGTAGCTATATATCGACGTGCTGTCATAAGTTGTAGCTATACATCGACGTCTTTTCATAAGCTGTAGTTATACATCGACGTGCTGTCATAAGCTGTAGCTATACATCGACGTGCTGTCATAAGCTGTAGCTATACATCGACGTCTTTTCATAAGCTGTAGTTATACATCGACGTGCTGTCATAAGCTGTAGCTATACATCGACGTGCTGTCATAAGCTGTAGCTATACATCGACGTGCTGTCATAAGCTGTAGCTATGCATCGGACGTGCTGTCATAAGCTGTAGCTATACATCGACGTCTTTTCATAAGCTGTAGCTATACATCGACGTCCTGTCATAAGCTGTAGCTATACATCGACGTCTTTTCATAAGCTGTAGCTATACATCGACGTCTTTTCATAAGCTGTAGCTATACATCGACGTCGTGTCATAAGCTGTAGCTATACATCGACGTCGTGTCATAAGCTGTAGCTATACATCGACGTGCTGTCATAAGCTGTAGCTATACATCGACGTCTTTTCATAAGCTGTAGCTATACATCGACGTCTTTTCATAAGCTGTAGCTATACATCGACGTCTTTTCATAAGCTGTAGCTATACATCGACGTCGTGTCATAAGCTGTAGCTATACATCGACGTCGTGTCATAAGCTGTAGCTATACATCGACGTGCTGTCATAAGCTGTAGCTATACATCGACGTCTTTTCATAAGCTGTAGCTATACATCGACGTCTTTTCATAAGCTGTAGCTATACATCGACGTCTTTTCATAAGCTGTAGCTATACATCGACGTCGTGTCATAAGCTGTAGCTATACATCGACGTCGTGTCATAAGCTGTAGCTATACATCGACGTCTTTTCATAAGTTGTAGCTATACATCGACGTCTTGTCATTATACATCGACGTCCTGTCATAAGTTGTAGCAATACATCGATCTCTTGTCTGCCTGACGCTGTGATAAGGATGTTGATATTTTGACAAAGTTGTATGATTTAATTTACGTGCTGCATCATCAAGGGGCTTATAGCGCCCTAATTCCGATAGGGGCACAGGTGTTAAAGAAGGGGGAAGTAATCGGATTAGGAGATTTTGATGAGAACCTTAAATATGGTTATCAAGTGTTAAGTTGGTAATTAATAATCTAAAGTGTCTCCCTCGGTGTACGGTCAAAGACTTGCCATCATGTTAAATGAATATTAACGTCGGAGGAAATAAGTCAAGATGTGGCTGTATGGGATTAAGCTTGTTCATTTTGACACTGCCTTGTAAGGAGGGAGTGATTAATCTGGTAGAGTTGGATATTACTGGTATTGTAGCTTGTATGAATGGCGTGGATGTGTTATCAGAATTAAGCTCACTGTAATTTTATTCATTTCGTGTTCTTATTTAACATTTAACATTGTTGTTTCATTAATTGTATCTTGTATGAATGGCGTGGAGGTATTATCAGAATTAAGCTCACTGTCACTTTATTCATTTCGTGTTCTTATTTAACATTGTTGTTAGATTTTTATTATATCAAAAGGCAATTTTCTCTATTTCGAAGATATAGACACGATTTTTCCTGGTACGTAAATAGTATTCAAGTCATTCGTATATACTGACATCAAAAATAAACGTGCATTTGGCTTAGATGTAACATTTATATCATTTCGTGTTCTTCTTTAACATTGTTAGTTTAAACATATTTATTTTCTGTCAATACATGATTATTTACAACAACTGATATAAGGAATTGGACATAAAGCTGTATAGCTTATGATTGTCCTCTCCTTTATACGTTTAACATTGTTGTTAGATGTTTATTATATCAAAAGGCAATTTTCTCTATTTCGAAGAATTAGACATGATTTATCCTGATACGTAAATAGTATTTTCATATTCAAAAAGTAAGTCATGACTTCAAAAATAAACTTGCATTTGCCTTAAATGTAAAATTTATATGCATTTAGAAATAAAATATATGCACACGTGGACGAAACATATTCTGTTTGCTCTCTGTAAATTAGATTTGCTATGTACCGCTGTTTAACCCTTTCAACACCGCAGACCTCTAAATAGGCTTACAACAAGTGTAGATCCAGATGAGCCGGCTCGTGACGAGCCGTCTCATCAGGATCTGCACTTTTTGCCAGTGATATGACTATTTTTAGACATAATTACCCATTTTGATAAATGAACTTGTCCAAATGTGATTTTCTGATTCATTTATTGGTTTATGAATATCATGGACCAGTCCATGTGAGTTACTTGGTGTTGAATGGGTTAAACCCGTATTACTATATATATATACCTCATGTTTGTATCATGTATGATGCAGCTCGCCCATATGGTTTACCGGTGGCGAGGGTAAATAAACGAAATCATCATCATGTATGATGCACTGAGTGAATAAATTTGATTTGATTTGATTTGATTTGACGTCTACGTGCTTAAATATTGGGTAAATCAGTGTTAGGATTATTGTCTTCACTCCTGGTAGTAAAATCCAAAAATCTAAAATTTGCAACGAAAAAGTAACGCTCAATATAAAAGTACACAGCTTGTTATAGTATCAGTATATAATTGTTCCCATGTCGATAATATTCAGTATGAACTGATGTACATGTGTTAATAAATCTACTAAAACATAAATTATGTCCATATTTAAGCAACATAAACATTACTATAGATTGTATATGCATTATGCTAATCAAATTAAAGCATATTGTTATACACTATAAATATATTTGTTCATGTGACAATAATTCAATTTTTATTTTAAAAATCAGATGGATGGTATTTCCGTACCAGACAAAGACACATCACAGTTAGCATACCGGAATATCGGATACGACATTTTATGAAACTCTGGATGTGTGTGTTTTACGTTTATTTATCGTCGCTACCGGTTGCCTATATGAGTGACGCCTCCTGAAGAGATTAGTCATTTTAGATTTTTGGAGGATAGTGCATGATACAGAGAGAGACCCATTCCAGAGTCTCCTCTGGTTCTTTTACGTGCACCTACACGAGACCTCGGTTTAAAGTCCAATCTGAAAGACTGTTAATTTTATTAGAGTCAGACGGGGGATCGAACCTGCGATCCCTGGATTACCAGTCTAGCGTGTTACCACTGGACTACTGATCCCTCAGTGAAACTCTGGATTTATGTTTACATTAAGTATATACGAGTGTGGATAGACAGAAGATTCATTTTAACCAGCGGCGTTTCTTATTTTTATATGAAATATTGCTAATGTATTGTGTCTCCAACTGCTAACCAGCATAGTTAGTCTATTGCTATTACAACTATCATATTAGTTAAGCAATCCATGCCGGGGTTGTAATTGAGAAAGTCGATTGACTTACGATTACATATGTCGGCGTCTTTTATATATAGCTCTTAAACATCTTCCGATTTTTATCGCAATATTGTAATTCCATAATTAGACTGAGTTGTAAAACGTGTAAAGCGGTTTATTGTTTCCTTTGCAAAAACTTTGTAGTGGTACAACAATTAACACCAGAGGCGGTTTTGAATTTGTTTTTTGTTCGAAGTTGAAATAGATCTGGTCGGTTTAAACTGTCATTTCCCGTATTAGTAAAAGCATTAAGCTTACATATCGGCATCTGATATCAACAAAATAGCTTTTACAATATTATCAAACGTTCTCGCCTTTTTTAAGACTGAGAGTGATCATATGGTTGAGTAACCATCTTATGTGCTTATATATTACTCGTCTTCAGATATCTGGCGCATCATTCTCAGGTTATACATCGGACAGTTTAAACAGTGATATATGAGTTATCAGTGGTATTTTATATTATTTTTTCGACAGAATAATTCATAAGAGATAATTGTGCTGTGGAATTCATACACGAATACATTAAATATCGTATTTCCTTTGGACTTAACAGGTATGCACGTTTAATGGGCTGATTTATAGGCCAGTTTTACATATTTATCATTTGGGAATCAGAATTTTTTTTAAATGCGGTGGATTTTATGGGGTTTTTTAAATAACGAAATACTTGTTTAAAAGAGTAACGTAAGCATATTAGGTATGCATTTTACCGGTAATAATTTTCAATTATTTATTATCAATATTACGTGTGTATATATTTACTTACTAACATTTATAAATCTTCCAAATACAGTTTAGTTCAAATCATTGGTAATAGTTATAGCATTTATGTTCTACTAGCATGTGCCATTCATTCAACTTCTAAAGGACTGTCTCAAAAATCTATAATTATATATGCGTCGAAATATATATAATGCTTATACTTATTGCAAAGAAATACTCCGTATTTATATATGTTTATTTCAGTATGTTAGTTTATACACATTTATTTTAGCTCGATTGCGAAACAAGTTTTTCCCAACTTATATTAATCACTCTCGAGACCTCATCCATGATGGAATCCATCGCCATGAAGGAGAGAGAAGAGGCAATGTGGAATTTAAATGCCATGCCTAAGGGCAGAATCGTAACGGCTCCAGCCGGGCTCGAGCTCCGGACCTTTCGCACGTGAAGCACTACGCTATCACGACTGTCACATTTCCATATGTTTACATGCACACAATGAAATACACATTATATATATAAATTACCAGCAATAGACTGAAAGGGATTAGAACGAAAGAAAACTTATACAGTCATTTTCTGAATCAATTGGGTGTTATAGAATAGACAGACGTATAACATATTTAATATTGAAAATATGTGAAACCTATTTAAGATAGATGCTAAGCAATTTCAAATTATTATGCGGACCAAATTATGACACGCCCGTTCTTGTACTCTAATGTTTTCCGGAATCATATCTCAATCTGGAATTCATAGCACGGCTTGCACTTTTTTTCACGTCCAAATTTGGAAATTATAGCATGCACCTGATCTGGGAAATATAATACAAGCGCCTGCCGTCACCTGTTACTCATAGCGTAGTTCCAGCAAATTATTGATTAGCAGGTACTATAAAATAGCATCGCAGACACATATAATGTATGCTAGACAGAAGGGACTAGATAGATCACACGGGGGTTGAAGTTACGTTAGTTAAATTAATAAAATCTACTGCATGAAGCAAATATTGTATTATATCGTTGTATGTTATATGTGATTTATGTTTTGCGATGCATGTTGTTTAAACCAAATATTGAATGACAACACGGTATACCTTTTATATGAAGAATAGAACATACTTATATTTCATTAACAGTCTTTCAGATGGGACGTTAAACCGAGGTCTCGTGTCGGTGCTGTTTACCTTGCTCGTACTCTGGAATGGGTCTCTGTCTGTATCATTGCGCTATCCTCCAAAAATCTAAAATGATTAATCTTTTCAGGAGGCGTCGCTAATATTGGCAACCGGTAGCGACGATAAATAAACGTAAAACACACACATTATATCTCAATATTTGTAGGCGGGTAGGGTTAGGTAGTACCATGCTATTTTTTAAAATGAGTGTTGATACTTCAAACCACTATAGGCATAGAATGAGGTAATTAGGTATTTAAATCACAGTTATGAGGTATAGCTCACTCTATTGTAATGGTACACATTATGCATTCTGTTTGAAGATGAATTTTGTATTTCATGCACGAATACATCCTACATCGTTCATAATACACGACAAATCCCATTTCGTCTTTCGTTTACCTGCTATATAAACTTAAATGCACGAATACTTTGTTGCATTGAAACAAACAAACGTGTCAAGGGCATACATTGTATTTCGTATTGTACAAATTCGTATGCAGTTGCTGCGTGGTTAAGGTCGTTGACTTCAAATCACTTGCCATTCATCGCTGCAGGTTTGAATCCCACTGGACGTCGACTTATTTCATATGAGGAAGTCAGTGGTCTTATCCGGTAACCGTTTTTGCCTGTAATACTGCTCAGAGGGCACCCGGGTATCCCGCAACCAATGACAGCTGGATAGTCGAAACAAACAAACGAACGAAAGAACGAACGAACGAACGAACGAACGAACGAACGAACAAATAAAGTCTTGCAAATAATGCTATGTTACCGGTTGCCCATATGAGCGACGCCTCCTGAAGATATTAGTTATTTTAGATTTTGGAGGATAGTGCATGATACAGACAGAGACCCATTCCAGATTCTCATCTGGTTCTTTTACGTGCACGGTGTAAAGCACCGACACGAGACCTCGGTTTAACGTCCCATCTGAAAGACTGTTAATTGTATTAGGGTCAGACGGGGGATCGAACCTGCGATCCCTGGATTACCAGTCCAGCGTGTTACCGCTGGACTACATATCCGTCTGTAGATTAACAGGTAGTTTTGTTATGTTTTTATATATGTTTTACACATGAATTCATCTTTAAATTTGTCAAGGTGAAGATTACGCCAATTATAAATTTAAAATATCAAATAACGAAACGAATGGCATGTAACTGTAGTAGCTATGTATGTGTTCATATTAGCTGTGTCATTCATATTCAAAATAGTTTGCATGTACACACACATACCAGTATCATCTGGAGTCTAGTTAATCTGCATACAGTCGGATCTGTAGCCCAGTGGTAACACGCTGGACTGGTAATCCAGGGATCGCAGGTTCGATCCCCCGTCTGACCCTAATAAAATTAACAGTCTTTCAGATAGGACGTTAAACCGAGGTCTCGTGTCGGTGCTTTACACCGTGCATGTAAAAGAACCAGAGGAGATTCTGGAATGGGTCTCTATCTGTTTCATTGCACTATCCTCCAAACATCTAAAATGACTAAATATCTTCAGGAGGCGTCGCTCATATGGGCAACCGGTAGCGATGATAAATAAACGTAAAACCACCATGTACATAGTATACAAGCATACACAGATAAGTATTCACCCCCACCTATTGTTTAAGAAAAAAACATCTTTAATAGGTAGTGTCACGAACAGCAACACGGTTAAATAACGTTTCTATAACATTTAATAATGGGATATTAAATAGTAAATTCCGGTATTAAGTCGTCGTTATTAGCTGTTATTTCGTATATAGTTTCAATCATTCGTCAATTACACGAATTACACGATTACATTGTCCCTGAATGTTTTCATTTTGGCACATGATCTGTCAACATATGTCCCGTAAATCATACAATTAATTACCGCGTCCTGGACGGACGTTAGTCGTGGACATGTGGCATATTCACTGCGCTAACAGTTACTGTGCAAAAGTTTGCACCAGCTTAGTTTCCGATGTAATTCGAGACAGACAAATTGTCTGCAAACGGGTTTGATGTAAGCGAGTAATCTTTTTCTATTCCCCAAAACATATGGTAAGTTGCAATGCCCAATAGTATGTATTTATGCTGGGAGATATATCTAATGGTGGGAGGGTTATATCTGGTATGTTAATGTTTCTTTCTGTCGTTTTGTGAAATAAACGCATACAGTCTTATTCACTGTAGACACATTTTCTGATTGCAATGAATCGTTGTCTGAGATAAAAAAAAAATATAATTTTCTAATTGATTCAAATTTATTTTAGTTCGATTTGGAAACAAGTTCTAACAACAACATTAATTTTAATCACTCTCGAGACCTCATTCCTGGTGGTATCCATCTCCACGAGGGAGAGAGAATAGCCAATGTGACATTTAAAGTGCATTGCCTAAGGGCACAATCGAAACTGCTACATTTGTGCGCGAACTCCTGACCTTTCACACCCGAAGCGGACTCGCTACTGATTCGCTATCACGACTGCCAATATATAAGTTTCTACTTTCAATTTAGGAAGGTGTGTCATAGA
This sequence comes from Archivesica marissinica, assembly GCA_014843695.1. NCBI lineage: Eukaryota > Metazoa > Mollusca > Bivalvia > Venerida > Vesicomyidae > Archivesica > Archivesica marissinica. Next base: position 27,621,955 of record CM026391.1, on the reverse strand, counting down.
CTATTTTTTCATATTCCTTTACTTTCTATTTAAAGCGACATTACATCGGTGAAAACGCAAATTTCTACAGAATGTATTTTCCTATTAAAATTTAATGGTATAATTATTTTCCAAATATTTGACTCCGATACTGAGTATTTCAACTAATAAGCAAACGTCGTATACGCGGTTTGTTGACATAACAAAATAATGTAAATATGGTCGACATTCATGCGTAATACAACTCGTGTATCCTGAACAACTCGATTTAGTGTACATATTTACCGTTATATCTCACATGTGTGCCTATGCATATTTATTTGTAGACTATTCTTAGTTACATTATCTCTAAATGACATTATCTCGCGCTTAGTATCGACTCCGATGACAAACAAACGTCAATGCAGGAGCGTGGTAGTTCGTTTTATGAAATCCTATTTTCAATTTCGAAAGTTTGTAGATCACAAAAACAATGTTTATTGATTCAATGTATAGTGTTCGAATGTATTCGGAAGAAGTTGTAGTAGCAACGCATTTATACGTGAAAAAATGCATTTGATTGCTTTTTGTGATGTAATGTCGCTTTAAGCGTGTATGTGTGTGTGTTGTTCTTCAACTGATGGCCTCGGCTTATGAATGCGCGCGTACTTTTATTAACTTTTTTACCGCCAATGTCGCATAAAAGCGACTTTGTAAAAAAGTAGAGAAAAGTAAAAAAGTAGAGAACCCGATCGGACAGAATAGAACATGCCGTCTGAACAGTGGAGCTGAAGCACCTGTCCGAATAGCAAACAACATAGATCCTGATCAGACGCGGCGTTACGCCGCTGCTGATCTGGATCTATGTTGTTTGCACATGCTCTGAATTTATTCGGCGCTGAAAAAGTTATATAATGTACTTAATATAAAATAAGAGTAGCCGGTGTAATGTTTCCAAACTGTAAGCCAGATAATACTAGTGGAATAACATCCCATTTCGGAAACTGGTTACTATTCAAAGTATTTATGTCATGTTCTTGCGTTTAATTCCCAACATTTGACATTACTTGTGATTGTTACGTTTATTTATCGTTTTATTCAAGATAGCGGTGAAAAAACTAGTCAAATATGTCATGCAAATTCATTAGAATTGTATGGTAACGATACTAATTGAATTCCATGACATATTTCCAGAGAATAAGAAAAAAATAATATTATAATTAATGAATTGTTGTCTGCTACATTTTTTGGAACTATTTAGCCTTTATTTTGCCCAGCATGCAAATAGTGAAGCGTGTTGCCTCCATGATGCTCGCCCATATGGTTAACTAACGTCGAGAGTAAATAATCTCAACCATCATCAGCTATTATTATTAGTAATTAGTCAACAATTGCTGCACAGCTGTTTTCCGTGTAATTGACCATTCTATGAAATCGTAGTTGAAGATAGACGGATCTGCAGTCCAGTGGTAACACGCTGGACTGGTAATCCAGGGATCGCAGGTTCGATCCCTCGTCTGACCCTAATACAATTAATAGTATTTCAGATGGGACGTTAAACCGAGGTCTCGTGTCGGTGCTTTACACTGTGCACGTAAAAGAACCAGATGAGACTCTGGAATGGGTCTCTGTCTGTATCATTGCACTATCCTCCACACATCTAAAATGACTAATCTCTTCAGGAGGCGTCGCTCATATGAGCAACCGGTAGCGACGATACATACACGTAAAACGCACATAAAATGATAATGTAACGTGCATAACTGTGTTCAGTCAAATTTAAGTACAAAGTGCATACTATTATATCACAAATGCAGCATTTGAAACGAGTGCGCTTTAAATGTTTAAATGATAGCTTTACGATATTTACAGTTGAGTAGTAGCAGACGAACTTTAAAGAGAATGTGCATTTAATATGTTTAAGACGATGGATAACTACTAAAGTAACTGAACGTTCTATATGTCCATTATGAAGATACCCCGAATCAGTAGTTTTATGGCTTTTTTATTACAAAGATAATTTATAACCTGCTGTAGTTCAGTAAATACATTCCATTTTCCGGACTTCTTTGAAGGATTGTTTTGTGGATGCGGCAAGATTTCAACAACAAGAGAGACAATTTGATAGATTTATTGATGAAAGGAAAACTTACGTGACCTGTTGGTTTATTATTAATGTTATGTATGTGCGTGTGTTTTACGTTTATGTATCGTCGATACCGGTTGCCTGTATGAGCGACGCCTCCTGAGATTAGTCATGTTAGATTGTTGGAGGAAGATAGTGCAATGATACAGACAGAGACCCATGCCAGAGTATCCTCTTGTTGTTTTACGTACACAGTGTAAAGCACCGACACGAGACCTCGGTATAAAGTCTGAAAGATTGTTAATATTATTAGGGTCTGTCAGACGGGGGATCGAACCTGCGACCCCTGGATACACAATCAAACGTTATCATGCATCATGTTAAAGGTGCGTCACTGTAGAACACGGGTGTGCTAACAATACATAGGTTTCGTAGTTAGGTATGCTGTGACACTGTAAAATACATGGAGTGAACACATATGGTAGACACAGTCTTGTTATAAGATATGAAACTTGAAACTTGTTTATTTGCTTAAACGCCTATTTATACATATAAATACTTATTCAATGGCGTTGTACAATAATGAATTAAAAGATAATAAAAACAGTTCATCAATCCAGACACAGACATTAAATAACCAGTCACCAATGACGAAATCACATTAGAATATTCAGAACAATGCGTAGTAGTCTCTGAAGACCTGTGGAAGTCGTGATAGCGCAGTGGATGCGCGTTCGCTTCAGGTGCGAAAGGTCCGGAGTTCGAGTCCCCCTGGAGCGGTTACGATTGTGCCCTTATGCAAGACACTTAGATTCCATGTTGCCTCTTCTCTCTCTCCCTCGTGGCGATGTATTCCGTCAGGAATGAGGTATCGAGAGTGATTAATATAAGTTGTAAGAACTTGTTTCGCAATCGAGCTAAAATTAATTTGTATAAACTAGTCTCTGAAGAAGTGAGTTTTCAATTGTTTCTTGAATAGGTTAACTGACTCACTTTGTCTAAGGCTCAAATGCGGTTCATTCCAAAGCTTGGGTCCAACAGTACTAAAACTTCTGACACTGAAGGTCTTTTTCTTATTATAAGGAACAAGGTAGCATCCTACTGATGATTCAGAGGAACCATTTGTATAACAGCATCGCTCATTGGTTATTAGATATGTAACAATATAGCTCATTGGTTGGATTTCAAATCCTATTGTTTATTAAGAACTTTCTCAAAATTAGATCAATGATGTAGTTCTTTAGTATAAAATGTTAATGAAAATTATTATATTCTCAACGTAAATGGCACGATATGGTACAATAAAACCAGCAATCACGTGGTTTAGAAAAGGAAACATTTTAATTTTTCATGCAAATGTATACATACACGACTTTGTCATCGATTGGATAAATTAGGTGTTTTACAAATCGTGTCTGGCATAAAGTGCACACGAATGAACGTACATCGTGGAAGTCGTGATAGCGCAGTGGATGCGCGTTCGCTTCAGGTGCGAAAGGTCCGGAGTTCGAGCCCCACTGTAGCCGTTACGATTGTGGCATGGCATTATGATTTAAATTCCACGTTGCCTCTTCTCTCTCCCTCGTGGGGATGGATTCCATCAGCATATGCATGTTGATACCAATTTATTTTAGCTCGATTGCGAAACAAGTTCTTACAACTTATATTAATCATTCTCGAGACCTCATTCCTGATGGAATCCATCGCAACGAGGGAGAGAGAAGAGGCAATGTGGACTTTAAATGCCTTGCCTAGGGGCAGAATCGTAACGGCTCCAGTGGGACTCGAACACAGGGTAGTTCGCACCTGAAGCGAATGCCCTACCACTGCGCTATCACGACTTCCACTTCCATGTTTTATGGTCTGAGAAAATGGGGCCAAATGGGATAGAGTAAATGTTGGAATACGGTATCAGTAGAATATTGAGAGAGAGAGAGAGAAAATATTTATTGAAAAAAAAACGAAGTTTTTGTCACATGTTTTCGCTACCTACTATTTACCAAACACATATTCTCGTAAATTTGCACACGATTTTAATGATGGGTTTTAGGACAACCATCTTATTAGTTACTTAGTAGTATGTAGCTTCTATAGTTTCATATATTAGTGTAGTGTATATATTAGCACGCTTGCGTCTCACCAATGCAACACGGGTTCGATCCTCCGACCGGGCAGTATGTGAAATAGTACGGTTGTAGCCAGATCGGACAGGTGGGGTTTCTCCGAATACTCCGGATTATTTCCGACCACATATGATATAAGTTGTACAAGCTATCTTAACATTCGTTATAATTGAAAATAAAGTTTAAACTTTAAGATAATAATGAATTAGTTAACATTTTCACTTGAGCTACGTATTACGTAATATGGTAATTGTATACATGTACTGTTTTATAACAATATATGCCAGTTCTATCCTGGAACAAACTATATTCAGTGTCCTACCGGGCATATCTAATGTTTTGAAGTTCATCTTTGCTTTCTATTAATGTTAAATGGTAGATGATTAATTAATGATGTTACTGTGAAATTATTACCGAGTTCCTGTTGTAGTGGCATATAGCCATGCAATATCACACATTTTATTGTTAATTAATTGCCTCGACACACATACGTTTTTCTTGTGGATACGAGCCAAGTTTGCAGACCTCTGTTGTCATAGCTAGACAACCTACAGTTATTTGTTGCCTTACGTAATGTATATGTCGCTAACCCCCGCGATACGTAATGTACATGTCGCTAACCCCCCGCGATACGTAATGTACATGTCGCTACCCCCGCGATACGTAATGTACATGTCTCTAACCCCCCGCGATACGTAATGTACATGTCTGTTGTTCGTGGAATTCAGGTATATTGCTAATATTAGTAATCATTTCTACCAACTTTTACTAATATTAGCAAGACTTTACACTTATACTTTTGCTAAAATGTGTAAGATGTTACACAGACGTTTGCTAATATTAGTAAGTTTCAGCAGAAAATCAAAATGAATCTAGCTCGTAGTTGATTTATCTGCCTTCGTCAAGTAACACTATTTGGGAACTGTTGACATAGTTAAGCGGTTCAATGTCAAAGGTGTTAAATCAAATATGCAAATAAAAGCCCAATCCAAATAAGGGATTATTTTTGATAGTGTGTCAATGATGTGGAAGTAGTTGTATCAATAGTTAGGTGATACGTCTGTCCTCTTCCTATCCGGCTTCATGGTGGACTATTTCATTCACACCTTGGCTCCAACTCCGGGTCTTACATATACTGTGTTTATGCTATGATCGTTGCAACGAAGTTTTTTTTGTTACAGAGATTGCAAATTTAAAATCTGAGTATTACTAGATCTATATATGTTTACTGTATTTCCGGAATTATTTCACTGTCTTTTAGCGCATAAGTTCAAAGCTACAATTTCTGGCGTAGTTTTTAGTTGTTTAGCCCGATGTACTACATTGTTGTCTGTATCTTGGAATACTTGAACAAACTCCAATACATCAATGAATATATTTACCTCAACGCTTCGTCCATGCTGGACTTCAGTATTCTGTAAACTTATATGTGAACTGTTGCTAAATGTTGCGAAATTACAAACAGACAAAAACTGAAGTTCATATAAAAACAGACATGATAATGAAAGCAATTTTAATAATTTTTAAAATTTTACTGCGTTTTTGCCACTTTAAGTGTTACAAGTGATAAAATATGCAAAAACAGCATTAAACAATGCATATAAATCTTAAAACATGGTACAATCAAGGACTGGTTGGCAGTTTATTGTTTGTGGAAGCTGAGAAATGTCAAACGAGAAGAGAAAGTTGTCGTCTGCTTCAACGTGTCACTCACGAAGCAGCCGACATTAATTTTCTATACGTGAGTTGTAGAATCTCGCTGTATGAGAATTGTCAGTGTTATTAACATGCATAATAGTGAGAGTGCACAGGAAGCATCATTTATCTTCTACCAAATATCCCTATTGTCATAACATAAGTGACGTCGAGGATGTAAACTGTGCTCACAAAGCTGGCTGGATTTACACAGATAACACATTGTGAGAGATCACAACTAAGCCTTGTGAGGTTGATACGTACATGCTTTCTGTTCTTAAAGCTAAAGCTCAATAGTTGAAGCTCATATGTAATGCTAACGTATTTGTCGTTTTTTATTTCCAGAAGAGTATGACAGAAACGTTCGTACCCTGAACAACACGACAACATCACACAATGACGAGCGTCATCAGACTATCTCATCTCGTGTTGATTGCCGTCTGCTGCAAAGTTTCGCGTGCTGAAGAAGATAACATAATCTTCAGCGTTAGCATTCCAGAAAATCAGGAAGCTGGAGTTTTCATAGGAAATATTGCAACAGGAAGCCATGTACTTGAGAATGCTTCACTGAGCGAAAATCAAAACGCAAAGTTTACTTATCTGAAAGAGTCTGCTACGAATAATGCCTATTTTGAACTTGATTACAACACGGGTGATCTGAACACGTCAGAGACACGGATTGACCGTGAAAGCGTCTGTGATTACCCAGAAACATGTACAATGACACTTGAAATAGCGGTAGCGTCGGGTAAGTTCTTTGCTATTGTGACTGCAAACATTCTCATCCTGGATGTCAATGATAACACACCTACGTTCTCAAATGAAGTTACCACTTTGAATATTTCCGAAGATGAAACAGTTAAAACTGATTTTAGAATTGGAACAGCTTTTGATGCAGATATATCCGACATCAATAATATACAGGACTACGTAATTGAGCAACAAGAGGAACTATTTGAACTTATCGCCACGAAAGCCAACGATAAGACTTACAGTTTCAGTTTAAGATTATTGAAAGAGTTGGACAGAGAGAGAACAGACAAGTACACGGTTAAGATAATTGTTAGCGATGGCGGTGACCCAGTGCGCAGAGGAACGCTTGAAATAAATGTAAACGTAATAGATGATAACGACAATACTCCAGTATTCTCTTCTAATGGTTACAACCGAACAATAGATGAAAATATTCCTAATAACACAGTTATTCTCACAATATCAGCTACAGATTTGGATATTGGTGTCAACGGTCAAATCTCTTACAGAATTCGAGAGCGTCAATCAAATATTGATACCATTAAGCGATTATTTCATTTAAACGAAACTTCAGGTGAGTTGTCGGTAATTTCCGACTTTACCCGTGAACCTGCAGAATACTACAAATTCTTTGTTGAAGCGATTGATAATGGCAATGTTGCTCTGGTGAATGATACCGTTGTCATGGTAACAGTAAATGATGTCGAGAATAGTCCTCCAAACATAGAGCTGAATTTATTATCTCCTGGCAAAATACGTTTTGTAGACATTGAAGAAAACCAACCTACTGAAGTGTTTGTTGCTCATGTGAATGTTGAAGATTATGATAAAGGTGACAATGGAAAAATCGTATGTGACATCAAGAATAATCTTTTCACCTTGGAAAAGTTTCAAGGTCGTGGTTTCAAAGTCGTTGTAGACGGATTGTTGGATCGTGAAAGTAAAAGCATACACAATGTGACAGTTGAATGCCAAGATCTCGGCACACCCCCGGAGTCTTCGTCAGAAACGTTTTACGTTCGTGTTCTCGATGTTAATGACAATGACCCAAAGTTTGAAAAGGAGATATACACTGTAACAAAGAGAGAAAACAACAACATTAATGACACAATCACCACAGTACAAGCAACAGATATGGACGTAGGGTTGAATGGTACTATAGAGTATATGCTTTTGGAAACATCGGAGCAATTTCGGATAAATAATGAAAGTGGTGTTATTTATGCAATTCGAAGCTTTGACAGGGAGCATGAAGGCTTGATTGTACTCAGAATACTAGCAGTTGATCATGGTCCTTCAAGACGCACTGGGACAACAACCATGTCTTTGACACTAATCGATGAAAATGATAACCCACCAGTCATGATTCCTGTACGACCAGAATTCAGAATTAGGGAGAACCAGGCACCTAATACGTCGTTAGGATTTCTTGATGCTAAAGATAATGACAGTGGTGCAAATGCTATGTTTACCTTTGCATTTACCCCTGTACAGAAGCCATTTCCATTTACTCTGTCCCGTAATGGAGAAATTCTCACAAAGGAGGTTTTGGATAGGGAAAGGCAAAACAGATATGAAATACCAGTAACGGTGACGGATATGGGTGTAAAGCAACTGAGTAACACACAGTATATTACTATTTTTGTAACAGATGAAAATGACAATTATCCAAAAGTTACATTTCCAAATGACATAAATGATACTGTAAAATTTATATATCCGGTTGGAGTTTATAACGTTGTTACAACAGTTGCAGCGTATGATGTCGACGACGGCGAGAACGGCACACTGAGCTATCAAATTACAGGTGGCAATGAATTAGATATTTTCGAAATTGACCCCGAATTAGGTGAAGTTTCTGTTAAGAACTATATTGACATCAAAGACGATTTAATGATATCTCTTATAATAGAAATCAAAGACAGCGCAAGCATACCAAAGGTTACAAGTGTAACATTGAAAATTGAGCTGATTTATGCTAATTCGACAAACGCTGTTCCAGTTACAGCTACGGCAGAAAATAAATACATCATCATCTCAGTTGTTGTCATAGTAACAACTGTTGCTGTTGCCATAGCGATTGTTAGTGCTATTTTGTTTATTCGTTCGGTTGACAACAGGAAAACGCGCGAAGATGTTAGTGGAGGGTATTCTGATTCTGGAATTTCGTCAAATGCGGACACACTTCCACCGGATGTAGATACGGCGGGAAACAGCGCGGACAAGTCCAGGAAAAAGAAAGAAGTCAGTTTTTCATTGGAGTTTTCGCTAGATGGTCTTGATGGAGGTCGAAATATCGAAACGAACACAGATGAATACGTCCAGAATGTAAGTATATTTCTGCTGTGATGTAATTACAATATAGCATGCTACGAGAGAACTACTGCATACCATGTTGTGTGTGAGGAAGATGTTAAAAATATACACCCCTACTTTGATACATCTAGTTTAATCACTCTCGAGACCTCATTCCGGAATCCATCGCCACGAGGGAGAGAGACGAGGCAACGTGAAAATTAAATGCATTGCCTAAGGGTACAATCGTAACGGATCCAGCGGGGCTCGAACTCTTAGAAAATATGAAACAATGACAACTAAAATGGCTTTTATCGAACACCTTAATATACCAACATAATTGACAAGAAAACAATTTGTGAACTTGTAATGATAAAAAGTTACCTGTATTATCTAGAATCCCACAAAGTTGCAAATGGCCTGCATTGCAGTGAAGTAATTTGTATAAATTGCACGCTAAGATATTACAACTTGCTTGTTTTATGCATATTTATGCTTATTAGCTAAATTAAAAATGAAATGGTCATCAATTTTCAACGCTATATCTGATTTACTAGAGCTGGCATTTTATGGAAACTAACTGCTCGTCGCTTTTCACAATTTGAAACTTGGAGGTATTCTACAATATACCATTGACTGTGATAGCAGAGCTAGCTATCGTTACCGGTTCACAAGTTATACTTTCTTTTCTCCAATATGTTTGTGTTCAACTGTTCATGTTGATGTTCTTGCCACCCCTCACGAATCACGTCCTTGAAGGTCAGACGCCTTGCTGATCAGCAATCTGTAACCATTACTTAACTAGATGGCGGCTCACCAACCGGCCATATCAGAATTAACCCCTGACTAAGTTCGAACCTTCGACCCCCCGTTCCGTAACCACTAGGCCAACTGTATTGTCCATTCAATATGTACACTATGCATTGCTCCTCCAATCCGTAATAACCTCCATAGCCGAGTGGTTACGGTCATTGGCATCACAATCACTTGCCTCTCTTACCGCTCTAGGTTCGAATCCCATTAATGGTGTCGAATTCTTTCATGTGAGGAGGTTATTCAGCTGACTTGCGAAAGGTCGGTGATTCTAGGCGGGTGCCCATCCGTGCCTGAAATACCACTCGATGCGGCACCCGGGATCTTCCTCCACCAATAGCTGTTGTAGAGTCGACATATGACCTAAGCGTCGGTGTAACTTTAAGCCAAAACAAACACAAGAATACAAATCCTCAATTCCGAGCAACACTGTTCAATCGTAGCACACTGCACTCGGAAGCCATGGTCAAATGCACCATACCAAATGACTAATATTATAGTATATCTGGTGAGACTTTAAACCAAGATTTACACTGTGCAACTAAAATGATACAGAGTAGATTGTGGAATGGGGCTTTGCTTGTATCGTTATACTATCCTCCAAAACTAGCATAACTAATGTATTAATGGAGGGTCGTTCATGATTGAAACATGTACTGGCATATAATAAACACAAAACACACACAGCACAAAAGCAACACTGTACATTATGAAGAAACGCACAAAGACGTGTCATGGGAGAGAGGGAGAGAGAGTGAGAGAGCGTGAGATAGAGGGAGAGAGAGAGTGAGAGAGAGGGGGAGAGAGGGGGAGATATAGTGAAGGGAGAGATAGTGAGAGAGAGAGAGAGAGGAGAGAGAGAGAAAGAGAGAGAGAGGAGAGAGGGGGAGAGCGAGAGAGAGGGAGATATAGAGAGAGAAAGAGAGAGAGATGGGGGGAGAGAGAGTGAAGATAGAGAGATAGAGAGAGAGCGAGAGACTGAGCGAAGAGAGAGTTGTACATTTTGAAATTAGATTTAACACTGTTATGCAACGTGTCCCGAGTGCTCGAATGTCAATACATTGTAAAACGTGTGTACATGCGCGTAATTCTGTACAGGGATAGTTCTGAAATATATCAGCCTTTTACTTAATTGGATATCTAGAACCCCATTAACTATTACCGTCAAAGTGAAATTCGAACCCTGAAGATCGATGCCCACTGTCGCATTAATAATGAATGGCTGTCACATGAGCAGCATTGAATTATATGTGTGCTAGTTTATGCAGATACACACTATTGTTTCTATGCCGCGCTAAATAATTCTATGCATATTTATAAACATTTGTCTATTGAATTCAGAAAGGTCGCCAATGCTTACAACAGTATAAGATACGACACGAACATGTTTTTGAAATTGCAGATTGGTGTTTTTGCATTTATTACACTGTCATGGCGGGTACAAACATTACGTTTGATCACCATTACATGCACATGTTCAGAAAACGGTTCCTCAACAGTTGTCATAGTTACGATCTTTGTTATATGAACAATACCGGTTTGCCAGCTGGTATGCAAAAGGCCGGTTGATTATGCACCAGACCTGAAACAATACCCGGATGTGTATTTGTAGTTTCGCCCCATCAGTTTTAAACCATGAATATGCAAATAGCGTTATGAATTACTTGTTGGTTTGACTCGGAATTCAAAAACATAACGTGTTGGTGTACAGGTATTTGAAAACATCTGTTTGGCTGTTCACATGTCCTGGTATTTCTAACTCACTCAAGTTGATGGAAATGTAACAAATGCGTGTTATTATTGAATTGTGTAAATTGGAATTATTTTAAACATATTTGTATTTGACAACAGAAGACATACGTGGGGATTGTGGCTACATGGTAGGGGTGGCCTAAGTAGAATCGGGTCTATTGTTTTGTATATTAGCTTAAAGTATCATTACTTCATATTGCATAGACTTGTAAGTTCAAATCCCAATTGGGGCGTTGAATTCTCACATGTGAGGAAGCTATCTACCTGGCCTGTGGAAGGTCGATGGTTCAACCCGGTTCCTCCGCCCCGCCAATGGAAAGTCGCCATATAACCCAAGCTACTGGTGACACTTATAAGCGTACACACATAGCGAACACGTGATTGCTTTATGTTTTCAGCGATATTACGATAGCCCTCCAACCACGATACAGCACGGACCGCCACTCTACAACCTGCAAAACCAAGAGAAAATAGACAATCACATGAACGCACTGAAGCTGCAGCAGTATCTGTGGGAGGCTAAATCCAGAGTCTGGGAACATTCACCGGTACGACAAGATTGTCAGTTTTATGCAATATAATGACGTATTATCTTCACGGGCTTTAAACATATCATTTACAGCTACTATAATTTACCTTGTCGTTGGTTATTATTTGTGCACAATACCAAGTCGTTTTTCTAATTATTAAATCACAGATAACACCGCTTTACACTATTGATTATGTTGTATAACAACTTAAAATGGATTTTTCCATTTAAGTGGAATTTTAAGCAAGTAAAACGGACACTTCTGTTGGTTTTTTTCATTTCATTGCAATACGTTCTATCTCAAAAAGATTTTATCAGTTAAAGTTTTTCACTTATATGGCTAAGCTTGTTTTACCTGATACGTCTCATAGATAATGAACACAGACAGCTACTTTCTTCTTCCGATAGTTTAAAGTTTTAGTTTCAATTTTATTGTCTCTTAAGTGAGGAACAGGTAGATACAACTGATAAAAAGCTCACCAAAGGAACGTTAAGATTCAATAATTGAGGTTTCTGTTGTCATTTCAGGTACATCAGATTCCCGTTGGTGACAGCGGGAGCGAATCGTCACGTGATACAGTCACGTGTGATAGTGGGCGGGGCGGAAGTGAGGATGATGTATCCATGTCTTCGCCTGTAGCAGGTTTGTAGTTTGAACCACTACGCGCTATTCATCCCACTCCAATTCTGTTTCTGGAATTGCAATTAATCCTCTGGAATTATATACAGCCGCTGCTATTTCCAGACTTATCGAATGAATTAGCTACCGATAACTGAATTGATGAGCATCTATAGCCGGGCAGTCGAGGTCGTAGACTTCAAACCCTTCGCCCTGCTCCCCACCGTCGGTTAGAATCCCGCTAGAGTGTCGAGATCTTTCATTGCGAGGATGCTATCAATTTGGCTTGCGGGTGGTCGGTGGTTCCACCAGGTGCCTATCGAGGGGACACACGTGGTCTCATCCACCAATAACAGTTGGAGAGTCACCAACTGACCTAAGCTGCCTGTCCGATTAGCACAGTGGTTAGCGCGCTCGCTTCTCACCAATGCGACCCGGGTTCGATCCTCGGACAGGGAAGTATGTGAGATGGTACGATGGTCGCCAGATCGGACATGTGGGTTTTCTCCGGGTACTCCGGTTTCCTCCCACATGAATGACCACATTATACGCTTTCATCCGAGCCAACGAGAGTGATTAATATAAGTTGTTAAAACTTGCTTCGCAATCGTTGTAAGATAAATAAAGTATAAAAAAAGCTGCCTGTACGATTTCAATACCCAACAGCATAACAAAGTAAACGATTTGTTCGACCAATTAAATATTAAACTATTGTTTATCATTACAAGTCACCTGACTATTGCAATTCAAATTAAAACTGATTTGTTTACAATAACTGTCCAGTACTTACAATACATATATCAACGCAAGAGAATTGGGATTGCTACACCTGTTTCTGCTTCCAAATATTCGTTTATATACACATAACTATAATTTAAGTTTCTGTTCTGACAACTAAATGTACGTTAATTATATTGCAGAAGAGAAACGTTTCTTCAGTATCCAAGATCCGAAGCCGAAACACATTCAGTTTCATCCACAACAGAAATATGGCCAGTCCTCATTGCCGACTGTTCGAGAGAGTACGCCAGTACATCACCCCAATCCACCACCAAGACCAACATCATACAGACTCTCTAATACAGACTCGCAAAACCGTAATCCTAAATTAACAATAAAACACTTTACAAATCCAACATATAGCTCACAAAAAGACCAAATCCAAATAATGCATCAAAGACAGTCTCTTCACCAGCCTGATCCATGGCAAGACTATTATCAACAGCACGGTGGCACATATTATCCGCGCATGCGTCATGATAGCGGAAGTTCACTGAGATCGAATGAAGACGATGGCGGTTCAACAACAACTTCTGGCAGCTACACGCTGGACGATAACCATCCTGATATTGTTGATATATATTCCAACCAAAGAGATTTAGTTGTGTGAAATAGACATTGCTCTTAATTTCGATTCTGTGATAACCGGACCTTTAACGTGCAATCTTACTATACTAGAAATGTTCCGCATTTCGTTCTGCATAGATATACTGAGGTATTCGACCGGTTGGTCCGATTAGATACAACCCACTAAATTCACGTAGAAGAAGCGAACGATGAACAATGCATGGGAGTAAGGCAGTACTGCTTCTTGCATTACATAGACAGATCTGCAACTGAAACTTCCGCCACGTGTTGCTCGAGACGGTTGAAGAAACGGAAAGGAATACGGTAAGAATCTATGAAACAAGGGCCGGTTTCACGGGACTATCGTAGCTAAAACGTACATCTACTGGGATGTATCGGACGATATGATTGCTTCTTATGTTTAATGTCACGCAAAACAACGTAGGCCTGATGGAGGCTATTCAGTTATTAAAAGGTTATATGAGGAGCTATGCACACGTGCAGACCAACATCTATCAAGCAGCCAGTTTCCATATTCCCAATATATGTATCTTGTTTTAATATGCATGTGCCCTATATTAGGCAGTCACCTGTGCTAAGCAGCCATTTTCAGACATACGGATCTGTAGTTCAGTGATAACACGCTGGACTGGTAATCCAGGGATCGCAGGTTCGATCCCCCGTCTGACCATAATAAAATTAACAGTTTTTCAGATGGGACGTTAAACCGAGGTCTTGTGTCGGTGCTTTACACCGTGCACGTAAAAGAACCAGAGGAGACCCTGAAATGGGTCTCCGTCTGTATCATGCACTAGTCTCCAAAATCTAAAATGACTTAATATCTTCAGGAGGCGTCGCTCATATGGGCAACCTGTAGCGACGATAAATAAAGGTAAAACACACACACGCCATTTTCTGGGATTCCCTTGGCTGGCGCAGCTTATCTGGACCTATGTTGTTTGCACATGCACTGAATTTATTCGGCGCTGAAAGAGTTAAACTGTTGTAAGAACTTGTTTCTTAATCGAGCTAAATTTATACAAACTAAGAATAAGATTATACAGGAATGTAAAAAACATACCTCGAACGTTCTTTCATCGTTTTATATTCCAGGTCGAAGCTATCTTAGCAGGGCCCGTTTAGATGATCGAACAATTCTTTGGTATGATGTTGGCCTATCCAATCCTCAAAGTGAACACAATGTAACGTTACGTCATGCTGGTGCTGTATTGACATTATGAAAATAATGACGTAACGCGTTAATAGTGTATTGATCTTGAATCTGTGTCATGTATTTATTATGCATTTGTGTCATGTATCAACTATGTATTTGTGTCATGCATCAACAATGCATTTGTGTCATGCATCAACTATGCATTTGTGTCATGCATCTCAACTATGCATTTGTGTGATGCATCAACTATGCATTTGTGTCAAGCATCAACTATGCATTTGTGTCATGCATGCATTGTGAATCTGTTTTATGCAATAATTCTGCAGCTATGCCGTGCATCCATTATGCATTGTGTCATGCATCCATTATGCATTTGTGCCATGCATCCATTGTGCATTTGTGTCATGCATCCATTATGCATTGTGTCATGCATCCATTATGCATTGTGTCATGCATCCATTGTGCATTTGTGTCATGCATCCATTATGCATTTGTGCCATGCATCCATTATGCATTTGTGCCATGCATCCATTGTGCATTTGTGGCATGCATCCATTATGCATTGTGTCATGCATCCAGTGTGCATTTGTGTCATGCATCCATTGTGCATTGTGTCATGCATCCATTATGCATTGTGTCATGCATCCATTATGCATTGTGTCATGCATCCATTGTGCATTTGTGTCATGCATCCATTGTGCATTGTGTCATGCATCCATTATGCATTGTGTCATGCATCCATTATGCATTGTGTCATGCATCCATTGTGCATTGTGTCATGCATCCATTGTGCATTTGTGTCATGCATCCATTGTGCATTGTGTCATGCATCCATTATACATTGTGCCATGCATCCAGTATGCATTGTGTCATGCATCCATTATGCATTGTGTCATGCATCCATTGTGCATTGTGTCATGCATCCATTGTGCATTGTGTCATGCATCCAGTATGCATTGTGTCATGCATCCATTGTGCATTGTGTCATGCATCCATTATACATTGTGCCATGCATCCAGTATGCATTGTGTCATGCATCCATTATGCATTGTGTCATGCATCCATTATGCATTGTGTCATGCATCCATTGTGCATTTGTGTCATGCATCCATTGTGCATTTGTGTCATGCATCCATTATGCATTGTGGCATGCATCCATTGTGCATTGTCTCATGCATCCATTGTGCATTGTGTCATGCATCCATTGTGCATTGTGTCATGCATCCATTGTGCATTTGTGTCATGCATCCATTATGCATTGTGTCATGCATCCATTGTGCATTGTGTCATGCATCCATTATGCATTGTGTCATGCATCCATTGTGCATTGTGTCATGCATCCATTGTGCATTGTGTCATGCATCCATTATGTAGTTGTGCCATGCATTAATTATGCACTTGTGTCATGCATTAGCTATAAATTTATGCCATGCATTAATTCTGCATTGTGAATTTAGGTCATGCAAATACTTCCGCTATAGTGCCATGTGTTAATGTTGTATTTGTGTCATGCATTGATTAATTACTTTCATTTAATATATACCTCTGTAATGGTTTTTGTTTGTGAAATGTGCGTTTCAAACATTTCTTATATCAGAGATATAATTGGGTTAATGTATGTTTGTTTATTTAAATAGTATGTGTTCTAATTGATATTTCTATAACGGTAAAAATACCGAAATAAGTAAAAAAACAAAGTGGACATGTCTATTATATACACGGAGCCTCCGTGGTGTAAATGATGCCGTGCCAGTCATGTAACCACTAGGTTGCGAGCTCGATCTCCTTAAAGTTCATCTTTGTCTATTCGAGTTTATTTTGGTGAATGCTAGACAATGTAAGTGATGCCATGTCTCACGCCCATTGGGGATTGGCCCGAAGTGTATCACAAATGATTGTGCCGTTTTTATTTGGAGGAGGGGCTCAGAAATGGTAAATTTTGATAAGAACAGAATGGTTTGGGGTGGGCACTTTAATGTCCAAATTTAGTGGTGTTATTCCAAACTATAATGGCTGCACCATTAATTGATGAAACACTTACTGTGGTGATAGCTATCCTGCCCGTTCTCTCTCCGTAATAGTGGCATCAGTGGTCGAGTGATTATGGTCGTTGACAAATTACTTGCACATATGTGTGTGTTTTACGTTTTATTTATCGTCGCTACCGGTTGTCCATATGAGCGACGCCTCGTGAAGAGATTAGTCATTTTAGATTTTTGGAGGATAGTGTAATGATACAGACAGAGGCGCATTCCCAGAGTATCCTCAGGTTCTTTTACGTGCACGGTGTACAGCACCGACACGATACCTCGGTTTAATGTCGTCCAAGCTGAAAAACTGTTAATTTTATTATGGTCAGACGGGGGATCGAACCTGCGATCCCTGGATTACCAGTCCAGCGTGCTACCACTAGACTGCAGATCCGTCTGTGTACTTGCACCGCAACGCTGTAGGTGCATGTGATGAAGCTATCAAGTTGCCTGGTACACATCCTGTTTATTACAAAAACGGTGGCAGTGTTATTTATATAATATGATGATGAGGTAATGCATGTAATAAAAGCCGTTGTTTTATGGCCGTGTAATATCCTTATGAACATTGATTATGAACATCGAACTCCGGGCCTTTCGCAACTGAAGAAAACGCGCTACGGTAATGGCTCCAGCGGGCCTCAAACTCCGGGTCTTTCACACCTGAAGAAAACGCGCTACCATTGCGCTACCACGAATTCCACAATGTGCAGTTTGGGCTATGCGTAATTATTTAGGTATTTTGAATAAATGAGAAAAAGCACTGACATTTCTTCGTTTACTCCACGGAGACACAACTATTAGACACAATTATTAGACACAATTAGTTGTGACTCAATTCCTTTTATGCATACTAATTATAGATTTAATGTGTATACTCATCATGTTATCTGTTTTTGTTATAATGTTGTTGTTTTTTTGCAAATTGTCTAATTCTAAACCGATATGTCATAATCGGAATATGTTTTATGGCTTTGAAGTACCGCAGTTATGTTTTAAGTCGTGTATGACATGGTGACAATGCATCATGTTTAGCGTGTAACAGATGGACCTGATCTCAGATATAAAACAGAAATAAAGTGATAAATCTGTACTTGCATGTTCCGTTTTATTTGATGTTTTTTATGTTTTCAATGGCAATCAATATGAAAACTGATTGCTGAAATATAATGTCATGGTTACACGCGTGTATGAAACGCTTGTTTGAGTAGAGTTACATGGCAACGTTACATCTGTGACGCGTCAAGGCGAAAAGGTACGAATTGGATAGATGATCGACACAAAATGTTGTATTGCATTCTTGCACTGTTTTCGAAATAACTGCAAATTAATTCTATTATTACTTTTAATTTATCCTACCTTCATGCGAAATAACGTACAAAAACGGCCTGCCTAATAAATTTTGCTTTATTAGTCAGTGCCTAATAAAGCTTTCGTGACGTCATAGGGCTAACCGTGGATATAAATAGAAATATCAATGCGCAACATATTACCAAGTGCGTAGAGAGTTTGTAAGCTGCCATGGCTAGTTTGTTTGTTTTTGTGTCGGGTGCACACTCAGAATGTAGGATAAATAGAATATTAGGTTACTGTCTTATACATTTTAATTTATTAGGCTCGTCTCCGACTCGCCTAATAAATTAAAATTTATAAGACAGTAACCTAATATTCTCTATTTATAAACTTTAATTATAATGAATATTTCGTACATTTATGACGTCATTGGATCGTAAGACGTCATACAAACACAACTCCTACCTTTTCATAGTAAGTTAGTTAGTTTGTTTGTTGTTGTTTTTGTTTTTTTTGTTAGTTAGTTAGTCAAGTCAAGTCAAGTCAAGTCAAAGTTAGTTAGTTAGTTAGTTTGTTTGTTTGTTTGTTTGTTTGTTTGTTTGTTTGTTTGTTTGTTTGTTTGTTTACTCATAGCATAGTCTTTCCTAGGGACAATCCAGGTCGCAGGTTCGATCCCCCGTCTGACCCTAATAAAATTAACAGTCTTTCAGATGGGACGTTAAACCGAGGTTTCGTGTCGGTGCTTTACACCGTGCACGTAAAAGAACCAGATGAGCCTCTGGAAGGGGTCTCTGTCTGTATCATAGCACTATCCTCTGAAGTCTAAAATGACTTTAATCGCTTTAAGAGGGTCGCTCATATGGGCAACCGGTAGCGACGATAAATAAACGTAAAACACACACATAAGGTGTGTGACGACAGCTGTGGAATATTTCGGAATTAGTGTTGTCCGAATTAACGAGATATTCAACATTTGTGCATAGAAGGATATATATTATATCATTGCCGACGTGTACATAATATAGCATGCAACATTTAAAAATAAGTCAACATTGTCTCTTTAAAAATATAGTAATGACAATTCGTTTTGCAGAATCTCCAATTACAATGCCGTATACTTGTAAATTAAATGAAAGACCCATATAATTCCATACTCTCGGCACATTTACAATGCCGTATACTTGTAAATTAAATGAAAGACCCATATAATTCCATACTCTCGGCACATTTACAATGCCGTATACTTGTAAATTAAATGAAAGACCCATATAATTCCATACTCTCGGCACATTTACAATGCCGTATACTTGTAAATTAAATGAAAGACCCATATAATTCCATACTCTCGGCACATTTACAATGCCGTATACTTGTAAATTAAATGAAAGACCCATATAATTCCATACTCTCGGCACATTTACAATGCCGTATACTTGTAAATTAAATGAAAGACCCATATAATTCCATACTCTCGGCACATTTACAATGCCGTATACTTGTAAATTAAATGAAAGACCCATATAATTCCATACTCTCGGCACATTTACAATGCCGTATACTTGTAAATTAAATGAAAGACCCATATAATTCCATACTCTCGGCACATTTACAATGCCGTTTACTTGTAAATTAAATGAAAGACCCATACAATTCCATACTCTCGGCACATTTACAATGCCGTTTACTTGTAAATTAAATGAAAGACCCATATAATTCCATACTCTCGGCACATTTACAATGCCGTTTACTTGTAAATTAAATGAAAGACCCATATAATTCCATACTCTCGGCACATTTACAATGCCGTTTACTTGTAAATTAAATGAAAGACCCATATAATTCCATACTCTCGGCACATTTACAATGCCGTTTACTTGTAAATTAAATGAAAGACCCATATAATTCCATACTCTCGGCACATTTACAATGCCGTTTACTTGTAAATTAAATGAAAGACCCATATAAGTCCATACTCTCGGCACATTTACAGTGCCGTTTACTTGTAAATTAAATGAAAGACCCATACAATTCCATACTCTCGGCACATTTACAATGCCGTTTACTTGTAAATTAAATGAAAGACCCATACAATTCCATACTCTCGGCACATTTACAATGCCGTTTACTTGTAAATTAAATGAAAGACCCATATAATTCCATACTTTCGGCACATTTACAATGCCGTTTACTTGTAAATTAAATGAAAGACCCATATAATTCCATACTCTCGGCACATTTACAAGTTCGTGTTTGTTATAAAGGCGGTTGTATTGAATAAAGCTTATCGGTGCTTTACACCGTGCACGTAAAAGAACCAGAGGAGACTCTGGAATGGGTCTCTGTCTGTATCATGCACTATCCTCCAAAATCTAAAATAACTAATCTCTTCAGGAGGCGTCGCTCATATGGGCAACCAGTAGCGACGATAAATAAACGTAAAAAACAACAACAAGCTTCTCAATATATGAAGTATTAATGAGAGATATTGGTCAGTTACAGCCCCTGAATACTCTTAATTAATTGGTTTCCTCTGTTTTTATCGTTGTTTTCCTTTGCACAGCATGCTATCAGTTTTCACCAGTGTTCTCATCTTATAATTATTAAATGATTAAATCTCGACAGATCTATGCTCTACCGTATACTTTACTGGAACATGTGTTTATCACATAACTTTGCTTGTATTCAGTGTAATACAGTCATCTAATAAAGTATTGTATGACCACACGTTTAATAACACATGGAACGATTCTGATTGGTCGCGGCATGACATTGACAGCTTCCAATAGACAGTGCATATTGTTTGTATTCAAACTTTATTTGTTGAAAATCAACTGCTAAATCAATAAAATGCTAAATATGAACTAGCGTTTAAGGATATTGTGTTGATGATTTGCGTGAAGTTGTTTGATTATCAGGGACTATTTACTACGGCGTAAGGATACACCTTAATGTAATACGGCTCAACAATATAATGAGCAGAAACGTATGTTTTCCTTCAACTGACGGATCTGTAGTCCAGTGGTAACACGTTGGACTGGTAATCCAGGGATCGCAGGTTCGATCCCCGTCTGACCCTAATAAAATTAATAGTCTTTCAGATGGGACGTTAAACTGAGGTCTCGTGTCGGTGCTTTACACCGTGCACGTAAAAGAACCAGAGGAGACTCTGGAATGGGTCTCTGTCTGTATCATTGCACTATCCTCCAAAATCTAAAATGACTAATATCTTCAGGAGGCGTCGCTCATATGGGCAACCGTAAGATCCTTTATTTATCAATTGGTTATATATATATACCTTTATTACCTCCAATACTGGAAGAGCAGAACAAGAAGTGTTCATATATATTTTACATAGAAATCAATACAAACAGAATGTAAAATTGCATAGAAGATTACAAATAGAAATGTGGCAAGTCGGTGTAAGATCTCCATCGGTCAGACATGACAGTAGATCACCAATCACCACGAGTGTAAGATCTCCATCGGTCAGACATGACAGTAGATCACCAATCACCACGAGTGTAAGATCTCCATCGGTCAGACATGACAGTAGATCACCAATCACCACGAGTGTAAGATCTCCATCGGTCAGACATGACAGTAGATCACCAATCACCACGAGTGTAAGATCTCCATCGGTCAGACATGACAGTAGATCACCAATCACCACGAGTGTAAGATCTCCATCGGTCAGACATGACAGTAGATCACCAATCACCACGAGTGTAAGATCCTTTATTTATCAAGTGGTTAGCATAATGCCATACTCATAATATTTTGATTCCAATCATGTGTGGATAAACATATCAATATAATTATGTTATCGTGGCATTATATTCGACTACATGAGATCAGCAATGTCAAGCGATCTACCCTAAATAAAATACTATTTTAAATGTGAAGTACTGATGTCCATAAAAGGTGTCTGGGTTGACCCTTTCAATAGGGGTGGCAAGAACACCAACATGAACACAAACATGTCGGACAAAGGAAAGTTTTCTGTATCTATTCTGTAGGCTGTCTGTTTTTCAGATAGCATAATTATGATAGCCCGCCTAAGTGGTCGCTGATTAGTATACCACGGTAACCTATCATGGTCACGGGTTCGAGATTCACGCAGACCGTGTTGGCAGTTTCTTACGGAGGTTGCTGCACCATGTACTGATTAACCACTGAAGCCTGCCCAGGAATGGTGCCCGTCGCTCAAGTGGGCACACGGTTATTTCTCCGAAATATTACAAGCCAATAACTTAAACAGTCTGTGTGAATTTGCTGTGTTAGATTTCGAAATATTCGAAATAAGTTCACGGTTGTAGATTCTCTTTTCCCACAGTGATACTACACGGTGTTGTCAATATTTTCTCTTCTTAGGCCCTTCTTAATAGTATGTGCTCGCGTTTGATAGAGGATACAATTGGAAATGGCTTGTTCGGTTTGAAGTATGCGCCCAATGGAAGTTAAAGTGTATCGGTCGTATGTCAACATGTATGTTAATTTGTTCAAATATTAGTTTTGCATTGTGTTGAACATGTATGTAGTTGATAACAAATTACATTGTCTGCTTTCTTTGGTCTAAACGACAGCTGATCGGCGTCTTGAAACATTAGCGAATAGTTCCCATGCGGGCGTTTTGAAAATATTGAATTATGCGACCTTGAAATAAGCGATGTGCTAATCTCGGTCATATGCAAGGTTTTGAGTGATGACAGTGGCGGATCTATGGGCGTAGGGCCCACCCCCCTCGGCTGACAATGTATATTTTATTCCCATTAAAATAGAAATTGTTTCAGGTCAAAATGCGCACCCCCCCCCAATTTGGCAAATCCTAGAACCGCCCCTGTGTGATAAAAGGGTTTTTATTTAGCTTTATACAAATTTATTTTAGCTCGATTGCGAAACAAGTTCTTATATTAATCACTCTCGACACCTCATTCCTGATGGAGTCCATCGCCACGAAGGAGAGAGAGAGAAGAGGCAACGTTGAATTAAATGCCTTGACTAAGGGCACACTCGCAACGGCTCCAGCTGGGCTCGAACTCCGGATCCTTTGCACCTGAAGCGAACGCGCTACCACTGCTCTATCACGACTTCCGCAAAGGGACACATTTATTCAAAATTGGGAGTCATGCATTAGAAATTAATGTAGAACAGCAGCATCTGTATACGTTGTTTGACTCAATCGTATCTAGACAAAATGAATATGCAAAGGTATAGAGAACAGCGGTTACGAGGTGGCGTGTATCGTCTTATAGACTTGTAATAGAAACGGGAAGTGTCATAGCCTGTCATAGTATACCCCATTCTCATCGTCAGTGCTCAATTTGTAACACACCTGGGGACGGACGAGTATCGTTTTCTCATTGGATGTGTTTATTACAAGGACTTGAGAAAAGCACCATAGTTTAAACTTTATTTATTTTACAACGATTGTGAAGCAAGTTCTAACAACTTACAGTAATCACTCTCGTTGGCGCGGATGAAAGCGTATACTATTATGTGGTCATTCGTGTGGGAGGAAACCGGAGTACCCGGAGAAAACCCACCTGTCCGATCTGGCGACCACCGTACCATCTCACTTACTTTCCGGTCCGAGGATCGAACCCGAGTTGCATTGGTGAGAAGCGAGCGCGCTAACCACTGCGCTAATCGGACAGCCGACATGTATCTCACGTGTAATGGAAGAAATGAAATCCCACCACGTGTATCACTCCGTGCGTATAATTTTATAAACAAACATGCACGAAAATGCGATTCCACGGCGCCAATGTGTTTCACATTTTTTCAGGTAGCATAATTATGATAGCCCGCCTAAGTGGTCGCTGATTAGTATACCACGGTAACCTATCATCACTGATGGTCACGGGTTCGAGATTCACTCAGACCGTGTTGGCAGTTTCTTACGGAGGTTGCTGCACCAAGTACGGGTTAACCGCTGGAGCCTGCCCAGGAAAGGTGTTGTTAGGTAAATTGCCTGTCGCTCAAATGGGCAACCGGCAACAACGTTAATAGCTGTCTGATTAGCGCAGTGGTTAGCACGCTCACTTCTCACCAATACAACCCATGTTTGTTCTTCGGGTCGGGAAGTGTTTGAGATGGTACGGTGGTCGCCAGATAGGACAGGTAGGTTGTCTCCGGTTTCCTCCCACATGAATGACCATATATACGCTTTCATCCGCACCAACGAGAGTGATTAATATAAGTTGTTAAAACTTTCTTCGCAATCGTTGTAAAATAAATAAAAGTTTAAACTAAGAGACCTGTAAGACAATGTACCAGTGGGATGCGCTCAGTATATATATACGAGCAGGAAATACACATATAGCTACTAGTATATTGTTTAACAAAAACACGGCATCACTTTACAGCCGGGCACTCCTCTGCGCGCAACTTGAAATGTCAAATAACAGTGTGCGCAGTTTATATAGCTTGTCGGGTAATTTGCTAAATGACACTGTGTTATATTTAAATTCACTGTATATAAAATGACATTTTCTAATGTCAACAGCTGGATTTGACCTTTTAAATGTTCCCTGTGTTTACGTTTGCATTGGTATGGCTAACGTGCACATCATCCCCCCCTCTTTATTTGCTGAATTATTTACATATATTTACAAGAATAATACATGATTATAAATAGTACATACATGCATGATACGTAATACTAATAGGATGTAATTAGTAATGCACGTGTTTGTTTCTTTCTTTCTTTGTTGGTTCGGGGTTTACGTGTGTGTTTTACGTTTATTTATCGTCGCTACCGGTTGCCCGGACTTAGCTGAATGTTTTCAGGAATAAATTATTTAATTCTAAAGGTTTCAGTTTAGTTTAATTTCACTATATTTTCATATTCTCAGGAAGCAGATCACACAAACACACACACATATATAAATACATATATTCCAAAGGACACTATGCACTCTCGTGATGTATTACTTGCAGAAACATAATCTTGAAGAGAGATACGGGATGGTACAGAGTACACGGTGACAAGGGTATGCGCATCATTTCCGCGCGTAACGATGTGTAATGACACGCCACACAGAAAGCACAGAAATCAACGCACACAGCTATTAAGTATCATGAACTAACCTGTTGCACGGAACGTTCACATACTTCAATGGAATATATACTATCTCATTAGGAAGAATATATGCATAGTGTAGTGAACTCAATTTAGCCCCTTTTAACACACACGTGACCATGCCAATAAACCACAGTGGTCACCTCCATAAAATTGATTCTACTTTCTTCATCTTATGTCAAAATGGGTGTGTTTTCACTTATGATCATGACTATGTTGTCTGTCTAGCTGTGAATGGACTGCTATGTTTGCCCCTCATATTATTATAATGTGCATACCCGTAAAGTCTAAAAATCACAACATTAACGATTTGACATTTCACTGTATACCAATAAAAGTATCAGTGATACATTTAAATATAATAGGGAAGCAATAGGTTTTACTCCTAGAACAACCATTTTTATATCACATTAAAGAGAACAAATTAAACTTTATCGCCATAGGAGTTAAACTTTATAAAAATTAAAAGGTCTCTTCTAAATAAACGATTGAAAATAATTTCCCCTATATAAACTATTGCTCAAAAAGTTGCCGATATATGTAGTGGTAAAACGCTGGACTGGTAATCCAGGGATCGCAGGTTCGATCCCCCGTCTGACCCTAATAAAATTAACAGTCTTTCAGATGGGACGTTATACCGAGGTCTCGTGTCGGTACTTTACACCGTGCACGTAAAAGAACCAGAGGAGACTCTGTAATGGGTCTCTGTCTGTATCATGCACTATCCTCCAAAAATCTAAAATTACTAATCTCTTCAGGAGGCGTCGCTCATATGGGCAACCGGTAGCGACGATAAATAAACGTAAAACACACACACAGTTGCCGATAAGACAATCAATATTTGTTTTCGGGTCATTTTCAAGGGAGATAAGCCGCATCAATAAGCCAGCTGAATTGGCGTTAACGCTGGGTATGGGTGGACTTATTTGTAGTGATTCATATGAACATCTTCAAAATGACGTGCATACATAAAGCTGCTTGACAGTAACACGTATATTGTACAATTTCGTCATATGCGTTGGCAGGTTATTAGTATAAGTGCAGAATATATGCACGGGCATCCGGCGCATACCCTGGACCCCGCACCGGGTTACTGCACATCAGGACCACACTACATGCACGGGCATCCGGCGCGTACCTGGACCCCACACCGGGTTACTGCACATCAGGACCAGAATACATGCACGGGCATCCGGCGCATACCCTGGACCCCACACCGGGTTACTACACATCATGACCACACTACATGCACGGGCATCCGGCGCATACCCTGGACCCCACACCGGGTTACTACACATCAGGACCACACTACATGCACGGGCATCCGGCGCATACCCTGGACCCCACACCGGGTTGCTACACATCATGACCACACTACATGCACGGGCATCCGGCGCATACCCTGGACCCCACACCGGGTTACTACACATCAGGACCACACTACATGCACGGGCATCCGGCGCATACCCTGGACCCCACACCGGGTTGCTACACATCAGGACCACACTTCAACCCAAAACACATTATAGCATCAAGCAGACGGATCTGTAGTCAAGTGGTAATACGCTGGACTAGTAACCCAAGGATCGCAGGTTCGACCCCCCGTCTGACCCTAATAAAATTAACAGTCTTTCAGCTGGGACTTTAAGCCGAGGTCTCGTGTCGGTGCTTTACACCGTACACGTAAAAGAACCAGAGGAGACTCTGGAATGGTCTCTATCTGAATCATTGCACTATCCTACAAAACAAAAATCTACAATGACTAATCTCTTCAGGAGGCGTCGCTCATATGGGCAACCGGTAGCGACGATAAATAAACGTAAAACACACATATAGCATCAATCAAATATCATGTCTAGCCCTAAACAGGACCCGCATGGAGGCAAACATTGCTAGTTATGGGCAAATGCATGGGTTAACACTTTGGCCAATGTGTTTTCTCTGATATACATGTAAGACATGTTTAGGTAGCATTATTAAGTATTTTCAAATGGCTGCTAAATAACTGTTATTGTTCCCTAGTTCGAAATATTTGACAAAACTATACAGTTTTGAGTACGTACCTGAGTTAGTTTCTTTCTTTTTTTTTGAGCTACGAGGAGTAGCCCGTTTATTTTTCATAATATAATTAACAATTACATATGTAAACATATAATATAAATTACAGTTATTTTACAATGATCTATCGATACTATATACTAATATAGTATATATACAAATGCATTTATTAATTTTTATAAAGAGAGACGGCATTGTGTTTGAAAGCAAGATAGCAGGAGAAGAGATGAAAACTTGCGATCCAGAATACAAACATATTTTCAATATCAGTTAATACTGCTAATACGATTGCTATTACATTCTTGTGATTTTACTTATATCAGCCAATTATCAATTTGTTCCACTTTCTATTGTGAGCTTCTAGTTTATTTTTCATAAATGCTATATGTTCTTCGATGTGTTGTCTTTCTTTTAAATATCTGATAAATGTAATGCAGTTTGGAACACATTTTTCTATTTTGCTTTTAAAAATATAATATTTTGCTAAAAGAATTATGGACTCCATCATAATATGGGGATGCTCTATACTTTGAATACCTGAGTTCGATTCATTGGGTTGCAGTTTATTACTGTTATTGCACCACGATACACCAAGGAAGTTGGGACTTTGACCGTTTAACCTTAGGCATGACCTTGACATTAGTAACATATCTAAATCGAAATGTGCGTATATCTGGTCCAAAATGTTGAACATGTTCACTTAAATATATAGTATTTTCGATAACAACCTTTTCTGATTTGACTCATTTTGTTAAATTGTCACCACTCCGGGGTCCCTATAAACAACATTACATGTACTTGTTAACTCAGCAAAGTTCATGACTTTTGATGTAGTATTGGTATTGTACTTGGCGTTTTGTGTGTGTATCAAGTTATCAACACCCCACTGTCTTTTCTATAAACACCTTGCGAATATGAGCTTACCAACAGTTTATGAGAACAAACGACGACACGAAAATGTTCACGTAACCCATCATTAGCCCGTAAGTCAAACACCCATTTCCATTGATACAAATTAAAGGCTATATGTTCAGTCTAACACCCCCAGTCTCTTATGTTTCACTCAAATCTTTCAGTGATGATTGCTTTTCAAAACTCGTACCTGTCTTCTTATGCAAATTATCTCTTATCGCGAGGGAAATTGCAACTTTCGGCGACATCTATCACTTTGAGCTAATTTTCCAATTAAGCCGTTTTGTTTAGTTAATAAACAAATCTTAGAGAGATAATCGGTCGTTGAACAAAAGTTACTTTGACAGCTCTTACAAAATTCATGTCAACGAAAACCCATTATTATCTGATCGTCATAAGATCGTTTGTTTTCCTTTAAAGTCATCTATCTTACAATCAAGCAGAGGCTTTACCCACGTGTAACAGGTGAAAGGACAACTTGATATTGTTTATTGCTAAAGTGATGAGATTTTTGTTTGTTTTTAAATCATTTGAACATTCAAATGGTGTTTTTTCCTTGTTTTAATGTTAGATTGCTATCAGTCGACGCCTGTTAGTGTGTTGCAATCTATTTTCAAATAGGAAATGGAAGATGTTTATAAAAACATTTAAATATATGTTACCTTCACTAACTTTGTTTGTTTGTTTGTTTGTTTCTTTCTTTCTTTCTTTCTTTCTTTCTTTGTTTCTTTATACCCACACCGGTTTAAGCAATATTACTACTCTCCTGCTAGTATTGGTGGAGGAAAGCATCGGGTTGCACATCGTACAGTATACCATATACCAGGGTAGAGCCACCAACCTTCCGATAGCATCATCACATGAACTCACAGTGGCATTCGAACCAACATCGGTGAAGGGCAAGTGATTTTAAGTCAACGACCCTAATCACTCGGGCCACTAAGGCCCTGGGGCCTCTCGATAGTGGGCTCTCAGCGTAGTGTCAACTCCCATTAACTATACTGACATTAAAATGAAACTATGCACTTGCCTTAGAGGTAAAATTCATATTCTTTTAGAAAAAATATATAGGCAAATTTGGTATAAAAACGTAAGTGCTATAAAACCATGAACATCAACCATTTTAAACCACCTCCGTGGTCGAGTGGTTACGGTCGCTGACTTGTATACCACTGTAATCTATCATCTCTGATGGTCACGGGTTCGAACACCGCTCAGACCGTGTCTCATTTATATGAAAAAGTTGGCAGTTTCTTACGGAGGTTGGTGCACCCAAGTACTGGTTAACCGCTGGAGCCTGCCCAGGAAAGGTGTTGTTTGGTAAACTGCCCGTCGCTCAAATGGGAAACCGGTAGCGACGTTAAATAAACTTAAATAATAAACCATGAACAAGCAAGCATTGTTACATTTCCAGCATCCGGGTAATCGTGTTCCTTGTTCTCATTTCCTTTGCTTTTAGCACTACATTCAACCCTGTCTTAGTGGCCACCTCCATTAAGCAGCCAACCTGTATTAAGCAGCCAGCTTCCAGATTCCACTATGTAGTTTTATTATACAGTTGACATTTATTAAGCAGACACCTGTGCTAAGCAGGTTTGACTGAATTTCACTAGGAACTTTAGTTAATGCAAATTTAGTTTAGCTCGATTGCGAAACAAGTTCCTACAACTTATATTAATAACTCTCGAGACTCTATTCCTGATGCACCACATTCCATCGCCACTAGGGACAGAGAAGAGGAAATGTGACATTTAAATGCCTTGTCTAAGAGCACACTCATAACGGTTGCAGCTGGGTGCGAACTCATGGCCGTTCGCACCTGAAGCGAAACGCGCTATGACTGTGCTATCGCGACTTCTACTTTCATAGCATGCAGTGAATCATTTGTGTGTTTAGTGTGTTTTTTATTTAGGAGGATAATGGTCTTCAGCATGGTCATCTGTAAATGAACAGACACATGTTTTATTATTATTATGTGATTCCCCTACCAATGTCAGATGAACTTTCACGCTCAAGTTTCTCAGCCGGGATTCAAACCCACAGCCTCTCGATCATGAGGCCAACGTTTATAAGACCACTGGACCATGCATCACTGCTTACACTCATACGTGAATAACTTGCCCCCACTGTGCTGCACACGTACCATACTGTGCTGCACACTTGCCCCCACTGTGCTGCACACGTACCCTACGGTGCTGCACACATGCCCCCACTGAGCTCCACACTTGCCCCC